>CAJRST010000002.1:15665505-15805442 GCA_907169785.1 Menidia menidia | reverse complement strand
TACAAATAATAGACTTTGCAGGGCTTTCGAGGGAAATGAGAAAAGGGGGAAGACAAAAACATGCCGGGTAGGAAAAAAATAAATCTTTTATTAAGAGCAAAGCCAAGGTGGCAGAATTACAGAAGCCTGCTTTATGGATCACCAAAGTGAAATGCCCTCTGTAGCAAATAGATAAAATGAGAATTTTACCTGTCAACAACTCATCTTATTCGGCAGAGGATAAAATGCAATTTTACCAACCAGCAAATAATTATGAAACACTGGCTGGAACTTGGCCACTTGAGATTGAGTCATCAATAATACTTTGGCTCTTCCCACCATTATCGCAGTGATATTAATTTATCCCCCTTGTTTCAATCCATTCATCAACACCGGTGTGGGAAACTAAATAAAGGCTTCCGGGGGACTTGTGCTTTGTAAATTTGTGGCAATGAAGGATTAGTTCCGTCGGAAGTGAGACCTGACAACGGGACCAGCCATCTGTCCGGGATCTGCATGCCTCATGTTTCATTCCCTCTTTTATTCTTTAACTCGACAAGTCTCGCAGATCCTTTCCATTATTAACACAGAGTGGAAAAGATGACACAGATGTCGGCAAAAAATATGGACCCGAAGTCTCTGATAAATGCAAGTGTGAAAGTATTTTATGGAGAAATAATCACAACAGTGTGCATCCTTCTCTTCTTTTTTCGCCCCTTATACTCTTTTGGGTATGAGAATACATTTTTGCTGTGATCTAGCTTTTGCACCCGAGCAGTGTGACCTGTAGAGACACTATAAATACCCCTCGCATATATAGTTAAGTGTTGGCATTTTCACTTTTACTGTTTTCAAAAGGTCTTCCCACTTATGCGGGCCAAGAAATGCCAGACGAATCCCTTTAAAATGACTACTGGATCTTCCTAGTTTGGATGAGAGCCTCAATCTTCTGTATTCTGTCTCCTACAGGTACAGTGTTTAAACCCACAGAACCACCAAAATGTCAACCACTCCCCCGCTGTTCCTCCTCCCCTGTCGGAACGTATAAGTAATACAAAACCTGAACATAAAATAAAGGTTAACTATGTGTCTAAGAGTGACAGAGTCCAGGTCCAGAGTGGACCCTTGGGAGCTTTATGCCTGTGATAAAATCAGCTCAAACCTTTAAGGACCTTACTAGACCTACCACTGTGAAGGGTGCTTGACTTTAAACCTGCTTGATTTCCAGTTTTCAGAAAGGCTTTTATTTGCTTCATCTGTGTATGTGGGATTTGATTCCTAAGATCTGTATCCGAATGCAGTTACGCTGCATTCCTCCCACTATTTACATGGAGATTGTGTGCAATATGTCCATAATTGTTTGGGGCTTTGGGGTTTTCTTCTCTGTGGTGGGCTCGCCTTACAGTATCACCACTAATGATTTTAACTTTGTTATCAGCATGTGATTAGGTGTTGAAATTGCTTTTAGAGAGTTGTAAATGGATCCCACAGATATTTAGAGGCAATCCATGCAGATTTGAGAGTGGTATGATTGCTAAAACCTTGCGGATGACCATAAGATAATGTGCTGTAAGTGAATCAAGCTTTTCAAAGTCTGAAACCTAAATAAACAGATGAATAGAACATATACTCTCGAGACTGTCTGAGACTATCAAGCTTAATGTTGCAATGTTATAATGAACTTATATACATATATATTTTTTCTTTTTCTCAACTTGGCTTTTCCATGACTCACAAATGGGGAAACTTCTGCGTTTTATGAGTGGTTAACGATTCTATATTGGATTGTTTAGTCTGAAAGCATTTCTCTTGGTCAGTCAAGAGCAAATTATGCGGCCTTGTGTCTTGAAACAAACGCAATAAAAAGCCATGAACATGAGTCTTTTAGAAACAAGCGGGTCATAAATATGTCAGAGTCCTATGAACTGGTTTAGATCCTGGTTCATTTAAGACACAGTGATTTTCAAGGCCTTGTTTTAGTCTGGCAGTAAGCTCATTTTGCAACATGATTCTAACCAAACTAGTTGAGGCAACATTTATAACTGTCAAATATTTCTTAAAAGAGTTCATATCTCACATTTGGTCATTACTGGAATAGTTCTGATGCTCAATGTTGTATACTATTATCTATTTCTGTCATCTATTATCTATTATCTATTTCTGTCATCTATTATCTATTATCTATTTCTTACAGTTATCTATCTATCCGTTCGTCCATCCGTTCCTACCTACCTACCTACCTACCTACCTACCTACCTACCTACCTACCTACCTACCTACCTACCTACCTACCTACCTACCTACCTACCTACCTACTTACCTACCTACCTACCTACCTACCTACCTACCTACCTACCTACCTACCTACCTACCTACCTACCTACATACCTAACTAGCAATAACCTTGTTCTTGTATTTTGTGTAGTAACCACTATCTTGCACGCAACAAGCTATGAGAGAGCTAAATCTGATACTACAGTCGGTCCATTACTCCTTAACCTTCTTACCATTAACGTGCAGTTAGTCATACATGTTTATGGCTCTTTAAGACCTCAGAGACAACATTCCTTCTTCGGGCAAATAAAAGCCCTAAAGGAAGGATCCAGACATGCTTCAACCCCCTGAGAGTTTTATGCTGTTATAAAACATGTTTACATGCCTTTTACCTGTCTGGACCCCAAGGGCACATGGGTGGAAAGGTTATCATGAAGCCAACATCTGCTTGGCCTTCAAAATGTTTCTTCTTTTATTATGTTTCTTGTCTTGAGAAAGTTTTACTTGCTAAACTTTTACCATTACTGTTTATTAATCTTTTACTGAAATAATGTTTTTTAAAGAATCTCAGAATGAGAGGAGGTGGGCATTGTAACTTGTTTTCTTAAGCTGCTTTAAAAGATTTACAACAAAGATCAATACTTGGAAATTGGATTGGAATCAAGCACAGCCCTTGACCTCATTTGACTCCATCAAAAGGAAATTAAATGTTTCTGTTTGGGTGGCAGAAATCCCATCGTTTGAACCCATTGAAACCACTTATAATTCCTCAGTTGCTGTAGAGCAAACTTGGCTCATGATAGTCTTTCATTCTTTGCTGACTTCTTCTGTCTCAGTGTCCTTCACCTTTTTTTTTTTTTTTTTGTACATTCTCTGCCTCTCCTATTACCCTTTGTGCTCTGAAACACATTATTGTCATTAACAAATGGTTGGCTCTTAGTTTTATTAGTGTCCCTGCTTAAAATGTGAGTCTGAAGGGTGCACAAAGGTTCTTCTGCACGGCTGGGCCCATCTGTGGCGTTGCATAATGATTTTTTCATGCTACATTTAGTTATCACTTTTTGCCAGTATAGCAGGCCAAAACCCAGAAAGCGAAAAACAAGAACAACAGTAACGCAGCAATTTAGTCCGAATTATTACTTCCTTTTGTATGCCATGAATTTGGAAAACTGTTCTCAGTTTATAACTTTTCGCTTCATATATTTTACCCAGTGCCAACAGCGATAACTCCAAGTTCAAGTTCGAAAGAGCGAAAAGAAGAGAAGGATCAACTCTCTAGTTTGTTTGTTTGTTGTATTATATCTTTGGCAGTTTTAAAGCCATTGTAAGGCCACAGAGTTTGATAGTGTGGCTCTGTGGAGTTGACATGCACAGGGCCATGTTGCAGCTACAATCAAATCAGATTCTTAAATCTTTGAGAATAAACGTGACCTCTAGGTCAGTTATTCAGAGTGAGACTTTTAGGGATATAATATTTGTTTGATATGATAATATGTTGCATAAAGCAGTCTAATATTATATGATAATTAATTCTAATAACTTATCTGAGTTATTCATTCTAATAACTTTGCTTTCTTAAATAATGAAGAATGTGTGTGTGTGTGAGTGTGTGTTTTCTCACTTTCATTCATTCAGTCTGCTGTAACAGAACTGTATTCATGACTTGGCATGTTATGTGTTGGGGGGGAATCAAAGCACTAAGCTTGACTGCTTTCTGAGATGTATTGCTGTGACATGTTTTAATTTGCTCAATTGCCAGAAGGCAGTCTTGAGGATATTCCCACTCTAGAAAAACTTAAGGTCCATCCATCTCCACAAAGCATCTGACATCCCGATTACAAACAGATAAGCAGAAGCTGACAGGCAGGGTGATCTCTTTTTCTTGATAAAAGCCTGTATTCATATACACAGAGTCTGCTGAGCTGGAAGATGAAGCTTTAGACTTAACGACTTCTTCATTTTCCAGTATTTCCACCTGAAGTCATGAAGCAGATGATTTGAGGTGGGGTTGCTTCCTTTGTTTAAAAAACAGCCAGTTAACTGGGTTTGGGCAGGATGCCTCAGGGGTTTGCTTTGACTGCACATTTGAGAAAACTGCACATCAGCTGTCATGACCATTGAAAACAAAATTGTACACGTTAAGAACTTCTCAGGGATCAGGAAGTATTCTGTGCCCATATTTACTTCTAAAATCTTAAGATGTTTTTCTTAGTCCCATCACCTCAGACATGTCAAACAGCGTTTCATTTCAGAATGTGCTGTCGGTTCCAGTTGGCTAGGGTCACTCTTAAAAATGCATGGTTATATTTAATTAAATATTAACACGAACATGGTAAGCGTTAAGGAGAAATAAAACACTTTGAATTAAAAGAAAAAACAAGGGGTCACGTATTTCATATCTTTATTTTCTGAACAGTTCAATGTACTAAACAATTAGATATGAAAAACTTGTACATGATGATAAATGTACCCAGAACCCATTTGCTGATGAAACAAAGTTTTTTTTTAGTCATCCCAAAATGATAGGACAAGCTAACGTTAATCCAGAGAAAGCAACTGGAATGTCACTTATCTTATTTTAGAAGGCTGCATAATTACAAAAAAATAAAATAATTTATTGATGTCTTAATTGATTTCTCTATTGGGGACAACCTGGACAGGTCACCAGTCCATCCTAGGGTCACAGAGAGGCCAAAGACATACATGATGCATGATACGTTCACTCCTCGGATTGATTTGGATTAATCAGTTCACCTAACATGTATGTTTCTACACAGTGGGATAAAACTAGATCATCTGAAGGGCACCCATGCACAGATGGGGCTGCAAATCTCATACTAAAAAGGCCCCAGCCAGGATTACAACCAGGATCGTTTCTACTGTGAGGCAAATCACTATGCAGCCCATAATACAGCCCATAAAAAAATAACAATGAGTTAATTCATAATTGTTTCACTCCACTTGTCCTCCATATGGAGACTAGGATCATAAAGAAGATGATAAAGAGCAGAACAGTTGGGGATAAAGACAACTTATGACACTTAAGTGGGATCTATGTAGGAGGAGAAGACCAAAATAGAATTTGCAGTGTGATAATGTATGAACTATGACCTGAACACCCAACAAAAGGGGATTAGATACTATCATAGAGTTATTTTGATTGCTCTGATGATCATCTAAAACCTTTCAGTTTTACTTCTCAAACCTACACTTTGACTCTTGTGAATAAACTTGGATAAATTAGTTATTTTTACAAGTAAAGCATGCTTGAGCTTGTTCTTCGTTGGATGTGATTCCTATTGTAGTTAGCTCTGCCACCTCTCTGCAAGAAGTTCCCAGGTATAAGCTCACAACTGCCCATCTGTTCAGTTCATAGCATCGAAGCGTTACTTCCTACCACTTTTTCAAAAAGTAATATAAATCGGTAATTCTAAAGCGACCTGAAGAGCAACTCCATAGAAAATACATAGTTGACTACTCCTGAAGATAGACTTTGCTGTTATCTGATATCATGATTTCCTCATCAGCCCACAACTTCAACAGCCTTGGGTGGCAGGAAGTGAATGAATAGCTGGGCGGACCTGACCTCCACCTCTGTCTGTCTAACTTCTCTCACGCAAGTTTTTTTTTTGTAACAACTCCTACATCAGGTTATGTTGTCACCACGAGGCATTTGCTGTTCCGAAATGATTTCTGGTAGATTACTACTAACAAAACATGGTATTCTAGGAATAATCAGAATGATCAGCGAGAGTTCAATCAATTTTATATCTAAAACTCTGGTACAAGACAAATAACATCTCAGTTATGCCTCCGTTTGTTGGAACCCTGAAAGAAATTCAGAGACCCAACACACAAAACAAAAAGTGTAGATGTGCACAACTGGGGAGTAATATAAGGCATTAGTGTACACTATATCTTTTATCTTTCCATCCCTCTTTCCCACTCCATCTTTCCTTTCCTGAAGCCCTCATCCGTTTTTCCTTGTGAACACCTTGTGTCTTCACTGGGTGATGGATGTCTCTTCCCTTGCACACTGTCTGAGTTTGGACTCTCTTAAATTACCCCAAGCTGTGGAAAGGAGTATGAAGAGGAACTTAAAAATAGCGTTTGGTCTAGGATTTTCTTTCTTTTCTTTTTTTTTTCAAGTTAATGGTTGCCCCTTACTGACCCTGCTTCAACCCCCAAGTCACCCTTCATCCACTCCCTTATTCCCTTCTTCCTCCCACTATCTCTCGGTCTTTATGAACACGGAGGGGAGGAGGGTTATTGATGGTAATTCTGCAGACCTCTGTTACTTCTACACATACCCAAACCATTTCCCCACAGGTCTCATATCTCTTTCTCTCCCTTTCTTCTGGCTCTCGCTTGAATAATGCTGTCCCTAAGCCAGAATGAGGTCATGAAAGCAATGGTGAGACATATTGTGCAGTTAAAGCTGTCTGCAAATGCCCCATCAGTAATCAACGGCCATGCATTAGTGCATGCAACAATCTTTCCATATGTACATGTTTCATGTAACTGGAAATAGATGGCGTTATTGATTATAATAAAGGCTCAATTCATCTTATTAGAGTTATTAGTAGATACAAGCATTGAACATATATAGAAGACCATTTTGGAATCCCTGAGTGCTGGGAAAATGCTGTCTAACTGTGCATTTGTCTTAAAAGTTCTTTTTTTTTCTTTTAAGACAAAGGTACTCAATCCATTAGTTTATGACTACATTGTGTGTCAGCGGCATAAAAGACCCCTGTTCAGTACATGATAAACTGATACTTTTCTTACAGTTTAAGCAATGACTTCTTCTTGTGGTGCATCATGAACACAACCTGTCGTCAAAGTTTGTTTTCTATCAAGTCAGCTGCAGTTAACCTTTGACCTTTCCCCCAGCTGCCCTTTAGTGAAGAGGGTTGGCCTAACAGTGAATGAATGACAGCTTTCTTTAAGTGATAGATCTTTGTGATGTAAAGAAAGGAAGTCTCTGCATTATTTGCTGATGGAGCAGGTAAAGTGCCTCTTTTTTAGCCATCATAATTGGGCTCGCCAGTGCTCTGCTCACACACACCAGCATCATGATCTGTAGTTTGTCTGTTTACTTATTTGCTGTTAATTTGCTCCTGAGCTTGAAGCTTGTTTTCAGCCAGTCTGTCTCATCTCAAATCAGCTTTTGTATTTGCACATCTCTCACTTTTCATAGACTTTTGTTTTTGTCCATGTCATCTTCATCAACACACATCCGATTTTCCTATTCGGCTGTTTGTTTTGTTTTTCAATGCAACTTGTTTCGTACTGAAATCAAATAGACACATTTAATATGAAGTAATTTTCTGATTGATACATAAGTATATTTTGTAAACACATGAATACAATCACACACATTAAAATGAGAAGCCATTTAAATTCATGGGACACACATGCACAACAATATTACACATATATTACATATATACATATATATATATATGGGAATGCATATATATATATATATATATATATGTACACATATATATATAGGGTACTTTCAAGTATGTTACTAGCCATCTTCCTGACTGTGATCGTGCTAAAAGGTTGAGTATGGAGGTCCCTGTGGTGTGCAATGTTAAATTGCCACTGTGCTACTCTTTCCAGCACAGCTTTCACATCAGGGAGCTATTGGGTCTTAGCAACGTTAATGGCGTTCACTGCACAAGCTTCCTAATCCAAACCTCTGGCCATTCTCAGCTTGTTCAGCTCTCTCTGTTACTTACAACCCCCACCTCCCCCACCCCAAATGGGCAAAAGGGGATGTGACAGTGACAATGTCTCAGAGTCAATTACAGGTCGGAGGCAATCCCTCAAGAGCCAGCTACGGTGTTTGTGACAAAATGGTCTGCTCCCATTCCTTCAAAAAAGAGCCATTTGCAAAGACCAAGAGGAGGCTTTTTCTGTTGGAGTTTAGAGTGCATCTCTTTGGAGGAAAGGATCATGGGCTCCCCGTAGACAATGCTGTTAGCTCAAATAAATAAATGATGAAATGGGCTTGCACACTGTGCATTAATGTAAAAGTTGAGAGCAATGGGGTGACTTTGGACTATGTGAAGTGTTACAAATTTAGTATATTACTTGTGTTTTGTGATAAAACTCAAGGAATTTATGATTGATTCATGAATTCAACAAGAATATGTCACCTTGCTGGGAAATAAACAAGACAAGACTTTGTAATATTATATTATTCTTATATGAGACGATCATAATCCAAAAGTTTTTTTTTGTGTGAGTATTTCCCTTGTTACCCATAAACTGAAAAAAAGGCTGTGTCACTTGTGCTAGAGGAGAAACCCCATATGTATGAAGAGAAAAAGGCTCCAGCCTACATTCATAGAGTGTGTTTGTTCCCTAAATGATATGCTCTTCATATTGCTGTCATCAAAACAAATTCTATTCATAAAACATAATTGACATTTTACATCTATTTAAAATGTAACTCAGAAAATGAACACTGAAAAGAAATGTGTTTCATCTTTGCCTGACAGAGGTGGATTCAGTGGTGATTGCTTATAGTGCACACAACAGACTAGATAATTTAGTATATAATAAGTGTGGGGATAACCTGTTACAACACATATAATATTATAATACATAAAAAATTCCAGACATTAAATAGAAATAAAACTGATACAGTAAATACAGGGCATATCCATCTAAACAATGCAATAATACAGCTGAGTATTCTGTTAACATCTACAACTTTGAAATACTCTAAATAATTCATGAACTAAGCAAATGTCTTCTTCAATTTTCAAAATCCCAACTACAGACTGTAAGACTGTGAATAACATCTGGTATGACTGCAAGGGTCCGCCTAGGAAACAGTTGCGCTCTCCACAGAGAAATGTGTCCAAGTGCCAGAAAACATGCCAATTTGTACCTGACATTTTCCTAAATTATTCCCTGAATAATTAGTTGTCCCAAAGCTATCTTTCTAAAAAATACTGATCTAATCCAACAAATTTGAAGTAATTTATTTAGATCTGCACATTGGTACAATGCAGCTTGCAAAGTTAAATTAATTTACCAAAGAACTAAGACGTCAGTTTCTCTGAGCGCATCATGGCAGATCATTGAATTACCTGATAAAATGAAGATGGAATGATTAGAGAGCAGAAGGCTGTGCTTTCCACCTTTTAGAAGATGAGTTTGGAAGACGCATGAATCACGCTGCTTACGTGGATAATGTGTTGCATGCTGTAGATTCCTTTTTCTTTTATCTTTGTGCACACGTACAAAGCAAGTGAGAACATTTTAGGAAAGCTTAATCTAATATCTAAATGCCACATTTGAAAATTTTCTACGTCAGTGACGCAGTAGAGAAAAAAGAGAGGCATTTCAAGGAATTAGAATAAGATCTTATCAAAACTATACCCAAAATACACTTACTTAGGGAGTGGCTGATGTCTTTTTATCTTTTTTGCACTGACAGTGCCCATTAAAATATGTATTTTCTTTATGATTTCTATCCTGTATAATGACTCCAAATGATCCATTTAGTCATTATGTGTCAACCAGCTGACAGTTCGACAGCTGCCAAGGTAAGTGTTTATTTTCCCAAATATTACAGAGTCATAAATAGTCGTGGATGAGTGTGGGAGGGGCCATTTTCCATGCCAAGTCTGCAAAGTTTTGAGAGTTATACCAACCATGTCTGGTTCTGGATCTTGGCAAGGTGTTCCCTTTCATCTTGGTTAGTTTCATCCCCCTTCATGTCAACAAGGCCCTTTAGCTTGGAAACTACCAGGCAAAGAAAGACAAAATAAGTCAACGGATATCACCATGCCTTGTAGATGACAGACAAAGCCCGTCCCGACCGAGAGAAAAAAGAAAAATGGAGTTGTTATTGTAAAAACAAATCAGCTGAGCGTCTCCAAAAACCTGTCGTGGCATGTTATGTTGTTGGGATCGTGAAATACACTGCCGTTTAAAGTAAAAAGGTTCACTTCAGCCATGAATCACTGTTGGTAATGGTGCATGGTAGAAGAATTGAGCATGGAAGTGCTGCTCCGTTCTTGAGTTTTTGACATTTTGCAAAGTTTTTTTTTACCTGACAAACCAAGATGGAAGCTTCTCCAATGTGTAATTTATCCTCTATACTCCTCCTTATTTCTCACTGTTCAGCCTTGGGCTTTCTGGCTTAATCAATCACAAGTGAGTCTTACCTGTGCGGAGAGAGAGGAGTGTGAGGCAGACAGAGCTGTGAGGTGGATGTCATGGACAGGTGGCCGGGGTCAGTCTCTCCCTCACCTTGGCAGCTCTTCTCCAAGTGCTCTTGACAGGCTTACATGCATCCACCCACCTGCACAAGAGGGGCTCCAGGCACACACAGAGGAGGTGTGTGCGACACACACACTCCCACACAGGAGTACACGCACGCTCACAAACACAAGAAAGAAAAAAAAAAAGTGAATGGCTTAAGGCTGCTGCCAATCCCCAGAGGGACACAAACTATGCAAATGAATGCCAGTTCATCAGTTTGGTCCAGGACCCAACATGCTTTCTGGACTGGCTCAGCATGCATATTTCTCAAGGTTAAAAAGTTATCAGGGTTAAGATGGCCTCTTGTGTGAGAATGAATCTCCATATCATGAAAGGAAAATCAATGGCCGCAGCCAATAGCGCAGTAGATGGAGTTAAATGCACCAAATACACCTAATTCGTTTTAATACAGTGTCTGTTTTATCGTTAGGATGTGTCAGTCACAGCAGGCCATATTGGCAGAGATATAGGAGAGTTTGGTCAAGATCAACAAGGTTGAGATGTTGGTATCATTTACCATGCTACTGGCCAAGGACCAGTAGCATAGATAAATAACTGAAGAGGGTGAAAATAGGTTTTGCTCATGAGTCCGGGAACCAAGTTTGAGCCATCAATACAAAGCACTAACTGTAAACTATAGTAAAATGGGTAATTACACTTACAGGGATGGGGTGGGGTTGAAGTGAATGCATGTTATTGTCACAAAGGGAAAAGATAAAGAGAACAGGTAGAGAAAAAACAAATGTTGGGGAGAGGAATGCATTATCAATGTCAGTGTAGCGTATTCTTGTTTTCATTGTTTTATCACTTGAAGGACGTATTTTGTTGTGATAGTAATGTTAATCTGGAACAAATTTACAGATGATGGTCTATTTTAGTATTTTCTTTGCAGCATTTTCTTTCATCCAAAACAAAAAAAGCCAATCAAGAATTGATTAATTCATGAATTCATTAATTAAGAAAAGTAAGGAGAAGAGAAGGAAATTAACTTGTACTTACAAACATACAACAATTCTTTTTTTTAATGTTACTTGAAAATAATGAGGAGCAAAACAGATGCATAATTTACAGTGTTGGGGCATGGTAAAGCATGTCAGTGGTACAGGCCATTCCCCCCCTCCTTGAACTGAAAAAAGGGGGACAAGGAAAAGAAAAAGTGTGATGAAAGTAAGGGATCTAAATTCAAACATCCGCTCAAGCTTAAACAAACCAAAAGTCATCACTCATGTCTTTTATTTTTACCGAACAGAGCTTGAATAATGATGTGTGACAGCCAATAAAGAGCTGCTAGATTACAGTCATTTTTTTAGCATGTGATTTAAGATGGTGAAAAGAAAAAAAAGGACCACGAGGCATCCTGTAGCACACGGGTCTAAGTTCAGCTCCCAGCCCCTGCCAGTTCAAGTATCAGCCCTCCTGCCCCAACTATCCAGCCTCTATCCAACCCCTGAGGGCCAAGTAGGAATAGAAGCTGTCACAATAAGTTGGCTTTTCATTTGTTTTCTAACCAAGGGGGGAGAGGGGGTTTGGAGGCATGCATTGGGAATCATGCATGGGTCATACTGATCTCCTCCCTCTTTCGCAATTTCGAGATTTTGCCGAAAACCCTTATCTAGAACATATTTCACAAAACATTTTCACAAGAGAAATTTATTAGTTCCTCTTTCATAAAAAAAGCGTAGCACTGATGAAAGATTAAGCGCATACAGCAAAAAAAAAAAAAAATACTGGCACAGAAGCACAGTGACCGTTGGAGAGAAAGCCAGATGTATCCAATTCATCACAAAGACAGGTGAAAAGTGGAAGACAGAGGAACTTAATATGACTTGCTGTGTCCTGGAAGCAACTGTGTTTCAGCTCAGGGGGGAATGAGGGGGGAGAAGCACAAACCTGGACTGGGATAAATGGAGTATTTGAAAATGATGATCTGGGATGTGCAATGATTTCCCTGCATGATGAAATAAAATAAAATACGTTCGTAAGTTTGAACAGCAACCCCTAAAAAAATAGTCAGTTTTGATGAATTTCGGGAGAGAATTGGACAAAACACGTTGGATCTTTACTGAAATTCTCAATGCTTTTTATTGAAGTTTTAATTCATGGCTATTTTTGAACATGAGGGAATAACGTTGCCAATTAGCTCCCTGCTGTTCTGTAGAATATAAGCGTGTAAGGACAGAAAAGTTGGTCACAAAGCTGTAGTCGAACCGTGTCTGTGTTCTGTCCCCAAAGTATCGCCACACAAAAGACTGATTTAAACTCCCAGTCTGATCACTCTGAGATCTGTTTCAGGAAAAACAAGTCATAAAAGGACCACTACCTGTCTGGTACATCATAACCTTAAGCAAGGATTAAAAGGCTCTGAATTCCTGAAATATCCCAAATCATGGAGCTGTCAATGTCAATCTGGTGGGGTGAGAATAACACCTTGACAACTGTCTAAGTAATTACCATCTGCATTTTCAATTTAACTTTAGGCATAATTCCCATTTGATTACTCAGACCTGTCTCAGCCCAGAACATGTAGTAGCAGCATTTGTCCACACAGCAAAAATGTGACAAAACAGGGTTACAGAAAAAGAGAAAGAACTCTGGGAGAAGTTGGGATTCAACTTAGTTTATTCAACGAAATAGTCCTCAGATTTGGTTTGATGACTTATAAATAGTAGGAACCTGGCATAATTTGATGTAAAGATGTTATGACTTGGAGCCTTGACACCATTATCATTTAACAAAATTGTATATTTTCAAATATTGCTTGTGTTGAACATGCTGCCGTTAGGCCAAAAAAAAACATTTCCCGTTTTTAAATGAGGCTGCAGTGGAATATTAGGGTAATTTAACAAAAATCAATCAGAAAAAGACTGCACAATCGTGCATTAATGTATACACAACCAAGGTCATCCAAAATTTCAAGGTTTTACAACAATTTTTGCAAAATCATCATGTTTTATTCATGGTGCAATAGTGGTAGATGAACAAGGAATCTTAAGCAGAATTGAAAATTAAGTTGATACATTTGAGAACAGATACTTCTAAGAATATTTCCTGATCCTGAGACAGCACATTACTCTCCCCAATCTGTTTACTTGCAGATTAAATGCTGTTTCAACGTAATTTAAGCATGCTAATTATAAAGCATGCAAGTACTTGTTTTTATCTTTTCCCACCCGCTCCCACCGAGAGCCTTCAGGATTTTTCTGCATCATGCTGTTGATGCAGCTTTCCAAATATCGTTGTATGTGATTCATAGGGCACTGTGCCCACCATTCAAAGGAAAGCCGGTATTTATCTAAGAAGAATAGCAGTTTTGTTTGAGTTTTCTTTTCTTTGTTTATTATTATGTGGAAGGAGACTGCCTGGGTGGCTAAATAGTGGCTAAATAGTCTCAGACTACCTGGATTTCATGTGGTTGTACCGATCAAGAGGGTTAATCAGACCACAGATCAAGATGTGCCTTGTCTTGAAATGTTTGAAATAATGCTGTATCAAGGTATTCCCTGCCTCTCATCCGAATAAAGACTGGGATTTTGTCCAGAAATGCTGTCCCGCACAGATGAAGCGAGAATGGAAGATGAATGAAAGAGAAACTGAAGCGGAATCATTTGCCTTGAGGAAGAGGGGTTTAAAGGAAGACACAAAGCTACAACTTCATCATTCCATCAGATGTCCTGATCATAACCCTGGTGCCACGACAGCTTCATGAGATCGCAAAAGCTGCTCATTAGGAGGGACGTGAGACAGAAAAGAGTGTGAACATGTCTGTAGTCGCCTGGGAAAACCAAGCTGAGGTCCTGCAGACAGTACATATTTTTCTGTTGTTCCATCCTGGATAACATATTCATTTGCTTTTTGGTAAATGTTTTAAACTTTTAACACGTGTGTGTGTGCGGGCGGTAGGGGGTTTGATTCATGAAAAGAGTATCCTAAAATACACATGTCTGTGAGGTATACTGAGATGATACTAAGATAATATGATAATTATGATCGCGATTATTAAATGATTAGGATAATTAGGAAAACTTCAACCAATTGAGAAATAATTAGGAGCAGCTCAAAAGGTCTGAACGGACCTTTGAGTTCACTTAATGGACTGCACACAAAATACTGTCTTGTAGAAACATTTGAACTGGGACATTCTTTTTTGCATCTTTTTCCCATCACATTTGAGAGGAAAGTTCATTAAGGTGTATAGGATAAGATAATTAAAATAGAAGGTAGCTTATTATTTAAGGATGGTATTTAGGCCAGGTGTTGTTGCTTGAAAGTGATGCTAATAAATCATAGATTATCAATAAAGACAGCCATAAATACATATTTAAAAAAAAATCTAAAAATAGTAATCTTACCTCTAACTCAACTTATACAAATATTTTAGGTGAGGTAACTTGCAACTCTGCATGTTTGACTGTGGTTTCCTCTTGTTTTAGTGCATTACACTTTTGTTTCGACACATGTTTGATTCTTCCAGACTATTGACATAATCCCTGACCCGAAGACAAACATCAACATTATAGTTTATGTTTAAAAGAATTTTTCCCATGATTTTTGGGTGAAAAACATCGTTCATCAAAACCGAATTCCTTGAGTCGACAGGAAATAATTGAGAAAAAACATAAATTCCCATTACGTGTTTACATCGGTTACATCATAATGTGCTTGTGAGTGACATCAAAATAAACAATGATAGAATTCATTCTTTAAAAGATTAAAAAACAAGTCTCACTCGCAACCTCTTTGTTGCTAATTTGAAATTGCTGTTATCATTATGTCATTGTTATCTTTTGAGCAATCGTTTTTTGTTTGTTTGTTCTTCAGCCTGTCTGCAAACATGACAGATTTAACAAACACAGTGTTGTAGGTCCTTTTGCATCTTGAAGAAATGGAAGAGATGTACACCTCACTGCAAACCATGGTGATAAATGAATTAAAACGATATACTGTCCCACATAAAAAGATAATTATCCTTTTTGCTGCCATTTTTCCCCCTTCTTTTCTATCTTAAAATGTTCCTTCTTGCTCCTATCACCAATCATTGATACTCCAAAGTATTCCTTTAATGTGCCAGTTTTTCCTCTCACCACATAAAAAAACCTAATCACATTCAGGCTGGCAACTGTGTAACTACCCGCGGAACCAAATACAACCACAGATGCATTCTTTAACCCATACCGCACACTGCAGTTGAAAAATAAAACAAACAGGATGACATGATGGATAGCTGCATTGTAGGACTGGTTAATTGTCTCCAACGCCACGCGGCACGGTTTGCCACAAATGAGAATCAGCATAAGGCTCCAGACACTGGAAATTGTTTGTTGATAACCAAACACTCAATCAGTCTCATGTCAGCTTCAGATTGCCAATTGATTAAAACATTTATCTCATCTGAATTTAATATGGGGTTCTACTCCACAAAATGATTAACTTGGTGACATGCTGGAAAGATTCTTTCGTCTTTTTTTTTAGCTTCTCAACAGCCAGCTCGGCCTTTTTCTCTCCAAACATAGAAACCCAAAGTATTTTGCCTCTTGACATGATGTGAATTTGTGCCATCAAGGAGAAAAAAGGCAAAATGAAAGCCTTTTGTGCTTTAATGCCAAAGCGAGGGTTGATAAAATCTAGGCTATTTTCCCTAACCTACCTTCTAAGTAGAGCGCCATACCAGTCTTTAGTGAGGTTCCTCACAAAGAACACCATTGAGTTCTGAGGGATGAAATGGAAGAGGCACTAAAAATGTCAAAAATCCCAAATAGCTGTCACTCATTAAAACATTATCAGGTAAGTAAGACAGTGACAACAGTATGCTAGTGCAGCCATTCGGTGGTATGTACACCAAAACGACAAAAGGATTCTTGATGTAGTTTTGATTTTGCTTAGTGTTGCATTACCAGAGAATGGTGCTTTTGCTATTGTTTAAATCACAGGCTATTACTGAAGCGTCAAACCCATTGCAGCTCTAGTTTGCCAACTGTAATGACATATTAGCCCCTGGAATTCGTCTTGACTTTAAAACATCGTGGAAACTCGTCACACACGGTCACACCTGCCACATTTTATTGTAGTTTCTTTTAATCTTGCAATGAATCACATAGAGTTTATGGTATTTAGTTTGAGATCCAGGAGGGTTGTAGGTTGAGGTAGCAGGACAACGAAAAAGACTTCTGTTTTTCCCCTATAACTCACAGTTAAGACAATACTAATTTATCCCTTTGAAACTACAACAGTTTTATCATTTTCATTGTTGTGGTTTACTTGCAGATGTCTTGTTGTATCTTTGATTTTGTATAAACAGGATGAAAGCAGCTTTTTTGTCATTGTTATTTGGCTGATTTGCACCTCTCTAGGGCCTGAACACGACAATAATAGTATGCTTTATTGTGTACCTCATTAAATTAACCCTACAAACTCTATCTACTGACACAAATCATATTGGGACACTTTAACTCCAACCTCTTCATCTACCCAAAGCAGGAATCCACATGTTTGTCCTTTAGCACAACCATTTTTGCATGTTAAGTATACTACACTTTCTGAACCGCTCCGTCCGATTTAAGGAATTTAACTAACTTTTGTGTTTGTGCAATCGGAGAGCAGCTCCGTCTGTACCCCATCTCTGAACTGCTGTACAAATGCCAGCTTATTCTGAGGCAGTAAATGGCACCAGCTCACAGACACATTGTCTGAAATCTGCCTCTTGAGTTGGGATGCCAGCTTTAGGCACGTCAGGCCTTTGGGCATTGGGATTGGGTTTCCCCAGACCCCTTGTCAAAGGATTAGCTCACACTCTGATCAGCGGGAATGCAGAACTGTTCCTCCTCTTTTCTCCAATGCCTCTGCCGCTGCATACATTCCTTTGTACATCTTTCATGCCTGGGGAAATTTTGCTAATACATGGCAGCAGTCTTACTATACTCCCCGATTCACCTCGTCTGATTTCTCCCTCCTCCTTTTACCCACCCACCCCCCTCCTTCCCAAGTCCTACCTTGTCTCCCTCTCTCTTTCTCCATCACTTCCTCCACTCTTTCACAGCTGTGTGCTGATGAGCTTGAGAACGTTTTTTTTTTCTTCTTCTTCTTCGTTTTTTTTTTTTTTTGAGGAAGGAAGAAGGATTATGCTAAGCCCTAACTCGGGGAGACCAGTCTTATCTTGCCTGTAGCAGCTCCGTGCACCAGAGAAAAACAGGCTGGAATAGAGCAAAGCTACAGGCCAGGGGGCATTAGGAGGGGGAAGACAAAGATGGGCATGGTCAGTAACAGAGTGTGCATTCATGTTTTACTATAGTTTTGTGCATATTAGGCCATATTCATCTATGTTTTACAACATATGTGTGGTGAACACATTCTGAATTAAATGCTCTGTTTATCTTATGTGTCTTGAACTCTGTGAACTGATCCAGTCATGTACCAGACATAATTTACTTTGCATTGGAATGATGGTCTTTCTCAGGTGATTCAGTATGCCCATCAGGATTGTTCATTGTCCCAAACCCAGCTCCGATCCTTCTTTTTAGTGCATTTTCAATTATGGTTGCATTATACTCAATTATGGCGATTCTAATTAAAGTTCCATACCTTGATCCATTTCCTAAGCAAAATCTTTCATGTCTACGCCCATTCTCAGGCACTGAGCCAAGCTACAGGAGGGAACAAGGCCCTACTGTAAGCAGGCTGCTGGCCTATTCACCTGGCCTAATTATCCTAACCCTAAGGGGGGGCTGTGCTCTTGGGAAAAGTCATGGCTCTTGGGAGACTGCAATGAACTCAGATTTCCTTGCAGATGCAAACAATGGCAGACAGTCGCGTCAATATTGTGTTACACAACGTAAATATCCCCACAGCCAACAAAGCAGTAAGACCTAACTATGGTCATACAACCAGATCGAAGCATGTCTGGAACCAACCGGATCCACTCAGCTCAAATTAATATACATTTCTGGAGGCTTCATCTAGGTAAAAGTAACAGTCCTTTAGAAAAGCAGAGACACTCGGAAATGGATGGAATTACCATTTTGTCAGAGTTTGTTGTCAGACTCAGTTTACTTCAGTGTCATCAGAAAGTCTGCCCAGAAAGCGATAGCAACGTATTAACTGGGATGTTAAACATTTGTAAGTATGAAATTAAGATACCAGCAAAAACATTAGATTTTCAAATACTCTAAAGTCCAGTAAAAAGAAACAATGCCTGATAGAACATAAGGTCAGCCACGGCGTCTGTAATGCATAACCCCAATAACTTATGTGTTTATTTGTTTGTGATTTTTAAACTTTATTTGTGTTACCTCTTGTGAAATTACAACCATGAAATACTCTTTTTAGATTTAGAATGTATGACGGTTGGAACGAGTATTTCCTGGGGTTGAGAAGTTTTTCCACCCACATTTTAATGGTGCTGCTTTTTAAAAAAAAAAGAGAAATACAATGTTATGATCATTATCACTGTAAAGTTAGCTGTGTTTCAGCATTAAAAAAATTGTTTTTACAGTATATTATAACAGAGACAGCCATATTTAAGTCTTGAACTGACCAAAGTGGCCCTGGGGTTATTAGAAGGCCAAGATGGGGTATCAGAGGGGGGAGCTAAAGGGCCACAAAGCCTCTTTCTTTGCTCTTCTTCCTGATCCTATCACTTCATTCCTTGGCTGTGGAGATGAAAGACTAGCCTGTAATTGGAGAGTCAGGAGCAAGTGGAAGTAATGAGAAAGTAAAAAAAAAAAAAAAGAATTAGGATAGAGAGTGCTTCAGGAGAAGGCTGGGGAGAGTGAAAGAGAGAAAAGCCTTTGATTTCCTCAAATTAAATGAAGAAAAATAGCCAAACCTTGCTCCTCTGTCAGGCCAGAGTTTGAGTGACAGAGTAGCAATGTGAAGTTCTTGGCTGTAATAACTTGCTTTTGTGAAGAGAACTCAACGCTTTGTCTTCCTTTATGCTGGGGCCCAGGGCCCAGGGATCAGCCTTGACTTATTATGACTGGCTTTTGTCCTTCACGAGCTGTGGGAGACTTGACTTGGCCTTTCGTCTGTCACCAGAACAGGGATCCCATACTGAGGTCATTCCATAGGCATGGGGGTATTGGAATGATAGCCAAAGCTTGTAGATTCGGTTGATATAGTAGTTACGAGGTTAAATTTAGCTCGATAAATTAGATTATAAATATTGTCAAAACAGGAAGATAATCACGTTCAGTCCTTTTAACTTTTTCCTCGATCGCACTGAAGCGAACATGGAAATTAATGTTTAAAACATATTCTGCAAGATAAGGAAAAAGAGGATGAGAAGACAGAGAAAAAGGGGCGCATTGTAATTATTCTGCTCGTCCTCCACCTTTAACAAGAGGCTCAAATGGCTGAGGGGAGATTTATATGGGAGCAGGGGGGAAAGGGAGGCATGATGTGGCCATTTAAATACTAAATACTCGGATACCTATTGGCACAATATCTCTTTGGTTTCTTTTTTTGCTTCTGTAATTACTGGAAATGTCTTTTAGCTGCCTCTTTCCTTCTGTAGCACCCTCCAGCTGATCATTTCAGCTCTTTTTTTCTGCCACTTACAAATTACAGTTGGGACATGAAGTCAGATTTTTATTCATGGCTTTTTCCACGTACAAATGCATGCAGAAAGGGAAGATACAGGCTATAAGACATTACATGTTTACAATATGCCCCATGTAAGTTATTTGGGATGGGAAATTAAAGGCCAGTTGGGCAGTAGGTATCGCAAATTGAAAGGTCTGCAGTCTTGTGGCCAAGATTGGTGTAGTTTCCATTCTTATGCACCCGCTCACTCTTTTTTAACCACCTCAGCAACCTTGATTTCTCTTTATGTGCATGGGTGCACGTGAGCTGAATAAGACAGAAGGCACTGTGTGAAAGTAGAGGGTAAGGAGAAAGCAGCAAACACAGATCAGCCTTTGCTGGCTGAAGCAGAAAGCCAGTTAAGAGGCACATTTATTTTCCTGAAGTGTCACCGATCAATATCATTCCGTCCATTCTTCTTTATAAAATGATATCTCTGAGTGAACCGAGCAGCGACCGAATTAGATGGGTTGAGAGACTTACAATCAAACAGGTAACTGTGGGTTGAACTTGTGACCTATGACTCATGCTCCAAACAATCTCATTCAATTATAGAGCAGACTCCAGTTACAGTCCAAGACACAGAGGAAGATGATGTTCTTCGACATAAAATGAACTGCATTTCACATTTATTTGACCCAACTGTGTAACTGTGTGTGGTGGCAATTTTGTTTCTCTACATTAACTTCAAAAAAGCACCAGGCGAACAGGAAAAACCCCAAAAAGTATTTTATTTCATTTGATTATTTTACAAGTAAATATCGCCCCAGAAAATTAATCAAGAGAGTAATCTGAAAAAAAAAATCCAATTACACAGATTGAAAGTGAAAGTTGCAGAAGGAATTTTTCTTTCATTGATATAAATGTTGAGGATTACAATAAGTTGATTGGATTCCTTTTACTAAAATTATTACCAGCATGGATTTAATTCCATTTACCATCAGTCTCAGTGGTATACTCCACAGACTATAAAACCTGATTCTTTGGAGATGATGTCATGATGCCATTATCAGCCAATTACATTACAGGATTATTGCCTCTGATGTATTGGCTATTCAAAACAATCACCAGCATCCACTGGGCCCATCAGGGATAATGCCATTAGCCCCTTTTGCTAAATAAATAAACAGTGTCGCAGACATACTTTGAGAACAACTACAGAAATGAAATGTTTTCTTGTGACAAAGCACTACCTAAACACCTTTCTGTTATTACTTCTCTACATGAAATAAGAACAATCGGATTCAGATTGAGCAATTCCTCACACACTGCAAGCAGTAATGATTCTGAAGACATTTGCATTATCCTCGTGAATTACAGTGACACTTCATGATCACACCACATTGTGTTGCCATGTGGATTCCAGTTAGAGACTAGAGGGTTAGCAACTATAAAAGAGGAAGCAGAAAGCAGCATGATCAAACCAAATCAAACCAACACCAAAGCACAAGCATTTATTTCCTTAGAAGAAACTAATTAGAGCACATCATTTAAGTGATATGTTACTGCTACTGTTATTATTACTGTTATTAAAGTGGAAGTTTTCCTCTAAAATTGACATTGTTTTCTTGAAATTGTTTTAGACACAATGGATATAGTAAATCAGTCTAGTTTCGTAAGAAATAACTTTTTCTGACCTGTGTATGTGCAGAATATATATCTGTACTTTATGAATGATCCTTTGTGTGTATATACAGTATATTGACACATATATGCTCGTATTGCATGACCAAATACTTTAGTTTCAACTTTGAGTATGACTAACTGCCTGTTGTAAAGTGAGGGAGCCTGTTTAACAAGACTTCAAAGAGTGTGGGCTTGTTTAACATATGTGAATATTTGTCTGTGTCGCACACATCTGGAGATACTCATTTCATCTGACAAGTGTGTGAACAAAGCGGATATGTGCAGCAATTGTGTAAATACAAGACGTGCATTCAAGTTTGTGAATTCCTGGAAGTGTTTAGAGCTGGCTGTTTCATTCTTTTATCTAGTTTGTTGATCTAAACAATGCAGGCATTCATCAGTATGCTTTAACATTTTCTATTATGTTTAGGCCTCTTTTGGGGGGTAGACCAATTTTTGAATCCTTGTTTAGCACCGTGCATTTCATTTTAATTCAAGAAAATCAGCAGGAAGACTATGTTGCAATTACTGAGGTTAACTCAATAATAAACCCCTTTAGAGGTAAATGTCTAAAAAACACAGATGACTGATGATACATTTGCTGATTCTGCATCTCAGACACTCCCTCAATGAGCTTAACCCACTGACAAAAGTCTGCCTCGACGGCCCCATACCCCAAACACGCATACATGCACACACAACCACCCCCTTTCCGGTGTGTGAGCGATATCAAAGAAAAATACAGAAATAAGGGGGAAAAATGGGGATGTAGGCAGCTTGAGACAGCCAGTTAAATGAAATTGAGCAGAAAGGGAGATACACAGATGCTGTGAAGACATACAGAGAGGAATAAGCAGCAAGAGCTGGAAGGTGCAGCCCTGTGAGACAGAAGATGTGACAGGAGCCGAAGAAGGAAGAGAAGTGTTTGTTCTCTTTTCCCCTTCGCTTTCTTTTGGTGTGTCTCCCAAGAGCAGCACAGACTTGCGTCCAGCCAGAGTGAGAATGCTCTTAATCCTGCTTTGCCCGTCTGTGCTACGGCCAACTCCACTGTTTCATGGTGCTGGCTCAGGCACACACAAGTACTTGTGCTGTAAGCGCACACATGAAGGGACAGTATGACACATTCAAAACAAGCCACACATATAAGACTGTACGCTCTTCTTCAATGTAACCCCCAGACACATACTGCATAGTGCATGTGGAATTCAACAGATAAGCAGATGCATAATAAAGCTGGAAAGCCAAAATGTATACAGGGAGACATTTGTTACATGAATTGACATTGACGCAAGTTTTGCAATATGCCAAAGTATTTTTCCTTTATAACACAAAACTGACAATGGTTATGAAATTATCGATCACATGTTTGGTTGTTTTGGGATCAAACTACAGAGTCTAGTTGTCTACTGACTTATTTTTTCTTTATTTTTTTTATTAGATTAGGTTTCCAAACTAGAATCCTAAGAACAAAATCTTTTCCTAATCCTAACCAAGGTGCTTTTGATCAACATAAACTGAAACTTTATATAAAAGGGGACCCATTTGTTGTGACAAAAATAATAATTTAGAAGTGAAAGCCATTGCAGTGGTTACCCATTGTGATCTGAACCCGTAAAGTATATCTTCAGACAAACATGTATCCATATCCAACTGAGAAATTAGGAATTAATATGTATAAAAGCAAACACATTTTTTACACAGACTGATGCTTGCACATTTGCAGACCTGCACAAACACACAGAAAAAAAATACACCTGTTACAATTATTATACTCATGCACAAACTTAAACATTAAAATTACATATGTATTTTCATATCCACAAGACACCAATCTATATGTGCACAACAACAGGTGCACAAGAATGTAAATTACATACATAATTGCCAGTTGAAACACTTACATACACCCACTCACAAACAGAAGCCAGGTGTGTGAATCAAAACCCATCCAATTCCATTAGACCGATCAGTTTAATGGTGCTGATTACCAGTGATTGGGTATCACAACACTGGCAATGGGTAAGAACAACTGTCTTCCCTGGATGCACGCCGCCGACCATTCAATCGTGATTATATCCCCAATATTTGCAGATTAGCAGACAAGATGACCCCAAGATGGAGCAAAGCCAAGAAAGAGCCCAGGCAAGTTACAAGGCAGGTGTTAGAAATTCACTGCAAGATCCACAGTGGCACACACCGATCAACAATAGATGGTAGAGAATCCCCAAGTCCATTTCATTGTCAATAGTAAAGTGAATAAGATGCAATAAGGGTCTTGTTTATAGACAGCTGATGTGTGCAGACGGAAAAACAAAAGACTCACGCCTCATTGCAGTTCAGATTTTAAAACTCCATAGGCTGGAATTGGATCGTGAAAACCATTTACATTACAATGGTACCTATTATATTACATTATAGCTTGTGAATGTTTTCTGTGTAGACCTTTATCCTGCAGGCACATGGCTTAATATTTCTGCTGTTGTGGCAGTGCATTTCATAGTGACACAATTGACCAAACAAATACACAAACGTGAAAAATAGCTGACCAAGTCCAGCCAGTTCATTAAAGAAAGGGGAGTGTAAAGTTGTTAATATAGAGAAAAGCAGGAACATCGCTGTTTTTACAGAATCAACCAAATTGTGTAGATCATGGTATAGAAATGTAAAGAATTAATGGTGAGATTATGATATAAATCCTACGCAAAGAAAGCAGTGCGCTCAGATTTGGATCCCCCCCCAGTGTTTACCAGCTTCCAATGAAACCTGGTAAAGTCAAGTAATTAAGTGGTCTCTGATTAATTAGGCGACAATCTATTTTCATTCTTCCCTATAACACCACAACAATGTGTTGAGATTCCCCAAGTGAAACGCCTGATATAGAAAATAGCATAATGAACGGGTGCAATTTACTATGGGACTGTTGGAAAGAAAATTCGGGGTAACACAGATTTAAATTGCTTCTTTTCTCCATTAATATTCATTGCATTTTCATAAAGGGGCCTTAATTAACAGACTTCTCTTCAAATTAACTAAGGCTGCACAAAACTCTCGAAAGCACGAATGCTTTAATGACACACAGACATACACACTTTAATTCCTTTAAAGATTAAAAAAGAAAGAAAAAATTGTATTGTTCCTTCTTTCACAGTATATAGAATATAAGTCAATGCTGTGTATTCATATTTGTTTTTCTATTTCGTTTTTAAAGATGAATAAAGAATAACTTTGAGTCTTAAATTAGCATGCTTGACTCAGTAATTACCCATTGTAGTCTTCAACCACCACAACAGCTGATTAGACGTTTCTCTGTTCCATTCAATAACCTCACTCCCCAGTCGGGCCAGCCTCAGAAATGATCCGATTCTCTGCTCAATCCACAGCCATAGGAATGCTGTCTGAAATCTACAGGCTACTATTAAAATACACGTAAAGATCGCAGTCTTTAAGCACCATCTTATTTCAAATGCCAAAATACGATATAAGATGGGGAATTAAAGGAAAGACAGACATCCTGTTGCTATCGTGTGTTCCATTTCTATTGTAAAGAGCCAACAAGGGATCAAAGATGTGTTTAATATTGTGTCTGTGAAAGGTTATCCATGCCGACGATTAAATGTGAGAAATATATGTACACACATTTCATATATATTTAGTTCATATATACAGATGCATGCATATATATAGTTTATGTTCACATAAATATACACATACACTAACATACAAAAAGGTAAGTATTCACTTTATTTAATATACAAGAACTATGATGTGCAGAACATGCTAAATGACACTTACATATTAAAGGGTAAACCTTAAAAATTGTTATATTTTGGCTTAAAACTAAAACTCTGTTGTGTCCATCAATTCAGAATCAGAAAATCCACTCCTGTGGATATTCTCTCTCCCCAATAACATCACTCTTTAGATGAGGAAAAATAAAGAGAGGGCAGTAAAGCAGTTCAGGGGGGGGGGGCTTTTGGCTGGGCAGAAATCCCAGCTTAGATTCTCAAAACTCTTCATGAAAGATGCCGGCTGTTTTTATAGATGCCCCCACTGAGCAGATGAGGCCTGACATGAGGTTGGCTGCTGACCACCAGCCAGCCAGCCCTACTTGCCTCGCTGATACCCACCAACCTCTTCAAATCCAGTTAGGTGAGGGGGTCCAACTTCTGGCCAATAGAACTGACATATGAAAGAA
This sequence comes from Menidia menidia, assembly GCA_907169785.1. Lineage (NCBI taxonomy): Eukaryota > Metazoa > Chordata > Actinopteri > Atheriniformes > Atherinopsidae > Menidia > Menidia menidia. The sequence continues at coordinate 15,779,503 of CAJRST010000002.1, read as the reverse complement.
GTCAGATGCCTTAGCAAAGAGAACCATGGCATTGCTGGACTCGGCCCCCTCTGCCCACATACTGGGATATCGACAGGAGGGTATCACCGAGGGCAGCCAAGAGCCCAGGTGACAGGCGGCTGGGACAATGTCTCAGTAGTTATTTCACAAAAGATGGTGCATTTTTTTGTGATTCGTGCCTACCCCAGGACATGAATGTAATTAGAGTACAGCTGAAAGGTCATGGCTGAACTTTCAAGTGCCACTAAAGACTGAAAGGGCCTAATGTACCATTGAGGAAGAGACTGACTGGTGCTCCAAACTCCCCCCTCACCCCTCACATCGGGGGAACCAGCAAATGGGCAGAGGTCTTTGTTGGCCTGTCAATGCACTGGTTGAGAAGAAAAATATTTGTGTTGAGGACATGTTGCTTAGGACATCTAAATGGATGTAGATCAAGTAGACACTGCATATCAGTTATACAACAAAATAATTCAAATCTGACACCAATTATTATCTTATTCTGGAAACATATCTGCTATATCTTATTTGCCACTAAACTTTTTTATGGTTAATTATCATGAAAGACACAATATCTGAAGTCTGTATATGGATGTAGCTTTTGCATGGTTGCTGTATCTCTGGAACCTTGCGTTTGAACAATTTGAGTGGACTGAGAACATTTTGCTGTAAGTTATAACTAATAAGCTGATGAAAGCTATCAATATTTGACAGTTAGCGTTGAAGTTTTATCAGTTCCAAGAGTGAAACTTCAAGACTCTGGAAAAGATTTCAAAACCATAGAATATCATACTTTTTATAAAAGATTGATGAACTTCTGAATTTCTCTCAAATGTTCATTTTCCCTGCAAACAACGCATATTTTCTTGGACATTTCCCTACCATCAACACAGACTGTCGCCAGACCCTGCCAGACAAGCGGCTTAGTTCCCTCTCATCCACAATGCTCCAGATTTTTCCTCCAGATCCATCTGCTCCGCGGGCAAATTTCAAAAGACTTGTTTTTGTTCTACTCAGCTGGTGCAACAGCTCAGATAGCAATGAGGTTGCTTGCCCTTTTTTATCACAGTAAAAACCTACGATGTAACTGTGAAAATGATCAGTCATGTTCTTTGACACGTAGCTTATTATCACGGCAGGAACAAAGCTGTAGCTCAACAGGATAGTTATCCATTGACTGCAACAGTTTGGACCCTGCAGTGTCCAGCTTGACCTCTGATAACTAGTTCTGAATACTCATAAGTCTTGTTCAGTACGATAGGCCTCTTAGAGGTGCGTCTAGCTTCCCTTTGTGTCTTTTATGTGTGTATTTCACCTTCCATCTTTTCCTGGGGCTATATTGAATTATGTCGCTGTCAGGTCCCTAAGCCCCCTATATTTCCTCTGTGCAGCAGCTCTAGATTCAGTATCAAGTTCTCCTCATGCTGGCAGTTTGTGCATCCCCTCTGGCCCCTCAGATCTTTATCCCAGCATCCCCTTCATAGCCCTTAGACAATGTTGAATTCATGTGACTGTCAGGTTTAAAAGGCATTTACCACAAATGGAACATGCAGAGATCTGGATGAACCTTAAACACATTATCAATCAAATCTTTAAAACTGTTTGGGGTTACTAAGTCACTGCATTATCCCATCTTAAACTATGTATATATATATATATATATACACACACACATATATATATATATATATATATGTATATATGATGGTAGACCACATACAATACTGAATGGCGGCAGACAGAATTCCATTCTTACATTGTTGTATGGGCTCCTGTTTGAGCATTGAATGGGCTTGATTGCTCCATTTTCTCAAATGAGGCAATTAGGAAGGCAAGCTGAATGGAGATCAGAGCCATCTTCGCTATGCCACAAGGAAAAGAGTGAGACAAAGAAAGTCAAGGAGAATAAAATTGCAGTTTGCATCTTCATTGATTCCTTTAGCCCAGGCGCATCAAGAGCTCCTGCGAAAATTGATCAGAGCAGGGAACCACCTTTGATATTGACTAAGATAAACTGGGAGCCTCCTCAACACCCAAAGTACTCAATATGGGAAAATGATTGGAGCTGTGTAGACAGTCTGGCTGACAATCCAGTCATATAGCCCTTGGAGACGTAAACTGGCAAGAGGCAGGGATTGTCAACCAGACTATGTCCTTTGGGGAGTTTGCTTTTAGTGCAAGGTCAGCCTCTCAAGTGTTTGATAAAGCTGAACAAATCAAAGCGCTACATCTGAGAGAAATCACCAAGGAGAAAAAAGTGTCTCAACAGACTCTAACAAGGAAGAAGATCAGAGTCGTAGCCCACATTAATGCTGCTAATTAACTTAGAACACATTTCCAAGTACAAACAAGTATATACGTGCTTGAAATCTCGATATAGATGTCACTCTGACATGTGCAGAGGTGTATATTAAAACGAAATCACGTTGAAGAAGGTTTCATTCAAGCAAATATATATTTAGTTCATTTTTCCGCATATGCTTATTATTCAAATGGTCCAAAAACTATTTTGTTCAGCTGAAAATGAAATCAAAAGTTACAGATTATTTCAGTACATTATACAAAAAAAAGGTACCAATACTCCAAATTGATAACATTTATTCTTCATAAATGTTAGAAATAAGATAAAGATTAGGCTCTTTAGGTGTGTTCTACTCATGTGGGCAGTTAAAAATAAAGGGTAGGCCATTTTCATCTAATTAAAACGTAACACCTGAGAGTTGGAAATAGTATTGTGGATAGTTAGTAATTTAAGGTGTGGTTCTAATCTTAATAAAGAGAGGCATGTCTTTGTTTCCCTTGCTTAGGGCTTCCTATTGTCTGGAGATATGAATGCACACAGCAGCTTCTTTGAGTTTCATAATGAGAAACAGCTTGTGGTGCTGGTGCAATTTAAAGAAACAGTTACCCAGATTCATTTGGTGCTAAACACCATAGCAAAGCCTGACAACAAATGAGTAGCTACCGGTCCAAACAGTGGATTTTTCATTTAAAGAGCCATTTTATGTCAAAGCGAAAATTAACTAATTAATCTATTGAAGTTATGTATTCAAAGTTCTGTACAATTGACAAGCAATCTATTATTTTTTTCTATAGAGCAAAGTAATATTGTTCATTTTAGCCACCGTGTATCACTTGATTTATGTTGTTGATATAGTATCATACAGCTAAATCTTTAATCCTATCTATAATTTTAATAGGATTTTATTTGTATTTACTTAAAATAGTTTCTGGATTGTTTCAGGTAGTCGACAGTAGAGCCTAACAGTTCACCTGTTTGCATTAACTAGCTGACATAGTAATACAGAATAAGACTAAATCAGCTCTCGGTTTATGATAATGTATTTTTTTTATCACTTAAAAGAAGGTACTCTTCTAATGGTACTTAAGAAGGTACCTAAATAAAATATGATGAAATAGGAAAACTTCATGTGGCAAACAGAACGGTCATTTCAAGACTGCAAAGGGCACCGGGGGTTATGCAGTCCAACTAGGCAAGCTGTTCAAGCGAGTCAAGTCTGCCTTGACTGCAGATGGGGCAATTAGGAGATGATGAAAAGCTCCTGGAAGGAAGATCTAGACTGTGTCTGTTGGCTAGATTTTCATTGAGATAAGCAAACATCTGCTCTCCAATTTTAGATCAAAATTAAAGTATGGCATCTCAAGGGGGAAGAAAAAGCAATGGTAGCACATAAAACTTTAACAGACACTGTGGAAAGAAAATTCAAAACCAGAAAAGTGATACATAATATCCAATCAGGTCTGCAAAGGCAATTGAATGAAGGGAAACATTCCAGTATGACTTAAGTGTATGAAAGTCTTTTCCTGAGTAATAAATTTTAGGTAAATTGGAGGAACTTGAATAACAAAGACTCTTGAGGCTCTACTGACAACATGTCTGGCTCATAATGACCCATGAAAGCACTCGCACAAAGGCAATGGTTGGATTCTGACGAACAGGGAATGGTGCTTGGGAATTTTAGGGCGAGTGGTTTCCTCTTCCCTGCTTTTGGTTACTTTTTCCCTTGATAGCTGCGACTACAATGGATCCCCCCCCCACCCCCAAACCTGTTTCTCCATCCCTCTCTTTCCATTTGAATGTCTCACCTTCCGCAGCATCCTGCTATTTTTCATTACTCTGTTCAGGGTGGTGGTGTTCCTTCTGTTTTTTTCTTGTGGAGAGCATTTCAGCACATCATCAATCCTCGTCTTTGTCTTCTCGTTTGTTATCCTTTAAAGTCTGTGACGTTCCTTCAGTTATGCTGGCAGCCAAAAACCTGATGTCTAGGGGGGCCCAGTGGAACTTGAGGTATCCTCTGCTGTACTTTTTTTTAACTATTCCAACATGTATGGCACTGAGCCATAGGAAGCTCCGCAGCCTTCAGCTCAGTTACGTATTACACAAGCAGCTCCTTGTCTTTGAACATCCCACTGTCTACTAACTACGTTCACATCATAGGGAATTATCTGCAAAACCTTTTGCTGGCACATCAAGAAATAATGTAAATGTTTTGTGTTACATTCGGTCACCTTCAAATTGTCTGTACAGATATCACTGACTAATTAAATGGTAATTAATTAAATGTTTTCATACACCCACTTAAAGATGTAAATATGCATTGAATAAAATAAAAAATACATGTTTAATGTAATAATCATAATTTTTTAGGAAAAAGTTAAAAGAGATTCTGTGTGTTTTTAAGCTGTTAGAATACATTTTGCATTGGGAACTTTCTTCTCAGTCTCAGTTTTTTCTTCATGGCCCATCCACTTTTCATTCATGATGATCAAAAATTGTTGGTAGCATCTCTGAAGTGGGCCCTTTTCATGTAGATAAACTGTCGTGACCACCATTAGAATATGATTGAGCTTCAAAGTTCATACAAAGTGGTTAGAGGAATGTGGTGTGAGTCAATCGACTTGTGTTTCAAAGGATCAGGTTGCTTGGCTATGTAAGACCAGTGTTTTTCATTAATTTTGCCTCAGAGAATGATACTGTCTGAAGTCTTGTGAGACAGCACCACTTCTTCTGTTTCACTTTCAATAGATCTAAGCACCTAACCTGTTCTGTCATTTGCCATAAATTTAACTCTATGGTGTATATAGTTTTCAAAATTTTCTTCTGCTTGTCCTCTCTTCTGAAGAGTATTTATGTTGTTCCATTTAATAGAGAAGAAGCGTTCTTTATCTTATCTTTGTTTACTTTCTATTCGGAACAAGATCCAGTGGCAAAACATCGTGACATGCTCCTCATGGGATTTGTTCCAGAGATTCCATGCAGGGTGTTCTCACACCCTAAGACCTTGGAGAGTTGTCCAGACACTTGGCAGAGTCAGACACCTCCTCCTCTTCCTGTGTCTGTCTGAAGTCAGTCCAAGACCACAGCCTGTGAGTATACCAACGGTGACCTCACTGATTAGGAAAGACTGGTAAAACCCCACACATAGTGTGAATGAATATGCTGGAGTTATTGTGTATGTGTGTTTGAGACTGATTTTTTTTTTATCTTAGAGGAAATCTTAATTCATAGCATGAAAAATTTTTTATTTCGGATAGATATGGGCTTAACTAGTCCATGACTCATTGGAGAATAAAGCATTTTCATGCACATGAGTGAATACTCAATCAAGCTTAGAAGTTTTTATGGTAAATCACCATCTGGAAGGGATATAATTAGGTGAATAACTTTAAGAAATTCACTCATAAGAACAAGTACAAGACCAAAAGGACCAAAATGATCGGTCACAGATAGTAATTGCAGCGTACTGCCACCTTTATAAGGGAGGCATCCTAAGATATGGAACAAAAACTAATAACACAAACAACAAAAAGGAAAACAAGATGAAAAAGCAAGTTAAATGCATGATATCAATAGTTTTCCCTAACTATGGCATGTAAACCTTAAAGAGTGAAGGAAAGGCAAACTGACTAGCAATGCAGAAGTAAAATTCCATCTATCTTTTTTATGTAGGATTCCCTCAAAGTGGCACATACACTTAAAATGTATATTTTATTAAACATTTTGTTACCACAATTGGGTCACTAAAGATAAATACAATGAAAATTTAAACAGCCTCTTGAAAGCCCTCGAGATTATTTTTCATTGCTGCATTCTTGTGGGACTTACTCCCACTCTGGTATTTAAATATTGAAGTCAAGAGCAAAAAAAGTAACATTATTACTGTGTTCTCTTTTTACAATAAACTGGTCTGGGTTTTTTTCTTCACTCTTATAGTTGTTTTGTCAAATTTTGGGTACAATTTGGTATTTAGCCAGAGTAAATATTTCATCTGTGCTAGAGCTTCCGAGAGTGAAAAAGAATTAAACTGTGTTAAGGTGAACACTTCAAATCTGATCCCATTGCACATGTTAATGGACCAAAACAAACATGTAAGTGGTGCATCTAGTATGGCGTATCAGTTACTTTAACCACTTGTTGCTGGACAATCAGTAACACACATCTAATTGTAACTGGTATGTTCAGAGATGTAATCAGTGACTTTTAAATGGAACTCTGTTGAGTAAGAAGAAGCTCTTTTTATGCTGCGGGGGAACAGTGAACTACCTGATCTAAAGCCCCGATAGCCCACATTCCAAACTTCTCCTATGTCACTAGCCAAGCCAAAACATTAGTCGCTTACCGAGTTCCATAAATACACAAAAGACTATACCGTCTTTCAAGTTAACCAGGTTCTGGTGTGAATAGAGAAAGATTCAATTAAATGTTAGAAACAGAAACTTTAAAACACATATCGACATGATATCGAATAGAGTTTTGAGCATAAACATATATTTAGTTATAGATATTGCTGTGTTTGTATGTGTGAGTATAAACTGTATTCATTATTTAGTTTTATCCTTTGCCCTGACTGAATAATAATAAGGAATAAATAAGCGGAGCTGAAAAGTTTCTCGCTGGACGGTTGCTGCAAGTGTGTTAAAGATGCAGAGCATCACTACAAATTGGTGATCACGTGTAACGTTTTGATACAGTTTTACATTTAAATTTTGAACAAGTTTCTGGTGTGAATAGAGAAGAATTGAATTAAATGTTAGAAATTGAAACTTTACAACGCATATCGACATGATATCAAATAAAGTTTTGAGCATATATATATATATAAAGTTATAGATATCCACGTTTGTGTGTGTGTGAGTATAAACTTTATTCAATATTTAGTTTTTAGAACACTACATAAATGAAAGTTGACGGAGGAAAGTCACATGACCCATAATAAAAAGAAATTTAGGACACGAAATCTGTATGTATTGCTTCTTTTAAAAAGATAACATGCTTATGAGGATTATCTTTCATATTTCATGGATCAAAGAAAATTGTGATAAACTATAGTTAATATCCCTTTGTTTCTGCAAAGCTTTTTAGCATGTAAAGGACATTAGTGTAAACTCCAAAGTCCACCTCAAAGGATTTTACTCTTCTTGAAAGAAAAACAGTAGTCTTTTCCTGCCTGAGATGCCTAATTTGTATTCTCTGTTTACATGCTTTTGCTACAACATATCAATATGCAAAACATTTACTTAGTGCTTGCCTGTGGGTAATTTGCACACTTGACATACTGACTGAGCAATTGCTTTTTACTTTCAGATTTTTTAAATAAAGTGAATGACCCATCAGAGCAGACCAGACCTTTTTGGAGCAAGGCTTTAAAAAGTAAGGAATTTAAGCATAAAAGACATAAAGGTGGTAAGAGATGCGGTAAAAATGTTAACATTAAATAAACGATACATTATATGAACATAAAACATGTAAAAGTCCACTAGCAGCCCCCTAAAATAAAATTTTAACTGGGGAAGAGGCACAATATGCCCTCTCTAATGTTAGAATCACTTGCATTCATATTCATAGAGTCAGTCCTTCATCAAGACTACTGCGATTTGTCAGCCAAAAGGAAATTTGACCAGCATTTGGCACTTGGCGAGTGGTTATATTGGACCTGGATGGCAGGAAGTGGAAGCTGAATTAGACCATAATGAGTTTATGGCCAATAGCCAGTTTTTTTTTTCTTGTCTTTTTTTTGGTCTGTTTGTTTTTTATATTGTAATTATGAGAGTAGCCACAAGACATTTTATAAAAAAAAAATATATATATATATATATACTTTGGTCTCTTAGAGAGTTGGATGATGGTGCACTGAACAGGAAATCATTCATCTTCAGCACTGGGGTTTGGTGCCGCCACCACAGCGGGGCCTGGGGACATTATTCTGTCTGTCTGAACTCTACAGAGAGTTATCTCCTTCACTTTGTCAATCCATGTGCCCAGATGGCATCAAGCCGCCATGTCAACATTCTCACTCACCATTCCAGGGTTCTGGCACTGCCTCCTCCGCAGACAGGAGTAACAACTGACCATGCCAGCAACCAACCAGGACACAGAGCCCAAAATAATAGATAGGACCCGTGTCCAACTTCCCTCCTGAGTCCTCTGTAACAACATCCATCAACAAAATGAATCCCCACCATAGGGTGCCCAAGATGGATTTATGAGCAGTTTGGGTGTCTCATATTTGGTTGAAAAAAAAGAGGAAGAAATCTGACCCACTTTCAGGACGTGGAGCGCAAAGCATACATGAAAGTCAAATAGGAATAAGATGCTTTGCCGGGATTCATGTTTGAATCCAGCAGTGCAGATGCTTCTAAAATGAAGTGCAAATAGAATGGAATAAATATATAATAAAATCGGGAGCCAAGACCTCTCCCAGTGGTGAGATGATACTCGATGATGAAGGAGAATGCCAGCTCAGCCGTGGAAGGCTTTTAACCCTATGACTTCTCTGCAACAAGGTAATTTGCTTAACAAGACCTTTGCTTTCTGCTTAATTGCTATAATCAAATCTAAGAGTGTTACATTCTTCAAATGAGCAATCAAAAGCAGAGCTAGAGTCGATGAAACCGTGCTCACGCATCAATATTAAAACACAGTTCTTCTGGTCTTACAGCCTCCAATGTTCTTTTACACAAAAGAAAAAATTTAGATTACGCTAAAATGACTTAATATTCACCTTAGGGATTTAGTTAAATGCTGATTCACCTAAATCACAATATGGTGTTTAAAATGTCTCACTTAAAATTGTTTTAATTTGGACAGAATTCAGGAAAATATGATAAAAAGTACAACAATTTACAATATGACTATGTATATTGTTAAAACTCTTTGTTTTCATTACCTAGAAAGATACGTTTATGTCAACCATGATCCACTCCACTATGTTGTTCAAGTAGTGGTGGTAACGCTTCACAAAGTAAATGACTATATGTTAAACTGCACAAAGTTTTGAATAATTTTACGACTAATCATGGCCAAATACACAACATTTGTCTCGGATCAAATGATCTCGTTTAAGCCAACGTGAATGTCAAGCTGTCCTTGTTAATGCCCTCTTTGCTATCACGCCAGTTTCTCCTCAGAGTGTGTACGCAGTGTCATGTGAATACTTTGAAACAGAGCTTCTGATAATTTGCAAAGCTGCCACAACCTTTGACAGCTGTTTTCTGTGTAAATCACAGATGGCACCACAGAGCTGATGAGCAAATGCTTGGGCAAAATGGCTGTCACAGGGTCACCGGTTTCGGCATGCCTCAGAAAGTGGACGGCAGTGTGTGTGTCTGTGTGTTTGAGTCACAGGGGCAAGTGATGACAAACGATGGCAAATTGGAGTGAAGGCTTCCCGCTGCTTGCCCGCCATGCCAACAGAGAGTTAGAGGCAAGGAAGTGTCTTAGAAAACGCCGGTGAAAGACGCTACCGCACACGCAAACTGGCAAATGCAGAGACAAGTGAGCTGTGAATGGTGAGTGAAGAATGACTGTCCAAAAAGCCACTGCTTAGAAAGAGTTCATCTCTTTATTTTCTTTAGACTAAAGCATTCAGTGTTTCATCAATCAGAAGCTTTGCCAACATTGTCATCTCAGACAGGCAAATACATAAAAGATCCAAATACACAATATTTGCAAAATCCTTGAAAAGCTCCATGAGCCTAAATGGAAGGAATGATAAGCCAGACAGGTTTTCTAAGCAGCTAAATCACTCAGTGTGACCTAAATCAATTTCTCTGCATTCTAAAAAATGCTAACATCAAAGTTAAACATGCACATCGCCTAAGATGTTCCGAAGCACAATGCTTTTGCTACTTTTCCTCCTTTTGTCATGAGCATTCTCTCTCTAACCAGATTATTTTCTGACAGCCACCTCCCCCACAGTGAAATACTTGTCAGCGAGCTCTCTGTCACAACCAAAATAGGAATCGCTTCTAAGAGCATTTCATCACAATGTGTAATGAACCCATAATTTAACTATTGTTTTCTCACAGATAGATTGACACACAATAGCGGTGGAATGACAGTTTTGCTCTCTATTAGAATTATAGACACTTTGAGGTGCTTGATGTATTTTAACACAAAGGGTTGGATTTTGTCATAAATTTTCCCGTCTGCTCTAAATGGCTCAATCCAGTGGCAACAAAATGAATGCAAACTTTTTTTTCTTGATAAACTGTTACAGCCAATGAAGAACCACCTATAAAATCAAATCGACGGCTGAAATACAGTACATTTTCAAGTTTTTTAGATTAGCCACACATTGAGAAAAAAATAATAAAAGATACATAATCTACAAAAGAAACTCAACTTTACTTCATTTAAAGCCACTAACAAAATACATCACGGGTTCCAAAGATGGTATTCAAATAACTGCGACAAAATCTTTGCATTCATTTGAATCAATAGCAAATGCTGTGCTGTTCGGGCGTTAGAGTCCTTTGAATCTCAGATTCAATACTTTCTTTTGACTTCAGCATTGGTCCTGCTCAAACTGCATGATGAGAGATGGCACTTTGAAAGCATTAATTGAGATGGTCAGCACACGTCCTTGAAAATGGAAGTAACAGGCTTTTTTCACTTTAGAAAAATAGTACTGCCGAATGTTGTGCTCTTCATTATGCCTGTCTGACTGAGGTGCAGGAAGAAACTGAGTCTCGCTTTGCCAGTTTAAGAACAAACAAGATTTTTATAAAGGAGACAAAGTACGATAAAGTGAAAATATAGTTCACAAAATCCAGATAAGACATAACTTTTATGGAATAGTTTATTTGATTTATGATACTTAGAAAAACGTATTATTAATTGATTAAAAAATGCTTATATACGTTAACATCCCAAGCTCTCATTGACATTATGAGGTTTGATTTGTATTTCATTACACAGGTTTTAGCTATTTTATCCATTTCCGAATGCATCTTCAAACAAAAACTATTTTCTCGTAACAATGTTTAGCAGCTCATTTCAAATGTAATATTTAAGATTTCAAGGTAAACTCAAGGCTATTCAGGAAGTTGACCTCGTCCGGACTTTCTTGCTGACTCGAATTGCCACAAGGGAACTGTGAATCTATCTTCCCTTAATGGGTATAAGAATCTTACTTCCCGCCTTGGTGATGAATGACTAAGAATGGATGGCTAAAGTATCACTGTTAGTGGGACTCACAGCTTCATTCATTCTGATAAGAATCATAAAGCCAGGCAGGCATGCTTTGCTTGGGTCAATATCCTGTTTGAGTAGCCATTAAGCTCCATACGACAATGGACACTAATATCATCAAAGTGTGGCGCTCGCCTCTGTCATTAATTAATTTCAAGGTGAATTATAAATGGCTCTCCAGTCCCTACATTCTATACATTCTATCCCTCTAGAAAGATAGTGATGATGAACTTAATCATGCCATCCATCAGTGTCTGACATGAACATTCACAATGTTCCTATGGTGAAAGTGTAACATAAACCATTAAGCCTGACAGGCCACAAGAACCAGTCCTCTCAAGTTTCCTTCTCAGACTAATAACACTGTCCATAGCCAGCCAAAAGTGGCTGTGTGATCAAACACTCCCTGCCAGCGAGCGTAAAGGAAATCTTGAAATAGACTTTGCCTACTTACTGGGATACTATCTCCTGGTGCTAAACTCCACTAAGTCAGCCAGCTGATTGAACAAAATGGCGGTATGTGTATGGTGTCACCTTGTGTGGTCGAACATGTTTGCATGGATGCGTTTGAAAAGAAATTGGAAAAGTTTCCAGCGCCCTATAATTATGTTTAATGCCATGTGCGGGGATTTGTAAAGTATTTACATTACAGTCAGTCGGAAGCCAAATGTGAATTCAACCATGACTTTTGCCACGGTGCAGTTAAAATGAATGAGATTTAACAACCCTGATTATTAACTCATGGAACAAAACAGGTTTCTGTTCTGAATTTAGTTTACTGAGATTCCCAAACAAACAAAACAAATCCAGAACATATACATTTTATCCCTGATCAGAAAATTAGTATGTTTTGTTTGTGAGAGGGAACAGAAAACATTTTAATATATAGCTTAAAAGGTACCCCAAAAAAATGTATTATATATTGTCAAATATTTCTCTGTTGTGTGTAAAATACAATATTTCTGGCACCCCATTAAATAAATTATTATAAAATGGGTAGTATGTTAACGTTTTGGATAATGACAATTTTTCATTGCTGAAATGTGTAGACATACTGATCTTAGTTGAGTTCTTGTCAGTTCACTTGTTTATTTACTCATTCATTTCATTTGAAAAATGAGGCTTCATTGATGATCAATATACCAAGTTCAGCTTTCTTTTCATCTACATTTTGTCCCCTTCTTAAAAAAGGTCTGCACACTAATCTCCTCTTAAATCCTGATTGACTCTTGACATTGGTTTTTCTTTTGTGAGAGACCTTTTGTGACAGATGGTAATCATGGATTGCCATACAATGACAGATGTTTTGACATGTATAGGACCAACTATAATCTGGATTTGTTAGGTTGCCCTGTCCAGGGCAGATGAGATCAGTGCACCTGGAGTAAAGGTGAACGCACCTGTGTGGGTGTGAAGCACTGAAACAGACCGCTGTTTGTCGACATTAAGCCATTAGCTGCATTTCTGCTTTGATGGTTAGCTGTGCAGATGGTTTAAAAGTAAAGAGCTCTATGTTGAAAAAGAGAAACTGTTTCCTGGATGGTCATTTGTAGAGTACATGATGTCGGAGGACACCCAGCCAGACGCTCATTGGCCACTCTCGTGCACAGCGAAGAATTTATTTTTTAATAACCCAAATTAATTAATCATCAGAGAAAGATTTTAGAGGCCATTTTAAATCAGTGGTAGATCATGAACATGTATTTTATATCTAGATCAAACTATTTAACCAATGATAACATTGGATATTAATAGCACACACACCCTGTGGTTTTTGCAAGTATAAACTCTACGGATATGGGTTGGAATAAAATGACTGAAATGCGAAATGACACCTAAGCTTCCGACCTTATCTTCTGCATACCATTCCCTATTTCAATTCAGGAGAAGAAGAAAAAAAAGCAGAGCCAGTACAGATGTAGGAATTCATTGACGTGCTGGCCCACATCCTTTCTTGGGTTGATAAAACCCACATCCATGGGCTGTCTGGAGGAGACAGTAGCGGTAGTGTTGGGATTTTACTCATGTGATGGGAAGGATTAAACTCTGTAGGATCAGCTTCGAAGAGACAGTCGCCCCAAAGGGCTTGCTCCATTTATGCCGCTCTGCCCCACCCTTCCCAATTCCCCTGCACTTTAAATTCCACAGTATGAACTCCTTTGTCAAACACATTCACCCTTTGAACCTTTTCAGCCAATGGACGTCTTTCTCCAGAAATCGCTATGGTGGTCAATACCTGGTAAGGGATAGGTCCCAGGAAGAGAGCTGTCAAGACGACTGCTCCATAGAAGAAACGTAGAAATGCCTCCTCCTTCCTGCCACTTCCTCCTCTTTTCTCCTCATTCAGCAGTCTTTATAATCCACACAAAGACACATCCCCCTTTGACACCTAGGACCGGAATACTGGAACAGCCATGTTTGAGTCTTTGTTTTTGTTGCATATTCGTAAGCGTATGCATAATTAATTCTCAATTACTATTTACTGGTGATACACTGTGTGTGTACGCCATTAATGGGAGAAGAAAGAGAGTTAATCCTCAAACTACAAAGTAACACATTCATTAATCCTTGTTTTAATCCTGCAGACCTGAAGAAGCAGTGGTATCTCGCCTTTAGGGCAGCTGGGATGTGTAGGTCTGTTTTGTGTGTGTGTGTGCATGTGTTAGTGTTTTAAATGTCTTCCATCCCTCATGTGCGTGCATATTAAAAACCATGGGCTTTGAATTCACAGGCAAGGCTCCTGTGTGTTATATATGCCTGCATTGGTACTTAGTATGTTCTTTTGGGGTTAACATTACAACAATAAAAAAGCTTTCAAGATGAAGTGAGCGGTAAATCTCAACACAGTCCCCATGAATCAGGATAATAAATGCAGCAGAAGCATGCAAGGAAGTCGATTCCCTTGCCGCCGAGGTCTCGTGGGGCCACAGAATAGAGTGCTTCTGATCAAATCCTAGACCAAATAAAGCACATATGAGGCAGTGATAGTGATCATTGTTAACAGGTATATGGATTTTGAAGCTGCTCCATTAATACCACATGTTACTAGTGTTACTCCTCTTGCAGTGGAATTAATTGAGTTTATATTAAAGCAGCAAATCTTGCTGAAACGTGATCTCTGGAATGTCACTCTCAATTGAAAGGCCCCTCACCCTTCCCACCTAATTTCTGAACTCTTTATTACTGTGTTCTTTCTTTTTCAGGCTGATTTTCACTTTTCAGCAATTGCACGTCGTCCGTAGGATATCGCTTGATGTTCATTTAAAGGCCAGTGGTTGTCTGGAAAAAGAAACAATGTGGATCTGCTTTATCACAAGCTTTCAGGTTTAAAGCCTGTCATTCATGTGTGATTTTAGACGAGAAAAGATTTATGTACTGTTTTTGGATCTTGGACAGACTATTCCGCTGCAGCTAGTTATCCAGGACTTCCAGTCACTCATCACTATGATCTCATCTTATATGCCTCAGTAGTCCCAGCGCCAGTCGGCCTTTTCACAGCTCCAAATGGCCTGCTGGTACTAATGCAACAAGTGCTGAATACTGAGTTTCTATTCTGTCATGTTAGCTGGCCAGTGGTGGTAATGGTCCTGGACCCCTGTAGATGTGCACAATCTTCTGTTTTGACAATAAATCTGAAAGTCTACAAGTAGCTCTTCAAAACTCTGAAAAAAACTGAAAATGAAATAATATGGTATTGATGTGAATATTAATGAACACAGTTAACTTGTTTTTTTATGCATCAGTTTCTGGGAATTTCTGAATTTCACATTCTGAATTGGAAAGAAAACTACCTACAAAAATGCCAACACGTACGAAAAAGCTTCCATTTTTAACGTATTAAGAGAAAATTAGTATGCAGAAGGAAGCAAATGGGCAAATGATAAGCTGCAATTAGTATTGCATATAACAGCAGTTCAGATAACAATCTTTAATTGTTGAGTTGCAGTAGAATTTGGTATCTAGCAGTTCAGAACAAGGGAATTTCCATCACATGAGAGCAGTGCTCCATTTGACAATGAAATGAGGGAATTAGGAGATTTATGATGGTCCGAGGTCATAAGGGGAGCATCTGAGAACAGACCCACGCCTCCCTCGACTCCTTACAGTGCTTTACAGTCTGTCAGCCTGTGTCATCTCCACGCCCACACACAGAAATCCAGACAAGCTGACACGCACACACAAAATTAGCCAGTGACACACTCACTGAGTCATGTAGATTTACACTAATTTAGTAATGTGACACCAGTGTGTCACAGAGATAGTGAAAATATGTCAATTAAAAGGCTGATAAATTATATATTTTGGGATCCTTTAAAAGAGATTATGTGTTTTTTTGCAATTTGGTAGAATTTTTTTGAAGTCTTACTGGAGCTCATGAGGCAGAGTTTGGTCAAAATATCTGCTGTTTTAGGCTAACAGTGTTTTTTCTTACTCCTACTGAAATGCCTCGCAAGACACAATTTTGATGGGCAAAGACTAAAGTGCTTGTTTTGGGGAAGTATACCTCTAGGGTTTTCCTGAGAATGACAGATATTCCTTTTCCATGACAACTACTGAGCTAATTCACACCGAGGAAGAACATTTGCTAATAAAAATGACCACTTTGACAGAATGGAGCAACTGTCAGACACTAAACAAGAATTAGCTTACAGAGAGGTTCAACCACCAAGGCTTCAATAGGATTCAAGTGACGGGTCATCTTAATGTTTATGCGGGTTAATGCCATACTGTCTTGCTTGCAGTCACTGACTTTATGTCATACATAAAGATTTTATATATACAGTGTGCTTTTTTTATTTTACCAATCATTAAATCCAGGGTGTATGATGTGCAATTGAATTAAGTAAATGCAAAGTTTAGCTAAAAATAAGCTCCTTCTCTAATCAATATGGTGATATTTAAACAATAATGTAAGCATTTCAAACAGCAACAGCAATGAGTCCTAAAAAAGTGTTTAAGTTGTCTTCATGACCTGAGCTTTTAGCTTTAGCTTATCAATTAAAACATGCAATTCATCCAAAACAATTACCTTGTCTCAGTAAAGATTGAAAGGTAGAACTGCACCGTTGTGGTACAGTCTCTTTGTGCGTCCAGTGTTGGAATGGCCCACATCAGTTTTGACAGAGCAGTAAGGGGGGAAAAAGGACATCTTCTCAACCTGGAAGCTGTGGAGCTGTGGGGGTTATTATATAACTTAAACAACTAAAAAGCTCTTGTAGACAATGTGTGCATTTCTTGTATTTAACTCTTATAGAAAAAGCTCAAATATTACACCACAATTTGTTCATTGAGCCAGACAGACAATCTTGGGCTATCTCCTAATAAACCATTGCAGACAATGGCTTCACTGCTCTGCTGGTCCACAGATGGGTCCTGTGAAGGAGTCTTTTGTCCCACAGAGCACAGAGAAGTTCCCAGGAAATGTTGGGAGGGGAAACAGACAGACAGTGAACGTCTTATGTCATTACACTCTCACACACTTTGTGGCATACTCAGTGTCATATTGTATGTCACAACACTTTCCTATTGAGAGTCCATATTTCACTCCGTGACAGGCTGCTTAACCAAGCAGGCAACTGTAGAGATGGTGTCACTTATGGATGCTGTAGGGAAGCTTGAAATAAAAGTGACAATGGAAGATATATATATATTTTTTTAAACTACACACACACATACAGTAGTCCACCTCCTCCACCCTGTCTCTGTTTCATTGCCTGTCGTCTATTTTACCTTTCTTCTGTCCCCATTTCTTCTTTTGAACCCCACACTAAGTCCTGCCGTTTCTTCCCAAACACAACCCCCTACTTCCTCTTCCTTGAAGACCAAGTTACTTTTAGCCTCCTGACTTTGAAAGCAAAAATATGCAGGAATGCATCACATTCAGTCACACTGAGACGATGTTAGCAAACCTTGACATTATTACTCCGCTTTGATTGATTATGTGCTTTATTTAGAGTGAAGGATATCTCCAATAAGTTCCCTTTGTGAGCTTTTATACGTGCAAGACACATTGCACTGGCTGAATGCAATGGAGGGACTTTTAAATCAGTTTTTTTTAGGAAGGATTAGTTTCTTTGTAAGCACCTGGAATGATCTTCACTTGTTGAGGGAAAGCTATTGGCTTTGCTGCAAGTGTGGTAAAAAAAAAATTCAATCTATTTAATGATCCGGATTTGGCTTGAAGGTATTTTGTTATGTATAGGTATGCAAGTTTGTATTTGTGAAAGAGAAAAATGGCCTGAAGAGAATCTCAGGGCTTGCAGCTTAAGCTTGGTCCAAAATCTGTTAAAATGATAGTAAATGAGGGAATACATTGAAAGATTCTTGTCTGGAAGGTAAAACGGATAAATGGGAAAAGATGCATGAGCAAAGGCTTTTCACCTTTTGTGTTAGAATTAAAATAAAAACATAAAAAAGCATATATAATATATTCCTATATATATAATATTCCTGGTTTCTGATCAAGATTGTTTACAGAAATAAAAGCTCATTTTGATTTTGATAAGCAAGGTTTTTCTCAAGTATTTTTTTCAGCCGAATTCGGCCTATTTGATATCCAAAAAAACATGACTCCCAGCCTTTAAATCCATTCATCCATTTTCTATACCCCTTTCATCCAATTTGCAGTCGTTGGGTGGGCTGGGGCTGATGCTACCCTTGGTCAAAAGGCAGGATGCACCCTGGGCAGGTGGCCAGCCCATCTCAGAGCAGTGACTGGCAAGGGCATGATATGAGCTGAAAATTCAACAGCCGCACTGGAGTAATAACACACCGATAGAACACCAAACTGCTGCAGTCACGCAGTCACCCTGAAGCTGACCTTCTTACATGGAGTCATGCACCTGGCCTCTGCAGTACCGCTCATGCCACATTTATCAAGTGAGTGATACATGCACTCACACATACAGACAAAGACGGACATGCACTTCAAAAGGGGGCATAGTTTTGCAGTCTATTGCACATTAGTTGACTTCCCGCGTGTGGTATGACATCTCTTTATCATGCCACACCATCTGTTGTGGCATTACTATGTGACACAGTATTAATGCATCAGGCAAAGTGGTTATTTGGGGGGAAAAAACATCTGCTAATTATATTTAGACAGATGACACTCAGCGCACAAACTATGGTTTTATCCTACATTGTGCAGAAAAAAGGGCTCTTTTTCTGGGACAGACTTCTTGGAATTGTGCAAACAGTTTTCCGCTGCTGTCTCCTGAAAGACAGGAAGAAGAGGTTCACTGAACCCAGGTGTTCGCAACAGGCACTGTTCGCTGCTCACACCCAACCACAAGACTCGACATCAAGAATCGAATCGACAAGCAATCGCGTGTTTTTGTTTTACAGAAAATAATTAAAATATGGCACAATATGTGCGTAAATACATTGGCAGAAGGGATGATGACACAGAATTTATTACCTGGGGAATGGTTTGTGACTCAAGAACAGAAGATGTTTATGGGAAGTTAATGGAAATGTTGAAAGCATCTAAAAATGGTTATACAGTTGTAAAACGAATGTGCATTCACCAATATGCAATAACATAATGGTGATGGAGGAGATTGTCTATTGCTATTACAAGCAACCTAGAGTACAGTCTGTTGCTCAAGGACACTTGAGCACATGGTCTTTCACATGTTTTTCTTTTACCTGAGCTACAAGTAAAGTGGAATTATCATTCCAATCTATAGAAAAAATTTAATACATTTTTTTTTCAAATTTTTGAAACATTTGCAGCCTTTATTAGCCTGTCTGTGAGGCTGACGACATGCGGTTGGAAGAAGAAAAAAAAACGAATAAGCACAGAAAAAGCTCAGGATTGGACCTGCTATTCTGGTTGCCCTCAGCCTCAGGGAGACGGGCAGCTTGTTGAGCCTTCTGCCTCAATGATTGCCGTTTAATCCATTGTAGCAGCCGTCCCTGTGGCACGGTTAGCCTGGAGGGTAACCAGCCAATGTTGAGCAGGGACTGCTCTGTGTACACAAAAGGTGATTAAAATATAGGAGTCCCTACAACAAATGCATACAATTGTGAATGTGATTATTCTTTTAACACTTTTTGCAAACAACCATTTTCTAAAATTTAGCAACAAAAAATGTTTTAATTGAAAATGTGCTGCTGTGTGTGGTAAGGCTCCAAATGGTCTATGCCCAAGAGACTTCCCAACTCATCTTATCTCAGAAAGAGATGGAAATAGCAAAGCACCTTCATTCCATCCAAATCCTGTCCACTCCAGGACACGTCAACACTCGTCCAACACCAGTGAATCTCCCTATCCGCATGAGCTCCATTCTCCTCGTCTACTTTACTCCCACTGCAGTGTTCTCTTTTAAAGTTTATCAGCCGAATGCTTTTACGACAGCTCTTTTCATTTGAATGTGTATAAAATCTGCACCATTCAAAGTGTCCAGAAAAATATGATGGGTGGCAGATTTGCAGACTGAATGAAGTTATTGAAATACTGTTTTTCTTTGCTTGCTTTTATATTTTCTCTTATCCCAACGGAAGCCCCCCAAAAAATCTAACTAGAAAAGATTAAATCCATTTGTGAAAATGTCAGAGGCTAATTCAAATCCACTCATTTTTAGGGGTTAATTGACAAATTATTACAAACACAGAGAAGTCAAAATGATTTACTAATAATATTGTTTCTCACTAAACTGGAAAATGAATGCTATTAGTCAAGGATTTTGAGTCATCACTTTGAACGGAGTGTATGAATTCAAATTATTCTTCCCTGCCTCCTACACAAAAAGTAATGGCCCACTTGAGCTTTTCAATTAAGACCTAGCCTTGAAATTCTGTACGTGGGGAGGTTTGTGAGGAATGTTTATTTCTATGCAGTAGCAGAAGAAAGGCTACACAGCATATTTCATTAGCTTTCAGGCACATTTAACAGAAACATGTCGCTGTAGCTGTTGCACATTAGAGACTTCCACCATAAAGCCCAAAAATACAAACACATTTTCTGTGTGTATTTATGGTTAAGATCTACTGAATTAGAGGGAGTAACACATGGTAAGGTAAACGGAAAGACAGTCACCTTTATTGTGTTTTTATACAAATTACTAAATAATATAAAACACAGCAATTTGCTGAGAAATTGTGTCAAACTAATCACAGCTTCACTTTACTGTGCATGTATAATGTAAACTGCTTTGAACATGTTTTACTGTTAGATTAGATTGGTTATATAGGTATTAATTTATCATTACCCATATTACAAATGGTTCTTATCCAATGATTATTCAACTTAAACATGCACAAGATAGCACCTGTCAAATCAAGTTTCTTAGATATAATTGCAAAGTGTGTCCAATTATGTTATTTTGGATTATGCGGTCCAACAATAACTTTGCATTGATAAAATGATGACACAATTTCTAAAGTTAAAGATCTTTGGCCTTGTAGGTGGGGGTAGAAAGTAAAAGAGAAGTAAATTATAGTGCATTAACTCAAACAGTGCACTTCCTGTTTTCAGGCACTGATATGTAGTGCTGAATCACATATGACAAGGTTATCTGAAGAGCCCTTCCATGTTCCCTAAATCACCCCCCCGCCCCGCACACACACACTTTCCTCTTGCTGGTATCTTTATGCAAAAAAGGTCTGGATTTTTATGTAAAAGGACACGGGCAGGCTACACATGCCCTCATGTTTAGCAAACTACTGGCTCACATGTTCTTGTTCTCAGTTAACGTCAAATTACCCTTTAGGGATGACGCAAGTATCTATGGGTAACGCTTTATTCAACAAAGAAATGTCAGACAGTACTTTAAACCCAAACCAGTTCACTTTATATACATAGCTTACTGAATTATCTGCTTTAGATCTAACCATTTGATGCTGTTTACTTTAAAAAAAGATGTAACTTAAATGTTGAGATATGTGATTAAAAAATCCTGCACTATATGTGAGGAAATGAGAAATGAAGAACTCAAGTCAGACATTTTAGTTAAACTTTAAGCCCCTTACAACAATACAATGCAATATAATATGGCAATGATTGCATTTTTGTTCTTTATAGATGTCAGCAGTATGGTAATGGGCCATTACTTTGCTCCCTGAAAAGTGAATATTGGTATCTTGAAACTCACAACACTCCTACAAAGTTAGCTCTCAGGTTGTGAGGGGAAATATTATTGGACACAGAGTCTCGAGACTGTAAATATTACACCTCTAAATGAAATATGAATCCCTAATCTCCAAAGCGAAGAGCCACACTGTCAGAATGGATATTCTGGAGGGTCTTGCTGACTTTTATTGGTGAGCAGCTGACGTTAATAGCAAGCTGGGTACCCAGGTGTGGAATACGGGGCTAAGTAACTAAATTGTGATGAATGACTCAGATTTTCTATGCAATGTTTCTTTTTTTTTAAAGTCTGCACTATTTTTGTTCCCAGTCCTTTAGTTTGTACAAACGGGAATAGGACAGAGTACATGCCTATACGTTTTATTGAACTGAACCTATCCTTGAACTCTCACCCATTAACAGTTGTGTTCATTTAAAAATAATGGCAGCTTCCCTTAGTGGTTTAGAGGCAAGCACAGTGATGAAATATCATTCAATTTGATTTTTTAAAAAGTGCGAAAATGAATCCCCTCTTACTACTTCACACAGCTAAAAAAAACAAGGGGAGTTACATATCAATAGGGGGATGTGATTCCAGATCTTGTCTGCTGTTAAAATTTAAGCAGCTTAACCTGTTTTTTATTTCTTTTTGGTCTTGCCACAGCCTCTACTCAAGTCCATTCATCTATTTAAAACTGATTTTTAAAAGGTCAGAAATCACATAATGTAGCCAAGGTAAAGGAAAGGTTTGAGAAAAGACAATAGATTATATAAATTGTAACACAGTTTCAAAATAACTGCTGGAACATACTGAAACATCACTCATGTTTAATAGAGTGAATGTGTGGAGGAGAGAATTTGTCTCCCACAGAGCACTCAATTCAAACAATGGCTAAACTTGTTACCTCTAACAGGAGTTCAAGGTAAGACAATGAAAGCACCAGGAATACAGCACCACATATCTATCTTCCCATCTCTCAATATATTGTATTATGTTAACAGGTATGAAGAAAAAACTCACTTTGAATTATTCCTGTGGCAAACTTTTCATTTATTTGACTTTGAGCTCTCAGTGCTTGCAATGTTCTTTTAGCATAAGAGAAATGATGAAATTACTTAAACTAGTGGGCATGATTTGCTATGGCCACAGTTATAAAACGCTGGTAACACCGAACCTGACCGTTGTGATTGTTACTCATTAAAGCCATACAGAGTGTAAAAAGACACAAGTCAAATGGGAAGTCCTAAAATCAGTAACCAATAACTCCTTTTCAAATATAAGTTTGGGCCTTAAATGCAGTAAAAAAAAAAAATTTAAAAGACCTGCTAAGACTTTACAATACTTACCAAATCATTAGGGACCTGGTGGGATAATGATTTTGATTTTGCCTTCTAAACCAATGCCCATGTAGGTGATAATGATTGTTTGCTGCAGAACAGGCAGAGATATGCAACATCCGTGAATTATCGATTAACATGTCATTCTCCAAAAATAGATTGACCCCTCTTTCTCTGAGTCATCCTTGATAAACTCTCACATCAAACACTGTGAGGCACTGAACAATAACAAGTTATTCATTAGAAATTAGTCACAAGTGGCTTTTATTTTTGTGGAGTAAACAAAGCATCATACAGGGCTACCAGTAGTGTAGTGTATGACATTTGGCCACCATCTCTTTGGATTGCATTATAAAGTAAAAATATATTTCAAAGTATTAATTTAGCTGTTCCAAATTACAATTACGACTTGCATCAGATGGTACTAACTGTCAACGTGTGCCCAAATCATTGTTGCAGCACATTAAGATTCCCAACTGATTTAATTCTAATTCTACAATACCAAAGCTGAGGACGATATTCAAGTATTACTAGTTCAATTTTAGAAACTGATGACATGGCGGGTATCATCACCATCAAGTTAACGCTTTCACATCCTGTTCAACTATTTGGTAGGATATCTTCAGTCATTGGATGTACTAGAAGAAGTGCACTAACCTAAACTAGCTCTAAAATGTATATTAGGTAGGTGATGCCCCATACAGGAGTTTCCAATGTCCTTCTTTTAAATTTGGTACGTGTAGATGCAATAGGAGTTATGGTATAAAGCACATTGTGAATTTAATTCTAGCAGTGAACAGTGTGGCATTTTCTGTAATGTCCCGATCCTGTGTCACCACTCAGATAAGGAGAGAAAGATGAAAGAAAGCCAGCATTTTTTTCTTCTTGCCAAAATCAGTTTCAAAGTAAAAAATTGACTTCTCCTTTTTGAGACTTGAAATGAAGCTGGAACAATCACATTGTTGAGGTACTACTCACTTGAACAGGTCCTTACTCTCCAAGGACTCAGTCCCTCACTGGGGGGAGGACAAAGGCGGATTAGCTGGCATACCATCCCACCCGTCTGGCTTCCACATCAGGACCAGACCCTGAGGTCCACAGATCCTAGCAATTAACTTGTCACTCAGCCTGCTCTTTTTTTTTCCCACACTGAGACTTCATGGCTTCATTGGTGAAATAGCTTAAGCCTCCAGCAGCCTCCCAGGCCATCACAGTCTCTCCAGAATGTCCCTGCACTTCAGATAATTAGGAATGACTTTTTAAGAAAAGAAAAGCCTATATTTGCATCACCTCTTATTCAGGGCACGATCAATTACATTAACTTCTATCAGTGATAATCAGTTAAACTTTAACAGAGGGCGACTACACCAAAATGACCCCCTGGACACAATGAAAGCCAAAGATAGGATTTGAAATTAATGGCTAAACAAAAACAAGTCATGTATAGGTCAGGGATAAATGCTTTAGGGTCAAAAGTAATTATTTGTCGAGCAAAATTACCTTTATCATCTAGGTTAAAATAACTAACACAAGGTTAAGGTTATAGAGCATATAGTCATGGTTAAAAAAAAGGGAAAAAAAACTTTGACCATAGGTTTTAAGTGGAAAACAAATGGCCGCGTCCAATGCTGAGGTCCATGTTTTGTCAGACCATCCATTCACTCTGACCTCTGCTCCGCACAGATTTTGTTGCTCTATAATTATGTCACCTGACTTCCTCCTTTGCTCCATCAATTACGACCGCAACTTTCGGAGTGGAATGTAAACACAGGTTTTTCAGAGGTTTTCCGGCTTTTAGCAACGGCTGACGCTGTCTCCCCATGACCACAAGGTCAGTGAAATATGAAATGCATCTGCAGGTTATAATGTGCTGCCTGTGCAAATACACCACCCAGTGTGATGGCCTCTGTGTGTTCAGTGTCATGTCACAATAGAGGCCCGGAAATTATGATATGGGAAATTTATTTGGCCTGTTGTTTGGAATAGAAAGCATTTAGTGACAGACATCTGTAAGCGTCTGCTCATGTTTTTTAGACAAATCCTAACCACAATTGACATGGAAGTAGACAGGTGAAAAGTTGTTGGACAGTATTGGGTCATATGAGATTCTTCTTTGGTTCCACTGTGTAAGAGTGTGTTACATCATCCAGTGTGTTACACCTATCTTCCTAAACTTCCTAGTACATCAGTCATTTTTCACAGTTTTTTTGGACAGTGCATGCACACAACACTTTTTCTGGTCTTGGGTTTACAACTTCACAGTTTTAAACTTTTTGAGCGTGCATTAGCTTCAGGTCATTGCAAAGCATTGGTATGTAACCTGTTTGAAAAGAAAAAAAATGGAATCTTTAAAATAATAGATCCTTTATTGGGAATCATCTATGCTTGTGTTGTGGACCAATGGAGATGTTAGATATTCAGGAGGGAAAACATCTTGTATGCAATCAGTTTCAGTGCAATATCCTTTCCTGTATTCAAATTTCCATAATAAGATAACAAAGGAAAGCACAGAACCTTTCAAGGACATTAATGACTTCCAATAGAAAATATAATTAATCCAGAATTAATTCATACTGTAATTAATCATCTACGATCAAGTTCTCCTCAAGCATCTTGACGTAAGCAGTTTTTTTTACATTTGTGATAAGCAGTCATTTATTATCTTCTGCCATAGGCAAGCTTTTCCTAAAACTCATTTTGTTTTGTTTTTCATTTACAAGCAAACTTTGCCTCCCACGGATGCTCCATATTAGCGCTGATAAATCTCATTAGCCTTTAAATTGAATGGTCATATGAATCGGGGCTTGCCTTGTTCACACCAAACTGAGGATTTAGAGCATGTACAAGTAGATTTCCGCAGCAATGATAAGCTGATTGACCAGATACTACAGTTACATCCTGTAACGTACATGCAGACCCCCTGCAGTTTTACATGTTTTCATTGATTACTTTGGTCAAATCTGTCCCATATTTTGAACTTTTACGATAAAAGACACAAAGAGAGAAAATTATTCCATACGACCTAAGGTTTTTTGTTCTTTTGATTGGTGAGGTACTTTATTTGGTATGTAATGAAGTTAATTTAGTATTGAATTCAATCTATATGGTATCATTTGGTCTTTTCAAAGTAATTTGGCTCTTTCACTCAGTTATGCCTCAGGTGTGGTATGTACATTCCTTTCGATAGTTATTGGGGTTGGTGCATTCATAAATATTACACTTGCAGGGAAACATTAGCTGTGTTTGTGCTTTTTGTTCAGCCCCTAATGGACTGTATTCAGCTGACAGTGCAAACAGTACTTCTAAAACTGTTACTATTGAATAGTTATTTGCCAAAGCACAACCATGGAGGGCTTTATTATTGCTTTTGTTTTCACAGAAAGGAAACTGAATAAAAATCGTGCTGAAATTTACAATTGATCTAGAATAATAATCAAAATGCAGTCTCATTAAAGTGTTCAAGAGCCGCATTTCCTTTTTTAACGGAATTATAATTTATTTTGTCTGAAGACACGCTTTTTAGTATCATTTCATGTCTTCTACTCCCCCACTCTGTACTGGGTAGTAGATGACAGCATTGAACAGGAGGAAGACTCAGAACAGGATCATAGTTTTTTTAGTCTGTAAGTCCTTTTCAGCTTCTTCAGCCTTGTGCTGACAGACAAGGCCACAGCTAATCCTCAGTCATACTTTTTCTAGCTTCACCATATTTGGTTCCCGCAAGAAATGCCTGCAGGAATAGCCTTTCCCTCGTTTTCCAGTCCACTGTTGGCAGAAGTGCGTGGTAGCTGGACTTGCCCAAGCCGGTCGAAGCTGTAATATAATTTCATATTGATTTCTTGTTGACCTCCCATGAAGCAGTCATCATTCTGTAATGTGCTCCACACGTCTTCTTAATGAAATCAATAGCTCCCCTGCCAAACAGGACTCCAATAGGACTCTCAGGGAACTCAGCAAAATTATACACGGAGAATCTTGAATGTTTGTTGGGTAAAGGTGGGATTTTCTCTTCTAAGCTTATGATGATCGACAGCTCGTTTTTTAATAATTGATGTGAAAATGAAAAATGTGTTAAACAAATTACCAGGAACTGCAAACACTGGCATGTTCTTAGATTGTTTCACTCGCTGATGTTCAGGAGATCCTACAAGGAAGCCGGGTTTGAAAATCTCCACAAAAAAATCTGGAAGGGAATGTCAAGTCTTCACATGTCAGAACTTTAGCTGAAGAGCACTTTAAAGTACGACAAAATATTCTGGATTTTTGGAGGAAAAATATAAAGAAGGAACAGTTGGCCTGAAACATTCTTCACTAAAAGATTTCAGTTGACCGGCAATTTATTTCCCAACATTTTGCAATGATCAAGCCAATGAATGTGGTGTCCCCCCCTTTTGCACGACTTGATTTTGACAGCTCATAGACACAGATTATGATTTATGGCCTGAAACTGCTTCTGATGAATTATAAACATCGAAAGTTCAGATTGCAACTTGAGGACCATTTATCACAGACGTTGTCACAGTTTGTTATGGCTGTTAAGTCCTGTGGCAGGGAGCTTTCACAAGGAAGAATAAAAAGCATACTTTAATGGAAAATCCTGTTAACGGTAGTCACTAAAATCTGTCAGTCAGACATGTGCATCGCATTGTAGTTATGATGGTAAATCATTGATCCCCTGTTACTCACGAAATGTAGGCATATCATGTTGAATGTTAGAAAGGTGACAACATGCTTCAGTGCAGAGCACACCATTTCACAACATCTTAATCATTTACCGGGTGTATTCATAATTATTTTAACATTCGAGCTATGCTTTTGAAATATCTGGAACACTGGCTGTCAGCTTAGTTGTTAAGCACTGTCCTCTGGACTTTGCGTGATGTCCTTTAACACACATAACACCCACCATTTGTTTGGATAAAACTGCTGTCTAGCAGAGACATTGCACTGCAATGGAAACTGTCAAGGTGACTTTTGCACATCCGACATGATTTGCCAATGGCACTAGCTGAGCCAATGTTGACTGTAGGGCTTTTCCACAGTTTAATTTTCAGGAGCTGCTTTGGACCTCCACCAGTAGAACAGAACACACCATGCTTCCGTCAAAAATGAAATTTGCATGCTATGAAAATGTCATCAATGGAAAGGCAATGCTCTGTGCAAACTGAAAGTGTTAAATAAAAGCTGATTTTGCATTAAAATCTACAATGTTCAAGGCATTAAATACATTAGCAATGAGAGGATGTGGTTAACATTTGAATGATTTTAGAATTTTTTTCTGATTGTACCAGTCTACATGATTACTTTGTACTTTGGACAGCATGCAAACTGTCAATTTATTGGAAGTATAAACACCTAAAGGAAACTGAATAAATTAATGGGGGGAAAAGGCCTGGTTTGGGGGTGGTATTGACAGTCCTTCCATTTAACTCACACAACCTAAGAACAAACTATGCACAAAGCTGAGACAAAATACAACTTTTGAATGAGGGGCGTCTAATCATTGTCAGAAAATAAAACCTTCACCATATTTCAAAGAAATGTAGAAAGGAGTAACCAACATTATTTATGTACTGAATCAGAAAATGACTTAACTCCCATCGATCCATCCATTATCATTACCGCTTTTTTTCCTAATGGGGTCGTGGGGAGAACTGGAGCTTATCCCGGTGGTCAACGGGCGAGAGGCGGGGTACACTCTGGACAGTTCGCCAGTGACTTAACTCCCATGGAACATTATCCTGAGTGTGGCATTGCCAAAGGTAAGGAGAGGACAGAACGCCCCTGAGTCTGGATATGTTGATGGATGGCAGTGGATGAGAAAAGATAAGGAAACACAGACTTCCAATGAGGCCCCCGAGGCATCACATGGCGGTGGCAAGAAGATGGTTGAATGGAGAATGCCAGAGCAGGAAAGACATTTAAGAACGGCAGACTTACCTATTGGCTCACAAAAGCATCCATGAAGATTATTTGACCACACCAGTGATGTTAAATCAAGACTGGAGTTAATTGAACCGTGTGGGAGAGCAGAAGTGATGCAGTGGAGGAAGGAATCTGAAGTTAATTGGGATATCTGAGAGGGAAGAGATTTCCTTTAGCGATTTTAAATGCTACATTATAGACTATGTTAATTATACTCTAACTATCCTCATAAATTAAGCATTATGTTTATAACAATCTAACAAAAGCATGCTTTACAGATTTAAAAATGATTTTTTTAAGCATTTACAATTTTAAAGAGCGCAACATTTTGAGATGTTTAAAATGAAAATATGAAATGTTACATTTTTACAAATAAGACTTTCAAAATGTAAAGGAAATGGAGTGATTGTATTTTCAGGTTGAAATCTATTCTGATGGGACCAATTACCATTGAGAGGAGCATTTAAATGCTCTAAATATATCCAAACATGTCGAACTAGCATACTGATGCTGTGTGAATTGCTCTGTGAGGCTAAAGATCACCGCAGCATGACAATGACAACCTTCCTAGGTTCAGCCTTGTAAAACACTCTGGACAAGATAACCCTCATAATGCTTTGAATTTGAATGGGAAATGCCTTTGAAAATTCATGTGCGGTAGTCAGTCAGCATCTGCAAAAAAAAAATAAAAAAAAGCCATGGTAAGAAATGCCACACTGGGGCTTGACACCTTTAAATAGCTTTCAGATGAACAACAGCAAAGAGCCAGCATGTCTGACAGGGTCTGATAACATTATATATATACATGTCCGTCACAGTCATGGATGCTTGAAACATGAATGCGTGTGTTACTGGGCTACAGAAATATCTGCCCATACAGCAAAATGCTCTAGATTTGCAATGGGCCAAGACGTGGGGAGAGACAATGAAAGAATGAAAAGGGGGAAAGAGAGGTGTTTAGGGGGGGGTGGGGATGAGGCTGAAGCAGAGGAGTGAAAGTGCAGGCGTGTAAAATGAAAAGCACAAACAGCGTTGACAGAATAAACATTAAAGAGGATGGGGCAAACTCTGCACAGGAGGAATTCCCTTTAAAGACAAGCATAAAGTCCTTCACAACAGATTCCTGAAGCAATTCCTCAGACATGCAAATTCATGGATTGTAAATGAAAGATCGAAATACCTGAGAAACTAGAGGAGGCTTTACAAACCAACAAATACAGAAACAATTTGACAAAAAGGTTTGACATGAAAACAAGCATATCTCACATGCATGAAGGCTTTAACACGTTTTTTTAAAAGTATTTTTCAATCAATGAACGTCAAAAAAAGAAAAAAAACTGGTATTAGGCAACTAGCCTCTGCCAACCACACAATAAATTGCAAAAGAGGGAGAATAAGTGAAAGGACAAGGCTCCAAAAATGAGAGAACTGAGCATAATTCAGAAACTGGGAACAATGAAGTTTAGAAAAAAATACTGCCAAGTCATTCAACATGGAGCTGAATCCTGATTAAATACCCTCCCTTTGCACTAGAAACTATGCCTTGTGGTAGCAGGTGTTATTTTTGTTTTGTTTCAGGCCATTTTATAATGACATGAGGGACACAATGTCATGTCTTATTTTATATTATATAGGCATTTTATATTATATAGGCTTTTTTATTTTTTATTTTTTCATTAAAGGGTATTATTAATCAAACCTGATGGTGTGAAACCATGTCATTGCACATTTAAGACAATGTATAACTTTCCCTAAGCATAAAAACATGGTACGTTTTTGCTAAATATTAATGTGTTCATGGTCAAGAGTGAATGAAAGGCAACCAGCCTCCAATGGATATCTTCAGCCATCCTATCGGGTGTTGAAAATGTGAGTTTGTCCTTGCAGTGTCTTTTTCAGTACATGTTGGATTCAAATTCGCATGCTGAGGAAACGTTTGACTCTTGGCATCAGGCTATAAGACCTGCCGACTCAACTCGTCCTCTCCTTTAGTGTTTCCCATGATTTAAAGATTGTCTGCTCAATGCCTCTTTTCACCTCTGCCTGTCAAAAAGACCATATCCCCCTGGACACAAAAATCATTTGAAGTTAGGCAGTGCAGGAAACATACAAATTAAATGGAATTCCAGGTTCAGACCGTCATGGTTATCCTTCTTTCATGGTCATTTTTAGCGTGTGCCTTTAACTCATTGTTTGGATGCACACAAACACACACACAAAAATGTCAAAAACATTTTCTGCCTATTTTTTTTCTAGCAATAATAAGTAAGAAGAAAATGTGAGACGTTGTCTATGGGAAATGTAGGGGAGAGGTACATTTTTGCTGCTCACAGGTTAGCGTGTGCTAGCCCATTTAAAAATAGGCTTGCATTCAAAATGGGCCAGATTGTAGATCAAGGAGCCTCTCCCTGCCTGGGTAATGAGTTAGGATCCACTCACTCCATTACTGGGGAAGTACACATACACACGTAATTAGAAGTTAGTGATTTTGAGATTATTGCATATCTTGCATAATAAGTATGAACAAATCATCAATATTTGCTTAGTTAAATGGATGCATGTAAATGAGATATGTTAATAAGGATTAGTATACATGTCTGTCTGAACTGCCTTTCGAGTGAGCATAGATGCGATGTGAATCTTTTGTATTTTTGTAAAGCAGGTTGTGTAGTTTTTAGAGGATAAGGTTTAGGTAATTGTGCAATTGTCCAAATCTGGTTAATATGAGGACATTAGTATGGAAAACTCATTCAATGATAGCATGGATGGCAGCAAATGCATCATGCAATGGTTGGTAATTTATAATGGTGTAGTTCACTATGAGTTGGTGGGGTACTGCAGGTTTTCTTCACCAGTAGGCCCACAATTCAGATTATAAGGTTTATGGCTATATTTGTTTTGTTTTTTAAATGCTTAATGATTGGGCTGATATTCAAAGAGCGATACAGGATGATAGGCAGCATTAACCCCTCAAATTCAGAGCATGAAAACTGTACATGTTAGACGATAGTTACTTTAAACATGTTGAAATAAGATGAAATTAAAGATACATTAAAAACAAGAAAAATAAGAATTAGCTCTACTGATTAAAAGGTCAAGTTAACGTATTATGGAACCGTTATTATACGCTGAATATGCATATTCAGGCTTTTTAACAGATGGAATTACTACGAGATAGCTGGGATTAATAGATGGGACTTTCAGTACCACAGCAGACACCAACGCTAACAATAGCTATGGCAGTCTTGGTTGAGACAAATGGTGTAGCCAGCCCCTGATAGATCAGATGGTTTGGTCAGACCAAAATAAATCCAACTGCATCTGACAAATTCACAGTCATATATTCCCATTTACATACATATGGATGGATGGATGGATGGATGGATGGATGGATGGATGGATGGATGGATAGATAGATAGATTCAGTTATCAACAAAAATGCATTTGACGTGAACAATTTGCTTATTGTGTGAAATGTTGCTTAAGAATAAGAATGTTATAAATAAAGATTAATTAATTGATCATTTTTTCAGTGTAAATCAGCAACCCAACCTGGCTGGCTTTTATAACCTCATGAATCATTTGTCCCAGCATTCCTCAGTAGTGCTGATAATTGCTTTCACCGGAAAAAAGGGAATAACATTTAATAAAAGAGTGGAAGGCAAACCACAACAAAGTACTGGTGGGCACATTAAGTATGCCTTTGTATCATGTGCACAGCCCATGGGAGGACAACTGCACGGTATGTTGTGAAATGCTTAGGGACCACTTTCTGTAGCTGATACCAGACCCAGTAACTAATTCAAGCAAAGCACAGCATCAAAGATATGCAGATGTACACTTTGCCTCAGGCATTACACTTGCATGAGGTCTACAAACTACCAATATCCTGCCAATAGTCTTATGTCATCCAGGCCGTGAGCCTATCACTCCACAGGCATGTATAATCTCTGGGCTGGCCAAACACTGAAGTGCCTCTTATTTATTTTTTCTCATATTGGACGGTTCTGTGTTTAAGTCACTCTTATCTCTAGAAAACAGAGATGCACAGAAAATTGTGTCTATGTTGCTTATTTGGAGCACACGGCTGATGTATCTACCCCGCAGAACAAACGGGGTCAAGCAGATTATTAACAGCATTCAATCCAATGCACACTTACACACTGGTTCCCTTCAGCTTTCAAGGGGCTGATTATGTTTACATGTCATAAGACAAGTTGATGATAAAGTTTTTACAATGCATGCGTCTGAAAATTTGGAGAAGCCTGCTGCTGATGGAAAAATTACCAATGAATAAGTGTTCATTTCAATAATTGTTATTTTAACCAGTTTTTTTCTTTCCTTTTTGCAGAAAGTTTGGGTCATTAGAGAACAGCGTTGGAATCTTCTCAGACTAACTGTGCTTCCTCTAGAATTTTGACTTCTTCACCTTTATATATTTATATTTTTCCCTTTCACACACATGTTTTTATCTGGACAAACCCCAAGCTCGTAACTGTCTGCTCTACCATATATTTTACTTGCTGAAGACAGCAGTCAGATTGTCTGACACTGATGTCTATTAATCAACTACTAAGGCCCATCTTCCAAGCAAAAGTCCATAAATCAAGTGTCATTATGTACAGTGTGCTGCTGCTCATCCGTCATATCACGTCACTGCGAGATGCATTGTATCTGATCAAAGAGTATTTCATATCTGAAGCGTTCACAAGACTGGGGCATCCAAGCATACCGCGGGGAAGTAATGTGAAACTGGCATCAGTGCAGTGAGCAAGAATGGGACAGCAGGAACATGAGGTCATGGCTCCCCCTATAGTGCAATAGATGTAAAAGAAAATGTTAAGAGATCAAGAGCCTCAGACCCTCTATGCCATTGCATGACCCTGTTGTCTGACTTTGTGAGGCCACTGGCAAACCTAAAATATACAAGATTTAACAAGCAGAATTTTGTCAAATTTCAATATTTTGAGTATAAGGAGGAAAAACACTGCTAATGAAAGTGAATGACGAAAGTCTCATTTGCGGCAGGCAAAGGTTGTTTGATCCAAAGTCAGATGGAATCTGGCAGCTGGGGGAAAATTCCGAGACAGCCGACCATGTGGGAAGGAGATCAGAGTGTATTTATCCTGCTTCGAGCCTCTGATGTCAGCGTTACCAAGAGTAATGATCCCACCCCCCACCTGCCTGGACTGCCTTAAATTTGCATCTGTGTACATGAGAATCAGAAATGCTTCCAAACATTTAGGGAAGAACACAGCTGTAACATATGGACACACACACACACACACACACACATAAATAAATAAATATATATATATATTTATTCATAACAAAGCACACTATTGTAGGAAATTGAAAATATGAAATTTGCTGTGGTAGAAATATTTCCACTTCTGTGCATACCTGTGACAAGAGCCTTCACCGAATCCTTGTAAAGATTAGAGGAATTCGAACCACATGTCGGATATCCAAGCTTTGCGCTTTTATTATTACTGAATGGAGTCTTAGTCCAGTACCCTTGGTTCCTCCCTACCAACAAAGTAGGGTCAGGAGGTTAGGCAGGTTGCCATTAAGCCCCCCTTTATCCTTTCAGTCAGTACTCTTGCACCCCACCCCTATTCCATCATTCACAATGCAGGAGAAAGGATCCATGCTCTGTTGCTGCCCCATCGCCTCCATCCTTTCAAAGCTCCCGAGAGTTGATCATGTCTCATGTAACAATCCATTAGGGAGGCATTTTCAGCCAAGCTACCAGCATCTGAGTGTAGCCGAAAAACTATTGAGACACATATAAAAATGAAACATCAATTTTTATCTTTGCTAAGTGGTTGTGGCTACAGGGTTAGCTAGTCAGTCGGTGATGCCCCTCTTCCTAGCATAGTCCCACCGCATGTTGATCCTAAGAATCTTTCAGGGCAGGTGCGATCTGTTTCTTTAGAGGGTTCAGGTTCTCCAAATATGCTATGAAAACCTGAAGAGGTGTTCAGAAGCCACACACAAGAGGCCAGTCATTTTCAAGTTAGTATAAAGAATAATAGATTCCATCCTGAATAGTAAATCCCTTATAAATTAGTTAAAAAGCATAAAAAGAGTCAAAGTTATAAAAGAACCTGTGAATTGGATTACTGGTCAAATAACACTGCCTTGATGAGCGGAAAATATCTCTAGCAGTAACATAACAAAAAAAAAACTCTTCCAAAAAAAAAACTAACGGCATTCAATGGATTGATGTGTGCTTGACAGATCAGTGCTGACCATAAAGGGCACAAAGCAGGAGCTGTGCAATACCTGGACAGTATTAAGTACACACAATATACCAGAAGGATAAAAAAAAAATGTCAAAGAACAGAAACAGAGTCAAGAGCAGGTCTCAGCTGATTAAGATCAGCCACTCACTAAAAATTCCACTAAAACTAGAAAGAAACGATTTCATGGGTGTTACATCAATACATGAGAGACAGAGGAGAATTTTCTATGAGGGGCATAGAATTTACTGCTCTTATGCCCCATGTGCTGCAGTGGTTGCTGTAAATCTGCAGATTGATCAAACTGCAGAGCTAAAGGGATCCGAAGCCTTATCTCAAAGTAAGGGCTCAGCAAAGTCGAAGACTGTCTCTTGGTGTGAGTGATGGCAGAAGCTATGTAGCATTTACCTGGATACATACAGGGGACACAAGTCCGAATAATATCTGTTGCAAGCCATATGCTCATGTAATCACTCACATGATCGCTCAGAAAAAAAAAGATTAAAAAGAAAACTGATAAACATTTGCTCTCTCCAAGGAGATGCACATACAAAGATGTACTCCCTCTTACACAAAGCACTGTACAACACAAAACTACAACTTCTGCAGTCAAACAACGACTTTATCCTGGTCAAATCTGAGCATTGCTGTCACTCATCCACCCACCTCTCTCAAAAACAAAAGATATTAATAATTCACTCATCTATCAATGCTGTTGACTAAAGATCCATTTTACTGGACATTTGGGACCTGGAACTGAGGAAGTAGGCACACTTTCCATGTCTGCGATGCCTATGAAGGGCATTTCTTATGGTATAGCTTTTGAACTGAATATGATACAAGGTAATGATCCTACTTAGATGCTGGAGGAGAGGAAGTAATGAAAAAAATGACCTGGAGAAAAGGAAGCTGCAGCCTGCAAACCCTACAGTTCAAGCATTTCTGTTCAGCTGGCAGATACCCCAAAATGTGACAAAATGATAAAATAAGGCGCTAATATTAAATGAAAGCTTAAAGGAAGGTAAAAGGTTTTTTTTATACAGTTCTGTAAAGTGTGGATCTGCCACCCCGCGCTCATGATCTAATATTTTCACAACCTGCTACTTGTTGATAGTATTGAAAGAAAAAAAGAAAAGATTGCCTCCTGAAATGGTTTTCTTGAAAACAAGATACTCAGTTGCACCTAATCTTTATGATATGGTCTTCATCAGCTTTTTCAATTAATGTCAGACTAATCCAGTAATCATTTGGTAGATCTTAATTAATTTTTCTTCTTTTACTTAGCTTCGCTTATCATTTAGTTGGGATCTCTCTGAATGAAATGAAGGGGAAGAAAAACAGGCTTCTCAGAAGGAAAATGCAATTCCTGTAGCCCTCCTCGCATCTTACCACATTAAACTATAGAACAATGCTGTTGCATAACCTCTCTATGCTGTGCAAATAATCATTCAAATACCAATTGGTGATATTTATTGACTACATATTTGAATAGGCCTCCTCAGATTGATGGCAGAAGCCATGCATTGGTTGGTGGCTATTTTAGTATTGCATTGTACACTGTGATATTGCATTTACTCTTCTGTTGAATTCATATTTATAAATTAAGTTTATTCACTGCTTCTGTAAAAAAAAATTCTAATTAGTTTTTATTAACTTAAGAAAATCAGCAAATATCGACTTGATGCGTTTTCTGAAATATGCATGAAGTGAATATGATTTGTTTTTGACATTGTGAAAGCTAGACATACTGTAACTTTTCTTGTTCACAGCTAGTGCTGTCACAGCAAAATATGAGGATTTAGAAATTTCTACTTGCAAATCATGCCTAATGGACACCCACATTCATTATGTCTCCTCCAAATCGACATGGTCCGAATACAACGCCGCTTGCCTTTCTTGTGGCAGAGTGGTGACCGTAACTCTTTCCAGATGCTTCTCTGTAAGGAATGGATAGGTGGTTGCACTGGGTGAGAGAAAGTCACTGAGGAGGGAGGAACCAAGAGGGAGAGGATGAGCTCACTTTTCATTTGTGTTAGCTATAAATAAAGAACACATGCAGGCTATATATTTGAATCTTCTTCTATATGGGCTTAGTCATAAATCAGAATAAGCCAACCAAGCCAAGCTCTGTACAGATACACGTACATCCTTCGTAGATGGAGGAAGTGGAGGGATGGCGACAGAAACTTTGGTCGAAAAAAAAGGACCCAGGCCTGTATTTTCTGATCCGTAGTCAAGGATA
The DNA here is from genome assembly GCA_907169785.1 of Menidia menidia. Lineage (NCBI taxonomy): Eukaryota > Metazoa > Chordata > Actinopteri > Atheriniformes > Atherinopsidae > Menidia > Menidia menidia. Next base: position 15,742,187 of record CAJRST010000002.1, on the reverse strand, counting down.
TTGCATCGTCTCTGCTGTTCCGTTAAAAAGAACCTCAGTGAGGTCATAGCTTACCCACATTCATTTCTGCCCAGAAATTTAACCTCTGCAAAAAATAGGCTTTCCCACCAACTGTGGCCTTCACCCCATGGTCACTTCAAACCGAAATCCACTTTTCAGAGCTCGCCCTAAGATGGGCCATCTGGTGCATGAAGGAAAGAGTTATGTCACACTGATCCATGACAAAGTCCAGTGAATGTTGAGGAAAAAAGGGGGTAGGGGGGGAGGAATTAGGACAGGATTGGGTGAAAATCTGTTGAAAATCTGTCGGCAGATTTCCGTGTTTGCCAAACATAAATCATTACCACTTTTCTCCTCCGTCTGCGTGTCTCTTTCTGCGTCTCGCAATTTTTTTTCCTCAAAGGAACATTGCAGTGAACCATTTGTTAAATGAGACACTGTGTTACTAGTAAGTGTTTGCTGGCAAGACATACGAGGATGAAAAGGAGGGGAAAAATCCTGAATTAAAATAAACAGAGGGTAAGTTAATGCTAAATGTTATGACTGATGGTTTTGCTGGGGTGTGTGCTTACGTCAGCTGGCACCCCACGTTGCTGTTAGGGTTTCAGGCACCCAGGGACCTGTTATTTTGTCGCACCACTCTGCCTCGCCATCCCATTTTAGTTTCAGGCAGCATCTGTGCCCATTGTGGTGTTAGTGTTGGTGAGAGAAGGTGTGTCTCACTTCTTCTACCAGAACCAACAATTCACTTACAGTACAGGAATGTTGAGCAAACATAACTAACACAGACAAAAGAGAAATTACAAATGTAATGTGTTGGAACAGAAAATGAAAAACATTTTTGAGGCTGTTGCTTATCAATGGAAGACTGTGCCATTGTTTACATTCAAGAGATGATACCTTATCTGGGTTGAATAGAGATGTGCAGGAGAGATTTATTAAAATACCACAGTAGGACAGAAAAAGTTATTAAACAAAATGCAGTTTTTTATAGTTAGTAGAATGTAGAAAGTGGCTAGAAAAGTGCTTTTGCATGGATGTTTTTTTGGTAAATTAAAATTGGGAGAATCATACATGCTAATGTTATCTATAATGGAAATGTCTATCACTCTTAGAGTTCAAGGAAAACAAGCCTTTTTCCCCTGATTTAATTTTTAAAAGAAATGTCTACATCATCATTACCAACGGCTTTAAAAGAACATAACTAGAAGTTTATATATTCGACAAAGTTAATGAAACAACTAAAACAAAAAAGGTAAAAAATGTATGGCATGTGACATGACAGAGGTGAGTTCACAAGTCAAAACTTACAATGGATTTTTGCATGCCTGAGGAGTTGAAGTCTTTCTAATAAATGTTGGATTAGTGAGGAGCTCAAGTGTGAAAAAAGCAAAAGAGAACTGTCATTCAAAAGTCCTGCAGAAACAAAAGTGATAAAGAAAGGATTCATGAGGGCACACAATTTCCAAATTGGCTCCCCTGTGTTATGTTTCTGTTGTTAGGACTGAGATCAATTTAAGTTTCGGAGGAAGTGTGTCGCTGTCACTTTATTTCCACAGGCTAGTCGAAGGTAATGTTCCTGTCAAGACATGAGCCAAAGTACTTATGTGTTCCTACACCAACTGTTACCGTGTCACCTCAGGAGACCTCAGTAGTCATCCAAATCCGCACCTTTTCTCCCAGATTTGTGAGAGCCCGTCAGAGAAAAGACAAAGGAAAGAGTCAGCCGGCCTTAACACACGATGCATTATCTGTGGGTGGCTTTTTGGAAAACCCTGATGGATCTCAGTAGCAGATCAGACTGTCCTCCTTTCAAATGTTAAACTAACACATCCAAAGTGGAATTTTTTTAATCTGTTACCTTAAAAGCAGTTGCGTGTTTGTCTGAGGGGAATATTAAACAAAAATCCATCTCCTCAAGCTACAGTATCGGGCTACATACCTAGTCTCTCTCCAAGCCTCTCCCTTTATCTGCTTTCTTTCTCCTTTCTGCACTGTTTCAAATGTCACTTTGTTTGCTATACAAGGGTGAGGGCCAAGGAGGAACTGGGGCAGATATCTGGCCCCGTTAGACTTTCGCTTTATTTTAGTTTTTTCCAAAGCCTTGCCACAGTTGAAAATACACCAGGCTCCTGGATCGGTTTCTTTCTTCGGGCATTTTGCCAATTCGTTTCAATGTAGAGTTCATTGGGGCTTGTAGCCAGTGGGCCATGCTTTACAAGGGCTTTTGCTCGCTGCTCATTTTACAGAAAGAAGCTCAAACCACGAAGCGATACGTACCAAAACATTAAATGTAGCAATAAAAACTGAAATTTTAACATTTGACCAAGATCTGCTCCATTTCAATCCTGACTGCTCCCAGAAATGAGGTGAACAGCGGTTTGCCGCTGTGAGTTGTTTGTAATTGAATCCTTCCACAGCTCTCTGCAAAGCCATAAATCATTCAACTAATTGAGTCACGGACCAGTAATTACCACTGATTGGGAGCACGATGGCTGGAGTGATTTCCTTTGATTCAGTGGCACGACATCCGTCGGGAGTACATCAACAGCGCCCCCTATTGAGGCTGACAGTTCCCCGGGCATATTAATTCATAACTGTGATCAAAGCCATGACCCTGTGCCTGAGAGGGATCTAATTTGTTCAAACCCCTCCGACATCAGCCCCAGTGACCATAGAGGCTGATAGAAACAACAATAATATCTCTGAACTTTGACTTAAACACCTGGATAGCATCAGTTGACCAGATTGGAAAGACATTGATTTTGTTTGTTTATCTACAGCAGAGGTACATGAGCGCAGGAAGAGCAGGACTCAACCAGCGATTTCCTGAGACAAAAAGCAATCATCAAACACGATGTAAAGATTTCAATTTACGTTAATTTGGTCTTTTGAATATCCTCAGAAATAAATACAAATTCATTGCATAAATCATCATGACTGTGTTTCTGTTCTTTGACTCATTGCATAAATCATCGTCTTTTAATAGAACCTCCTAAATATTTGGGAAAGCTTTCAAATCTTGAAATGAAAGAATCCACACATCAATTACGTACTGGACCCAATTATTGGCAACCTTTTGATTCATTTAAATGAGTTGCTCCAAAAGAAAAAAGAAAAAGAGAACAAAGAGTAAAAGAATGCATTCACTTGTGCTTAATTTCAGCATTCACTGTTCTTAATTGAACAATGAAGGATTTTTTCTAACAAATACTTTGCCTAATTTATTTATTTTTTGTATAGTGGCTTAACATATCCAAGTCCTTATGTCTTCAGTTAATAATGTTATCAAGAATTTCCAGTCACAAAACCTCAAAGACAATTTCAGGGAATGGCATTTAGAAAAAACAAAATCATAAAACTAGAAAAGCTGATGAACACTGGATTTATTCTACAGGCTGATTTGGCCACAGCTGTAGTAGTCCTAGATTCATGAATAGCATTTCTGACAGAAAAAATATAAATAAAGAAACAACAGCTCTTTTGATAAGTCATCCACACTCTGGAGTTAATGGTGGAAACATAGTACAAAAGACGATTTTTTTGTACTGTGGAACGGTGTTCATGCCACCGATAATGGAGTCCTGAATTTGTCACAGGATTGATGCCATCATCAGCTCATCAAGTCACACACGCATCCAGAGGCACCGAAATGTCAGTGAAAAGGGTAATGTTGCTCTAATTCAGCATGAAACCAGCCTTTCTACACTCCCAAAATCTTTTGATTTCTGAAATCTTCCATTGTTAAACGGTTTCTGGAGGGATTCTGAACAAAGCCAATAATATTTGCGTCCATTTAATTTAAGGTTTTACAATTATAGAGTCAGGTCCTATTTTGTTTTTTATTTTTTTATTTATTTGATAAGCTGCTGTCTACAGTTATGAAAAACTACATTTTTCATGACTCTATACATTAGGATGACATTTATGTTTGCTACTTTGGGTCAGTGGTTTAAACAATGAACCCAAACTTAATCCTTGACATTTGGACTGGTATGTGTGGCTAAACAACCACAACTCAAGGTCTCACAGTCTGAGACCGAGCTTTTGTTCTCATCTCACAGTGTTCCTGGTTGAGTGAAGCTGACTCAAGTGTCAGCAGGTTCAAAATGTCTTGCCATGCAATAGTCTGAGTCAGAGACTTAGTGAGCAATTAACGAAAAGACAGTTAACATCTTAACCCCCTTCACACTGGAATTTCCTGTTCTGAGACTAGACAGTATTTGTTAACAATACCATCCATGTAATTTTTGGGGAATTTGTCATGAAAGGTACATTTCTTCATGAAGGATTTGATTTAAACCCAGCCTTTTCTGGTCCAACTTGATTGTTCACTTGTTAACAGAAGGTGTGTGTTGGGTTCTTTTATTTTTAAAATGTTCTTTTTGTGTTTTAAATCAATGTAAACAGAACTTGAGTGAAATTGTTTATTTCCTAATAATACAATCAGAGAGAAGTCCTATTATTGGCTTCATTGACACTTACCAGGATTTATTTTATTTTTTTAGCTCAACAAATATCATCCTATCATCCTGTTGTTTTAATATATGCAACTCCCCCCTTGTTGAAATGGGTTATAGAAGTAGACAGCATATATACATGGCGAGACAGATAGTCTGAACTTTTCAAATAAATGCTGACAGCATTATGTAGCTCACGCTTGATGGATGCGTTGGTGCTGAGTTGGCAAACAAACGTTGACCAGGTCTAGAGTAGTAAACACACTCACTCTCTCTATCTCACACACATACACAGGAGTAATCTGGGAGTTGACCTGGTGAGTGTTCCATTGCAAGATAAAGGAGATTAACTACACCGTGATGAGCTGTGGCCAAGGTTTAGTGTGTGCGAGTGTGTGTGAATTTATCCATTTGTTTTCTGTGATAATGTACACCCACACTCACCATGGTTTACTACTGGTGTGAGTTGTGTTTGTGTGTAAGAGTTGTGTTACAGCCTTCCAAACTAACGGGATAAAAGATTATCTGGATTTTCTGCAGAGAGGCTAAAATATAGTTAAACCTCCCATAATTTGACACTCTTGGGCCTTTCAGGTTGGGCTTTATGGCTCAACCTGAAGTCAACTGAAAGTCATTTTTTGAGTTATTATGGATAAACTTCATTTAACTGAAAGAATATGATAATAAACCTAACCTGACCTAATTATACTGCATATGATTAGAGTTGTTGGAAATCTAGGATAATTTTGTGTATCTATCATTACTACATAAACAAAAGTGCATTGTCAAAACAAAGCAAATGGTACTAGGACAAAAATCATAAAAGCTTTTTATAAAAAAGTATTTCTATTCTGTATTTACACAAAGCTAAAATATCATATACTTATATAATGTTCTACTCTCTTTAGGTATTCATAAGTAGATATTTATAAGTCACATGGCACCATTTGTGTCTTCTATTTGAAAAATGAACTCCTGAAAAGTAGATGGTAATGCTTTTGCATAAACACGATCAATAAAAGAAGAGTAGATTATCAATTAGGCATGTCAGTTATGAAATCCAGATTGCCAGACGGCTCCTTGGAAACCAGATGTTGGCATGGCAACCAAAGAAGCAAAGCCACCCGAGCATCATGAGCTCTTCTGTAAACAGAAAAGCTGAAACACATCTGCAACTAATATGATGGGTTGGTTCAATCTATCTTCAGCATAAAAAAACATAATTTACTACAAATTCATGTTATTTTTCTGAAACATACTGTAGATGGGTCAGCTTTCTAAATAGAAAACCAGTGTCAACTTTACTCTTCCCACAAAAGGAGTAATAAAAAAAGGCTCACTTAACAGGAGTGCTCAAATTCAGGAAGGCTATCACCACATTCTCTGCATTTAACTGTAATATTTAAACTCTCAAAACAGACAGCAGTTTTGTCAGTAGACGCTGCTGAGGTCCACAAGGCACAAATTTACAAAGGTGCTGAAGGTCAGTACAACCAGAGTCTGAATTGTAATGCGTTAGTATAGAGAAAGAGCCGAATTGAGTCTAGGGCTTTATTAAGAAGACTCCAAGATTGATTTCCTGTCAGCGGGCATCCATGCTGATGAGATCGATGCAATCTGGATGGGAGATAGAGAACGGAGAAAGAAAGTTCTTTGCAGTTGGCTCTCTTTGCCTTTGGGCCCAGACAGGCTTTTCAGCGAACTGATCAGAGCTGTCTTCTTGTAAAATAATTAAGACATTACTGGGAGGTGTCTATCCATATTTGATGAAGAGCCAAACCACAATTAGGATGTGGATGCCTGATTAATAGTACCCTCAAAGTGAGAGCCCATGGGTGCTGGGTCAGTGAGCTGGCAGCTCCCTTTTCAGAGTACCCTTTAACCCCTGCCTAAGATGGTGGTCTCCATCGGGAGCTGAATGTGGATGCCCTGAATCTGCTTGTTAATGAACTTAAAAGACAATTTCGGCGTCCTCGGCTCCTGATGCAGCTGATTTGATCTCCTTAACGATTGACCCCCGCAAACCAAGCTCAGTATTGCTTCGCTTTATAAAAAGTTATGCTAATCTTGAGCTTATTAACAATAACTTGAAATGAAAGGTGTAGGCAGGTGCAGCAAAAAAAAAGAGAGAAAAAAGTGCCTGAGGTTGGAATTAGCATAACTCTTCATGTGGAAATCCGGACCAGTAGTTTTAAAGTGAAGTGGCATGTTGTAATAGGCTTCTGCTATTTTTAATTGTAAGAATTATGTACATTTTTCTCAGTTTTTTTTCCTATATTTGATTTATGTAAAATTATTGGCAGTGCATAAGCACACAGAGCCTAATTTAATGTGTGCTTAAAATAAAGTTACTCTGTGAGACAAAGCTAAGAAGTGTGAATGAACTATGTATTGGTGCATGCTCTTCTTTCCACATGCAAAAACGTTCACATGCACGCATCATATATCACACACTCCAGTGGGTTTAAATATAAACGTCACTGCTGCACAGTGTTTCATTGATCGGCCCATCATATTTCTCAACAGAAAAGGGGCTTCAAATGAAATCGCAACAACTTTAAAATTCATCTTTAAAAGAGATGAAAACACAAGGCTCTGGAGCGGGTAATTGGATGAAACTCTCCTACACATTTAGCTTCTCAGGCCTCACTTCATTTTATGATAATGATAATTGAAAAATGGGGGAGGAAGGAGTAAATTACAGAGCTGGATTAACAAAATGCCTACACTGGGTGTTAAATTCACTCTTGTTACACTCGTGCAGTATAGGTTCACAGCACCAGGCCTGTGGTTGTAGCACACTGACTAAATTACCGCCCTCTTAATCAAATTTTTCCTCCTCAATAGAATCTGCTGCCGTTTAAAATGTGTTTCCTATTTCACACAATTAAATGCCCTCATTCAGCTCAGGATATATTTCAGTATCTAGAACATGTACCTTTCCTCTGTGATTCCAGACAAATTCTTTGATATCTTCATGAATATGATCCTGAAATGAAAATCATTATAGAAACTACATAATGTAGCACCTATGATTAAAAAATTACCAAAGTCTAAAGCTGAATGGAAAAATCTTTATTTTTTTATTATTATTATGATGGAGGGCCATGTTTTTAGCCTAAAGCCAGACATCATCTTTAGAAATAGAATTCTTCTGATAAAGGAACAAGGTTGAAGTATTATTTCTAAAATCAATGGTCGTCCACATCATTTGTTCTATTTATCTTGTTTTATTAACTTAACACTTTAGCATATTTTCTTATTTAAAACTATTTTTTTATATAAAAAATACTTTTAATACTGAAAAAATTTCAGTCTGTGGATGTTTTCAGACACTGAGCCCTCCTTTCTTGTGTAGCATCTACTGAACACAGAATTTACTCATGAAACTATCACAACAAGGCATAAACAACTGCAGAGTTGTGAGAAACTCTTTCTCAGTTTATGAGTTATGACTGTTGACATACATGACTGATTTAGCCTCAGCCATCATCTGCCTATGGAAGGCTGACTGTGACAGTGTCCTAGTTGTCTGCCATGTCATGCATGTGACAACATTAAGGGGACCTGCAGAGAGTTGTTCTGGCTAAGTGATACTTTTGCTGTGTCGCTTGTGTGCCCACTGACCTGAATAAAAGGGTCTTGCTCAGAAAGAAAGCCAACCCAGGATCAAGCTCCATGCCAGACACCCATAAGGCATCTACAATCACAATAAACACATATCACACTGGCCCATTAAAAGCCCTGATGTGTCTCAAGAAACAACATGCTTAGCTAGTGGAAAGACGTACAGGAAATAGAAAAATGTAAAAAGAAAAAAAAAGAATGTGACCTATGTTTAACAAAGAATGCATTTGTAATAAGTAATTAATCTAAATCACAATCTAAGCACTGTGCTTTAAAGCAAGTATAATAAAAGATACAGATAATAGATACAGATAAAAGATAATACAGAAACCCTAAACTGAAACACCAAATCATAACATACGCAAATGAGGACATGTGATCAGGTTCATTACTATATTTAGACGTTTATAAAAAATGTACTGTATATATATATATATATATACCCTTTGCACATCAACACTTGGATGAAGCCTGGACAGTTAAATGTGCTATGGAAAGAAAAGGGAAATATTCAAATATCAGGAGCAAAGAATTGTTCAGCATGAAATTATTTATTTTTTTTCTGAAAGAAGAAAATATTCAGATTTCAAGAGGATGGCACAAATCACACAGTGTTCCTTTTTCATTTTTCTAAATATTTTGTGGAACTTACATTAACTTTTCAAAGGAAATATTGTCAAATAATGTGCCATCAGTAAATAACACATCGTAACTGTAAGGCAAGTTCATTTGTAGCAATTCTTGGTAGCTGTTATGAAAGTAAATGCAACATGACCAAGCACAACACTTTCTCTTACTGTGTGGGTTAGGATAATTAACCTGGGTTTTGACATTTTTGTCAGTTTTCCATTCTGAAAATCAAAAAACTTGATTACAAAAGGCGACTCTTCAATAAAAAACCTTCATTCAATTTCATAAGTGTTAGATTATTTTAAAGTCTAATATCAGCCATTATTGCTACTCCTTTTTTGAGTTCCCTAATTTCTCTCTAAAGGAATTCCTCACTCATCACTGAGCACACCGATCACTCAAACTACAGAGCCATGTCAGTACCTATCAGATGTAAAGTCAGTTTGAATTTCTGAAGTTGATGAATCACAAGTCATAAGGTGAGACTTTTCAACAAGGGCACAGCAAATTGAGGACTGGAACAATAGGCACGTGTTTGCAAAGATTCACCTTTTTTCATTTTCAAGAAGAATAATTGTAAAGATTTTTTATAAGACTTTAATACAAGCTTTAAGAGTCTTGTGCTGCAAGTGGAGGCTTTGAGTTTGAGTGGCCACAAAGGAAGCCCTTTCTTTCCCAAACACATTAAATCAAATTGTTATAATTATTTGATGCCTCAAAAAATAAATATATAGGCACAAGCATACACAGTTATCTCTTATGTCTTCTCTTCTGTTCTAAGCACATGTTCATTCCAATTATTTATCACTGAAACTAGATCATTTAGCTATTAACAGGTTTTCGTTTGCAGAAAGATTTTGTCTTTGTTTTTTTCCCATGTAACACCAAGTTATTAGGACAATCATGAATGTATCAATTTTCTACACCACACTTTTCTAAGTCAGTGTCACAGTGGGGCTGGATCCAAATTAAGAATTTATTATTTAAAGCTGATATTTTTTAAGTGTTCAATGACTTGATAAAATGATTTATTCCTTTCCTTCCTCGGTTAGAAGGCAGCAGGCCAAAGCTCACGTAGTAGTGTCATTTCATGGTAAAGGAATCTGCCATGCTGTACACCTGTTAAGAAGTTTTAAAAGGCTCATATGGGACCAGTGGGGGTGAAGAAAAAGCAACAGTCAGACACAGAAAAGTAACTTGGAAATGTATAAGGACCTGCAACTGACTGTGAAAGAGATTATTTTTCGCAATGTACAATGCAGAACCACTGAGTGGTGGAGTGGGCTGTGAATGACCTCATTGTTGTCACCTGCCACTTTCCCTGGCAAATATCCAGGGGCATTTTTTGGCTTTGGACGAACATGCTCTAAGCAAAGTATAATAGTGACAATAGAGATGGGAGGGAAAAAAACATGGCCAAAGTCTGCTCACAAAAGAGAGCTTTACCATGAGAAATTGTGACTTTTTGGCCAAAGAGACTCTATTCAAGTAAGTTTTCCTTAGCTTTGCTCTGGCGTTTAGTTGGGATAATTTGGTGGTCATCGTACCGAGAGAAAGATTTTCTGAGAAGATTTTCACAATACTAAACATCTGTTGATTCTTAAAATTCAATAGTGGTATCTGTGTGTGCTTCTTGGGTGGCAATAACGCAACCAGAGAAAGCAGTCTGAGAAGGCCTTTAATTACCCTTATACAAATTGACAGTAAGTGTAGCAACCTGTTTTGTTTATATTGCTTTCAGCCGGTGTTTGGACCCCCACTGCAACTTTATCTTCACTTCTTAATTGAGCAGTTGTTTGCCAGACTAATCTCCAAGGCTTGTGTGCACAACAACCCTGAAAGATGCTGCAAATTAAAGACTTATCTTAATCCTCCACTTCCCACAACATTAGCCTTTCAGATCAAGACAATTTAAGCCAAATGTTTCTGTGTCTGTTTGGAGGAAGAGTGAGAAAAAAAAATACTTCTAAGCAAACCTTTGTGTTAAAATACGGACGCAAGATAAAACCCAGCAACATATTTTAAGAATACAAGTTGATGCATGTGCGATAGCACTTAAAGGACTTCCTCTTTGTAAATGTATAAATGCTTACTGGAAAACACAATGATGCTTGATGTACCAAAATCATGCTGAACTTAAGCAACTATAGCATCCATCAATACTTGTGTCTCAGGTGTAACTTGTCTCCCTGACAAGCCACAAACACCTGTCTTTCTAATCCTGCCAATTAACCTGGGGACTACCAAGTAGCTTGGGTTACAACAAACATAGCTTGCTAATCCTTCATTCTGGCGCGTCAGCCTGTGCAATCTTCTGATCGGGGTAACTCAATACTCTACCTCTATCCACTGTCTGATGAAAAAGAAACAGGCGCGACTGGTATGGAGACAAAAGTCTCTCCCGAGTGTTTGTTAGCTCCAGCGTTTGGCCTCTCATCCATAACTACTGTCCACCCAGCCCAAGCCAGTAGGATCCAATGTCTGTATTCCATTCACAGATGTAGTGGCTGAATTATACGGGGCAGGTATCAAGCTGAGTGATTTATTTTCTTGAGACTGAAACCGGACTGTAGCCTTGGGCATGTCACGTGATTTGACTGGCCAGCTTTTTTTTCCTGATTTTACACAGATCCCGTTCCAAGCAGGGCCAGGTCCCTGGTGACCAGACCGGTCCATGTCGATCTCTTGAACATCATCTTAAAAATACACCCTGAGGTGCATATCAACCTTGAAAACGCTCCTAGAGAGCAGAACAATAGGAGAAAAATGTAAGTACATACCAGGTTGGTTGTAACGTGGCAGATAAAGTGTCAGCCCTGAGCTATCTCTGTGCCTTCAGGTGGTACTGATTAGCCACTGAACCTTAGCCGTCCATTGCTTGATTAGACTGGTGTCACCGTAACACCAATAAGGTATGCTGAAAGACAAAGGAGAACAGATGAGGGCAGCTTGTGAAAAGGTCTTACGGGAATGGCTATTAAAGGAAGAGGCAGTGCAGCTGTGGGGCACCATTGTTGGTAGCGGTGTATTGATCCATTTTCATATTCTCTTATTTCCTTCAATTTGGAAAGTCGATTGTTCGAGAAACACTGGAAGAAGTAAAACTCTTTATATTCTCTTGGCTTTGTTTCCCAATGCATTATACAAATTAAGAGGTTGAAGAGGGAATAGAGGAACTGTGCTGGCTTGCACTGCTGCACTGCTGGAAACCCCACTCTCTTGCTCAGTGGTCAAGCCCAGCAAATAAAACCGCCACTTTGGAATAAGTTTCTGGGACTATGTTGACATGGTCAATCAGTTTAAAAGCTTGTAAAAGCCCTCCAGGATTAGGCTTTTCAAGATATCAGGATGCTGGTAAAAAGGTTACATTTCTTAAGCACTGCCGGTTGGCAAAGTGTGGCTTACAACATTTGGATATTCCGAGTTTTTGACCGTGCACGTAATGGCGAGGGCAGACTCCGCAACCACAGGAGCTGAGGCAGTTGTCCACTGCTGAAACGACTCTGCTCGTAAATGCACAGAATCTCGGAGTGAAGGTTTCCTGTGAGTAATACGCCAATTTTAAAGCTGGGGAGGCTCCAGGCCATTTTATTTGAAAAATTCATCCATGCAGCCTTATTCCGTGAAGATGATGAAAAAATATGAGTGCATTCCAGAGGGTTACAGTTCCCATGTGAGCCATGACGACCGAGAAGGAAAATAGGCTGATGAGAGGTGCAGAACTTTGGAAGAAGCGTAAGATGAGCCGGACGGCCAGCAGCCTATGCTGCAAAGATCATTTGATACAAAAGGGTTAAGGTGTCCCATGTAAATGTTTAATCGCTGTCTGAGCTCCTGGTCGTTAACCCCCTTTGACAGGGAGCTTGAGAAGGCCAGACATGCCGCTGTCTAAACACTGGCCACTCACCTTATCGCATCTTAAATCCTCAGCCCCTAAGGCAAACCGTCATCTCTCTATCCTGCCATGCATTGTCCATAGTACTCATCTGATAAAAAAAGAACAGCTGTTAGTGTCAATGATACACTTTAGTTCCCATCACTTATCAGTAAACAAAGATTGATTTCTTCGGCTTTATGTTGTGTGTGTGTGTTTAGTTTGTGTGACTAAGTCGACTTAGGCGCTCACAGGAGGCCTTATAAGATAATATCAAGTTTTCACATTTTTGTTTAAATGAATAAGATTGATCTTTGACCTTTACTGGGAAATCAAATGCAATGAAAGCGGCCATTTTGTTCCTGTCTGATGACATAGATAATACTGACGCCAGGAGCCTTAAATGACATCTGAGAGGCTGGTATCACTTTTTATCAAATCATAGTGACTACACCCAAGAGAAGCACTCTTGAAAGGAATGCTCAGTAAACTATTGTCTTTCCCGTTTAGAGTTGATGATGGTTGTATTGGAATAAAAATTGCTCGGGTGAATCTAAAGAGCAAAAGCAGAACTCTTTAAAGACTGAGATGATGCACTTGTGAGGTCAGTATCAAATAACATACAATTTTATCAACTTTTATCTTGGATCGCTGGGTTTTTATGATCACTCAAGATAGAGCCTTTCTTCTCCCTTCATATAAATGAAGTCAGTTAGTTCTTGTGCATCGGGGTTTATGAAATGTTTGTGAAGCAAAACTCTACCACTCAATGGCATAGTTAAAATGGTTGAAACCCGCATCCCTGTTGATGTAGTATAATAAGAATTTATTGGAGAGTTGTCCATCAGTGAAATCATCACAAATATTACATGTTACAATCGTAGGAAGAATACATCCTGGCATTTTGAGCACTTTTTCTCAAAAGAACATGTTTCTAGCCACTATTACAACTGGAAAGCTGCAACAAGGGGGAAGAAAAAAATTATAAGAATGGATATCTAATGTATGAGTGCACATGAATGCATCACAAGAGCTGCCTGGAACTTAAAGGTGCATTCATTACCAGTCAGCAGAGGAAGAGGATCAATACATTGTTCTATTGATGATGCTGATGCTGCATGTGAAGATGAAGTCAGCCCTTCTCAATTTTAAGTCAAAACAACCATTCTCTATGTAACTAAAGCCACATTAATAGATCAATGGGAAATAAAGTAAAGTTACTTGTTAAACTAAGCTCATAATGAGATATGATTTAGAGAGCATTTAACGGCTCACCATCTGAAGACTATTCCATATACACATACCTATGTATATGACTAATAGTCCTTTTGCAAGCCCATATATTATGTATTATTTCTTTGTCATTCCCAATTTGAATATGCTTAATTCTTTGTTACTTCAATGAGCAGTTAATTTGAATATACCCCTTATAAATGGGTTATCAGAAATCAGTATCAGAAATTGCTTCATTGACCAAATGTCCTGAGTACACAGGAATTTGACACTAGTATCCCAGCAAAAAACAACAGTTTAAACAACACATTTGAAAAATGAGCACCACTGGGGAGATTATACTGATCTATTCATCCTAAAAGGAAATGTGAATTTAACGGGCAGAAACAGTACATTTCATAGAGCTTATTGTAACTTTTAGACATCACAATCTTTATACAATGCTGGAGGAGACACCCTGAAATGTTGCAGACAACACCCATCTCCCCACCAAGAGGAGTTGTATAAGCATTGGGCCAAAGCATGACCTGGCAGTGAGGGATGTGAGATTATTTTCAATTCTCCATCCCACAGGAGGCCAGGGAGTCAAGAAGGTCTTACATACACTATTTTAGTAAGGTTGGAAAACTTCAAGAGTAGCTCAAAAGTGCACAAAGGATGTTTTATCTGGAACCTTTCCTTGAACAAATATGGACTAATTCCAGGTATATTTGAGTGACGTTTTTATCAACAATCCAAAATTATACTGGTGCATGTGTTACTCTGTGACTATGTTTTGTGGAAAAGTGGAAATATAAAAGTTTCCATATCAACACCACAATGCTGCAACACTCTCATTTAATTTAAACTACACTCCAGGCAGCTTTGGTGGGTTGTGGGAGAGCAAGCATGGTTTCACTTATGAGCAATACATGTTCCCATTCTCACACAGCCACATAAGCAATTGTGCAAGCATCTATGCCAGATTAGCCTTATTCATCTAATTGTGCATGGCGCTATTATGTAAAGCTCTACTTGTTTCCACAGCATGCATACAATTACCATTTTATAAGATGACATCAATGTGAGTAGCCTGCAGCGACTGGCTAAAGCAAAAGTTTCATTCTTTGAGAGCGTGAGACAGTTTCTGAAAATCTCCTCCACCTTTCCCATGGGCGATGTTTTTCCAAAGTAGACTCGCTAAGGCGTAGCAAACAAGAGTGAATGCCCAGCCTGGACTGTGTGGAAAGGCAGATCAATGAGACAGCTCACCAACTCATGCGTAGCAGCTTTGTGGAGATAGTCCTCTGTGGACAGTTCTGCTTTGGAGACCTTAAATCAGTTTTTTGGTGCTTGTGTGTGTGTGTGTGTGTGTGTGTGATTGTATGTGCGGCTGGGATTGCTTATCAGCAGCAGATCCTTGGCGCATGACGCATGCAGGGCGATGTTGCTCTGAGGTGTGTGAGTTTTCGCGACACAGAGTAAGATGTGGAGGAATAAAGAACCAAACCTTTGCAGCCAGGGCAAGGTTGGGAGAGTTTTGATGGTTGGTGCACACTGGATTAAACAAACCGGCCCTTTACAAGTGGAACATCCAATAGCAACCAAGAAATGTATTTTTCATTCTCAGAGTTACTATGATCAGAATGAGTCAGAACTAATGCTGTACCACTGACAGGCTGACGGAGGAGTTCACACCAGTCAAGCACATCTTATATTGTTTTTCAGGCAAAGAAAAAATTGATAGATGTGAAAAAAATCATACATTTAAAAAGCATTACTTTGGAAATGGATTTTAGGAGACTCAGAGCCTTGTCAGGGTGAAAGAAATTGAGAACAGATGGGGAGACAGGTGGAGCCAAATAAACAGAAAATATTCAGAAAACTATTTAAAAGGGACTTTTTTTATCTGTTGCATTACAGAAGGAGCAAAGGAGTCAAACAAAAAAGGTTATGGGTCATTGCCATCTCAAATAGCTGCTAAGTAAAGCAAACCAGACAATTTTGCATAGCGCTGAGAAGATAATAGTGTGTTTGTTGCTCTCCGACTCAAAGCAAGAACCTTTAAAACTGAGAGATTAGAAACTATGCAATGCGTTCTATAACTGATTACTCATCTCACCATACGTAGAGGGCACTGAATTATAATTATGTGGAATGCGAAATCCAAATACCCTTAAAAAAGAGTAGTCAATGAGAAAGGTTCCACCCTAAAAGATAACAATTATCTAAGTTCATTTACATTTAGACTAGCATTTTGCAGCAATTTTCACGCATGTCCACAGGTAGACTGCTTGATGGAGTCTCCCATTTAGCGATAATAATAATACACCATGAGTTGGGGCTTGAAAATTTAATATCAAAGCGAAAAGGAGATTTCTGCCAATGGCGTCTAATCAGCCGAGGAGAAGTGGTGGGCAAGATGACACAAAAGCATTCTCAGGACCCAGGCAGCTCCAAACTTGTCTCTCATACCTGTTGTTTTTGTCTTGTGATATGTTTCCAGTTTAGTTTCCTTCAGCATGTCACTCACTTTTAGAAAGGGAGTCTGACTTCACCAATATCAAATTTAAAAACCCTGCATGTTTATTGGATTATTTATGATTTGTTTTGCCATGGATTAATGTAGAAAAATAAGAGGAACCTATTCTTAAAGCTACAGTCTCATGAAATATGCTTATTCTAAGCATAAATAATAGATTAAGTATATGTGATTATATCTCTTTGGCTTTACATATACACCATTGTGGGGCAGCCTTGGCATAACCAAGCACATCATGTTTTTGTGCTTTCTTATGTGGAATAATCAAACAGATCCCTTTGTCCCTGTTTACAGTCCCATCCCTATGGAGGAAATAAGAGCCAGGTACACATTTATTTATTTGACACTTATCACTTTCTGCTTTTCTGTTATGGGGTATTTTATGGTCTCAAGTGAGATAGTCCGAAATAGATTCTAAACACACACATCCACTATCTCATCCTGTGCCTCTCACAATCTCCTCTGCTTTCATAATGGAGCAAACAGGCCTGCACTCACTGAGATGCATTACTTCTTAGCTTATCTCAGTGTATTACAGTGAATCATGTTTAACTTTTATTCAGAGCAGTGTTGTGACATGAGGCCGTTTTGCAAATGAAACCCAGCGGTTTTCTTGGAGCGTCCAGTGAGTGATGATCTACAAGATATCTTTTTCACAGTGGACTGAAACACAATATCTGCTTTCTCAGGCGTGACGCTAAACAGGTGGCCCGACATTGTTTTAGAAATATCAACACCCCTCTCTGTGAAAGACAAACTCTGCAAATTCTCCTGGTAAAAGTCAAATACTTTTTAAATCTGCACAGATTTTCCAGCAAAACTGAAGCAATGTACAATTTTAGTTATTATTTCATCTGCATTGTTGTCACGTAGTCTTTGTCAACGGCATTGTCCTGCTGCCAGGTCTCTATGACCGATAGAAAATGATGAAAGCACTGATTGTCTTTGTGGGAATGTTATGAAAGAGGATATTCTCTACCTGTTCTAGTTGAGTGGCTCAGCTGTTTTTGCAGGCTTACAGATGGATGTCTCCTCCACCACCATCTTCTACATCCACCTACGCCTCAAAGCTTTGTCTGACACCATTCACACCCTTTTGGATAGCAAACAAACCCTTCCTCTCCCCCCCTAATTCTTTTCTTGAAATTGACCAGAGTAGGATTAAATGATAATTCATCCTTTATTCTCTTCTGGAATGCGTACTGACCAAATTCCACTGTTGCATGTCTCATCCTCTTATGCTCACTGATGTGATTTAAAAAAAAAATCCCCTCCCTTTTTTTTCCATGCTGGTGCAATCAAAGCCAACATAGTTTTCATGGTGCCAACAAATTGTAAACAAGTTAATAAGAAAAGCAGATGCATATCCAACAGAATGAGAGGAAAGGGGGAGATTCTGGATCTCTGTGGGCTTGTATCTGGCACTGTACCTTGGTTTTTCTTTCTGGTCCCCTAACCCCATTTCTTATCTCCTTTAATAAATAGCAACAGGCATGCTGAACATTCACGCACACACACACACACACAAACACACACACACACAAACTGCACACACATAGTTACAGTATATGTGAATAAGAAATCTACCCCGGGCAAAAACTAAACTGTCCACACACTATGTCAAATTGGAGATTGTCTTGAGTGAGTGAGCACATATGAAAAATATCACACTCAATCATACTTTTATTTCAGTGGATAGCACAGTATTCAGGTATAACATATATTCTATATTTGTCATTTTTACTCATTTTTGTCAAGCATTATTCCAAAGAAGTATAAGTATATATATATATAGAAGTGGAAAGTCACATTTGAGCATATACATTATGTGTCAGCAGATACCAACAAAGTGGCATTTTCAGTCTTTTACAAGGGATTTTTTTTAGCACAGCCTTCCTCCTACTTCTTAACTCTTTTTTGGCTTAAGGAGAACAAGAAGCTTAATGTAGTGGGAATGGATTCTTATCCCATTATAATTTGCCTTATCTTAGTGGTTTGGCCAACGGGCACTTTTTGCTGGAGGACGAGAGGGGGTTGTGTGGGTGAGAGGGAACATTACAAATCATGTGGGCACATTGGAGAGAGGCAATCAATAGGAAACCAGCACTCAATATTGTTTATTGCTTCATTTGCAATATCAGAATTCAGATTTTGTGGCAGGTGAAAGAGTGGCTGCTAAAGTGCAAATGCCACAGATTATCTGCTCATAAAGAAGAGAGAAGAGCGCAGACAGAAGGAGTGAGAGGTGGAGGAGACAGTCACCATGGAGATGATGATAATCCTGACCACTTTCAGATGGCGTTTTTGTTCTTTGCTTCAGAGACGCTCTGGCTTCAGAGAGACAAACACAAACACAAAGAGAACAATGTGTGGGTAATCTTCACCATATGCCTGGCCGACTCCAGTCAAACATGTAGACAAGGAGGCTTGAGATCAAGAAGAAGCTTACTCTTGAGAAGTTCTAAACAAACTAAGCACAAAACAAAAGAAGAAGTCATGATATTGTTAAAAATACCCAAAAGTAAAATATTTGTTTTTGTAACGGCTGTACTTTGACTCACATGTACTGAAATTCATGTTAAGATTTGGGAACATTCAATAGGAAATAAAGATACTCAAATGTCTAGTAAGACAGTACACTGTGATGTTTCTTTGTTGGACTGGCAATGTTATCATCAGGTTTGCTAAAAAATTAATAATTTATTGTGTTGTTGGAAATCTTAGAATTAACCTACTTAACACATAGACAAATACCATTTGATTCTAATGCTAAATAACAGTGTAAACAAACAGCAGCGCACATCCCTTCATTATTCATACAAAGTAAAAGGAATAAGGCTCTATCAGCTTCCAACTACTCTTATCTGAATCCAATATTCTCTCAAGTCACCAAGAAAAGGAAAAATAAATAAATGAAGAAAACCACATCAAAACATTTTTTTATCCTCCATTCAAGTTAACCCTAAAACAACTGATGAGCGGAACTGTTAAGATGACCCCTAAGTTACAAGCAGCACCCCCTAACATTTACACAGTCTCAATCTTTAAGCTTGAAAAAAGAAAAGTTGTCGTTTCAGGCCATATAAGCTCCTGGCTGTAAGCTGTTTCAGTCACTTTAGCCTGCAAGTGCCCTTCCAAACCCGAGAATTTTAAGCCAGAGAAACAAATTAAGCAAGAGGACTGCATTGTGTCCGTCTAAATCATCATTTATCCCCTACATTTTGGATAATGAAGCAACCGGCCAGACCATTAAAATAAGCTTACAATTGAAGTGAACCATACTGATCTGTGTGGTGTAACACAATAACAAGATTCACATTTAGATCTAAATCGCATTTACTGCAGCTGCTATTGAGTATGTGCCAAATCAAATGCAGCATTTGATACTTTTCTTCAGTTTAAGAGCATGGCAAAGCAAGGCACGGAAACAGAGGTCCATGAGCACAATGTGATTGTGTATTTGTGTTCCTGTATGTGTCCTGCCTTCATAAACATTTTTGGCCCCCTCTGTTTTTCATCACAATGTCTGTTTCAGGCTGAGCAGAACAAGAGACACGAGGAAAACGCAGGAGGGAGAGAAAGTGAGAGACCCCGCTGCATCCCAATCATCCAGGCTCACTCAGGCAGAACTGTGGCTAAAATAGTGGGGCTGATGTTGGATGGGCTACACCCCCTCCCATTTACAATTCACAGTCACTGCAGTCCAATGCAATTCAAATAATAATAACAAATGGATGGATATGTGCTGCATGCTGAGCTTTTTCAACGCATGGCATGACTCCTGACTCCAGCACATTAAAGTCAGGGAATGAAAAGGTTGTTGAGAGCAGGTTAAGCAGAGCCATGATTTTGTCACAATACGGCTATGTTATTGCTTTAACCATGAAGTGGTAATACTAAAGGAGAGGAGAAATCATAGCACTTCTAATTGATGTGCTGTGGGCTGTCTATTCCAAAAATACTTTCTTGTCTGACAGTGACAGCTAAAGTTTCTGTAATCATGAAACAAGAGAAAAAACTAACTAAAGTGTGAAACAGAATTAAAGCAGACTGTTATATAAAACTGTTATGCTGAACTTTTTGCATGGGTTAGAACTGTTGGGGAAAAATAGTGTCCCTGCTTTAATTTTTATTCAGTGTGAGTATGCATGCTATCCCCGTGGTCTCCGTCCAGATTCTACAGCTTCTTCTCAAAAACAACATGTTTAAACAACTGGTGAGTCTAAAAAAAAATGTCCACCCTGTAGTGGACTGTTGACTTGTCATGGGCTTCTGCCCATATACTGTTCTAATTATTTGTATGTATCTTAAGAAATAGATTAGAAAAAGTAGCTTGTCTTTTTCAACAGCAATTTAAAGATAACCTTATTCCATTTAACACCATAAAACCAAATTTCTGATTTAAATTATGTGTGGTCTGCCACTTCTGGAAGAATGTACAGACATGTTTCAAGACTTAATGTTCTTTAGCATTTTCAATCGATTTAGAGGACTTTCAAGCTTTAACAGATGTACGGATGTCAGAAAAAATAAACACTGTAGCAGTGGCCTATTCTCAATTTGGGCCCATTTGATTCGAGTTACAATTTGCACCTGAAAGATGAAAATGTTCTGCGCTCCAGCTGGTTGTTATAAAAACCCATTTAAAATTGCTCTCTGAAATTCAGCAGAACTCCCCTCTACTCAGTTTGCATTCAGGTTGTTAGAGCTCTACAAGTCTCAGTATTTAATGTCAGGCTCTCAAATGAATACAGTTGATTTAGTGTCACTGTAGTTACTCAATTATCTCGGGGAAACTGGCTCAGGCCTGTGAAACCATAGAGCTCACAGAACAGTGCATTTCTTCTCTCCACACCTCTCCTATGTGTCGCACACACAAATTGGCATGTCCAAATGCAGTTGGAATGGCTGGCAAATTGAAAACAAATTTCTGTCCAATTTCCACACAATAAAACTGTGGCGGTGGTAATCTGGCTAAACGAAAGCACACAAAGCCTGGATCAATCTACTTTCTAATCCTATTGTGTTCCATATACCTGCTTACAAAGGCTCAGGCTTGTATGCCCATTTCCATTCCATTCCCTATCTTTCATTGAGCACCTGTAAGAGGGAATTCATTCACCTGAAAGTAAATCACTCCATGTTTTGAGGCCTATGGACCTATTAAACCCACAAAAAAGGTCAGGTTCATGAATGTCATTACTGAAGTGCAAAAAAAGCTTTGATTTTCGAACCCTTAAAACATACTAACGTCCACTGTGCTGGTATAAGTAAATTCCTACTCTATTTCTCTGTATTCTTTATGACTTTCTCAATATTTCAGGGGGCGTCGTCTTTGGCAGCAGATGTGTTTCACAGAGTTCTAAAAATAAAGGTTTTAAATTGGAATCTGACCTTACTGTGTATCCCGCAAGCATCTTGCTACTCTACTGTGTTTTTTTATACTTTCCTAACCCCCAAAGAATGAATGGGGCGACCATGTGGGGTTCAAGCCTAAACACACGGCACAGAAAGGCTGCAAGTTTACTCCAAAAAAAATCATTTTAAAATAATATTTTATGTTCTTCTGTTAAAGATCTATTCACAAATCACATTTTATAGGAATGGTGGACTTAGGTTTTATCAGTTATCTTCACGCTGTGTTTTGAAACAAAGAAACTTGATTCACTCATTCTTTATCGAACTTATAGGAGTTGCTTTGCATTGTTTCTACCACCTCTCTTTGTCTGTTTTGTGTTTGAATTTCAAAATGCAATTTCAGAAAAAGTTTTCCAATTAAATGAATCATCTGCATTTTGAATATATTTATTTCTACGGGCACACGTAAGTGAATGTAACCCGCTGTTTATGGTTGGTTCTAATATGCTAAATTTTTCCGAACAGGAAAAAGTGTTTAAGCTCAATGGCATCCAAATCAAAGAGTTGCCCTACCCAGACAAAGAGGGTAAATTAAATCAGAGCATGTCTTGCGTGGTTGCTGCGGCAGCGGCTCCCTCATCATCGATCCGTCTGGCAGGCTTTTTCCAATGACACGCACCGCGCCTTTACAGAAGTCATAAACAAACACGTATTCACCCACCCAACACAGACGAACAGCAAAGAACACCTCCGCATATTCTCGCTTTCTCCCCGTTTCTACTTTTTCTCCGTCATGCTGGTGGCATCAGAAAATATTTCTCAGTGTGCAGCTGTTCCCCTGAAGAAGCCCAGGAGCCTGAGCAGGTGCTGGAGTCAGCTGGCAGAGGTGCGACCAGCACTGGCACAGCTGGGAGCAGCAGGTGCAGCGCCTAACCAGTGTGTTGGTCCTGATAATGCTGGCATTAGGCACAGCTAAGCCATGCTCAGCGAGCTTGTCAGTGCCTTAAGTGGTTGGCTTGCTTCAGCTCAGTGGTTTGTACGCTCTTTTCTTGGAGATTGTTGCCTATTGAGCTAAAAAAAAAAGAGGGCTGAGATTCAGTTGATTAAGAAAAAACATATTTACACCAAATCAACTGCAATGATTTCTATGTAAATCAGCAAGAGAAAAAATGTCACGTAATTGCTCATTTAGAATTGTGTGGATGTACATTTTTCTTCAAATGGTAAGCAGTCGAGTCATCAGTTTTGGTGAATTTAAATGATTTATCCACTGTAATATAGACTTTAGGGTGTTACTCTCATGAAATAAGGGGTTTTCCAATCAATGTTCTTCTCATTTCCAATTAAATTCCTTTGGCAAATCTTCTTTAATTTCTTAGTTTTCTTCATTTATTTTCATTTATATTATACTTTATGGTTGTGATTAACTCTCACTTGTTTTCTATTCTGTCAGGATTCCTCTAATATTTTTGCTTGTTGGTTTTTCTACTGTAATTGACTACAATTGTCTTCATGCATTTGGGTCCAATTCCTCCTCAGTTTATGATAATTACAAAGAGAAGTGCCTATCTGAATTATTTAATCGTTCTTCAATGTATGTACATTGAAAAAGACACATTGCAGATTCAATATTATCAGAGGGAAAAAGTTAATTCCAGAGAACAATACTTTCAGAGCTTGTTACCGCTTAATAAAGTCAAATGGTGACCCAAATAGTTCTGAGAGCACAAACTGGCACGCTGTTTTTAAATCACTTCCCTCAGCTTCAGGGCTTGTCCCAGTTCAGATTCTCTGGTCTGAACATGTAATATTAGGTTTGATTAGACTGTCCCTTTCCAATTGTTCCTTTTAAATCCTTTGGAGAAATGTTGGAATGGTAAAGGAAACTGTCAATCCAACCTTTTCAATAGTTAAAATCACAGATGTATTAAGACATAAACATGCATTTCATCACATAAACTGATCCAGAAGTGGAAAAAAACACTTAACTGAAAAAATAATAATATGAAGACTTACTGTGCCCTTTGATATGTACACTTTAGTTAGTAGTTACATATCTATTTATGTATGAAAAAATCCAATTAAGTCTGTGCAGGTTAAGGGTTATAACCAACACTTTTCTTACTTTTAAAGCATCTAAAAAAGATCTCATTGTTTACAACTTGCAGAATATTGCCAGAGAAAACCCATCAACACCACTGACCATTAAAACAGACTTGGCGGAACTGAGAGGTATTAAGTGATCATATAGGTGACATGGTTAGAGTGGATATTTTGCCAAGGCATTTAAGTCTCTTAAATTCAGCCACATACTAAGTTCATGTTACATTTCATAAAGAGACCAACATCCGCCACTGAGCCCTTCCACAAGCATGACAGGAGAGTCAAGAAAACAGGAAGCCAAGACAAGTGCAAAGGGTCTCTGAACTAAAACATTAGAACATAACCAATGTCAAACAGGATGGAGGGGATTTAAGTATTCCCTAAATGTAAACAAACTACCATAACCTTTGGCTTCCCTGCACTCATCCTGTTCACACTGCAGTGGATTAGGAGGAAGCACTTGAAAAAACATGTGTTACACGGAAAACATGATAGGTAGCTGTGTGTGGTCTCTTTTAAACAGAAAAAAGCTGCCAAACCCAAAGTGCTGTGTTGAAAGATTTTTATTATTATCATTATTTTTCTATTTCAGACAGGTACCATTAAGATCTTATTATAAACCATTTCCTCTCCCTTTTCCTGATGAGTGCAACATAATAATGCAGTGGTGTCAATGGTTTTTATGACATAAATGTGAGTGAATTCTTTAGCTGTGGCTAATGAGCACTTAAAGTCCTGCATTAAAACGTGTTAGTGTGCCTCACTGTATTGAAGTTTTTTTTTCCTTTAGTGAGTTAAGTCTACATTTAATAATAAACTGCTCTCAAGCATTCCTTTTAATCTAATCAGTCATTAAGTCATCTTAATCAATCAAATATCAGGCTATGTAGTTGGAATATAGCTTGTCGTCCCTCTTGGATCTTTGATTAAACCCACATGCTAGCGCATATGTCCAGGCCTGCCACTTGACCAAAGCATGTTAAGAATAGATTGTTCCCTGAGTCACAATGTGCCAGTGTTAAAAAAGACAAAGTATGGCTTGGTTAGACAAAATGCTGCTGGGGTGCTCATCTCTTACTTCATCCTTCACTCTGACCGAATCAATGGAGGCCGGTCAATGTGAGTGTGCACCGACACTGCCAAGCACTGCCTTTCCATCATTTACTCCCAATACTTTGGCTAATGAAGTCACAGCAATGTCAGATGGAGCAAAGTCGGAAGTGGCAGCACGCCTGGATAAACTGTCAGATATTAACAAGCTCAAATGATCATTACGAGACCTGCAACTAAGCCCCAATTTCTATTTAATACACCTGAGATGGCGTAAAGATGTGGTGCGAGGGCAGAGATTGTGTTTGAGGGTTGTGGATGTGACAGAAAAAGCTGGATTCATAAGAATCCACTGGATGTAATTTCCAATTGGTTTCATTGACTTTCACTTTGTCTTGGAGAATCTATGCTGGCGTCTTTAATGTGACCTCATTCACATATTATGAAGTGAAGCAAGAGCAAGGAAAAATGTTAAAAGGATGACAGCACTCCGTGAAGTTGCATGTCAGGTCATTGGAGGATTGAGTAAATTTGAGACCTTCGGCATTCATTGACCTTGCAATAAATTAATAGAGAACCAAGATTCCTTTCCCCCTGAATTGATATTAATGACATTTCAGTACAGCTCAGGAATATTTTCATTTGGGCAATTTATTTCCCATTCAAATTGCCACAACAGAAAATTAACCGTTTTTTTGTGGAATCGTTTTTCCATCAGTTGAAAAACTTGAAAAGTTAAGTCTTGTAGAAGAGAAACAGGCTTAAAACCACTCTCATGCACAAACAGCACAACTGATTTATTCTCAGGGTTACAAATGATATTGATACTGACAATAATAAGGTCAGCTGAATAATTTACTCCGGTGTTTATAACTTAGTTGTTTGTTACCTGACTATAATTGACGCTTACACAGTAGTTGTTTTCTGGGAAATGGAGAATAGTAAATGCGCATTATACTGGCTCTTACTTCTCACACCAACGCCATAAATAACCACAAGCAAGGTCAAAGAATAACGTGCTCCCCAGTTGATTTTGATGCCATCAGAGTCCAAGTCCAGAACCCCCATGTATTAGAGGATATAGGGAGTACTTTATGATCAATGTTTACAGGGTGACGCAGTCTTTTTTACAGCTTGATCCTAAAAGCTGACATGAACGATGTCAAAGCCGTTGTGAGAAAAAAACAAATACATTTGAAAAATCACATGGTGCACGTGTTTTACATTCTATGTGAGAGAACATGAGTGTGAGACTGAAGAAAAAATTGAAGCAAACAAAGTTGTCATTTAGTTTTCTCTATTTATAACTATAATTCATAGCTAAAGCGGTTAATGGTAACTTCTAATTTTGAGTTTAAACATGTCCGTGTTGCTCCACACTTGTCCTGAGTACTGCAAGCACTTCTTCATGTCTTTGCACTCCCTTGAGCACTTAATACACATGGTCACAAATGTTTATTTGAGCACAGAAATACCTGCTTCCCCCACATTTCACAGCGTGAACCCATCAGCCAAACACTAGCTGTGGTTGTGATTTACATTGCCCGGCACCGTTTAAAAACTTGTCACCCGACTGCAGAGTATGGAATAAATCAGGGGTTGTAGATTGAGATATACCCAGTTGATTATTAGCACAGGGCCTGGAACCAGTGATGGATGCTGCTATAACCTGCTGATGCATGAAGAGGGGAGTACATCATCACCTCCTCCATATCAACTCACGACAATCCTTCTCCTGTTTAGTCATTCCCTCACTGGCGCTCAGGGGCAGATGGACTTCATCACTGAAGGTGAGGGTGTGCTGCTCCTCTAACTGGTCTGCACCTGCCATATGTCAGCAAAGGCGGCCCTAATGTTTGGTTAGAGTCATGAATGTGAAAAAAAAAGGCTCAATTAACTGGAAAATGTTGGCAGCGGACGTGATGTGATTTTAATATAATTACTAAATGTTAACATTCGTACAATGTGTAATATGTTTGCAGTTATTTGACTTTTTATCTAATGTAAAAAAAATGGTACAATTTTGAGAGCTTCTCCCACTATACAGTTAAACTTTGTAATTTAATTTATATGATGCTTTTTTATCTAAAAATAAAATAAAATAATGTCAGGAAAGACTTCTACAAAAACATCAGCAAAACCATTTTTAAAAATGCAAAAGATGGCTGCATCCGCTGGAATGAAATGAGAGCAAACCACTAATATAAGGAGAAGTTTAAAAATGCTAAACAAGTGGGCTGACCAGTTGTTCTCGCCCATCTGTGGGACAGAAGTAAAGCAGGATAGGGCGGCTTGGCTCATAGAGAGAGTGAGAAAGGAGGTGGAGGAGTGGTGGGTCGATTACCTGAACACAATTACTGAATCTAACAACCTCCATCCATCACTTGCATCCTCACTAAGCACCGTGGCAACCACCCCATCCCACATTTGGGTTTCCCTTCCTGCCAGATCGGCCAGACACTCTGTCATCCCGCATAGGCCCCTCCCTGCACCAACCGAGAACCTGAGCAGCATTCTTAAGCAACCTTCCGCTCCTCTCTTCTTTACTCTGTGGGTCTTTACCCACTTCTTCTCGGAGGTATGCTGCCCTTGACAATTAGACCTCAGCGGGTGAGGAAAGGCCGGACATGCCAGGCAGAAAACGATCTGAATTTCAACTAATGGGAGCCCTTGATGCATGTCACAGACAGGGAATCAGGTCTGAAATCACACCAAGGC
Source organism: Menidia menidia (assembly GCA_907169785.1). Taxonomy (NCBI): domain Eukaryota; kingdom Metazoa; phylum Chordata; class Actinopteri; order Atheriniformes; family Atherinopsidae; genus Menidia; species Menidia menidia. The sequence continues at coordinate 15,714,613 of CAJRST010000002.1, read as the reverse complement.
ATATACAAGCCAATGGGATGATAAGATTACGCTGCACGCTGATAAAACAACCAGTTAGTCATTGCAAATGAATGCGTCTCCCCTGTAAAAACGCATTGTTGGATAGCTATAAATGATACACATTTGTTAGAACTGTGTCATTTTAAAAACAAATAATGCTCAGTTAAAACTAATCGCTCTTTCCAGCGTGGTCTTTGAGGTCTGACTGAATGAATGCAACAGGCCACCATTAAACAAGAAAAAAACGACACCCAAGGACAAGCTATTACATGAAACAGAACAAGTGGGCCCAGATTGTCTGATCAGTAATAAAACAATGAAAGTTCCCTTTTGGCCATATGGCCGCCGCCGCTATGCAAGATTATGTGGGCGGGAAGCCACACGTAGTACTTTAGATGAAGCTTATATGGGAGGTGGGATTCCTTTTTAAAACGAGCCCAGGGGAAAGCTGTAAACATGTTCACTCATTTCTTTCTTTTCCAACCACACATTCGTTCATGCACCTTCTCGGAAGCACGTCCTACAGTTGTGAGGGGTCCTGGGAGAAAAAGATGCATGATCAGAATGGCAATGAATCCACAGAATGGCAGTACAGGTGCTGCTAGGAGACAATTGAGTAGGTTAAGAGAGGAGGAAGCCTGAGGAGCGAGGTTATGTGGCTGTGTGTCTAATGTGGGGATGCAGCCTTGGGGTTACTAAGGTTAGACCCTGGCTTCTCAAATTAATCATTACACCCCAAGTATATGTTTGTGTGTGTCTGTGTGTGTGTGCGTGTGTGGAGGGAAGTGGGGGAAGGATTGTCTGTCTGTGGTTGTAATATTTATTTCACCAGTTGGATTTCATAATGATTGCCCTTGAGAAAAGACCTGAATGAAATATTGATGTCATACACTGAAAGTGCTACAACAACCATGAGCTTAGTTGGCACATTGGCACATTTTTCTTTTGTCCACTGACTGATTTTTGTCAAACTTTAAACTCTAGCAACTTTCAGTCCCCTGCTCATTCAAACACACATTCGAAATGGATTGTCTTAGTTTTTATTTTGTTGTACAAAAAATCAAAATACCCTTTTCGACTCGCGGCAAAGAATATGACAAAAGCAGCTTCTCTGTGTCTAGTATTTGTGTCTGGTCTTTTCCAGATTCTTGCTGGTCTGCATTGTTTCAGTTTTTTATAAATGTGTTTGCAGCCCTGGAGCCCAATTACACCTTGAGAACACACGCGATTCAATTGCGAAGCTGAGTTGCGCATGACCGCCAACCAGACTTACTGTACAGTACGGCAAAATTCCTTTAATACCTACCTCTTCTTCTGTCTAGGAACTGATGAGGCGAAAGGCAGTGTCAAGTTTGATATGATGCCAAGTTACTTTATATCTCAAACTCTTTTTCGGGGCAGTTGCATTGTATGAAAAACTTCGGAGCATCTTACCTGTGGACTGTGAAAAAAAGAGTTCACAGTGTGTTGAGGTAGCCTGCGGGCCACTGCTTCTCTGATTCACTGACCTGTGGAAGGCAATGAAATGAGAGAGTTGTGCAAGGTATCGTTAATGATCATACAAGTGACTCAAGCACATGGCTGCAAATGGTACAATTTCCTCCGGGCACTTCACATAGAGGCAGCTGCCCGTCTCTTCCCCCCGAGACGGGGCCAGATATCTTCATTTGGATGATCTGAGTGTAAAGGTCAGAGCTGAAGACCTCTAATAACACCAGGGCCAAGGCTGTCTGCCAGATATTGTCACAATCAGCAATCTCAGCGCTCGCTCGTAAACTGATGCAGGGCCGCTAAAACGTAACCAGACTTGACAGTTCACTGCCTTCGAGAAAGGTCAAGCCCCAAGGATATTCAGCATCACCCCGACCGGCAGCCAGAAAGCCAATTCAAGGAGTTGAACTGCAGTTCAGTGTCCAAAGTGTGAAAGGCTGTGAAAGCAGCATGCGGGTAGGCACAGCAGAGCTCAAAGGACCCATAAGAACCAGATTGCTCTTGCAGATGGAAGCTGTTCACTCACAGCTTACGGTAAATAGGTCGACTGCATATATTCTGGGTCAGTGCACTACAGCGGGGTTTAACCGAGTAAGTGAAAAGAAAAAAAAAAAAAAACATAGAGCAGCCAGAGGCAGTGGATGTGCAGGATATATCTTCCCACTTGACAGATTCTTTAGAAAAGCTGATAAAAGAAACAGGAAGTTGTGAGTTAAAAGGGAGGAAAAGAAGGAATGTGATAAAAAGGAAAGAGACACGAGCAAGAGGTAAAACTCGAGGAGCGATATGAATTAGAACATGTGAAATTAAATGAACGGCGATTTTTGGAGACTTGGAAATATGGCTTTTATATTCTTGCATTGTTAAGACAAAGTCAAGACTGTAAAAGGCAGTCATAAATACAGAGTAGAGTTTTCCCCCTCAATTTACATTTTCTCTGCAGTTATCTTTTGTACATTCTAATAGTGTTATCATTAGGAACGTTTAATACATTTAACTTTTCAGTGAACATTGACTTTTTTGCATTCACAAGTTCTTCATATTAACTTAAAACAATGGCGATGAAGGAAATAACCGAGTAATCTCTCTTTGCTTTAGAAACTTTACATTTGGTATCAGCATTTTCCTCAAACCAATTTAATGATTAAACCATTCACATAATGGACTTCTTAATGGCCAAGTATTTGTTTTACAGACATAATGTGCCAACCTCTGACAATTCACAGCCGCATGATTCTGGGCGGGGTGATAGAAGTGAATCCAGTAAAAAAAAGTCAAGGGAAAAATATGTTTTAGACTCACAGGAAAGAACCGGAAAAAAGTATTAGGATCATATAATTGAAGCTTTATTTTCACCAACAGTGTCCCAAGGATGAAGAATTCCTGAGCTTTAATAAAAAGCCTAAATGAACTGTGATGTTGTCATGGGGGAATAATTGCACTATCCACTGCATTACCCAGAAGGAATTATAATGGCAGAGGTGTAATTAAGTGTTGTGCCATGGGGACAGAGAAGGGAGGTGGTGTGATTTGTACGTACCATTAAAAAAATCCCTGCCATCATGATTTCCTGCGGAATATGCTCAAAGTAGAGCCTGGAAAATGTGCTCTGTTTATAATTTGACATTTAGCATTTTTCAACTTGCTGCTCAGAGGTTCCAAACAATAAGCTGATATCTACTGCTAAAGTGTGTCAGTTACTTTTGGACTTTAATCACATCACATTTACAGTATTGGTGTTCACTCCACTCAGATGCAAACCCAGTCCCACCATACCCCTCCTGGCATATCCATATTTTGGTGCCATCTCCCACCCTCGACTGCAGAGACAAGGGAGATTCATCATTATTACTGCAGCGACAGGTCTATTACCTCCAAAGACTAAGGAAACAAGAGAAGAAACTTAACAAAGGAGTCATTGTGGAAAGCACATTCTGGCACAATTCACAAATTTTTGTTTTGATGCGGTTACTTACGTAATTGTGTCATTTGGCATGTTGAGCTTTTGAAAGTCGTTACATTTAGAAACATTTCTAAAGGCATGAGTTTGCAGTCGTGAAAATTAATGGAAAAAATCTTTAAAAGCCCATAACAGGAAGTTTTCATGTTTATATATATAACGTTTTCATAAGTTCAATTCTTTATCAATAAGATGAAAAGAAATGACGGGTCCAACTATTCAACAAGTGGTATTAAGCAGATGGTACATAGGACATGCTCCCTATAACCTATTCATTCACAGCCTGAATCGTTCTGTGAAAGCAATGAATCCGGGTTAAAAGGGACATTGTAGCACTGAGTTTTAAGGCTAAGTCAGACAGTGAGTGGAAACCGTATTTCATATTTGGACAGCATGTGTGTTGCTTTCAGCAGCATGCTCTTCAAGCGTGTAACTGGCAGTGGCTGACACCGCATTAGTGGTTTGATTCAGAAATGTCATCATGCAAAATGCAAACTGTCTCCTTCTGTACTCGCTCTTTGCCAGAGTGTTTTGGTCTCTTTAGGTATTTGACAGAGAATCCTCGTCATTTACTTTCCCAGTAAAATATTTAATTCTGACTTATAGTGGCATGCACAGAATATGGAGTGTTATTTTTTCTTTCTTATTTTTTCTGCACTCAAATGTAAAGAATGTGCCCACAAGACTCATAGAAAGCAATATATTTCAATAAGTTAAAGGTTGAAGCTTCCCAAAGACATGGCGTCTGCTCCGTATCCCTGCAGACAACCTCAGTTTTACGTCCAATTAAGTTTTCTGTCCAGACGAATATCGGAGTATATGTGGTTCTCCAGAACCTAGACATCCTAACCCATCATGAAAATACCGTTTGGCTTATTCCTCTTCACTCCACAGTCATCTCCTTTTCCTTAAACCTAAATATCTTTAGAAATCTACTTTTTTTTTTCTCTTTGAATTATGAAGGATTGTGTGTCTGCATGAATATAATAACTGAAAAAGTCACTAGGGGAGAGTAAGACACAATGAAAAAGGATAGAATAAAGGATAAACAAAATGCCTTTTCAGATCTGATACCAGTTGATTTCCACCTTGCCTTCCACAAAAACCACGAAACAATATCTCAAGGAGGACCATCCAACATTACTGATATACGGTGTGCTCCCCCTCCCTTTTCCAATTTCCTATTCTATATCCTTTGTTACCCAGTGAGTGTCATCACTTCCTTATCTTTCTGAATGGGTGTGGGGCACCATGTTTTCACAGCATGTACCCCTATGATATATCCTTTCCCATCCCTGCAGGGATACCAATAGATAAGCCATAGATATGCTGCAGAAAAGTTTATTTCAATTGATTATATGATTATACGTAGTTGTACTGTTTTGAAATTTTCTGGCTTTTAATTAATTTTATTTTGGAATTGCATCATTCTTCTAAATATTTTCTTTAGAAAAGACTTTCTTAATAGTTGGATACCACATATGCAATATGTCTGTATTACATTTAAGAGAAAGCAATTTAGATTTTATTTAACTGATAAGATAAACAACTGATATTTCCTCTAATTTCAAATGGCACAACAAGGGTGAAAGTGCATAAAGAGAAAAAAAAAGAATGCAGAGAAAAGCCCTGGTTTAAACATTTTTACATAAACTTTGAAGGCAGCTTGTTCGGTTGTTTATTAGAGTGATTTGCTTGTAAAACTCTGGTTTTGCTCTTATTGTCAACACATCTGCCACCCAGCTTGGAGTGCCACAAGTACACTCTTTCAATGATAGCATCTCAAGTCCTGAGAGAAAGATGATAGGTGGCACACAGCTGCACAAACAAACATGGATAAACACATGCTGGGATAAGATCAAATGTCTTGTTCGGGATGGGGACCAAAAGATCTAGCATTAAGAGGGTAACCCACAGGAACCATCTGGGTGTGAGATCTGGTGTAAGCAGGATAGCCTCGCCATGGAAGCCCTATCTCCGACACAATTGCAGATGCATGACGAATACTGGCATAGGAGATAAGTGCTTGAGATGGGGTAGAGGTATGACTGTAGATAAAGACCAAGCAGAAGTTTGGGAGGGGAGGACTGGACGTTACTGAAATTTTGCTGCATAGTCATTTATAGTTTTTTTCCGGTATCTTGATTTAAGAAATTGGATTTGTTATCGGCTTCGGAGTGTAATTTATCTCCAAAACGTCTCACTGAAGATATTAAGAGTTCTGTGTGGCTTTACTTGTGTTACTTGTGTGAGTCTTTTCAGGCCTTTCTACTCGTGCTCACTGTAAAAATCTTCTGGGATATTAAAGTTATCAACCAGCAATTAATTCTGGGATCATTTTCCAGCTGAAGCGCATCAGACGAATTAAGAAAGACTTCTGCAGCATTCTAATGCTGCCTCAGTATTAAATCACTCTACTCGCTTAGGGCTCAAAGAAGCCTTAGTCCAGCTAAAACAGATGCAAGCTTGTTTCAGCTGGGTTAAAACTCGAGATTTTCGATACCTTAAGGCCTTTGCTTGGGAGCCATCAATACTTTTATTAATCGCATGTTAAAAACTTTTTTTTAATAAATTACACTACCTATTAGTTTAGTTTTTTTGTTTTTATTAAATGCTGAAAGATGAGATTTGACAAAAGCACAAAGCAGCTGAACAATTGTATTTTAAAGGGAAAGGTATGAGAAAAGCTGTTTTTGGTTAAATTAATAATAAAATACACTTTTTGTGGGTCTTTTAAGTCTCTTGCTATGAGCTTGGCATCAAAAAACTGATGAGGTTTAAAGCTTAATAGGAATATCTACTATTAATATCTACAGTCTCGTTGATGAAATATAGATTAACACAGTCATTTTCCAAATGAACGCCTGCCATCTGATAAAGGCAGCTCTGCAGTAGCTATTAGGCTACGATCGGCCGGCTGATAAGTGTGCACAGGGGGGAGTCTTCGAAGGAAAATAGAATTTGACATCCTGCACTTGGTTACTTTAGTTGACAGTTTAGTGGGTCATTATGACAGGACCATTTGCTATTAAAGTATCTAAATCTGATAGGAGCACATTGTCACAAAGTAGACTGTCAACAGCGATGGTGTATATATTATATATATATATTACATATATATTACATGTATTCTCATCTCTCTTCATGTTTCCCCACTGGTTGCTATTATGGCGTCCTGTCAAAGGCTTTCACCTGTGACTGTAGCTTTAATCGTTGCTGAGTGCAGCCCCTAATTATGGCAAGGAAGAGATACCCTTAAGGGACAGCTTTAGCACAACATGATGACCCGTGCTAATGTGTTTAAGAGGAAATATCCATGTGCGAGGGTGGAAGTAAAGCTCTGTAAAGTAGGCTGATGTAGACAAGGGCACAAACAAATATGAAAAGTTCACATGCTGAAGAAGGTCTATTTTCTTTGAATGGCTGGAAGAGTATGTGTCTGTGTGAGTATGTTGTTTCGTTGTATTGCCTGAGGAAAACAGTGTAACAAAATCAGGGCAAAGGGCAAGAAATGTTCAATTTTCAAGCCATCATAAGTGGAGGAAAAATGTTTGGGGAATTTTTTTTCTTTAGGAATAAGTAAATTGCTTTTTGGTTAAGTACAAAAAAATTCTAGCCAAGCTTGCTCTGTTACAATACAGAGGGGCAGTATGAGATATCCAAGTGACACAGGAAGGAGGCAAGTTTTGGAGTGATAAATTAGGGGTTCAAAATAGTGTCCGTTCTCTGCTTTTCCAACAATTGCCCCCGGTTGGGAGTGATAGAAATTATTTTCTCCTACAAATTAGCTCTGTCCACACATCACACCCTGGAGTTATGGCCATGCCTCGTACTTCTTCCATTTTTCTATATTTTCTCCGCGTTCAACTTCACTTCTCTTTCTCAGCTGTTGAAACCAATTATTGACTTTGGCTCTGATTCCGCATGAGTTCCTGCCAGGCTATTGACATGATGTTATGGTTTACAATAAGAGAAGACATTAATTAAATGAGACATATTGTGGAGTGTTTTTTCTTTAACAAATTGCTGCAATTTCCTGAAGTCTTATTGAAATGCATGAGGCATGCTTTGGTCAAAATATCCCTTGGCCTTGGCCCAACAGTTGTCTTCTCCCTGCTACATGAAATATTCCTTGAACCGGACTCTTAGGGGTGAGGCTGGGGAAGTGAGCACCCTCTCACTTCATCTCTTACTCCACCTTCATTTTTTTTCCGGGAGTCCTTCTCTCTATTATGGCAACTGCCAAGAGAAGTCAGGGAGTAAAAGACTCTGACGAACAGGACATAACTCGCTCTGACAGATCAATGCAGAACCTACACAAGAACGAACCTCTGAACAAGTGCAATCATCAAGGTTTCAACAAAATGCCAGTACAAAAGGACCCAATTTCTTCTTCACCAAAGCATTAAACTGAGATGAGTAAGTAAAAAAAAAAAGACTCGTGGCGAGTAGTTGCTTCACATGCACAATGTTTTGCTAACTTTTGACGATACATTCGCCGTAGATATAAAGTTTATCCAACGAGCTCTTATGTCCTGTGAGGCTGCGATTGATGTAAGATGCATGCTGTTCAGTTCATCTGACAATATGGAACATTTCCATGCAAAGTTGGCCTCAGAGTTCTGGCGGGCTGAATGAAAGGAAAATAAAAGTGGGGCTAAGAGTTGAAGGCCAAACTGAAGAGGCGAGGCGAATATGACAAGTGATGTCAGCGTCCACTGAAAATCTTGATAGGTTCACTGAATGAGATGTTTCCAAACCAGGATGTTTTTTTCCCCAAAAAATGCAGGTGTTGGTGACTTCAGACACCCAAATATGTGCTCTCACGAAAGAGAAAAACGTGTATGCTTTTTTTAATAATGTAACCCCTATAATAACAATTGTATCCCAGAAAGAGGTGTTGACGTTAATGAATTTGAGTTGGCCGGTGAAAGATGTTTAGTTTTTGCTGACATTCTCTGCAAATAAAGAATATTAAACTTCCCAACAATCAAACATCTGTGAGGGAAAGATGACCTCATCTGAAGTAATTAAATGACCAATTTGTGTGTGTATGTGTGAAGTCATAGCAGCTGCATATTATTGCAGCTCACAGTGGTAAAACTGCCAACAGCATTAAACAGTCCTTCGATATTTACTTACTTAGTTGCAGATGTCAGGTTGTTTTTTTCAAAGTTAATTGCTTCCAGTTTCACTTTGTCTGCTTATATTTGTCAATTTGTTCATTTTTTATGTTGTTTTCATCTGTCAAGTGATATGATCTTAAATTTATGAGTGATCCTACTGATGGCAATTATTGTGACAATTGTGATTAATGATTGTAAAGACATGCATTGTAAGACCCTTACAATGGTTCGTCGGGAATGTGTAGTTATTATCTACACTCAAATGAATGCTTGTTTGTTGGTTAGTTAACTGACAGTTGTCCAGGAATGTAACAGTACATATCCAAAAAAGGAGAAAAAACTACACTGGAATTATAGGAATTGTATGTAAATATGGTCTCCATAAAAGTAAAACTTGATTGACCACTGGCTATACAGATTTTTGAATTTTCAACCACTGTGAATAGTTACAAAAAGGACCACGTTACCGGTCAGTTCACATGTTCCATTCAAATTTTAAACTCTGACACTTGAGTGATATCTTCATGCATTCTTTCTCAATCTTAATCTAATATGTTTCATAACTACTGGAGTCCCAGCTGTATTTTACATTTTAATATGTCAATATGCAAGTAAAAGAAGCAAAATAATATACATGCCATGATTGTTTGTTATGTTCTCCTTCCATGAATATGAATTATGTAAAATAAGTGGAGCTTACCAATAAGCTCTCAAAGTAAAGGGCAGGATGGTTTAATAAGCTTGCATCTGAGGCCTTGCATATGAGAACAGAAATAAAACAACTGAGGTTCAAGAACTGTTATCACTGATGCAAACTGTGGATTTTAAGTTGGTTGGCAAATCCAATTAAACTTTTCCAGGAAAAGGAGTTTATTTTCCATGGAGGAAAATAAGTATTTGGTTAGTGTTTGTTAGGTCATGATGACTGTTTGCTTACTTCTACATCACCCTGCGGTAGTCCCTGTTTCAGTAGCTACAATTCCAGCTGTCTGGTCTGTGGTAACCATGGTAACCGTGGCTTTGACTCAAACAGCTATTGCCCCTTATCATTTCACTAGACTTCCCTAGTCATCTCTCACTTAGTTTGAAGATGCACCCTAAAAAGACCTCAACTAAATAAAGATGAAAAAGTTCCCCCTAATTTCTAACTTCTGAAAAGTGTTTTTTGATTAGTGCAGAAGAAACAAAAATACTGTGAAACCCCGCTGCTTAGTTAGAGGCAGGCATTTATGCAGTCCTTTATATTTTTTTTAATTTGGACATGGAAACCATCAGAACTGCAAACATTTAAGATGCATAAGAATAGGATGTATTGTTAAACAGTGCTTGTATAAAAGAGGTGAAGTAAATTCCCAAAAATGTAGAATTGAGAACAACTTAAGCAGTTAAAAATTATATCAGTGAAGAATGAAGAGACAAATTGAAATAGAAAGAGGAAAAAGGAAAAACATCAAGGGTCACTGGAAGGTGGTGGTGGAAAAGATCGGAAACAGTAGACAGAAATTGCAAGCCGAAATTGAGAGTTGAAAGCGCCAAAGCAATGAAGGCAAAGCACATTGAATAAATAGATGAAGCAGGACAAAAAAGGAAGAGGTAAAACGAAACAGTAAGCTGATGTGAAAGTGAACGGAAAAGAGGTAAATAGAACCTGCACAACAGCCTGGAGAATAAAAAGGTAAAAGAATGAAGGAAGCGTCTGTGAGACAGGTGGTAAAGTGTAAGACCAAGAGTAAGATGAGGAGATGAAAGAGAATTTGGCGGGACGGAGAAGTTGATTAAATGCAGAGAATGAAAGAGAGATGGAAGTGCCGAATGCTGGATAAGTGGCGTAGGATGAAAAGAACAGGAGATAAGAAGGTACAAGACAGAGACAGAGAGGAATAGAAAGATGGAAAGGGATTGTTCTGTTTGTCCAGACTATGAGCTGCCTGCTAAGCAGATGATGATAAATGAGGCAGTGGGGAGTCTGGCTCCCCACTCTGTTCACCGGATGGAGAGCCACACACTAGTCTTTCTCCCTAATTACCTCTCACTTACCATTAGCGCTGCCACAGCCACTCAGTTCCACCATCAGTTCTTAGCTCCACCCAGTCTGTCATCTCGTATTGGCACAATGTAACTAAGCATCTTCAAACAGCTCAACTGATTTATTGTCTCCGATGTTTCCGAGCACATGGGTCCTTTGGTGTGATAGATGTGCAAACCTATATAGACAAAGGTATCTTAACTTTGCAGGGAAATCTCATGCAAAGATATTGGAGAGAGAAAAAAAAGATACATTAAATGATTGTCATGAACCCACTTTAACTGGCTCTGCTCTGTGTAATTACTTATTTACACACATTATTTGCTCAACATCTGGACTTTGTTTGGGAGCGAAAGATTCAAAATGGCTACAAACATGATTGATGAGCCCAGTGTCAGTTTACAGCTGAGAAAAGTCATACTGTAAAACGGAGGGAGAGTTTTGATGCTTAAAAAATATCAGCAAACAACCTAACCTAACCTGAAACTCAACTGAACTGAAATACAATAAATAAACCATCAAAAGTACTTTGATTCCACAATCATAGAAACTTAAGTTCTGAAAGAGTGTGGTTTAAGAAGATGCTCCAGAGTGACAGTGCCAACGGTCTATATGAGGTCAGGATAACAGTGGGAAACTTAAGAGTTTGGTGACTTCCTTTCCACTACAGTGATGTCAAAAATAATTCTCTGAAAAGGCAAAATAGTATGTGTCAAACTTGTAACCCTTCATTCTCAAGATCGTTGATAGAAGGTGCCGTTCATGTGAAACAAGTGAAATAATATCACTCCAAAGATAGATATTTTAAATTTAAAGTTGTTCCACTCTGTCAAAATGTATCACTGTCATAAAGTGAGCATATAGCAATGTGTGATGTGGATGAGAATATGCCAGAGACATTCAGCAAATTATCCCCAATGACCAATTAGCTACCTGCTATTTGCCTCTGTTAACTATTCTTGTGCAATGAAATGAAGAATTGCCTTTCCTCTTCTAAATCAAGTGCCCCATGGACATTTCTCCCAAAGCTTCTCCCCATCTTGGTGCAGTTGTTATTGATTGAGCGCGAGGAGTCTGGACAGTCAGTAATTAAATGGAACGACTGGTGGGTGTAAAATTAGCCTTTGTGTCATTAGACTGGAACGACAGAGTGGGTAAAGGAACAAGTGCAGCCAAAATGACTGATGACTGAAGGCCAATTAAAAGGCAGAGCAAAGACGGGATGGAGGAACGACTGAAGACGCTGCAAAGACATGTATGGATTTGTCTTGGATAATGAACTCTTCAACTACAATCGATCTGCTGAGAAAGAGATGGTGGATCAAAGATCCACTTTCAAGAACCTCAGGGGAATCCACGGATAGCTTTAGAACTCACGATGAATTTGTAAACATTAAATTGGTTTTCTTTTAACCCCAGGAAATGGTTCTTTTCAAGCTAATCCAAGTAACTCAATTAACGGACCTATTTTAATGTCTTAGATGCTAAATAACCAAATTCGAGGTCAATATTCTTGGAGATCGTATTCTGCCTTTGATGAAGAGTGTGACCTCCCAATCCCTGTAATGATGTAGACTTGAGAATTAGTAAAGCACTATTTTTTGCTAATGACAAAATATAAAATTGCGTTCCAATGCAAGTCCTGCATAAAAGAGCTTCAAAAAGTGCAATTCTAAAAAGTATTTGTTTTTTATAGGGAAGATATTACAACAAAATCAGGCTTAAAGGTCAGATTAATGTGTCTTTGAGCTAGTCAGTTTATGTAGAGTTGGTACAATCATGTTGACTTGGTGATAAACATCACATTTGGGTTTTCTTTGACACCATATTATAACTCAGAGTACTTTAGCCACTATACAATTCCAGCAAACAGTTGGGAAGGCTTTAAGTAGGTTGGAGTTTGACCATTGTTGCATATCTGCCACATGCAATTCATTGCAAATATAAAATCTGGCAGAAAACAGAAGAAAAAATTCTGTCCAAGCTTTTTTTTCCCCAACATAAAACAGTAACACATGGGGTGCATTGCTGTAATCCCCGTGGCTAAGTGTTTTTAACATTCTGACAAAGTCTCTTTGCTGCCCAACAAAAGCTTTCTGAATGAAAAGGCCATGACATCAGAATTATGCTCACAGACTAATCTCTGGAACCAATACTTCTCCTTGGCCTGGCTGCTAACTTTAGCTAGTTTTAAATTAAGTCAAGATTCGAGGTAAAGGGACAGTACAAAACAGGAACTCTCCTCAATACATGCTCACTTTGATTTAAAGGGGACATTTATTTAATAAGTGCTGAATTCATTGGATTTGACTCATCTATGAGATTTACCATGTTTGGAAAGTGAAGAGATGCACATGTACAGTACGGTTAAGAGAGGGACATAACCTTGGGATTAATAAAGCTGGAATTTATTTCATCCCTGTTTATTACTTGTGCGGATCTGTGCAACATCTGTGTAAGTTCTGGCCCATCAGCTGCTTTGCTTATTGAGGACTATCTTCCCTCTGTGAATCAAGTCTTGTGAGTTGCTCAAATTCTAGCATGTGTCTGACATCAAAGAAAAGCATATCCTATTCTCTGACTGAGAAAAGCAATAAGGTAACATCTCAGAGAATGTGCTGGCTGAAGAGACACAGGCATCAATGCATACTTTTAAAAGTGATGATGAATGCATTCCTAGACATATTTTAAATTGTATTCAGATATATGCTAGAAAAGTAACATGCAAGGAGTCAACCAATGTTTTTCTTTTCTTGACAAGTAAAAAAAAGACTGTTCTCCAAACTCATATCAGAACAAAAATTGTCATCAGGACCATGACTAACTTTACCAGAAACTATTTCCTCTTTTGAAGAATGCAATTCAACAGGTAGTGTGGAACCTGTATGCTAAGATACATCATGTCATAAAGAAATGAACATTTTCCCAACAACATAATCTTCCTCTAAGGTAAGCAGCACCCAGTTCAATTCAAGCAAGACTGAGCAACCATGTGTGTTACATGTAATACAATGGCTATAGTTCAAACTGTCTTCAACAATGTGATTTATCAGCAATGAACCAAATGTGGCAGGAAAATTATAAGCTGGAGAGGGACAAAGTGTTTCGGACCAGTCCTTTTAGGTCGTGAGTTGCTTGGCATCTCCAGATGTTTTTGTTTTTGTTGCTTGAGCTCTCCCCTCACTCGGTCCCAAAAGCCATTTTGACACACAGGCAGGAGTTGGAAGGTGGTTTGTAATTGTGTGCCCCTGCTTATTGTGAAATGATGTTAGCTCGGTCTTAAGGCATTTTTCAAAAGTACCTTCAATGGTTGTCATGGAGACAAGTGTTGTGGCGCCACATGACACAAATTCAACAGATTAGTTTTACCCAAACAAGAGAGAAACACAATTTGTATGAAACAAAAGTGAGTAATTTTGTTGCTGTCCAAAGTAGATTTCCGTGCTACTCTTTTTGTCTGTTTGTTTGTTTGTTTTTTTCTGCTGTGAACAGAAAGACATTGGGTATGAAACAATGAGCAGTTATGAGTTCAGATAGCCCAGGGCTGTAAATCAGGTGTATAACCAGGAAGTAAAAAATCCTGGGACATTTTGCTTGAAAAATACAAAATTCATGAAGGAAAACATTGCCACTACAACCCCCCAAAAAAATCCTTTCACCTCCATTGTCCTCCTAATCTGAATCCTTAAATAAAGTCTGCGCCCGAGGCAGTGACTCCTATTAATATTGCATCTCTTTGGTATTCATTATGAATGAGAACAAGTGTGAAGTCGCCGAACACTCTGCAAAACAGTGCAAGGCTCCGACTGTGACAACACAGGTCACACAGATAATCGACATGTACCGTTCTCCTTAGCCTCACTGACATTCTTATGTTTGGACCTGGTAAAGAATTTAAAATAATAAATTACCCATTCTTGTTTCTCATAATATGTCATTAAGTAGAATTACAGATACGATCTTGGACAGGTCTTTTTATGTGTCAGGCTTGGTTCTATTGTGAATATTGACTATGGCATTGGACATTATGTAGCTACAGAAATCAAGAAATGATGGATTCTTCCCATTCCCCTTTACTGGAGAATCATTAGTCACTCACTCAGAAGCTAGTTAAATGTCTTGGTGTCAGTTTTTATCTATTTTCTTTCAAACTCTTTTACAGTTTTGTTCTGTCGACATACAATCACATTTGCAGATTGGGAGACCTCTCAGGGATACAGAAAAGTCTCTTTATGAAAGATTCATCTTTTTCCATTAAAATGTCCTGTGACATCTTTGACGCCTGACCTGGCACTGGATCTGGTGCAATAAGGTGCTGAGCCAGGTCATCTTGCCTCACGTTAATGTCCACCGGGAGTCAGACAACTGAACTGAAGTGCCTACTGATTTAGATCCACTTGGGGACGGTTGCCTTGAATAAGACAGAAAAAAAAGATGTGAAGGAATTAAAGGTTAAAGAGCATACAGAATTGTATTTGAGCACAAAGAAAGTGTCCCTTGCGACTGTGAGGGGATGTAATATGTCGCACAGTATTTCTGTTGGCTTTTGAGAAATACAAATTTAGCATCATCTATGTGAGGTATGCATTCAACATAAAAAGTAGGTGGAGGCAGCTTAGAAAAACTTGAAAAGAGTAATATCCCACTCTCCAAATTCCTAATATCCCTCATATAGCATTGCATATATCAACACACAGTAAGCAATTGTGTGGTTAATTTCTTCGGTATATTGAATTTGGAGATAGCATTTTTGGCTGCACAATGCCAGACAAGACTTATAGATTAGGTTTTATACTTTTGAGCGCAAACATGAGGTTCCACATAGGATGCTGAAATTGATCTTTCACTCTGCGCTGTCATGAAATCCTTTCTATCCTCCAGTATTTGAGTAAAGGAGTAAGATCTACCACAAATCGACAAAAGACCAATATTAATATTTAGCAATATTGAATATTAATATTACTATGACTAGTTTGCACAAATATGGAGTCATTTTCCTTTTTTTCCATCAAAGTTAGAAAAGTTTTGGGGGAAACAATTCTAACATTAAATATCAGAAATATGTTTGTAGATGTTTCCTAACTTAAAGGTTGTAAAACTGTTTACATTGTTGACATCTATAAAAGAGTTTAACACCAGGCTTTCTACTCATATCCTCTCTCGCATTTTGCTTTCCCAAGATAAGTTACATCAGAACCATCAGGGACATCAGAACTGTCCGTTGTTCACAAAGTGCACATGTCCTCATGGCAACAGAAAATCACCTGGCCCAAACCTTCTTGGAGACCTTAAAGCCCTTCAACAATAGCATAATCAGCTATGCTCCACAGAATTTTTCTAGCCTGGAAGGCAGAACATGTTCATGATAAAAAAAGATTTAACAACGCTCAAAATGTTCCATCGGCAGGTTACAAAAGGCATTCACAACAGGCCAACAGGCAGAAGGTGGAAACATTATTTGCTTTAAAATGTTGTTTGCCCGCAGATTGCAAATTGGCCTTTGGCAGCCTGGAGGAACTGACAGAAGGCATTTAAAATGTTGCCACAATGGTGTTCTTATAACATTAATTTGAACAATGCGATTTTGAAATGAGATTTTTTTATGCTGAAATTATGCCCATCCCTCAAAGATATTCCAGATATTAATAATTCCCCCCCAAAATACTTCTTGATACACTGGAAAATCAAAGGCCTCGACCTTTACACCTGGGGCAAAATTAATAATTGATCCTAAATTGCTCATGCATTTTTATATCAAACAATTAAGTGCTCAAGAGAGCACACACATTCAGTCATTGCTGATGTTACTACATTGAAACAAAATTATTTAGATCTCATAGATAAATACTATGACTGTGTAACCATATTTTTACTCACAGAAGGATGGATCCATACACACACCCTCTCCGTCTCCTTTTCTGTCAGCCTTTTTTCACTGACAACCACACACAAACGTCCTCCGACTTTTAGATAATTTCTCCCTCACGCATACATATGCTCTTCTCTATTCTCTGGTGGAGAAGTGATTATATCTGTGCTGCCAGGTGTGCTCTCAGCGGTGGCTGTGACCCCAAACTGAGATCTGCTTTCTGCTGCACTGCAGGGGATACGACGCAAAAGCAGCTCCAAACATTTGCTCTCTCATCTGCTATAAGAGACATTTTCCTCTCCAACGCCCAAGTTTAACAGATTTATTTACATAGAAACTTGCATTATATATTTACAGTGATGCTAATTATATTCCTATCACTACCAAATCATATTAAAGAACAATACAAACAGTAACAATTTGCTATTGGTTAAAAAAAAGCATTTTTCATTGAGCAAGAAATATGAGAACTTATCATTGAGGAACTCTAATTACATTAAATATCTTTACCATAACAATTCCTCATTCCAGAAGCCTTTTGGGAAAGAATTAAACTTTTGTAAGCATGTTTTGTATTTACATTTTTCCCCACAAACAAACAGTGTCAATGTGCTTAAAGCTGTTTTTTTTTTTTAAACTTTATTTTTGGGTAACATGCAAATAATAACTTTATCAATCAACAAATGAGTAATATTCAGCCATAAAGTGGACAAATGGATGAATTAAATATCCAAAATATTGAGAAGAGAGTGGAAAGCAGCACACAGGTCAGCAGAAATGAAAAAGATGGATTGACTCTTACCCACTAACTCACGCATAAAAAGTAAATGCTCCATTCAAACATTGTCTCAACCATTAAAGTTTAAGGCATTTTTTCTGGCGGACTGAATGAAAAATCAACACACAAAAAAATCATGTCAAATACTATTGACTCTTGGATATACTCATTTGGAAACTTAAGCAATAGAACATCTACTTAAGACATAAAATTCATGGTAAAGGAAAGTGATGGAAAGTAAGGAAAATGCTGTGAATGAATATCAGCCCACAGCACCAGGACAAAATGCATATAGATACTCTGCACATAAGGTTTATAAAAAAAATGACTACATTTCCTGTGTTTATGGATTTCAAGAATGTAAATCATATTTTCCAGAGTCCTGGTGAAAACTAATTAGGTGGCAGATGAACATTCCGGTTGAGGTGTCTTAAAAAAAGGAATTAAATGCCAAGCAACAATCACTGTCAACGGTTGATGTGACAGGTGTTCATTGCCAGCTACAGTTCCAACCATGGACCAGCTGTCAGTTTGTCATACCGTGTTTAATTCCTGAGAAATTGAGCAGGGTTTACAAGATAAAACTGCCTAGAGCTGTAGAAAAACAAACACAAAAAAAGAATAACTTGCTAGTGTGTTGAGTTGACCCTGGTGAAGTGTTTTCTGGAAGACATCACAGGCAGAGCAAACTGCGACCCCTAGATCCTTTTATCTATTAGTAATGCTGGCTCTATATTGTAGACGGTCTTTGGAATATTTGGACCTATCTCAGCTGATAGTAGACAAGGCCATTAGAACTGGGTGCCCTGAGGAAGTTTACAGTTCTTTACTAACTCACACACTCAATCAATGTCCATTTTAGATGTACCTGTTAATCCAATAAACAGAACGTCTTCTCCCATACAATGAAATGGGGAACCTCAACTACGAGGTACAAACCATCATGTGTCCACTTATGGAAACATACTAAGTCATTAAACAGTAAAGTCAATTGTACAATAGTCTTTAAAATGGTTGTATTACATGGCATCCGTCAATGAAGTTGTGTTATATTTGTTACTGTTTGCTGATAGAGTTTGTTTTTTAGAAAAAAGCTGACTTGACCAGGCTATGGTGGGCATACAGTTTACCTCAAGGCACAATTGATAGGATGCTCCTGTGTATGTTAATAACCAATCAGAGGGTGAGAAATATATTTAGAAAATTCTAATATATAAAATCAGAGGCACATTAATATGAACTGCGGTGGTCTGGGAGACCTTTTTTTTTCCATGCAACAGGTGTCTTTTAGTAAGGATTTGCCTAATTCATTATTCACAGGACGCTTCCACCTTTAAAGGAGACCCTATCTTATTCATTATTTAAATGCCTTTTCACCGTGGTTGGAGACACATTCAATTATTCAACAACACTATGGAACCTAGCAAGGGGTTAATAGGGCTTTTGCTGGCAGCGAGCAGGAGGAGAGGTAAATGGGCAACAGGGGACGGGATGTGTGTGGTGGGAAAGATTTATGACATAGGTCTTGTGGTGAGGCAAAAGATTGTGGCACGAGGGGAATAGAGATGTGAGACTGAGTGAGAGATCGGAGTTTGTGGTGATGGAAGAGCATCAGGGGAAGTGCCATCATCACAAACAGCCCTTGTTGGAGGTTGAAGGATGTATCTGGAGTGAGAAGAAAAACACTTTTATCAGTCATAGTTTTATGCACTTCTATATACAATTAATGTGTTCCCTTTTTGTTTTGTCCTTTTGTGAGCTTTCCAGTGCTCTGATAGTTATGAATACATTTTTCATTTGATAACATTTAAGCTTTTTCCATCCAAGTCTGGTATACTCTGGAAAGGTCACGAGTTCATCACAGGGGCCACACAGACACAAACAACCACACACACATTCGTTCCTATAGGCAATTTAGAGTCACCAATTAATCTAACATGCACACTTGTTTGGATGAAGTTGAAACAAGCAGAGACAACCCACACTTGGACAGTGTGAACATGGAAAGTGCACACAGAAAGGCCCCCAGCCGTCTTACTATAAGGTGATGGTGCTATCAACCACACCACCATACCAAAGACAGCCTTTTGCTTTTGTTTTATTTGCATAACACGTGGTGAGTGTTTCTTTTCTGCAAATTCATGCTGTATTCAAAGTGACAGAATACCTCTTACTCTGACAGACAGGTGCACAGTTTTTTTTGACAACCGCTCACTAGACAGCTTTTAAGGATTTCTATCTTCTGGGGTAAAGCTTTATGATTCTTCAGTGTGGAAAAAGGCACTGTCAAGAGAATTGATTTCTCATGTATTGAGGCGCAAGGCATAAATCATGTGCAACCAATGTTTGTTTTTATAAAGGGAGTTTGACACAAAATGCTAAAAACACGACTATTGTAGTGATATAAGACAAAGACATTTGAAATCTTGACCCGTTTTCAAGAAGAATAACCTTTATCACTTAATATTAAACTAATTTCCACACGCTGGGTCTTTGTAGAATACTATGATACGTAGAAAAGATTTTGTATGAGAAAATTTCTTGTTTGTCAACATTGATAAAACTGAATTTCTCTGAGCATTCCTTTCAAGTTTGTCAATTGTTACGATTCATAAATTAGACCATGCTTCTCTATCTCAATAACAAATTATGTCTTGCTTATTTTTATTCATGTGGAAAAAGAGATTGTTATTGTAGTTCACAACTGTCTCAACTGTAGAACACGACCATCTACTTGCAGCACTAACATGGCACCAGGTGTCACCGGAGACTATCCTGCATGCAAATGTCTTAAAATGTTTGTTTGTTGATGCCAAATAACCCATAATTACTTTGGTACCATATGCAACCACTTGCGGTTGAGAGAAAAAACTGTTATGAATTGTTAAAAATGGTGTCTGTTAAGATTACAGTCATAATCACCCTGTAAAAAGACATGGTTTCAAAGGCAAAAACACAAATGTAATTTCTGATTGAAAAATCCTGTGCTCTCCTATTATATCACCCTAAGCATATTGTGGGATCTGAACTAAAATATTTGAGAAAGATTCACGAAGAAAATATAACTACAATGTATTACATTGGCCTTGTGCAGCTTGTTAGGACAATAGTCAAGGCAATATTTCACAAGAAGCTGTCATGACTCAAAACTTTATGTACGAATACTCAGCTTGTATAATTGTATATAAAGGTGATTTTTGTTTTGAGTTTTGAGATTTTTTCTGCAATAAAAGGTTTGTGATGAGGCAAATGTTTTTTGTTGTAATATGTATCTTTACAATATAATTGCATAGCATTATATCATTTTTGCTTTCCACTAATACTGCATTGTGTCAGCACAGCACATCACCTGTTGAGTTCAAATACCTCACTAAGAAGCCGATCTGCAAAGAAATAATGTTGTCTTATTGGTTGGATATATAGGAAACCCTCTTCACCATTTATACATTTCCTGAAGAAGTTCTCTCAAAAAGGTTTAAAATAACTTGGCTTCTGATAACAACATGTACTAGTTTCAAACAAATCCCTGTCATGTGCCCTTCAGCTCCGCTTCACTCTGTGGTCTCTGTTATCTCCTCCCCCGTGGCACCTCTCAACCTCTGCTTTCCTACGCAGCCAGGAAGTGAGAGAAGTGTTCTTGCCCAGAGCTGAGGTTCTACTTTTACCTGGCAGTATCGACAGATGTGCGTTATTAAATGTGGACATGGAGCAGCATTTGGAATTCTGGGCTGCAGTTTCATCTAGTGTCTATTTGGGTGTTCGGAATGTTAACTAAACATTATTATTTACATGCTTGGTGGTTCATTATTACAATTTTAAATCACAAGAATTTGGTATTTTCAACATAGAAACAAGTTAAAAAGAAACCAAACATAAAATTGATAGTGAGAAGAGTCTGTCCTCTCTGCAGTATCCCCTGCGAGAGAAAAAACATGTTGTACCACATCCTATTTTGTCCCTCAGTTACTTTTTACAAGAGGCTGGAAACAGCCATCACATCCAGCTTCTTTAACCATTAATTCATAACATTAATGTGTCCAGTCCACTCTGTAATTGATCAAGGGCCATTTTGTAATGTTATCGTTATCATCACTAATTGATTTGATGATCCATGTGTCCCATTAATAATGTAAAGGATGGGAGATTAAGAATTTAACTGTCCATTGCCATTAATGTGATCAAGATGTAATATGTGAATGAGCTACAATTCATTTAATTTAATCAAATGTAATTTTATGCAGTCCAGTTTCAGCCACTATTTCCTCCCCTCATGAAGAGGCAAAATGCTGGCAGCTGAAAAATGTGGAGAGTTTTTAATATCTTTTTGATAGGTTTAAGTTTAGGATCCCTCCCTCCTTTTCTCATAAACCTCTTTTCAAATAAAATATTAATTATTCTGAGTGGTTTTCAAATTAATTAAAGTTCTTTAAAATACAACGAGTAGACAGGATCATTCTATTAGGAAGGCAAATTCCCATTTGCATGACTATGACTGTATTTAGAAAAAAAACTAAAATGACTGTGGCACAACTTATATATTGCCTTATTTGATATTAATCTATAATGGCGGCATTTGCTTTAGATATATGGAAACTTGAACTGGTCAAGCTGGTCTAATCTCACTCAACTGGTTGTGAAATCAGAAAGGTTACAGCTCCCCCTATTGGCACTGTTTAGGGGAGCATTTTCCGAGTCTTTCGGTTTTATCAAATGCAGCTCGCTAATGTGATGGATATCAGGGCCATGAAACCAGTCCTGACCAACATTTGACATTTATTAAGTGTCAGTCTTTATCTCTGATATGTGCGCTGTGGTCTGCCTAACTGGTACAATCAACAGTGTGTTACTGGACATGTCATTAAGGCATTCATGAGTGAAATCAAGCATGCCTAATCTCAAATGTCATCAATAGTTGCCTCACTCTGCAGTACATCTGAGCTTATTCACTTCTTTCCTGTGGAACATTATATCAATTTACAGAGATCAAACAGCAGCGGAAATCCTTCAGTCTCAAGTGTAATTAGCAGTTTATCGGGACAAAAGCACCCTTTTTTTCTTAACAGTTCAATCTTATGCTGTAAAAGGCTGTTGAGATCCCTTTGTGGGACGATGACTGTGACAAAAATTTAAGATTTTCAGCCAGCTTCTTTCCCTGTGAGAGCTGAGAGCTTGATGCCTCTCGTTTGACAGCTATAGAGCAGCAGACAAAGTGTGAGTGGCTCTCAGTCTTTTGGGCCTTCCTCATGATTTTTTGGAAAGCTCAGATAAGTGCCACTCTTCATCTGAAGCTACATTCACAGCGATTCAATCTGTCCCCATTTTTCACAGAGATGCGATCGGCTTCTGATTTGCGCTAATCAGTATGAACAGAGTGAAACTGTACAAAAATGGCATTTTTCCCCCCAATTGATTTAGTAACAACATGGAAAATTGTCTTGTGAAATGGTTCTGAGCCTGAAGTAATGTCACGCCGATCTGACTAAAAGTAACTCCACCTTGCAAATGCTATCACATGAAAGTGGGATGACTCAGGAATCTGACACGATCATAAAGGGGAGCAAAAAGAGGACAGTGGGGAGAAAATAGACCAAGCAGTTACCATTTAGATTGAACAACTACAGACCTAGGTGGGTATGCAAACAAACTTATTTTCAGTTCTTCATGGTCCTGAGTGCTCATTTGTGTCTTTTTCCTCCATCTGTGTGATGTCATGTTGGTATTGGCTAAGGGGCACGTCTCTAAGTAAATAAAAATCAAAAGAAAAACATCAGGGTACAAAATCAGCACTGAGTTGAGCATGACTTATGCATGAGTGTGAACACAACCTAAAACAATCAAAACCAAATTGACTCTTTCCCTCACCCCCCCCTCCTCCTCCTCAGTGCTGAAAAAGCAGATTGAAACCCTTGATAGGACCATGCATATGTCTGTCTAAAGAGGATGTCTGTCAGTCAGGAGAAACACAAAGAAATGGTAATAAGTCTCTATTGGTGTGCGTGTAGAAAATAGTTTGCCCCAGGTGACAGCTTGAACAAACTCCCATGAAGCTCTCTACCGAGGGAGTTGCATGCTGGGTCGCACAGAAACAATGGGCTAATTAAGGCGAGGCTCTCAACGTAGGGTTCAGTGGAAGTCCTTGGATTTTGGCTGGACAGTGGACAGAGTGAAGAGGGAGGGGGTGTTTTTTTTGTTTTTTTCTGATGAAATTCGGATCAAGGGAGCTGACACAATCTGGCTTTAGTTCTGGCTTAATGAATAGCTCCAATTATTTCAGCAGCAGGTCCAATCGGCTTTAACTGCAGCACCAGCCTCACACACACGCAGTCTACCCTACACATGCAGCGCAACCAGTATCTCACTCTGGATCTAACTAACTTTATGCCTTAGTATATAGCTAGAAATGATCCAACAAAAACATCTATTGCTGTCTTCATCTGCATTATAGAACCTACTATAATGGAAACAAAAAGTCACTTCTGAACATGCAGATAACAGATCTTACAAAAAGAAAAAAAACTATGGATTAATTTCAAACATATGAAGAGGAAAGATGGATTTGAAAAAGAGATGTAGATGTGGTTAACAATGAGAGAGTATGAAAAAATACTGAGTTCACCAATTTTGACTTCTCTTCTTACTATCTTTTTTATTAACAAAACAGTGTACAGTGAATGTGATAAAACAGCTTGTTGGAAATACTCTATTGATCATTTTTTTAAATGATCAGTACGGGATCAGAAGGTTTCAAAAGGAGAATATTAGTCAATGTAAATGTCGAAAAGGGTTTAATATAAAATCATACCTGTGAGGTTTTGGGTGGACTCTCTGTTTTCATCAATCCTTGAGAATAAGTTGCTGGAAAATTTAAAAGTTTAACATAATTCAAGGACTTGCTGTAAGAAAAGTGAAAAGTCGAGCAAACCAGAAAACATCGTTTTTATGTAAGGTCAGTGTCACAAAGGCCGATTAGATTAATCTTTTTCTGACTCATACAAAGGGCAAAGATGTCGAAATTAAATTAAAGACATTTGAATGCACTCAAGCATTAATTTCTTAATACATTTCTTTCAATCTCACAATTACAAGTAGGAGCTGGATAAATTATCCTTCCCCTTTTTCTAAGCAATGAAAAATGTTTCATTTGCTTTCAGGTAAGTATAATAGTGTACTCATCTTGTTTAGTCCCTTTGTAGACCAAAATGAATATATATATATTCATGCATGGCTCTCATCACAGGGTTGAATTGAAGGAAAATGAGAGGGGGATAGAATCAATTAATACCTTTTCATCTGTTCATCTTTCTCTTTTATTGCCTTTCATTCCATTCCTACAGACTGTTTATCCATTGTCTAAAACATCCATCACAGTTGTTTACTGACAGTTCACGTGTTTTTTTTCTCTTTCTTAAATTACTCGTTCCAACTTGGCGGTAACAGCTACGAAGCTTGTCAAAGGCTGAGAAACAAATACAGGCTGTCATCTATGCTCTCTCTCTCTCTCTCTCTCTCTCTCTCTCTTTCTCCCTCTCTCTCTCTGCATGTCAGATTTGTGCCTGCCAATCTGCTTCAGCCAAAGATTTATATCAGGCTGTTTGTCGTGTGTGACAGACCAAATATGCAAGCCCTGCAAGTTCGTGAGCACCCGTGGTAAACTGTGTGTGTGTATGTTGATGGGTGTGTGTGTGTGTGTGTGTGCATATGTCCAGCAGATTGAGTTTTGGTTAAACATTGTCAGATGCTTTGTAAGGCTCTTTCTGGCAGAGAAGGGGTACCTAGTTTTTATAGTTAGACATTAGTCAAATTCGTAAGCTAACAAAAACCTGAGTTGCCAAGAGGAACCACATGTTTTCTTTTTTTCCCCTTTTTTTAGGACCGAAAAGGACCAATTTCCACCAATCATCTGAAATATTAATTTGCTCGAGTCATTTATATCTACTAACTTTCTTTGACTAACTGTAGCCTTCATAAATGAAGCACAGTTAGTCAATAATGCATCAAAATCATTCACACTTCTAACAAGCTATTTAAACTAACTGGAAATGCGTGTTAAGAAATGTCCTAATGACTCCAGGGGATATCACTCAATGTCTATCATAAGAGCAAAATAAAAATCTCTTTATTTAGACAGAAGAGATCCATTAATACATTACATTACATTTTTATTAATACCAAGGGCAATCTATTTATAATATTATATAACATGTTAGGATGGGTGTCTGTTAACGGCAATGTAATATTGCTTTTTACCACTGAGGCTGCTTTACTCTTTTCCTATTGACTTGAAAAAAGAATTTCATTCAGTTGCTTTAGTTTTGAACAATTTGTACCGCTTAAAAATAGTGCACACAATAGCACTTTTTTTAATGAAATAGAGAAATCCAACTCATATTTTTCTTTTTTTTTTCTTGTTGGATCCTAAACAATTATTCTACTATGCAGCACCATGAAAAAACAGAACAGTTTAAGATGTAGACATAAGATAAAAAATAAATGTTTGTTTTTTTATCTAAGATTTAACTCATCCTGTGATCTTTATTATTCATTTTGCAAGATTATGAGTGTGTATCTCCACGGGCATACAGAGTAATCCTGGTATGTATAGATATTGCACAATGATCAAGGATCATAGATGACAACCTCTGAGGAGGAATCGCTCTGACCTTTTTGACTTATCTGCATCAAATATATGAAGAGGGAGAACAGCTGTCTCCTCTGATGTAAAGCTCCAAGTGAATTAGAAACATTATCATTCCCTACTGTCACCAGATAGCTTTGCAGGGAGTGGTGTGTAGCTGGCCAGTGGTGGGTTTGGCCGTGTTTAGATTTATGTGTAGTCCTTTATGCTTTCATGGTTTCTTGTTTTCTTCCTCCAAAGACAAAACAATTGAAACGCTGTTTTCATCGCCACATATTTTTTGCATTACGGGTAAAACGATACACGCAGAATTGTTGCTGCATGGCTGCTGTCATCCAAAACTAAATGAAACGTTTAGCCAAGGGACATGGACCCCTTAAAACACAGCAAAAGCTACATATGAAATGCTTCTGAGAGGATTACTGGGAGGGAGGGGGCATTCATACATTTTATATCATAAGCAGTGTCATCTTTGATGTCCGAACAACTCAATCAGTGAGCTGTCAGTACATTTGGAAAAGGGGATTTTCCCACCGTGAAGACTGCTGGAATCCACTTCCATATTGACATAATGATGTGACCCAGTCGTCCTCTTTAACTTCCCCACATAATTCTCAATCAAACTGAGCACATTAACATATGTCCCTCATGTTTTCCCTACCTAGGTTTTAGGAAAATTGAAAATGTTGTTTTTGCGTTTTACACTCATTATTTATTAAAAGTCTATCGAAGAAAAACAAGAACATCTTTGCTCTGTTATGTTGGCTGTGCAGCATTTTGCACTGAGATCCACATGCTGCAAATGGGGTGCAGTGCACTGTGGGAGCTACTGCCACATAGACAGATTACTCTTGTCACTGCTGATCTACATGGGATGGCTGGCCATTACTGAAATGATCTCAGAGCGAATACAAATATACATTATATGGGCGCAGTACAGGTGAACAATTGGTATGACACAGATATGTGATAGAGGCAAGTAGTGTGCATCGTAGACAGCATGGCGGATGATAGATGAGAAAATGGTCTGCAGCACACATACCCGCAAACCAAGACACACATATGTGCACAAACTCACTTGCAGTAAACACATGGAGTCCCAAAGCAGAAGCAGCCATAAGTGGAGTTAGTATCTGTATTCTTGTGATTTTGGCCAAAGGCAAAACTATAAACACATCACTCGCAGACCAGCTAATCGGCCTAAGGATCAACCTTGTGGTTAGTTTGGACAGGAAACAATTTAGGTGTGCTGCTATGTTGTAGCCTGGTAACACTACAGCAGTGAAACCTTTCAACAGTTCAGCTAGATCTGATATGTGTCTGGTTCGATTTCCCCCAAAAAATGGTTTTGTTATGCTGTTCTTCAACAATAATGCCTAAGTCTTAGAAATAGTCATAGAAATGGGGCACAGATAAGTTTAGTGAGACATTAACGCCATTTTACACCTTCACAGAAAGTGTTAATCAGCATCGGTCTCAGCCCTTGCAGACGGGAATCTTTTTTTTATTCTTCAAAGCACACTGACTGACACAAGAGTCCTAAAAGATATCTACACAAATACTCCCGAGATGGCGCTACGTCAATCAAATTCTGATTGGTTGAAAGGTAGCTCGGGCCGAGAGTACAACAGCAATGACTGATTTCAGAACAAAGAGGATGGAGTACCAAAAGCTATAAATAGCAAGGCGGCACCAGACAAAAGCTTCAACAACAGATGTACTGGACAGTTTTCCTAATCTTAACATTTTGTCTCACTCGTGCTGGGAACAACAACAGCACTAACACAACCAAGAGACAACCAACATTATGAATTCCAAAATAAAAGACACTGGGTTGATGGCTTGATAGGTTGAGGGATAAAAAAAAAAAACACCATCTATCTCTTTGAAGCCTCTTTTTTATTAAATAAAAAAAGCCAAACTTAAATTGTCCACCTGCAGAATGACGGAATGTTTTCTTGATGTTGCATTCTGATTACCCAATCTTCACAGCTGAAAAGAATGAGTCTCCATGGCCATCTGTGGTACTGAGAAGGCCTGCCATATGTCTTAAAGTAATATATAAGGCAGGATCAATGTGCAACGTGACTGAGACAGAAGGCACATTTTACAGCTCACAAATGGATCGAATCTATCATCTAGAGAGGATAAAAGAAGTGATAGGAGAGGCTGGACAACGGCTCAGTTTCATCCAGCTTTTAATACCAAACAAGGAACAAAGAGAGTTGTTAAATCACTTGGCTATTCCTATGGCAGGATGGGAAGGTTGAGTACAGAATGCTTCAAAAGACACTTGAGATATTTATGCTGCCACATAAAGTCACAAAAATGCCAGGCCTCATATTAAATATTGGGGGTGCTTTTATCGAAAACAAGCAAATTTAAAAAAGTCCAGTATTAATGTTGCCAGGAGTGTCAATACAAACAATTCAAGAAAAAAAACAAGACGGTGACGTGTGGTTGAAAGTAAATACTTGGGACACATCTGAAAACTGTCGGAAACCTTCAAAAGTTCGGATAGACCACACAAAGACTGTTTCCACCAACTTGCGCAGATTTCTGGAAGAAGCATACACCATGCAAGAGAATAAATACATGAAGCAACTCACTGAATGACTGGTCACAGATGAGTGGAAGTTCAGAGGGAAGGCCACCCACAAATTTTGCAAAACCAACCAGTTCTGCATGTCCCTGAACCAAAACAATATGGGCAGCAACCTGCTGTTTTCACTGTTTATACTGAATGACATTCATTTTGATGATACCGGAAAGGATGAGAAGCCTCAAATGTTGTTGAGATGCTGTTTTATGTTGAGGTCTGGAGACAGTAGAGGGAACTTATTTTCTCTTTCCCCTGGCTGAAACAAATTGATGTAATCTGTGGGACAACTTAAATTTAAATATCAAACAGGTTAGCCCTAAAATAATAAATATTAATCATGATACTCTGGAGGAGCACCACATGACATTCATTCAATATATTTTGGATCATGTAACAACAGTAAGTGATCCAGTCATCCTGCTAAAGCCAAGTTCTTTAACTCCTTTAATGTGTTGTTGTTTCTCAGTATGTGAATGCTGCAATTTAAATGTCTGCTAAAAATCCAGGAGGCTAAGATCTGTGTTAAAATCTTACAAGACTCAAAGTTTTGACAAGTCATTCTACTGTCAGTTTTTCAACAGGCAGTGTCATAATTCTGTCTCTTGTAAACAGCAGCATTTTAGTGACCCTAACTTTTAGTGTTAAAGATAATTTCTTACTATTTATATCCTACGCTGCTATTGAAGATATAATAGATTTAAATAGAAAGGGTTTCCTTCTCACTTTGCTCTCAAAATGAACACAGCTGGCCAACAGAAAATGAACGCATCTATATTTGTACTGACAAATGGAAAGTGTCATGTAGGTTGAGCAGTTCTAAAGAAAATACAATGCAGAAAAAGAGAATGAGTCAGTTAATTGTGCAAAGGACCATTTGAAATAAGTTGTTCTGCGGAGAATGATCTTTGAATTAGAGTCAAACACAATGAAAAAACATGGAGGCAGAGTGTTTTCCTGTCAAAAGAGCTTCAGCGTGCGAAAGATTCTGGCACCGACCACCCACTTATACGCCTCCTGAAATCGTGTAAACCGAATCACTGAGAAAATGTACATGAAGGTATTAAATCACCATGCATGCAAGCACACAAGCTGCAAAACCCAGCCAAAATCTCAACAAAACAGTGTTTTGCTGCACTAACACATGTCCAGGAACATTAAGAGTGATGTATTTTATGCTCTTTCATATCTAATCTGGGATATGTTCTACAGAGACAGGCCATCGCTTATAATTTCCTGGCAGGGCTGAGCTGAAAACTGACGATAGCAGGTCTGCTTAGTGTTCCAACCGTTGTCTCCCGAGACTCATCTGTAAACACGCACACTCTGAAGATTGCTCCACGTACACCCACTCATAGTTAAAGAAACTCGCCATGCATGTGCAGACTTAAGCAACCCAATCCCTCACAATTATTTCCCATTTCAAGCCACCCACATATCACCCTGCCTCTGTCCGTCCCTAATCTCTACTCTTTCTGTGTTCCTGTCTCACTCTCTTTGTCATTCTTCTCCTAGGACGTCCGGATGAGCCTCTCTAACTCCTCGATGCAGAAATGTCCCCCTCTCTTCCCTTCTTTTCATGTCTCTCTTTTCCTACTGCGGAGGGGTGGGAGCTGCAGTCAATAAAAGACCAGCTTGTTTCTGGTTGCCCAAAAAATAGAAAAGGTACAGACCCATTCTTTGTTGAGTGGTTTGTTTTTCCTCCTCTCTGTGTACTTTGCTCCAGATTTGGCCCCTTCTAATGTGGTCTTAATAAGAAGGAGGGAATGATTTAATAGAATTCATTACCCCAAGCTGCCTGGCCAGAGCCTGGCCATCCATCCACAATGTTTTCTGCTCACACAGCAGCAGGATGCTGGAGTCTATAAAAGTCTGTGAAAACCTGAACAAAAATATGGGTTCAGATGTTTTTTAACGACTACAGTCAAGTCAACATGTCATTTCAATTAGAAAGATTCATTTTCTCTGAGGTCCAGCTGACGTCCATGATTTGCAACACTGGTTTAAACACAACGCGTAGAGTAATGCTAATGGTCAAGACTTAAGTAAGATAAATTAGGAAGATATACTACCTTTTAAAAAACTAAATATGGACACAAAACTCATCAAAGTATTTAAATTTATACTTGAAGGAAACACACACTTCATGCCCAAGGTGTGCTTCTTATTGAAAGCCACTCATGTCGATTTACATCAGACACTTAACTGCAAAATGTTCTGTGAATATTTAATCAGCACATAAGAGTATTTATTTTCACCATGTTGGGTTGATAAATAATTCAGGTAGGACTGAAGAAGACTTTTAAGGGAGGTGATTGTTGTTAATGTATCTCTTTGGTTTGCTGTTTGCAGGGTTTTTATTTCTGTGGAAATCAATAAAGGCGCTCTTCTTTTTTATTAGTTTGTTCATTTTGATTCAGGCACCAAGACGAGGAAAGAGGTTATGTGTTTGGTTGATTATGTCCTGTGTTTCTTTCTTTCATGCTTTTTAGTCTGTTCATTTGTATGTTCTTTTCGCAATAATTCTATCTCCAAAAAGGTAGTGCACAGGTTTGCCTTCTTTTTCTTAAATGTAACAGTTCTTTAATAAAATGAACCATGGAGTTTGCTCTTTATTGCTTTTAAACCTGTGGAAAATCAGAGTTTAAACAGAGAATGGACAAAAAGACTAACTGGGTTGCCAAAGGCGCCATAAAACCTGAAACCACTAAAATGTAGCTTCATTGTTTATAGCACATTGCACTAAATACAATCCAGCGTCACAGCTCTAAAGTATATTTATATTCAAGCATAAATGAGGTAAATCTCCTGGCTCTTCAACAGCTTTTCATCTCCACTGTTGCTGCAAGGAATGACCACTGTGAGTCATTCCATTAAATCATTTACAGTCCGCGGTCTTTTTCTATCACGTCAACCACCTGTTTGTCCTGTGTTTCAGAATCTAAAAAATCTATTTTCCTTTTGCCTGGCTGCTCCATGTTCATCATCTTTCACAGAACATGTAAACATTTCTCCTCTGCTCCCCTGTTCTCATTCCAAGAAAATCAAACACTGCCATTTTGTCAAAACATCTCTGGAGTAGGGACAGTGTCTTTCTCTGTCCGGGCCATAAGACAATAGCTGTTGAATAGTTGACAGTTTTAGGTGGATAAAGGGGCATGAAGGATTATCTGAACATCCAGTGAAAGGTGGAGAGGGTGGGGGCTAAGGCCAAGTACATTATCAGATAGTGATAGTGTTAAAAGGGGCCAAAGAGTCATGAATCTACAATAGATCCAATCTTTTTCCATGTTAAATATTCCGTAACAATAGCATATTTTCTTGAACTTTTAAACTAGCTACTGAGCATTTAATTTACTGTAAAAACAGATAAATGAGGAAAAAAAAATTAAATTCTCCATGGAAAAAAAAATCTTCAAAATTCTTAAAGTAGTTGAGTCCTACACCAGAAGCATTAAACAAGCTCAATTTCAGCTATTCTGCCACGTCCATAAACTGTCCAACCTGAGCTAGCCTCCATTTGTCTTGCAGAATAAATGTTTTTTTAGCTCAGTCTGCTCCAAATTCTCCATTTTTATTTTATCTAATTTAACATTTACTTATGAGCCATCCTTTTCACTCTTCCTGATCCCTTATGTCACAAATCTCTTAAGATGTGAGTGCACTAACATAACAATTAACAATTCAAAGAGGTGAATTCCCCCCAAAAAATAAAGCAGTTTTAAGGTAATCTCACCGCTGATGCACTGCAATGCTATTATTTGCAGTCCAGACAGGGATTGTGAATTTAAGAGAGTCTTTCATCAACGGCTCAAATCGCTGGCAAGGTTAGTGATGTAACATATAGCCAACAATAACAAGTGAGAGTTAGGGTTAGTAAGGCAAAAGGCTCCAACTGGTCATGGTTAAAACTGCAGACTTTCTCCTTCCAGCTGTCCATAGCCTCTTATGCCTCAAAATGCAAGTGTTGGGGAGAGAGCAGAGCTGCCTGGTCAGCAGTCAGCTCTTGTTAAAAACAAGGACGAACAGAGAACTGACAGAGAGGGAAGGAGCATTAAGTCAATACAAGGTGAGGAGAAATACACTTTTCAGTCTGACATGAGGGGACAAAAAAGAGAGCAGCAGGGGAAAAATGAATCTCTATGAGCAAAAATTAGTTTGAGTTGTTTATGTGTGTTTGAGAGCTTTTGAGCATGAATAAGTCTGTCAACATGTTTGTCAAAGCTGATTTGTATTCAGACCGCACAAGAAAACAAAACAAAAAATCAAAAATGCAATGTTGAAATTCTTATGGAGAGGAAACAAAGTACAGAAATAGTTTTACCTCATCACTGATGTAGCACTCCTGGCTGATAATTATCATTTTCAGTGAAATCTCACTGAGAAAGTCCTAAAAGGTTTGTCTATTGCTAAGGATTTAGACTACTTGACTATTTGGTACGCAAACTGTGTAACTTAGGTATTCCTTAGATTCATACCATTGAATCTGTAACCATAGTTCAATTCAGGCCCAGACTTAATGCACAAAGGAAAAAAAGAGCAGAATTAAAAAACAGATACAATATGTTTTTTTGGATAGACCTTCCATCAGGTTATACCTTCAAAGTATACTTTCAAAACAATATAATTCAAATCTGACTCTTTTTTTTTTTACAAAACTAGGGTTTTGATTTAGTTCATAATACATACTAAGCCAGAAGAGTACAGTTTAGTTTAATTCAGTAACACAAATACAGTAGAAATGGGAGTTAATGCCCATTCCTGTTGCCACATCCTTTGGGTTTTTCCTTCTTACTCACCTATATATATTGCCGTCATGATCAGGCTAACTTTCGGGGAGGGTGGGGGGTTTGTTGCTTTAAGTCCTCAGCTCAGACAGTGCATATTGCATTACTAACCTGCATTAAATGCCTAACCTGGTGGCTGGAAAACATCAGCCCATTTCCGTTAGCCTGCCCTCTGTTGGCCTCTTTATTTGCACCATAAAGACCAAAGCCTCAGGGGTGTGGTGTTCACCTGTCAGTCATGATCACAAATACAGAGGCTCATGCCTCAAATTTTCCCCAAGGCACCGGCAGTGGCGAACATGCTTGGTCAGTCAGTGAACAAATGTGAGACCTGTCTTAGTGAAAATAACTTGGTCTTGTTCCTTACCTTGAAAAACTACAGACTACACATGCATTATGGCGATATGTTTCGCTAAAATAAATCACAGGACGAGACAGTAATACGGTTATAAATAAAAGTCTACCGAGGGTCAAATCCAAAAAATCCCCAAAGATTTGACTGAATACATTTAACCACTCTTTGTGGAAGAAGAACCCCTTCAGACTATCTATCAGTTCTCGTGTGGATTGTTCAGTAATATGAACAAAACGTCGAGTGTGAGGTCTTTTTTTTCCAGAAAGAAGAATCAGTGTTCATAAATATCTGGGAGGTCTGTGATACTAGACCACCAAGAGCTGATCCACAACATGCACATGTTACTTTAATCTTTTACTAGCACAGCCACATAAAGATAAAATCTAGGTCTGCAGCTCGAAATGGACTTTTTAAGATGGAAGATTTAAGGTGTTTTACCCTCCCTGTTGAGGCTAGGAGTTCGGTATCTGTTTCCTTGATCTCCCTAAACCGCTTTATTGGTCCCTTTCATTGCTTCCGCAAATTGTTACTCATTGGGCCAAAGATGTTCCTGTATAAAACTGTCCCCTCTTCATCTTTATTCATTGGCTTACTCACTATTTGGCTTTTATGTGAAGCTTGTAAATACCTTTTAAAAGAAGTCATGTACCTCAAAGAAGATTCCATGGAGTGGAAGGTAGTGACCATTTAAGATTTTTGGGTTAATCATCAGCTGCAGGTAAAAATATTTTGAAAATCATTTGTTTTACAGCTGCAAATGACCTTAAGTCATATGACTGTATCATTTGATTTGCTAAGCGAATCCGCAAAAACTTCATACAACTGCTATTTGGTTTTGTTGTCTGAAAAAGAAGAGATTTTTAACTAAATAAGAATAAAAAATTTCAAAAACAAAGGGGAAAAAAATTGCAATGTACACATTTACTGTCACAGTGTCGGTTAAACCTCCATCTATGTCCTGAATTCCTTCCCGGCATTAGAGGTTATCACCCAAGTGTGACAAGTGAGATGAAGGTGACCGGCCTGACACACTTCCAAGTTGGTCCATAAAAGCAGCAGCCGCTTCCACAATGCAAACCCCATAAACCGGAAGCAGATTTTTTCTCCCCCACTGTTGCGATTTGCGGTTTTTGTTTTAACTCGGACACAAACCGTAACACGCACGACGTAGGTCTCGTAGATCTCTTTTCAGCTGTCAAACTGCCGTCTCCCGGCCATATTTACGCTCATGTAATTACTAAAGCCAGATGACAAGCTGCTGACAGATGGTAGATAGATGGGCTGTGCCCTTGAGTTTGGACTGCGCCCACATGGCCTGTTCATCAAAAACATAATAACACCGTAGGTGGATGTTGCAGAGGCTCACATATGAGCTCCAAACTCAAGGACATAGTATTGTCTGGAGGTCTCTTTAGGAACTGGCTGGCAATAATACATCAAGTAAGAAAGAACAAAATGCAAGTTTAAATGTTCACGCTATTCCTCCCTCCCATGAGAAATACACTGCCATAAGTGCCATAAATATGTTGGCACTTAAGTATTTTTGACAGCAAGTTCTCCCCTGTGGGAGGCGCTCAGTTAATGCTTGTTGGGTGAGAAAATGGAGGACGTTTCAGATGTTGCTGCCATCAATCCGCAGCATAGTTTTCATATGAGAGAAGAGAAGTGGGTAGCCATAACGTTATGTCATCTGTCGATAAAACACTTTTCTTGCTCCCACAGCAACTGTGCAGCAGCATCCGGTTTTTCGGCAGATTGAAACGTGTATCGCCTTACCCATAATGCAAAATGTATGCGGTGGTGAATGTGCCCCTCTAGCGCCTTTGAGTTCAGACAAAGGATAACAACCAACATTCGAGCATACATGGACACATATCTGCTAATGCCACGGCATACCGAAAGTTAACTTCTGGATTCAGTCGGCCTTGAGTTGAACAGGCTGCAGAGAAAAAAATAGATCAGAAACACTTCAGAATTCTGCTGCTGCTGTAATATTTCACTCACTGCGGAGCCAAGACGGTTGATGTAAGCGTTTAAGAACAACCAAAGATAGCACCAAAACTTGCAAACCCTCGGCCAAAATTCCTCACCATCTCATCACCATCTGTTTCCCCAATGCGCGGCTTCCATTCTTAAGCCAAAAGGAGGCTGCGGCCTTTGCTTTGGCTGCCTGGCTGATGTCCTCCTGTGATGCGACAAGTAAACTTACAGTATCCTCTGAAACACGTCCCCAACTTGTATCCAGCTGCCAACTCTTTGTCATCAGCAAGTGGAGGGACACTGTACAAGTCACAACAAAGCAATTGGACGATTTCAGGCGTTGAGCTACTCAAATCAGCTTCCAGTGCTACCGCTGCCACTATGCCTCATAGCTCTTAAATTGTTTTCACCACATGCAGCTACAGGGGCTGGAAAGATGTGCATACATTGCTACAGTTATTATGAGTGTATCATTAACTGAAGATTCAAAAGGATCTGTCAGCCGTGGCAACGGCAAGCCTTTAATCTGTGATTTGTTGCATCATACAGATAAAGACCAAATCAGCTATTTGGTTTTATTACCCCTGCAGGGCAGGGCAATGAAATGTTTACGAGCCCGCATTATTTTGTCTCCTGTTGTTTGCAGGCAATCACAACAAAATATTTACTGATGGGGATTTTATTTCCTGCATGGTTTCAGTCACCGCTGACATAAACATTCAAACATCCCTTTTTTTGTTTTTTTGTTAAGATTGGAGGACATCCGCATGTATTTGAGCTTTAAAATATTTGTTTCCCTGAGGCAAATAACATTCTGCATTATTTACTGAAATACTGCCACTGACGAGTAATTCTGCCGATACGAGAGAAAAAAAAAAAGTAAATCAACCGGTAGTAATGTCAAAGTCTCATGAAAGAGAACTGTTTCAAAGGGCAGAGATAGTTAGCAGTGGACATGCAGACATTCACTGTGTGTGCATGTGTCTGTGCACACGTTCAGCACAGGCCTCTGTACCAGTCATCCTGTCTCCAGAAGGATTTAATCTAGTCCTTCATGCCTTGCACTCAAAGGCAGTGACTGACAACTGGCAGAGGGTGTGAGAGATAAGCATGACTCCAGCTACACTGTGTGTGCATGTGTGTCAGCACGTGCATGTGTGTGTGTGTGTGTGTGTGTGTGTGGGTGTGTGTGCATGTGGTGGTTATAAACACTACGTATGTGTTTGTGCAATTGTGAAGCTAGCATGAACATTAATCCATACAAGATGGTGGAATGGTGGATTACATTTGTACGTGTATGATGGCGGTTTAAAATCCAGCAGCCGGGTGCCTTCTCAGTCATAACAGTTCTTCCCTTGAGTTCACCGTGTGGGTTTTTACAGCTTTGAGTAAAGCTGGAAATGCAGCTGTTTTTATCAGGCATACTTTCTGACAAAGAGATCTGTTAATGTTCATTTCTGGATGAAAAGCATGGTTATCTGACTCTTTAATCTAACGACAATGTGTGCAACTAGGGTGAAACTTTGGACATTATTTTCTGTCATTTATATGCAGCAAAAGAATGTCTCATTTCAGTTTAGTGTCATGTTACTGTGCATGGCACAAACTATAGAAAGATATCAAAAAACGTAAATGTTTTTCTACATTGTTATTTTAAGACACCAGGCTGTAAGTTGGAATTTTGTCCTGATACTCATCTCAAAGCGTGAAATGCTTTGTTTAATGACACAAAATCAGGGCATGCTAATCTATAAGACCAAAATGCACCTGAGGTTTAAAGCGGCTAAACTTTTGGGATAAGGCACCTCATTTGATCCTGCGTTGAGGCGCGCTGCCGTTCTTGTCTCTGGAAGCTGAAAAACGGATTGACATTTCACGTAAAGGCCTCGCATTTAATTATACCGGTGTACAGCTGCGGTTTAATGTTGGCTAAAAAGGAGTT
Organism: Menidia menidia; assembly: GCA_907169785.1. NCBI lineage: Eukaryota > Metazoa > Chordata > Actinopteri > Atheriniformes > Atherinopsidae > Menidia > Menidia menidia. The sequence continues at coordinate 15,677,065 of CAJRST010000002.1, read as the reverse complement.
ATCAAGCTCTGAAGCTGTGAATGGTTCCACTGTATGAGCAGCAGTCTCATATGTCAATCTTCAGGAGGGGTCCTGTTGCACCACTAAGCCTTGTCATTGTTACAGTTGCTACTGTTTGATAGAGGACACACTTACAATGCTGGGAACTCGCATGTGTGTGTGCACAAGTCCACACGCGCGCACACACATGCACATGTCATCACGTGCACGAAGGCCCAAGTCTGTCCTTACCTTACACATGTGTTGGCATCGGTATGTCCTCAGTCATGTGTGCTCTCTCTGTCGTAGGAGTGTTTCAGCATGTGTGGCTTGGCAGATGATCAGATCCTGTGCCGACAACAACAGGTCCCCCAGTTTAGTGCCAAGTCACACAGTGCCCCCTAATTCCCCATAATCCACCCTGTCTCCAGGCAGGTGATCCGTGTGTGTTTATGTTCCCAGACCCACTCTGGTGACATCAGCAAACTGTAGCCACTCTCTCAATGCTTCGGAAAGTCATTTTCACATCAGCCTGTCACTCCTCGCAGTAACCAGTTGGCTGAGGCTTTCCTAGAAGCAGTTAAGCCTTATCAAGTCATTTCTCTCTCACAGGGGGGTACTAAGGCTATTAAATATCCAAACAATGTTCACTTTGGAAGGACTATAACTCATTCTCTCAGCTATTAGTGTACTACAAAGTGTAACATTGTTAAACTAGTCGGTCTTTAGTGGCAACTGGAATCTTAATTGAGCACTGTCTAAACTGAATGTATCATGACGGTACAAAGAATGTCTTTTTTTTGTCAAATGATTACAACACATAATGGAAGAAGGGAAACTGGCTTACTTTTCAAACAATAGACATTTTCTCATTAAAAAGTCATCATTATGCTTTATATGACCAAAGACTTAAATTCAAATTAGTAGCTGACTCTGTTCTTTCCTTTATGATGAATAAGAATTTAAATGTAAATTTCTTTGTTTTTCTTTTTTTTTTCAAAGGCACATATGCCCTTTCTGATATATTGTTCCGGTCCTTTTTCCACCTCGTTAAAGGTTTTATATGACATTTTTTTTGGCTTACTTCTAGAAAAAGTCATGATCTTTGTTTTGTTTGCTGGTCAATAATCAGGTCTAAGTTCTTGCTCAGGTTATGATTGAGACACAGCCACACTAGCCAGTTTTTCATGAGAGGTTCAAACATCTCATAAACGTCTCAGCTCTCATTTATAGGGAGGATCAGTGGAGGTGATCCAGTCAAAATCCAGTCTCCTCCAGTGGAACGTCTGAGCACAGGTAGCTTGTGAAGAAGTCATCAGGATGATTCTCAGACTCTTTTTAGCCTGGACTGTGAATGATTGCCCAAAAGGATTTTTTTACTGGGGTTGTAATTAATTCCAAGATGGATCACAACATTTATATGTTAATTTCACTGAAACGTTGTCCAGTTTTACTCTTTAAAGCCACAGAAAAATAAAATACAATGTAGATTTATATTTTTGTTACATTAAAGATGAAATATTCTACAATGACTGCCAAAGGATGTGTTACATTATATGAGAACTCTTTCTCCCACTTAAAACTCTTCCAGATGTGAATAGGAGAAGCTGAGGGCACAAAAATCAGACATACGACAACCGCATACATCCAAGCATGCCTTATCAGTCCAGAAAACACCTTTCCAATGACAAGCCCTTGCTCTCAGAATACCACAATTTTTTCACCCACTGACTTTCACATGGCTACTGCATTTGTCAATAATTCAGCCATTTATTTCGGCTGTCAATCATCCTCCTTGCTGATCAACCATCACGCTGCGAAACCAGAGTGAATACAGGCCCCCATGCTGCACTCCAGCCTGAACTCCTCACCCTTACCATAATGCCATTGGCCTCTGTCCAGCCTTCCTTCAGCCTTCCAGCTTTTACCTTTTTTCCCTCTATTCACAACACCAGCATTTATGGACTCGCAGATCCATCACTCAGGATACTTTATGTGCCCTCCCCTCATCCTTGTTTAGGCTCTTATCCAACTATTTCTGGTATTTAGCCTGAGTGACAGTGTTTAATAAAGTGTTCAAGAATAAAAGGGCATTATTAAATGGATGGGGGGGGGTGGGTGGAGGCCACTAAAAGGCCAGATTTAGGGCAGCCAGGTGAAGAGGGATGCTTGTAACTGAGGAACTCATTAAGACAGTGCAAACGGGTCTCGCTAGTAAGGAGGGTTGGAATGAGATGAATAATGTTAAAGAAAGCTCACGGGAAAGCGCAACATCTTGTTCAATCGTTAGAAAAATAAGCATCTCAACAAATACTTCCACCGCGAGTTCTGCTTAACAAGTTCAACACTGACGGGCCACAGAGCGACAAGCGCAATCCAACTGTTATTTCATGTGTAGTTCTATAAGAACTCCGCTTTAACTGAACATCACAAACGGCATTACCGGCATGTCTAGGAATGTGTGCTGCACGGCCGATCCTGGCCAATGATAAGGCACCATCTGTTACCCATGAGTGGATATGGTGGGCTGTCCACCTACATAGACGCAAACACACACCAGTCCTTTAAGTACCAAAGACCTCCCTCTGTTGCTAAGATTACGGAAGGGTCGGTTGGGTTTTCAATCTGTTTTTCTAACATCTTTGGGTGGCAGACAGCGGCCTTTATTGCTCTCTTCTGTTTCTGCTGGGGATTACTTGAAGTTTTTGGTTGTGAAGGGATGGTTTTACAATCCTGTGTCCCCCTCTTCCTTCATTATAAAGTTGGGTACACAGGGCCACTTGACAGAAGCTCACTTCCCCCTCTTGTATTCATTTGATTGAATGCGGTCACAGAAGAGGGAGAAATAGAAATACATTATTCTTTTTTATCTATTAAAAAAAGGAAAATCGTGTGATGTTGTTTTTTTTTCCTCTGGCTGAGTGCACTTCCTGGTTGTTGTTCTTGGAAATGGTTCAATTGCTATGGGGGTACAGAACAAGGATAGGGTGACTACAGCTTAGTATAATGGTCACAGTACAGCATTTCCACAGAAAGCTTTTTAAAAAGTGGAATTATGACCTTTCTGACCTCAACATGGCCTAATTAAAGAACAGGCAACACGGCAGACGGATAAAAGGAATTTGAAATGGCATATTTAAAACTATGTCTGCCAGGTTTAGCAGGGAAAATGTGCTTTCTAATTTATATTTTTCTTTTATCTGAAATGAAAATCTGTCAACAAATAAACAGCCAGTGGCAGTTATGTGTGAGTCACCGTTGCAATTAACCATAAGTCTCATCTGTAATCACTTGTTTTGCTTTTTGTTTTTCTAACAAACAAATGAGGTTGAAAATGGGAGAGAAAGCTCAACACAATGAGTCCTTTTAGTCTCTAGAAGAGTGTTTCTAATTACAATCACTGGCTAGAGAGAATGCTAAAGGTGCTACATGGTGTAGATATTAGATGTTTAAACCTACATGACAGGTCATCTGGTTCCAAGGCTAATGCTGCACTTTTGCACGCTGAGTTCGAATCCTCCCCAAAATCTAATGGCCTCTTTCTCTGTCCATATTCCAACTTTGCACAAAGCTTCATGGAATTTTGCTTGATATTCTTTTGGCCAGTTAGGATACCTCATTTTCACTGGAGTGCATGCAAAGCCCCCATTTAGCTTTGCCTGACATTTACTTAAAAAAAAAAACTGTAACAATCACATATGTCTACCTATTCTAACATGAAAAACAGCAGTTGTCTTTTTTCTCTCTCTCTTTATCTCTCTGTATCTTTTTTTCTGAAGTTTTTTAAATGACAGAGGACAACTGTTTAAAATTCTGGCTCATGAATCAAACTCGAACTTGTCTGGGCATCCTGACAAACACTTGCTCTGTGTGTAGTTTCAATTTCCCACCCAGCGTTTTTGGATGTGCACACCCTACTTTCTGGTCGGCTAAAATGTCTTCCGCTCCCTAGATTTTACATCCATCCGTAGGCAAGTAAGTGCTCAGAGTTTTTCTCCCATGACATGGAGCCTCATATCTCCAACCCATGTTCTCCAGGAAGAAGGCTGCCATCATTTCCCAACAGAGGAAGTAGGTGAAGGTTGAGAAACAGGATGTTGGGGTGGAGAAGCAGGAGGCGTGTGACAAAGTCTGCCCCACTGGGAAACACCATCAGAGATGCAGAGGAGTAGTGACAAGCCGTGTGATTGGTGGGAGAATGCCACAGGGAGAGCCCAAGCAGGGGCTGTGATAAGAAAGGCTTGAGATGAGATAGTTAGGAGAGAAGTTGTCAGGTTTACTCATCTAACTAACTCAAGAGATCTACAGAATGAATAAGTCATGCAATATACGCTAATGCGCAAATGTTACGTTATTTATGAGTGATATTAGCTGGTTTGAACTGCAAGAGGTGGAACTATCAACTTAATGGTCTTTTTGCATCAGCTATTTTTTCTGAAATGTATTTTTCTATCCAAATGCATTTTAGAAATGCAGTGATTCAATTAGAAAAATAGGCATGCATGAAGTAATAATGACAAATTTAGTGCCATTACTCCTGTACGCCATTACTCCTATGCCATTACTCCTTGAAAGCAAATGTTTTGACAGTGAAACTTCTCAGTCAACATTAAATGATAATGGTATTGACATACAGGAGTCCCCAAGTTGTTCTCTTGCTTAATATCCAGTCTTCTCTCCAGCAAACCCTTGTCACGAACAAGTGTGTGCTACCAGGGAACTTGTCAGGTTAAATAAGGGGTTAACCAAAAGAGGAGTGGGCTGAGGCTGCCAAGGTTTTGACGATGGGGCACTGTCAGACTATTGGCATGAAACCCCTTGTGGCTGTCTTGTATCCAATGGCAGCCCTCCAAGTGTTTGCTGGTGTGGTGAGCGTGCTATCACTCGCCTGCCCTCACAGCCACAGAGTGCACATTAGCCACCAACAACACACAAGCTTCTTTGGGTTACAGAAGTCCTTTCGACAGCAAAGTTGTGTTACGTGAACATGCGAGCGATCCCCACACTTTTCGCAGTCTTTTTTCCCTCTTTCCCTCTCATTTGTTTTGCTTGTTGGAATGATCATCTCTGCACAGAGCTGGAGTCCAGCCAGGCCCCCACAATCTGTCGGCTCATGCCACAGCAAAAAAGTTTAAATGCGTTTGCCAAAACAAATTCAGAGGCAACTCGATCCTTAAATCCTACTTTCAAAACATGCAAAAACAATGCCGCTCAGTCATAGAGCAACAAAATGGCACGTATTTGTTTGCACTGTTTACACTGAGTCTGTGTGCATTTCTGTGTTCGAGGGCCTTGAATTTAAGAAACCCTAATCTCGAATCTATAAGTCCAGCTTGTCACAATTAACCACAGCTTTCTCTGCCGGTCCTTTTTTTTTCTTTCCCCATCACAATCCCGACCTCGCAGCTGCACTGCTCCTTCACTGTCAAGGTGCTAACAAACCATGAAAGGTGTCAATATGAAGGTGCTCTGATCAGAGTTTGGCTCGCACATAAAAGCTGTCATACATGTGTGTTTGGAGCTTGTCTGGCCCTGGAGGGTTCGGCCTGATGGCAGGACTATACAACTGTGTGAGGTGGGGGGGGGGGGGGGGGGGGGGGGTGGGCCAACAGCTCAACACACTCAGGCTCTCAGCAACCCACTCTCTGTGCAGATGTGAGCAATACTTTGGCTCCAGCCAAAGTGCTGATCCAAACCTGTGAATCTGATACCAATTAGTGGTGGCCTAATCACGCGCCTCCCAGTCTTGGCTTTTTGTTAGGAGATGAAATGAAGAGATGGAGAAATGTATTTGGGAGGAAGTGCAAAAAGGAGAGGGGGGACAAGAGAAGAGCGGATAAGGGATTGTTTAGATAAGTGATTTGGCGTTGGGGCTCAAACACGCTTTAATTTAATCCCTGAGGAGAAAAAATGAACTGCCCCCTATCTGTGTGCATGACAAGGGACTGTTGTCCAATACGAAATGTGGGTTATGTGGGACGTTATGTTTGCCGAAGTGTCGACCACATGTCAGCACAATTAACCACATCCAATAACTTCCCACAGGCCCTACCGGACAAACAGAAATACATTCTCTTGGACACGAGCTCAAAGTTCCGCGCACGCATACAGATGCACCGTCGTCATTGTTCTCCTCTTGCAGGTGGAGGGTTGGCATTTAACCAGTCAGCAGTGCCCCGCTGAGCTCCCAGCAGATTTGCAGTTCATCAAAGGGTCATATCACTCTCAAACTCTCTTTCTCTATTCATTCATTACAGCGGCTCATTGCATCAGCTTCTGTGGTACTGAGGTAGCAGACTGCCCCCTACTGGACATGGCACGTCACCTCAGTCAGAGACACAGTCACCAGGGCCAATCTTTCAGCTAATTTTGATCCCATAACCTCTCTGTGAACTCAGAGTCATTCAGAGTTCACAGGGTCTGAGTCAACAGCTAAGCCTCTTTTTATTCTCACACAATATAGCTTAGACATACCTCGATTTTCTTAATGATTTCAAAGCTTTCGGCTTGAAGCATCCGCTCCTCAGGATGTCAGTGGACAGTGCTCATAATCCCCACCGTTAATTTAAAATCAAATCACATACATCCATCCATCCATTATCAGCGCAGACAAATAAGTCATCCCTCCATAAATTCATTCACTAAATTTTATCATGAACAGGTTGAGGTTTGATTTCGATTTTTTCACAATCTGAAATATGACAACACACTGTTTTCAGGCTTTGGAAAAATCTATGTGAGCATTAAACTACATCAAATGAAATTGATTATGTCACAATTTATGAAATTCATCTAAGGTTTATAATCTAAGATAGTTTATTATTAATATTATTTTATTTGGAGGCTGTATTTTTGTTCAAGCTGTGAAATTACATTTTTTGATGAAGAAATATTAGAATTATCTTAATTTGAGGGAGGTTTTATTGAGAATTTGTTTTAATTTGAACTGTTATCAGTTTAATGATTATTATTATTACTAAGAAAAAAGGGAAAGAAGAATATACTTTGTAGATCATCCAGGGAGATAACGATGATTTAAAAACCACTCCTACATCATTAAATGCAGAAATTAAAATTTTACTACTATTTTTTATATATATGTCATTACAAAATTGTCAACAGAATTTCTAAAGTCTTTGACAGTTTGTTGTGTTGTGATAGTTTTAAACTTCAAAAGCCGTGTATGATTTGAGATTTATTTATGGACCTTTAATCATCGAAATAGACCTCAGTTTTGTCAAGTTTGTCAAGAACCCAACAAAAGCTATTTTTTCATTAATTTCCAGTAATTGTTGTTAGGTTTTATTCCTGTTTGTTATTTTTTTTGTTTTTATTTGTTTTTATTTTTAGATTGTCATTTTTTATTATTCTTTAGGTTTGGTATTAGATTATTACTTAGTGTCTGTGTAAAACACATCGAGCAGTAGAATCTTGTAATTTTTCATAACATTTACATATGATTACAACATAATCTTAAAATTGGTGTAGCTTTTTTCAATATGTTTGCTGATTTGTTCACTTAATATTAAAGTGATATAACAGAGAGAGCATTTAACAGCATATAACAGGGAGCAAATGAATAAAACAATCACAGAATAATAAATGTCTTCTTGCTACTTCTATGAGGACAATTGAGGATGAGCACTTATTGTATACAGTGAACAAGATACATATCATACAGAGCGGTTTGAAGCAACCCAAAATATGTTTTATGATCACAGATAAACAGCACGACAATCTGATGGATTAAACTGAGCAAAAAAAAAAAAAAAAAGTACACTTGTTCGCTGGACTTTTCTTTAAACAAGTGTTTTTTTTAAGAGTAGTTTCCTCTGCACAGCTGCCCAGTATTACTTCTGCTCTGCAGCACATCAGGAAAACAGCCTTCCCTGTTTGTCAATGTTTATCATTGTTTTCCAACTCCTGACATACACACACGGCCGCGGGCGACATGGACTTGATGAAGGGGAATGGAGGGCGCGGACGCTGATGAGCATGTGTGGTACTTGCAAAGACGTATGATGCAGTGGAAAGGCATGGAGCTATTTAGAGATAGACGGTGAAAAAAAAAAATGGGCCACTGCCTCTTCGTGGCCTCCCTGGCTGCACGTTCACATAACTACTGGTCTGCTTTTGTGGTCAGTTATATCTTAATGAGGCCCAATCCTTTGTTTAGCCCACAGTGGATTCACGGATAGGATTGTTTTTAAATAGGTCTACCCCCTGTGTCCCTCTTAGAACTCTGTTTGCTTGCTGCCAACGCTGAATCAAGCTAAGTCAGGCCTCCCTGTATGACTGAACAAGTGAGACGTGATACATCAGTGTCAAAGTTGTCATCTATTCTGGGACTACGAGCCTGTTAGGGGATATCTCTCTGCTTTCCTTGAGGTACTGACAAAGATAATTTGGCATGGATGTCGCCCCTCGGCCACTCTGATAAATTTAGTAGAATAAGGTACCAGTATGCTATGGAACCCCCCCCCAAAAAAAACAAACACTCTTCCGCATTAAAAGTGCAGAGGAATTTGTTAGACACGATGTCTGTTAGTGTTCAAGGCCTGCGATAGTCACAGAAAAGCCAGGCTCAAAATCAAGAGTTCATTGAGCGGCACAGAGGCAGCCGGAAGTCAGGAAAGGGTTATGGATGCTCTGCTGACTTTAACTGGGACTCTGACAGCCCATAAGACTTCCTCTGTGGCCACAAGCAGATGCATATCTCTATGTAACTAGGGCACAAACCCATGCATTAGAGCCACAGCGCGACAAGTGTGTCTTCTTGTAAATGAGTCATGATTTTCACCTTGACCCAGCTACCAACTGATCCGAGACCTCCACAGGCCATCTCTGTTTCGGTTATAAATGTTGACGGCCCTTTCCTGAGGACGGCTTAATGGTTAACATGGAAAACACTGGATGAAGGATTTTCATCAGCGTGAGCACTTTAAGTCCTTTTTCCCTGTGTTTACAACAACCCAGAGTCAAGGTATGCAGCAATGCTGCGTTCCAGTGCTTCCAAATCTGTGAAATGAAATGTTAATTCTGGCAGGTTCTAAATAACTGCCATAAGGGAATTAATAAAAAAAAAGCTGAGTGTGAAACAAGAGCATGCGGATACATAAGTCTGAAACGAAAGATTTAAGTGGAGCCTAGCTGTCGTACTCATGGCTGATAATCTTTTGGGGTTAGAAGACTTGACATTGTGGCTGCAGGACTTAGTTTTCAAAACTTTATGGTTAGCTGGTCAAGGACAACATAACAACAAGAGCTTTATTAAATATAAAGCTGGAAGTAAGTTATTTATTTAGTTGACTGCTTGTGACTCGATTTTGAGTGTTGAGTTTTGTAAAATAATAACATAACATTTAACAAGGAAATTGAAAGCTTGCTGTCTAGAAATTCCAATTTTAATAAGTTCACAAGGGACCAATAATGACGGAGAATTGTATAAGGTAGAATTGGTCAGACGGAAACAGTATGTGTAATAGGGATTGTACTACACCAACACCTCAACAATGGAAACCGTGTATATGGAAATTCGAATTTAATAAAAAGAAAATAGTAACTGAAGGATAAACACAGAATAAAAGCTAAATTTACTACACCCCTGACCACAGTATCTTTGGAAAATGTATTTTTGTATGAAAGGTTCATTTGATTTATATGATATATATTTCTTTTTTTTCCAGAAATTAAAAAAATCCAAAAATATTTTAGAATAAATGTTGTTACATTTATGATTGTATTTTTTTTTGTTCATAACATTGGGTAATGATATTAGAATAGTGTTAAGCATTAAATGTCTGGAGTTCTTATTCAAATCTAAAGCTATTCTTTTATGAAGTTAAAAAAATTGCTTGTTGTCATCTCTCAAAAATCCAACAAAATGGATTTTGCTTTATTTGTGCTCTGTTATAATTGTGTTACTAATAATTAACACATTTTACTACAGAGTAAAGAGGATGTTAATACAAACGTTTGGTTTTATTTAATGCACATCCAATAGAAAAGAGAAATATTGTTCCATCTCAAACAAACCATTAAATCTATCAAGCTGCCCAATAAATGTTTTTTCTTCCATCAGTTCAAGTCCATCAGGCAGAGCAAATGTTTGAGTTTTAGGTCAGTGTGCTGTGGCCTCCACAGTGGAGGAAGGTAACCGAGAAGCTAAAAGCCTCACTGCCTGCATTAATTTGGTTTGTCCGTGGGGACTGATAACCAAAGCAACTCCTGAGGCCATAAAAAGTCATTTCAACCAAAGATTTTAACGATATGAAACCCCTGTAATCTGCCCACAGGCACAAAAGGAACCAATAAATGTCTACACACAAAGTGAGGGCAAGAGGATACCAAGCACTTGTGCTTTGCAGGCTGTGATTAACATAACAGGAACCTTAGGATTGGAATGCAGATCTGGAGGATTAACAACTTTCCATTTAATAGGAAAACAAATAAAGGGCCATTTAAGAAATGAGAAAAAGTTTTATATTGGCCATATATTACGATTACTCTGTAAAATGTTAGCTTTTTGTTAGTTGTATTTTAACATGAGAGATAAAAAAGAATACCTGTTGCATTTTAAAAATAAACAGGCTTTACTGATAAGAACTATTTAAGTTCATATTTGTACTTTGACTTCTAATACATAACATTTAGCTGTTGATGACAGTACCTTGTGTTTTGTTCTATTACGAGCTTGTGTCTCAGTTTTATTTTGTCCCTTGTTCACTGATAAAACAAAGTTTTTTGTAACTATTTATTATTATTATTTGTTACTCCAATGCATAGAGAAATCTTTTTTTAAATCATTCCAGTAAAATGTCCAACAGCGTGAGCTACATTAAATAAACAAAAACTGCCATTGGAATAAATAGAAAAAAAAATTATCCGCGAAACTTAATTCAAACAGCAACACCTTGTCCAATAATAATTAGACTTTTATGAAGAATGTAAAATACGGCCTTACAAACCAAAAATTGACCAATAAAAACGATTTACTCATTGAAAATGTTTGATACCTTTGAAACAGGACCGAATTATTTGGCTAAAAGAAGTGTTTTGAATTCAAAATTAAAGAGACCAACTAATGCCACTATGGCGGGTGCTCCAACAGGGTTGGAACATAAATACTAAAGGCATTTTCATCTGTATTCATGGGGACTCGAGGAAAAAATGCGACAGCCTGTTTCAAATGACCGGAGGGGTCTAACCGGGTCACCACTCAAGCATATTGGAAAGTCACAGGGGTGCCAGACCAGGCAGGGCGTTAAAAAAGTTTAAGATCAATTCTAAAATTGAAATCCGGTGTGATAAATATATCACAACTGAAATAGTATCCTCAGTCTATACACATTTCAGATTACTAACATGTTTTAAGGACATTCTTGCGGATAATATTCGATCTAACTAAAAATAAAATGGCAGTTGTGTTCATCACCAAAAAAAATAAAGTATGTTTTTTAACAATGTTCTTAATTTAGCTCCTAAAAACTCTCCTGTTAGCTTTTTCCCATTAACCAAAATGTATAGTTCACTCCAATATATATATATATATATATATATATATATATATATATATATATAT
>CAJRST010000002.1:15562885-15665495 GCA_907169785.1 Menidia menidia | reverse complement strand
AAAAAAGAAGGTGTCTTTTCTGCCTTGAAGATAAGACATGAATGGGCCCCTAGCTGGAGGAAAGATTAGTGTGTGCATGAACATTTGTTCCCAGCTTAAAGAAAAATAGAGAAAAAATTCTAGTAGATGCTTCAAGCTCACCCTGCCATGACCGTGCCCCCTCTTCATTTTGGCTCCAGTTCTCATCCACCCTCCCCAAGTTTGCCCAATTCCCCCTCGGTTCAGCGGCAGGGCACTGGGTCGCGGCACTGACTTGATTTTCACACTGTTGGCTCTACAGGACGGCACATCAAGTTAATCAGGGTTAACAATTGTGGCGGGGCCTTGCTGAGCAGGGCTTCCATCGGCTTAGCGTGGCCCGACTACTGTGATACAGATGGGCTTGTAATCTCTCTTCGGGCGAGCACAGGAGACACACGAGGACTAGCATGAGTGGCTCGGTGGCATCTGGAAAAGGGTATTGCAGTTAGAATACAATTTAAATAATGTGACAAAGTTTCAAATGAATATGCAGAAACCTTTACACTTTATGATTATGTAAAATGCAGTACTGCAGCTGAGTATGAAAAGTCAAGTTGATTTTTTTAAGATGGCGATATTACATTAAACAAAAATGGTTTGCTAGAAATACTAATTTAAAACTCAACTGAACCGAGGGGCTCCTATTACATTGTTTTCCTTTCTGCGGATTTTATATAAAAATGTGGAATTGTGGAAAATTAAATGCATTTTTCAAGTGGAAAAAAAGAGACATGCTAAAATAACTATTCTTGTCAGTTGGTGCTCTTAGATTCTCTAAAATGGGATTGAGGTATTATTTATTGCCCTGCATGCCCAGTTCAAGAGCACTGAGATGTCAAATGTCCAAAAGTCCAAAAAACTTAACTTCTACAGCTGAGATTGACTGAGGTATGACCCATATGGAAATATCAAAGTGTCTGTAACAGCTGGCTTTCTTGCACAACACAGCCGAGGGTTCCCGGGCTACGGTCTATGTAGACTTAATTATTCATTCAGTTAGAAAAAGCATTACACAACCACGCTTTCCTGATAAGACCAATGGTGAAGAAAAACTCTCTCTGTCATACAGCCCTGGGTGACAGATGGAGTTCATTTTTTTTCCCCAACAAGTTCAATCTTTTACATGATGGAAACAGAGTAAGACACTCGACGTGACCTTTTAAACAGAAGAAACTGGGACAAAGTATAACTTAGGCATGAGATTGTCTTATATTTTATCCTTCCCTTTGGCATACTTTCTGTCAAAGTGCATCCCCTTTTTTCTCTGCAATACCAGGGCTAAAGCAACCTGCTTCCCCATTTTTTTTTTCTTTTATTCAAAACTATCTCACTTCTTAAATGTGGCACTTTCGGAGTGACACATGTATTATTAAGACGGGACTTGAGTGCTATCTCTGCAGGGACTCAAAGAGACTTTTGCACTTTTGTGTCGGTGCCATCATTTAGATTTGACTGAAAGGTTTCTGAACAAACATTAGGAATCCTTGGCACGAGTGCAGAGACTGAATTTTTCATGCCGTTTCACGCTTCCAAACTTTCTAAGCTTTTGCTTGAAAGCAGTTTTCTCGGTGTATTGACCCTAACAACTAGCCTTGTGAGTCTTGAAATCCTTTCGAAGGTAACACTATTGGAATTATTTTTGAACAGGAACATTTTTTTTCAAAAAATCTATGTTGCCACTTTCATGTTTGTGCGCATTTAAGCCAAATGAATGTGTTATCAATTAGTTTATTACTATGATGACAAAAATGTTAAATAATATTTGGACTCATAGCAGAAGGTCCTTCACAGATTATGTTTCTGTTTTTTTCACATTTTTATTGTATTGTGTGTTCTGTTTTTATTATTTGCGACTTTAAAGAAAAATAGCTAACGTAAAAGAAATACGAACACTAACAAAAGAAAATTAAAACTGAAATAAACTTAGAGAGCGATGAACTTTTCACTCTGAAAAATATTTTTGTCAGACCCGGCTGCGATGTCAAAAACAAAAAAGAAAGAAAGAAATCTCCACATCATCTCCACACCAACTCAACCCAGTTTGTAAGGGTCAATCAGTGTTCAACCCTGGGGAAATTAAAATGAAAAAAAAAAAAATGTCAACAACAAACATTGAAGTCCTACTAAACTCCACCTGCCCTTTCTAGCCGAGGTGAAATAGAGTTCACCATAAGTTCACACGTCCATTATCATAGCCTGGTTTGGTAGCATCGGGCTGTGATTGGAGAGGAAAGAGGAGGAGCCAAATTGCCAAATTCAACCAGAAAACTGTTATGACACATGACGCGTTCTGCACTTTCGACCCTGATCCACAGGGTCACTGTTCGGTCAGCGTGCTGCTCCCGGCCAACTGTGTTTGGAGACTGTGTGTGTGTGTGTGATGGGCACAGGGACCTAGATAAGTTGGAAAAAAAAAAAAAAAAAAAAAGCAAAACCCCAAAATATCTCTGTCACTGGCCTTGTGTCGTAACAGCTCTCAGCATGCCCCACCCAGCACCAAAACAGGTTCAGATAGAGTTCACTGCGGGAGGCCACGCCTCCTCGCCGCCACGTCACCAATCAGACGACGTGTCATCATGACCACAGAGCACCTCGCCGCCACGGGTGCTCCTCGCTTCCTGCTGGCAAAGTAACAGCGACCCCAAATGGGCCCACGCTCTAAAGTGTAAATTCCATTATTTATTATTATTGAATATACCTACTAACTATTTTTTCAGGTTGTAAAACGTATAACATAACATATATAACATAATAATAAAAAAATTATAATTATATATTCATTATTTAATCACTGGCACATTATGTGTTACATTGAGCTGTTTTTTTCCATTGGATCAAAAAGGTCATTTAACATATTTAGGCTGTGTGCCGTTTGATAGTTTGTAAATATCCATATTTAGTCATGCATTTGATTTTTTTTATTTTATTTCAACAGTGTCATTCCAGATGTAAATGTAAATAATTTGTATGTGTTTCTCCACCACTATATATTCATGTACAAAATATTTGGACATTTTTTGACTCAGATTATTTGCTTTCTGTCCAGCTAAAGATATTCTATTTAAAAATGATCTATAAAATCTCCACAGACAAAACGTTGTGTTTGCGGAATGTTGGAATGTGAAATCAATCTGTATTTGTATCTCTTTATTTCTACATCACCAATATCACAATTTTTTTTATAAAGTAAAGAATTTCATGAATAAATGTATGATTATTTTCAAATGAAGAATTTTTTAAACAAGATCATGCAAAGTCCCTGATAATCCAACCAATGATTAACTAAAAAAATAAAGATGAAAACAAATATTCAGTCTTTTCTATATATTCTAAAAAAAATGTTTTACATCAAATAACAGAAGAATAATTATTACAAATCATATTTGAAACCATTTCTTCAGATTTTTTTAAGTATGTGGTAGAGAGGCCTTTCTCTCTTTGTGGCCTTTTCCTTACTGTTCAGCATCCCACAACCGAGTACATACATTCTTAAGAGAATATGAAACACTTTTACCCAACTCAACATGGCTAGGTAGGGTCAAATTAACATACTAGTTTAATAAGAACAAATAAACCCATAAAAAGTCAATGTTTTGCTGAACAAATGTTTAATAAATGATAAATAAATACTGACAGGTTAATCGTTTTCGTGTTCTACATCTCAACAAATTGGCAAGACATACACTTTGGTCACACTGGGCTCAATCATAATGAGGATAATAAAGACTAAGAGCGCCCACATGTGTATAAAATCGAAACTACACCACAATCATATAAGAAATCCTCCTCACAATTACACAACACCTGTTTCATATCTGATTTTTCATATTTTCATTTGAGTGGGAAAAAATTTCTATGGCACAAAAAATAATTTAAGTGTATATTTCCTGACATTTTGTCAGTGGGACATTTATGTAAATTGTTGCATAGGAAACAAGACAATTCTTCCTGTGTGAAAAGTGGTGTTTTTCAAAGCCACTAAGACACAAAAGAAAAAAACTAAATCGTAAAGAAAAGAAACAGTTGAAGTAATCAAGTCAGTGGTTTGGCAGGTGATTTCTTTTGGTTAAGATGTTTACATATAGTGGTTAACTATTCTAATTTGCAATACGTGTATTGTCAGAGGAATGCTTCTACTTCTGAATACTCAGGATAAAGCTAAATGTTTAGTCTCTCAAAAGCTTTTTTTTTCACCGACTAGTAGAGAAAAAGATTTACCTCTCTCTAGTTCTGAATAGATTGAAGGCTGTTGGTCAAAGTTTTTAGGCACATTTTAAATATAAACGGACAATTCACACTGAATAACACAATTTTTTTCTGAGTGATACTGTTCATCTAGTTTAATCTAATCTTAGCGTGTTCTGGGGTTATTTTAGGACCAACAGGCCTTCAACGAATATCCCTCTTGAGTCTATACCTTTGATGACAGCCTTGCATTAACTTAATACAAAGCTTTTTAAAGAGTTTGCAGTTCTTGGTGACTGATTCAGTGGCCACTGTGAAGGCATTCCCAAACTGCATAAATAATCTTATCAATTAATATATTTCATTACCCAAGACCCTATTAGCCAGATAATTAAAGGAATTTTTTTAAAGGAAAAAAAACATTTCTAAACATCACATTTAGATTTTAATGATTTATTACATTTATTTTATTAAATTCCAGGCATCTGAATCCGCAATCTTTAGGCATATAATATAATTCAAAGAGTGAATGCTATGTTGTACAAGCTTAAATAAAATGTGCTGAATGTGTAATACACTTTTGTGATGAAAACTATTTCTGTCAAGCACATAAGCAGTCAACATGGTTCTACTATTTCCATGGGAAATATGCTCCACATACCCTTCATATCAATCTGTAAACCACCCTTTAAACATACAACAAATTTGCGTCCTTTCAATTTGACTTCACCCAATATGCCGGTTCCAATATAGCGTGAAGATGCAGGTCTAAAAAGTCCCACTGTTGTCTGACACAAAGAATAAAACAGAATTAGATACATTTTACCTAACTAAATAAAAGAGCTTCTCCATATCAGTACTGAAAAGTGAACATAAATGCATAATTTATTCATTAAATATTGAATGTAACTACATCTGCATATGTACATACTGTGAAAATGGGCAGTCTCTTCATAAATACTGTATGTACAAAATATGTACAAAACAAGCAATCAGTTTAAACACACAGATAGATTTAAACATTAAACTAACATTTTGAAAGATCCCAATACAATTTTTGATTAGTGACTTTATTAATGATGCATTCGAATTAACAAAGAAAATGTATTTTGAAGGATGGTTACTCATATAAAATAATGATGTATTTAATTTATTTTCCTTTTTCTGATTGATAAAAAAAACATTTTACTAAACCTGCATTATATAGCAAACAAAACATTTAGCCATTATATGGGGTTATATTCGTTGTTTTTTTAAGTGCTAACAGGATTAAAAAATGTTAAGACAATTGTTCCTGATAAATACTTTTTGTTATGTTCCTTTTTTAATATTCTGTCTCTCTGAGGACATCTGATTAAAATTACGAGGGAGGGTTGAAAGGGGCTCACTTAAACTGTCAGCTTCCATTCAGGATGCCTACAGTGGATTGTGATTTACTGTTGGGATCTTAATCCTGTTCCAGAAGAAGTTTATTGCTGAAAGAAATTCTCGTTTTTGCCCAAACACTGTTCCTGTTGAGTAAGAATTACAATGAAAACTGAAGGAAGGGCATGCAGATAACAGGCTGCTATTTTTGCAGACTCAAACCTGCTTTGTGACATCAAAATTATTTGTGTCTATTGTTTGTCGAGAAATATGTTTAGGACAGAAATTTTGATCAAGCGAAATAATAATCTTTATATTTTTTTCTCTTGTACTGAACTATTATAATAATAAATGGTTTTGCTTTAAACATTTGGTATGACTTCACTTTAACTTCGACACAACCATTTACTACTTAATCTTGGCCGTGGGTGCCAGCACTTATGAGCGCTGTGAAAAGGAAACGAAAACTAAGCAAAGCCACTCTACCTTCTAAAATTTCCTGTGTTGAGCACCTGCAGGTTCAATCACAGCTCTCCAAATTGTCCATTTGCTCCTCTGCAGGCTCCACCAGCCGGTTGTATGAGAATGCCAGCATCATCTGTTTTGGGGAAAAGAACAGATCAGCGTTTCTGAAAAACAATTCCAATGGGCAGTGTATAATCTACATTTTTTTTTCATTTTCTTTGTTAGCAAGGTTTAACAACTCAGGGATGCATAAAAACTAGTGAAAAAGCTATAAAAATGTTTGCTCGTTTGTTCCCTAATCTAAGAAAAAATGCTGGCTTTAGAAGTCAGCCTTGTTTTTCAGCTTTTGTTTTTTTTTTGTTAATAAAGATATCCAAGCGAATTATCCATTTTTATTAGTGGAAAACGCCACATCAAAAACAAGGCCAAATCTAAGTGTGTCCCTCCTCCTTTTTTTTTTTAAAGACAGCAACATTAGAAAAAACACACACTTTGAAGTAGTACAAATAACTTCCATTCATAGACTGATTTTCTAAGACGGACATAAACATTTCTGAATTTGTCACTTGTAATAATCATTATTTACCGTCAGCAGTGCCAGGAGTGCCACCATCACTCCCATCATTATGTACATGTTTTCTGTGAGGCCTCCAGCCCACAGAGGGCCCAGGATTGTAGCCAGACCCCCGACCGAGCGACGCACTCCCTGACTTAAACCTGCAGGGTCAATTGGACACGCACTTCAGGTTGGTACAAGGCAGTTAAACGTGCTTCTGATGAAAAATGACCCTCAGTAAGTACGATGTCCACTGGGTGCTGCTGTTTCTCACCTTGGGTTTTCTCAGCAGTGATTTTGGAGAAGAGGGAAACCTGAGCCACGGCCACAAACGGCAATCCCAAAACCTGCAGAAACACTCCAATGATGAACTCTGTCAGCTGCCAAGAAAAGTCACCTAGAGATTAGAAAGAAAAGAAGAACGCTAAAATCATCCGATGACACATTCACACGCAAACGTCTTTGAAAAACTTCAAAGCTGTTATTCAGAGTACAAAAACACAAAAAAGTATCCTTCTGACCTAGTGGGTTAGCCAAGAAAATGAGGCACCATATGCAGGATATGTTGCAGATGGTCAGGCCGATAGCAAGGACCACTCGTTCTGCAACATGGCGACTCAGCCAACGCACAAACAGGAATCCAGCAATCACGACAACTCCTCCAAGACAGTACATTACGCTATTCTCCAGTTCCCCAAAGCTGAAATATTTCTGGGTCAGGGGGGTCACCATGGTCTAAAAAAAGATTCATGAAGAAATGTTAGTTTGCATGAAGTAATTTGATTTCAAACTCTTGTCCAACTACTTGTTTGCGTTTTTTGAAACGTGGCTTTTTTAAGGTTTACCCTGGAAATATAAAAGCTCCAAAAAGTAAAAGAAGTCACATTGGTCTAAGTTTTAGTAGGTTTTGTGATCTCTGTGCCTGTGACTTCCATGACGATAAGACCAAATTTTGGCAAAAAGCTCATCTGTTTTGCCATTTTAAAGGGTTTCGTACCATGCTTCTTAAAACTGTATAAACAGAACTTAAAATATATGATTTATGTGTATGTAGAAGTGTATGCTTCAGTCTGTGTGTTTTTGATCTACCTCCAAAGCTGTCTGATTAAAAAGGGTGATGAACTGAGCAGCCAGCAGCACGACCACTTCCTCTCTCAAGAACTCTGATAAAGGAGAAGAGACAGGCGGATAAGGGTGTATGACAGAAGACACATAAATTAACCACAGAGTCAAAGCAGAGAAAAGAGTGAGACAAGTCTATCATTTTACCCAAAAATGATTAAAAAAAAACAGATTAAAACCCAATACAAGGTACAAGGAAGAGGAATTTGAAGGTGCATAGACGCTATCATCCACGTACCTCGAGAAAAGCTTGAATTTTTAAAGGGTCTAAGGCTGCTCTGGGTTTGTGGTATTACAGGAGGTGGAGATGGAGAAACGTGATTCAGTGAAGTGTTGGAAGCAAAAGAGATGTTGTTCCTGCATTTCTTGGATGTCACCACCACTGAGCCATATGACCCCAGCAGCTCCTGAGACCCCATGAGTGGTTTCACTTCCTCCTGGGCTTCTCCCTCATCTTCTGCAAACCCTTGTCCATTTTCCTCTACTTTGTGCACCAGATTATCTTTGGTCTTCCTCCTTTCCAGGGGTGGGAGGTCCCAGTACATAAAGACCACCGCGAATTGAAGGAGAATCCACAATAGACACATAAACAACTGCAACAGGTACAAGGGTAGGGTTAAAACCTTTTTCTTTTGCAAGGTAAAATCTGAATCTTATTTCAAATTAAACAACAGCATGTTTTTTTGCCTTACCCCGGGTGCAGTATATTTATTGACCACAAAAGGACCCATGTGGAAATCACAAAGCCTCAGAAAGATGTTAAACGCTGGACCTGTGTTAAACCAAAATCAAAATCTGAATTTAAAACACATTACACAGATGCTTTAGTAAACCTTCTACAAATTCTGACTGAAGCACAGATCCTTTAGCCAAAATATTTTCATTGTCAGAGATACAAAACGGAATCGATGATGGTTAGAATCCACAAAAGTACCAACCAATCAGAAGGCCTGCTTGCCGACAAGCCATGACAGCTGCAAACACAGTGGCCCGGTCCTCTGGAGCAGTGCTTCTCGTCAAAAAGCTAAAGATGGATGAACCAGCACCTGCACCAATGCCTGAAAGGATTATTTTATCACCAAGCAAGAAAATATTAGGATATTTAAACTTTGATACAACCGGTATAAAGTCAGTCATGGATGTAATGTAATTCTGGGGATTCAAATGAAAGCATTTTTTTTTTTATTTGACTGACAATACACATGAAATTGACAATAAAATATTCTCAAAGTAGCAATACTTTAAAAAGTTTTAAGCCTATAAAGAAATTATAGTCCCCAATAAACTAACATGGTAACTGTCCAAACTTACAAGAAAGTTTGCAGTAATATAAGCACTCACATACTGATACAATCTACCATTGATAACTTAAAGGCATTAAATGTATTGATACTGTAAAGTATGAAAATGCTGAGTGTATGCAGATCAGTATTTGAATGTTTGACTGTTAGCGAATGATTACCACCTAAATCAAAACATTCACTTCAGTTGCTTAGCTTAGAGGGTAAAAGGTTTCATGGCCAATAGAAAAGAAATATGTAAAGATTAAACAATGAAACAAATATATCCACATCAGTTCAAAACGCAAGAAAATTAGCAGTTCTGGTGGTATTAAAAACATACTTACCAGCTACCAGTCTACTTGACAGTAAGAGCCACTTGGAATAGCCCATGAAGTACATTAAATTACCTAATAGGGAGAAATAAACATAAGCTGTAAGGTTAGAATTGCCAACTTTCACCTCGTTTGAGTATAAATTGACTTAGGTTAAAGGGATTTTTTTTAAAGCAGCGAGTATGATCTTTGAAAAAGTGTGCACTCACCTACTACTTCAAAAAGGTTTGCGAATAATATGATCTTTTTTGTGGTCCGTGTTCGGTCAGACCAGTGACCGAACAGGGGCCCTGACAGCAGGCCACTCAGACTGAACGCTGACAGGGTCAAACCCAGGAAGTAAGGAGCTGCCTCTAAAGTCTGTAAATATCTCCATATGGTGGGTAATATCACAGCTGAGGAGACAGAAAGGGGGGGAAATCATATGATTTAACTTTAATTTAATATAAACGCGTAGGTCTGACAAAACTCAGCACAGATTATCCTTTGGGATGGTTGGTCTCGTGTTGCGCTTGAAATTAGCATTGAAACAAACAACTGATTCAATCAACTTGTGTCATTTTATCTTATCGGGCAAGATACTGTTTAAAGAGACACTTACACGGAAGGGAAGTTTATCTTTTGCAATAGTGGTGTTTTTTTTCTTCTTCTAACCCTGTTCCCACACTTCCATCTCTATTATCAGTCAGACAAAGAGTAGCCTCAAACAAATACAAGCCAAACTCAATAACGGGGTCAGGTGACACTAAACAACACATGGTCATGTAGAATTCCATAGGAAATGATTGGTCAAATTATCTGGTGATCAGGGGAATGCTATTGTTTCATTGTGAATCGTGAATTATGAACGAAAAAGGGAAAAAGATTTTGAAGAAGAAGTTAATCTTCTTCATGGGGTTTCTGAAATTAGCGCTATTGGGAAAAAGAAAAAAACACACAAAGCATTGTAAATTTGAATGAAACACTCCTAACACTCCATGGCTGAAAGTCTAACAGGATGTTAAACCTTCAGTCTTGTGGACTGGGTAGAATCAGTTGTTTTTCGGCAAAAGTCTAACTTTTAATGCATTTATTTCAACACGTCATGCTTTTTTGTCTTGTTTCTAAGGGCTGACCTTAAAGGTCTGTTAGAGTTGCCGGAACATCCAGCTGTGTCCAGCTGTTATGTTATAGTGTGAGTTCATACTGATGAAATCTGGGCATGCCCTCCTTCATGTCATCAACTGTGCAAACAGCTCCAGATCATGGTGCTGCCATCACCATGCTGGTATGGTGCAGATAATCTGTACAATACATAAATGCTTTTATTTCTCTTTTCGATATTGATGATGTAAGTTGAAACTGTATGTTTTGTGTCATGAACCAGACTAAAATCACTCATCACTCATCATTATTTCGAATACACTGACAGTTTAATGTCTATGAAACGTTTTTTGATAATTGCAAGAACATAAAAAACATCAGATTTACTAAGATTTGCTAAGATTCAGATTTACTAAACATCAGATACTAAACAATCGCCCCTGGATTAATCTGGTCCCTGCTGTGGTGCGGAATGTCAGTGTTTTCTTACCATACTCCACACCACTCAGAAGAAAAATGAGTCCAATGGTGAAGAATGTCAGTTTCTTTTTACGTCGATTATCCATCCTGTTTTGATCACGTTCATTCTTTCATGCACCGTTTTTGTTTTGTTTTTATGTATTGCTTTCACAACAAAAACACCGCAGACATAATCCCCAATGCAACGCTTCCAATTAAGGGTGAATGAGGTGAAAGCCTATTGGCGCCCGACGGGAAGAAGCCGAAAATAGCAAAGCATTTTCTTCAGCAAAAGTTTGCAATCCGATGCTAACGCTGGAGCTTTAAGATTTCCAGTGCACAAGCCCCTCCGGGAGTTTGACAAGCGTGCATTCACCTTATGGGCTTCCTATCCTCACGCAGGCTCACAGGGGCTGGCTTCTGTGTTCCTTCCAAAGTTACATCACTTCCTGTGGTCTAAAGATAGCTGACAGTTGCAATGTCTGACCTCTCCCTCAATAATGGATGCTTATGTCAGCTTTTTAATTTATTCCTTTTTTTATTAACAGATCAGCACAGCGTCAATGAGTTATATTAAACATTTTGGTGGGTCCTACGTTTGGTACATTTGAAATAATGTTGAATAATATGACCGTCATTGCAAAACTGTAGAGGAAAAGAAAAATTGTACATAGAATGTTGCCATCTCACCGTGTGACCGTCTGACATGTAGTCTATGTCAAACCAGTCAAAATGAAATCCATTAAATGATGGGATGCATCTGACATGGGCATTTTGACTTTATTGTACAGGGGAAAAAATGTGATTCAACATTGTGTGGGGACAACCTTATCCTGCAGCGTCTGTCCATATCGGGGGGGGAGTTCGACTCTCCATCCTGTGACATTCATTACCACCAACTTTGAGAGGCCTGTTCCAACACAAAAGTTGCTTCTTGCCCTCTAATGCAATTTTCTGTCCCTTGAGTGGTCACATTTTAATTTGCTGGCATCTAGTTTCAAACAGCATGGCTGCTAATAAAATCCAACCAGAAAGCAAAGACTGCATTACAAATCTCATTTCCAGCCGAGATTTTGAGATGTTCTGAACGGCAACAGAATTTTTTATATATTATATCAATTTTGTCCTTTATCCACAAGAAAGATGTATAACAGAAGTAATGAGAGTTTTCAACCATCTACAGAGCATACTATAAAAAGATCATTAATGAGGAGCTTTTTTTCACCTTGTCTTTACAATTTGTCCATGCAGTTATTTTTACCTTGTATGCACGTTTGTGAAAGACTGTCTATGACGCTACAGGCATCCCTACATTCAGGACATAAAAAAAAAGAAAAATCATACCTAAAGATGAGGGTATTAAATCAATTATAGATGCAAATTAGCTCTGAGCCCTCAGGAAATACTGCATGAAAAATAAACATTCCACTATGATTAAATGAGCTCTGAAGTAACTTGCAAAGCCACATTGCCAAAACCACTCCCAATCATTTATGTGAAAGAATGTGGATAGTGGTGTTCACATAAAATACAGTGGCAAATGCTAACTTAAATACAGCCTTGCATTTAACGCACAATGTGTCTACACTTGACTGGTCTTCCTGCAATTATTACAACTATAATAAGAAGATTTTGGGCAGCTAAAATGTTGCATTCAGCAAAAATGGGCACAAAATCCTCTGCAAAACAATGTAACAATCTATGTTATTAGAAAAGTATGTTGTTTCTTTCTACAACAAAGCCGATCAGTAGCACAGAGACAATTGTTTTCTTTTGCATTTTTCACTTTATGTTTAAGATTTTAAGCAGTGTATTGGAATACTTAACTCAGTTAGTAAAAAGTGCTGTGCAAGATGTTTATAGATGGGGTTGTAGCAAATAAATAGTCAAAAAATAAACCAAAAAATAATTGAAGTCGACATTGTCCTTATAGTTTTGTATAAAAGAAATCTTTATTTACAGTTTGCCAAATCTCAGACTTTAGTCTGCATTCCATCACCTTAGAGGAACCATTGTGAATCAACCATAAAAAAAAGTTTTCCAAAAAATCCTTGTACTTTATCTGTAAGGTGAGCAAATGTCCCAAATTAGGCTGAAGTGTCTCTGGGAAACCAGTTTGTCATAGTTTTGAGGGTAACAGGATTGCTGAGGTTTAGAAGGCAAGCTTTTTCATGAGTAAGTAGACCCTAGAGTCCACCTCAAAACCGTGAAGGTTGTTGGCGTCACCCTGTAGTCTCATGAGGAGGCCTCCGTAGGACACATAGGCAGAGCTGAAAGACCAACGGAAACAGATTAAAACAAACAGAACTAAGAAAACAACTAAACCCCTACGTTTTCAAATGATTTCTCACACAGTCATTAGTGCTAATGACTAACTTACAGGCGCGTGGCGGCTTCTGTTGAGGTCTCATCTCCTTCAATCTTGTAGACCTTTCCATACATCACATAGTCAAATTGGTCCGCCCTAAATATTGTCATATGAAAGGAGAATTCTCAAACATGAAAAGATACAGGTTACAATATGAGATGAAAAAGTGCTTATGATGTTTTTTATGCACCTCGATGGCCTATCATCCTGAGGATTGTACTCTCCATCATCTGGTGTCCCATCTTCATATAATGTGCTGGCAATCACCAGTCTGAACTTGTCACCTGAATTAAATTAATTAGAAACTCAAAAAATTAGAAAAGCTAAAAATTTATAACTATACATTAGATTATATGATGGTTAGGAAGCAGATTAAAGCTGTTGTCATCAAACTCAAATTAAACAAAAACGTGCATGCAAAAAGTCTTACCAAGATCAACTGGGTAGATCTGAATGTTCACATCTAAGATTAGGTCCATCTTGAAAGACTCACTTTCACAATGTAGTCGAGACACTGGGGCAAATGCACTCTGAATTAGTTAATGCAGTTTTTATTGGAGAATACATGTTAAACCCACTTCGGCTCCATACTAACCAGAAGTACACATCATCCATACCATCATAAAATCAGCATTAAAATATACATACAAGATTTCCCTACAGAGAGACAGCTAGATACAAGGTGCATAATGATTACCCATTTGTTACATCTTAATTCGTTAATGCATATTACATACCTCTATCAAACTTCTTGCCATCTGGATCAATGTCTTTCACATCAAAAATATCTTCAAACAGAATTCCGGCCATCCCTGATCGACTCTTTTAACTTATGAAAGAGAAAAAAGTACATATGAATAACTTAATTTTACTCATTAGCTTAGTAGGAGTTGGGAAAACAGAAGAATGTCTGCACAGATTGCAATTAACATACAAAAATTTAAAATAACAGCAATGAAAGTAAAAAGAAAACAGAAAAAGCTGTTCTGTTCATATCCATCACAAACTAGAAAAGCAGCACAATTTGGGATGATCTTTAACATCGTATTCCACCTGTTGCAAAGTGATTGATAAAGACATATGGAATTCTGTCTGCCTAAAGTATCCAAATAATTTAAGAAAACCACACAGAACCATAACTTTGTACATCCTATTGGTTAGCCTGATGAGGCTAACTGTTAGCTTAGTTTTGTGTCTACATAAACTCCTACTCCCACTCTTACCTAAAATTATGTTTTGATAGCGTTAACTTACTTCTGTCGCTGTCAGTCAGTTTTGTGGACAACAACAATGCAGTTTGACCGATGGATTTGTTATTCGGATGTAATTTCATTCATTGCTTTGAAACAAACTGTACCGCCCGAGAGCAATGTGCTCAACCTTTGACATCAAAACTGCTTCCGGTTGAGTGAAGCACCTTCTCAAAAACAGTCTATGAAATTAATATTTGTTTTTTTATTAACAAATTAAATTCTAATGATTTAATTTTTCCTTTTATAACAGAGTAGTCAGTGATTTTTAAATGAATACCGTTTTTTTATTTTTCAAATCCATAGTCGCTGATGTCGACGTTTTTCACGACATTCCCTTCTACTTTACGCCTCTGCTTTCCGGACGTGTAAATCTAGTTGCTAGGTTTTTTCTTTAAGCGTCCTGTATGTGTACGGTTGCTAGCTAATATTATTTAGCTGGCTGAGATGAACCATCAGCAGAGTCCGGTCAAAATATGTATAACAAAAGGTTCACGTTCGGATTAATGCCCCGAAGAAAAGAGAATACACTTTGATCACCAAGTGAATGATATGCGACCGAGGTACAGATGATGAAGTCCTCAAAAAAAGAAATAAATGTTAGCGGATAAGCTAGCTTGTTGATGAATCTTTGTTAATAATGTTAACGCTGTTGTTTAATCCTAATCGAGAGCAATAATTGTGATAAACGTATTCATTTATCATACATTTTCAAAACTGTGTAAAGTAAAATAGAATGTATGTATGTATAATATGTATGTATGCATGTATGTATGTATGTATGTATGTATGTATATGTGTTATTGAAGACTAAGTGCGTTTTGATTCTGTTTTTTTGCAGCCTGCAACATGCTCACTGATTGTGCAAACACTATTGAATGAAGCAGAGGAAACCCTTTCAGTTTGTGGCTATCCGAGAAGACTTTGACAATCACATGAGTTCCAGAGAGTCAGCCGAGATGGGGGATGTCTTGGCAACTGAAGCTGATCTTCTTGGGATGATCAAAGAGGTGTCTTTCATCCAGAAAAATACAAATCAGATTTTTTTTAAACTTTACATTAGAAATGTGTTTAAGACAAAGATTGTGCATCTGTAATTTGTTTGCCTTTAAAAACATTCTGAATCGGCTATGTTAACTGTTTTTCTTGTACTCGTTTCTGTTGCTTATAGTACCTTAAGTTTGAGGAATTTGAAGAGACTGTCCAGAGTTTTGACAAAGAATGCAAAAGCAAAGGAAAGCTTGTCTCGAAGCCTCGAGGAAGTTCTCTCAGAGATTCAAAGACCCGTGTCATTCAGGTACATCATAAATTCTTCAAATCTGTTGTTTTTCCCTGGTGGTTTGTTAAAAGATGGCTAGACATATGCAAGAACAACATCTTTTAAATTACAGTGTCGTAAAATGAATCAAGTTGCTTTGTGGTGCAGCTGCATTGCACCCGATTGGGAAATAGAAAACAGGAAGTCAAGACAAGCAAACATATATGTTTTTATTGTAGTCTCATTTTCTTATGTTTCTCTCTCACTTCTACAAAAATATTTGAACCAAACTGCTTCATTTTGTGCATCACAGTGTTACATGCAAGTAAATGTGAATCTAAAGCAACATGTTAATGTTGGTGAATACTATTAGTCCAACTTCACTTGACTTAAATGTGGCTTTTTTTTCTTTTAGAAAGACCTTTTAAGCTCTTTTGATGATGGATACCACAAGGTGTTCTTTGAACTATGGACAGAGAATATTCCCACGGATGTAAAAGACACAGATCCCGAAGCCCTCAGCTTGGAGTTCTACCTAAACATCCACTTCACCATCTATCCACTGAGGAGACACCCGGTTAGACAAGTGCGTATACTTAACATTTTCTTTAATTAGCATCGTACTGTGGTGTTTGTCAAAGTGTCCACCAAGCTGCGCCATAGATCTGTTTCCCCAGTGGTGGTTCACTGAAGGGCCACTTCACATTTCTGTGGACATTTCTGTTTTCTGTAAAAGAAAATACAGGTAAAGTAAAAGGACTTTTTGTCACTGACCTTGAACATATAACTTAACTAAAAAAGTCCCCTTCTCTGTGCAGGACCGAGCAGAGTTCGAGGAAAGAATTTCAGACTTCAAGCAGTACCTTGAAACTCGGGGGGCAGCGTTGAGCCAGACGGCAGAGTTTTTGCCTTACTACGCTTTGCCATTTGTCCCCAACCCCACCGTTCACCCCTCCTTCAAGGATCTCTTTCAGGTGCTCAGAAAGTTACAGAACACTGTCATTTTCAAAATATCTGCTTCCCTGTTTTTTTATTTTTGGCACATCAATCTTTGCAATTATCACAATAAACCAAACCATATTTTAATTTCTTTTTTAAGATGTTTCTTTTGTTTTGTTTTCAGGAATCATGGATACCAGAGCTAAAAGCAAAGCTGGAGAAGTTCTTGTCAGTGACACTAAAACCATCCAACACTCCAAGGCTGATGACTTTATATGTATCCATTTACTGTGCCTCATGAAAACTTGTCTTACAAATTGCCAGAGAGCATAGTAATAGTTTTCTATCTATCTTGTTCTCACTTGTAAGTATTGTACAATTTTTATTTTTTTAAGTTAGTGGGTGTTTTCAGCTGACTGAAAAAGGGCCTCCAGGTGAATTAAAGCTCATCTGTAAATGAAAAGTAGCTTGATTTATGGGATCAGAACATAATCTCTGCTTGTAGCACCAGTACCCTGGTACATTGTGCACCCTGCTTGCAAGGGTGTTGTTCAGTAGGATTTAGATCAGCAAATATTGAGTGTATATCTTATTCCTGTCACACAAGGTTGCTTTTATGTATGTGATGATTTTTTACCATTCAAATAGGATTTTAGATACATTTGACGTTGATTCTTTAACATGACACACAGAAGGAAGGCGGACGAACTACTAAAGGTAACTCAACCTTTCAGAGACTGTGCCAACAAATCCAACCCACTCTGTTTAAAATATATTTTTTGTGGGAATAAAAATGGTTTCTTTTTTATTGGAAATTACAAAAAAATAAGCTCTAAAACAAAAATCTTAGTAAAAGTGATCTATTTGTTTATTGCAAATGACAAAAAATGATCTCTTAAAAACAGTAATGTATATATTTTTTATTTCACTTCAATCTTTGAAACTGCATAGAGGACCATACCTTTGCTTGAAATGTATATATTGGACAGAGGAGATTGTTGAAGACTTTGCCAAACACTGACTGTTAATACAAATCAAACAGACAATTATACGTAATGGGAAATGTAAATGATTACTCACAATGACCTTAAATATTGAATGTACTAGATGAATATTGACGTGTGAACTATCTACTCCCTCTTGTATACACTAAAGAGGTTGTGACATTTCAGCATAATTTGACTCATGAAGGTTCTGTGCGTGTGTGTGTGTGTGACCGCACAGAGGCCATGCAGCTGCTGCAGCTTCAGCTCGCAGAGGCACAACGCCGCAGCAACAGCTATTCGCGAAAGTTTAATAAGACGCAGGCCGACTATCACAACCTCATCGGGATCACGGCTGAGCTGGTCGACTCTTTGGAGGCCACCGTCAGCGGAAAAATGGTAGGCCAGGCCGAGCGTGCCTCCCTCACACATTGTCAAACACAAGCCACAAATACTAAGTGCATGCAAATGAGTGTAGAGGAGAGACACGCACAAGCTTGCTTTCACTTTACTTCAAAGACATTTTAATGGGAACTGAAAAAAAACATTATTCTTCTCATTTTACATATGCAAAGTTAATATGAACTGGTGTGCATTTAAACTTGACTTAGTGTTGTTTACTGCATGGTAAAGTTTTATTGCAGAGTATTTCATTTTACAGCAAGACTTTCAAATACAGGCAGTGCAAAGAGCCAAGCTTTTGTCCCAAGTGACGGCGTCTTGACTCACAAGGAGCATGCTGTTTTTTTAAAGGACTAATGTTTTCATACAGATCTCTCCTGAGTACCTGCAGAGCGTGTGCGTT
Source organism: Menidia menidia (assembly GCA_907169785.1). Lineage (NCBI taxonomy): Eukaryota > Metazoa > Chordata > Actinopteri > Atheriniformes > Atherinopsidae > Menidia > Menidia menidia. The sequence continues at coordinate 15,647,021 of CAJRST010000002.1, read as the reverse complement.
CGGCTCTTCAACAGCCAGATGAGGCAGAGCGTTGTGCATAGCACTGATTTCACCAGGCCGGGCACTGTGAGTACCACACACAGTCCCCTGGCTCACCCTCACGCCTCACTGATGGGAAGAATAACCGATTAAAAAACAAAGGGGATTTAGGTAAAGACGTGGGAAATGTCCATTTAGGGAGGGTTAGTAGAATCCACGTCACTGAGGTGTGTTTAAACTTATGCACTGTTTGACAAGGATGTTTAAACAGAAGGGTCGTGCCGAAAGTCTTTCTTTCTTTCTTTCTTTCTAAATCATACAGCCAGACTTACGCCCAAACACTATATGTCCTGTTTGGATCCTTGTTTCCTTTTTCTTATGTAATTTGAAAGTTATATATGCACAGCTTTAGATTCTGCCAATCATAGTGGCTTCCGAAAGAAAATCAACCTGCTCTTGTCTTGTTTCTTTGAGGAAGAAAACATTGTGTTTAATGGTACTGTACGCCTATGTGCCATAAATGGTAGCAGCATGATAGTTCTGGGCTGGTGTTGCATCAGAGTCAGTTCGACGTGTAAAGTTATGAAGAATTGAAAAGGGAAATAGATCTTTTGTGATAGTTTTTCATCAGCTGAACTGTAAAGAACTGGCCAGAGATGCAGCACTGGCTCAAAACATGTCCTCGGACTGCCTTGGTGGGAAAGCGGTATAAAAAAAGTGACTGTTACATCATTGTCTTACTCATGAAACCTACTTCCTTTCTGCTTTAACTGAACAACATTTTGTGTGTGTTTGTGTGTGTGATCCTTTTGTCCACTAAGGGATATTACTCTATGACTCCTTATGATGATGGCTATGTAAGTTTCATGATTTCATCTTTTTTTCTTGTCCGCTCTCAAGTTCCCCACTCCCATCTTGCCTGCGCCCCGTCCTACTTCTCCTCCTTATCATTATGGCTGACCCCCCTGCTCTAGATTGTCCTACTTTGAAAAGATGTTTGTCCTCGTTTGTTTGAAGAATCAATCCTTTTGTTAGGCCACTTATGAGGGCAAACGAGCATCTCTCACAGCATACCTCCTCATTATTTTCACGTGTTTCCAAACAGTCTTTGTTCCCATCTCAACTCTTCTTTCTAGCTGTCTGTCTTTTTATAACGTTCGTTCAGTTTCAGTTCCCTGTCTTATATTTAATGGTATTTTGAAGAATTTAGGACAATAGGATGTCAGCACAAGAGTATTCAACACAAAGTGCTTTGATTTGAAAGAATGTCTCTCACGCTCAGGTGGGGTCAAATTACAGCCATAAGAAAAGAGCACTTTTAGTTATAAATGCTCATGGCTCTTAACACCTGAACTCACAGGCGGTGATGTTTCATATAAAATAATAATGATTACAATTGCTATGATTGTCATTAAAAAGTGTCCCTCTAATAAACTAAAAATAGAATTTTAAGTTAGGCTCAGAGATAATTTTCCTGGATTTTAAAAGTCTCAAATATAAAAATGTATCACACCTGGTCTCTTCGAGCTGGTGGCTTCATATACATTTGAAAAATAGTTTTGTCAGGACCATTGCAGCAAACGTGGCTTTAATGTTTTTAATGAAAAAATGCTATTGTTGACATGATGCTGTACAAATTTAAGTATTTGCCTTTTTCCAGGATGTGCACCACAATAGTCTGTCATGAAGCCACCAGGCTTTTCATGCAAATACTTCCAATTCATGGATTACCACTCTTTGGGGTTAGGAATGAGTACAGAGAAAATAATCCTGGTATCTCTGTAGGCGTCTTTTTCCACTTTATCATTTGTAGAACAAAGCAAAAATGTGACCACTTCAACTGATATGTCAGACGACATGGATCACTCCCCTGACTGTATGCTGCCCCCACTCTATAGGTCCAACTTCCTTAGCTTCAGATTGAATTTCAGAGCTCAAAATCCCCTCTCTGGTTATGGTAGAGGGTTGGGGGGTCACTAGTGATTAGTTTGAAAGCCTTCATTTTTTTCTTTTTCTCAAATAACAGGACTTTAGCACAGATGCTTTTAGGTGTAACATTTGCAAGGATACTAACCCACTTTTCTGAGACTGATTTGCTGCCAGATTGTCAATTATTGCATGGAAAATGTGATCCAACCATACAGCACTATATATTCCAGCGTTCGCATGTAACCTGAGCATGATGCATGCATACCTAAAAGAACAACAGTGACTTACTTAGATGTGCTGTAGCAATCATCAGTGTTTTAGGTGGAGGAAACAGCTATTTAGAATTGGGAATTTTAACACCTGCATGGGTTATGTTTTGTACGGCAAAAGCAAGGAATGTGACAGTTCGAGAAAAATGTGAAGTACACTTTTCTTTTTGCGTTCTCTGTTTAGGCTTCTTCCATGCTACGAGCTTCCATTCCATCACAGTAAGTATGAGGAAGTGTTTAGTTATTTTTTGCTCGTCTGTATGTTTTTTCAAAAAGTCTAATTTTTATTCCTCTCCAGAAGACCTAAGGAAGTGCCAATGTTGCCTTCATTAGACTACGATAAGCTGAAGAGAGATCTGGTTGAAAGCCCGGACAGACTTAAGGGTCTTCTGCTACAGGCACTACGCTGGGTAGTCCACACATATCTTATGTTTTCAGGAAACTGTAATTAAACATTTATAAGATTTATACTCACAAAATGTATGATGATTTACAGAGAGATCCACCATAGTCAGGTCTTGCATCGTTTAAATTGGGGTTAATGTGGTATGGGATGGAGTGAACCCTTTTGATCCCCAAATTGCCAAAGTCACAGTGCATACAAACTTTTTTTTCTTTTCTTTATTAAGAGACTCACCCGCTCCCTCCCAGGGGAACAGAGAGACACGGTGCTTCAGGCCTACATCAGCAACGACCTCCTGGAGCGCTACAGCACAAAGCAGGTGAGGCCGTCTTTGAAATGAAGGTGCATTTGCTTGTTTTTACATTACCGAGCAGTTGTTCAGGTGGAGTTATCCTAAAATGTCCTACTCTTTAAGCTGAGACAAAAGGGGATTTGTTTTAAGATATATATCTGATTTGACTGTCGGTACATAAAAAGCTAAAAGAGACTGGGACAAAAAGAAGATAAGAAGACTGCCTAGTCAAGGGTATAACTTCAACCAGGTCTTACTTGATGTTTCAGCAAGTCTGTCGGCGGAGCATTGTATTCTTTCCTCACTGTGAACATTGAGGATGAGGATAAAGAGTATAGACTGTAAATAAAGTTTAAAAACATGTAAAAAATGTACATATTGTTAACATTTAGCATATTTTGGAATCAGGATGATCTACAATGTGTGACAACAGCATCGTCATAATTAATCCATCATCTAGTTAGTTTAATGAGGATTTTTTTTATCCACTTCCTGTTTTATTTTCCAGACAAAGGGCAAAGCAACATACTCATGTCCTATTCTTAATGTCACCATCATAGATGTTATATTACACATGTTCTTTTTTTTATCATTGCACCTGAGCTGTAGCTAGCCTTTTACCAGAGGGGCTCTTTTGAAGACAATCTGTTTTAGGAGTGTAAATGATCCTACCCTCACAGCTGGTCTCTTTTGTTCATGTTCTTGCCACGCCATGCTCCAAGCCACTTCTGAATAACTTTATGATCATTTTCTGTAGGGAGTCAAGCTATTACTATGAAGGTCAGTTTCTGGTCAAAGGAAACTGATCTGTGTTTGACAGCAGCAGAAAGCATGAATGACGATCAGTGAGTCGTTACAGGCGTCAGTCAGCCTGTGGCTCAAAGGTAGTTCTACCTACTGAGACGCGATATCTCAAATTCAAAGGTGCTACAAAAAGAACCCACATACATTTAACGAGACTCCTCACAACATTTGCTGTCAAGTCAGTTTAATTGGCTTCTGTATTTATAGTTTTCAAATCATAACCATTTAATAGTTATTGTTATGTAAAAACCACTTAAATCCTTGTTCAGTAAACTAACAGGGGTGAATCACAGTTCGAATAATGACAATTCCACCAGTAGCTAACAAGCCCTGTTATGAAGTTTGCCTCCAGGAAATAGCAGCAAAAACACTATTGTTTTTGGAATTTCGAAAAACTCTATTTAAAATCCAAACTAAATTACTTTAGGTGATAATGGATCTTATTAATTTTAAAATGTAGATTTCTGCCACAGTGTATATGTTATTCATGGATTATGGGTTTATTTAAAGAGCTCTTTGTTTTTTTTGTTTTTCTTAAACCTGTGCATTGGAGATTTGGGAAATCTTACTTCTATCAAATCTTTGTCAGGATAGTTCAGAAAGTTAACCGACTGCATCTGAAACCAATAAGAAAACACTTTTAGTCAAATTACATTTCTGTTTTTGGTTGGTTTGTGTGTGTTGTTATTTATTTGTTGTTATTTTCATTTTTCTTTTTCGATTTAGAAAACAGTACTTCATTTAATGAGATCAACAAATGAGGTTGTCCGCCAATACATGGCTCGTCTCATCAACGCATTTGCCTCCCTTGCAGAGGGTAAGTTATCAGCGACCAGTCCATTTGGTTAAGCATTATCACGTCTTTGTAAATTGAGCTCAGATTTGATTAGATTTTTTTTTTTGTATTGAAAAAAACAATTTATTCAGTAATATGATAAAATCTAAGGTATTTTTACGCTGTGTGTGGAAGACATTTACTGGTGATACTTTAAAATGTTTTTCCTTGTTTTTATTCCTTCTGATTACAGGCCGGGTTTATCTCTCGCAAATTCCTGTTCTTTTGAAACTTCTAACAGAGATGCTCAGGAGGGAGGAAAAGGATTCTTGGACAAGAGGAAATGTCCTCATAGCCTTGCAGAAACTCAGTCTCAGGTGCATTTAGGATAGTCGCTAGTTATTGCTAACTTTTTTCCCCCATCCCTCTCTAAGTACTAGCCATTCTTTACAGGTCTTCTGTGTTTATGTGGATTAAATGGTTAGACGTGTGATTTGCCTCATCCAAGCACATTCGCCATGAACATCAATAAAAACAGGCTCTTGGTTTTTGGAAGATTAAATCAGATACCTTCTAAATGTATGTCAGTGGATCTCTATTTAAATCATTGCTAATATGAGAAATAAAACAATATTTGTGCTCATGTTAGGCGAAGCCAGCAGACAGCCATGATAGCAGATGATTTGATTGGCTGGCTGGTGGATGAGCTGGAGGACTCGGACTCCCTAAGCGACTACACCCTGGAGTACTCCTCCGCTCTCCTTATGAACCTGTGTCTGCGAACAAAAGGTAGGGCGTGAAACGCTGGAGTAGACGGCCGACACAAATGGACGGGCTCTTGAGAATCGGGAAGTGGTTTGCATGTGTCAGACTGCGGAACCACTCTGAAAAAGTGAAAGACAATAGTGCTGGAGGGAATAACGAATGAATCAGTGACAGGAAAGAAGAAACACTGACGGAAATAGAAAAAAAAAATAGCACGTTACAGAATCCGAATGTGTGCATATTTGTGTGTGTTGAATAACTGTCTTTTGCAGGGAAAAGGAAGTGTGCCGATAATGCTAAGCAGGTTCTGAAGGTCCTGACTGACCTACTTGGGCATGAGAACCATGAGGTGATTCACCCACATCTGCTAACACAGGGACACACATGTGAACTTGACACCACACATACAAATCACCTCTTAATGAATGGGTGTCACATACGTTTTTATGTTTATATATATACTAGATGTTCCTAAGTGCTTTAGACTTTGTCCTAAAGATAGAGATTATGTTTGTGAGTATCGCTTTGCTTTCCTCAGATTCGACCATACGTGAACGGAGCTCTGTACAGTATCCTGTCTATTCCCTCTGTGCGACAGGCAGCCAAGGAGATGGTGAGATAGCAGAAATGCTTCCCGATGGAAACAGACTGTTTTTGTTCCGTGCTGCATTTGTCTGCCTTTATGTCAGCACGTAGTCAGTCTTATGCGTGAAGCTGTGGGTGCTCAGGTGAACTAGACACTGGAGCCAGCATGCATGCATTTGTACACCATATCCTTTAGCAACAGGAATACCATAAAAAGCTAAAGCCGTACATTTTGAAAGAGTATAGACAAATTTATACAGCATTTCATCAGATCATCAGTTTATTTAGTTGGAATTACTTTGAAAGAAGAAAATAATCCTTATCTAATCCTCATGTTTGAGAATCAAACTAATCAAATCAACTAAGATTCTCACTCTTAAGTATTTTTATTTTAGAATTACATGGAAGTTTCTTTTTGTGTCCCAGTCACTTATGCTATCCTGTGGATGTGTTCTCTCATGTGTGCAGAGCATAGATGAGATTCTCCGTTGCTACAACAAAGAAGGAAACCCAGACCTCGACAGACAGATTGAATTCATCATCAAACAGATGAACTCAAGTTTGTGAAATTCTATGTCCTCAACAATAATAAGAATCAAGCTTGGTGTTTGTTTTAATCAAGACTACTGACTAAGATTAATATATCAGTAGTCCTTTCACAAATTTGCCCATGGGCACACAGCATTATATATCTTTTCTGTTATTCACCCAGCTGAGCAAGAAGGGCGAGAGTCAGGGGATGAAGAGGAAGATGACGACAACGATGTAAGGACCTGTTTGAATCTGTTTGGCATTCAGGATAATACCATTTTTCCCCCCTGTTTTTAGCAAATCTGTAAGCAAACAAAGATAAAGAAATGGCAAATTTCTGAAACAGAAAGAATTACCATAAAGGGGAAAAAATACTTTTGACACATTTCACAGACATGTATTGTAGATGCTATCTTAACATGACACAGATATGTGGTGTCGCTCACCTGTGTGCCTTGTGTGCGTTTATAGGTTTCAGTCTCAGTGACAATATATTTTGGGAAAGTGAGCTATCTAGATAAGATGTGTGCTGTAAGGTGTTTTGCAAACTGCTTTGTGTTTCAGTTTACAGTTAACACACAGGAAGTGTGTATTCTTTCCTCACCCGCTCAAATTCCTGTGATGTCTGGCTGGGTGCTCAAATTTCAAAGTGAACCTCAAAAGCTCAGACACACTGTATAATTCCTAGAACATATTAAGGAATCACCAATTCTTAGTTTTCCGAAGAACTGGCGTCTGTGGCATTAACCGTGTTCAGTCCTTATGTTAATCACAAATTGGGTAACGTATTGCTTTGTACTTTCGACAGGAAGATTTAATGGAGGGGGACCTTGACAAAGAGGAAGTTCTTCATCCCCAGCAAAGGGAACTCTCTGGGGAGAGTTTGCTCACCACAGAGTACTTGGGCGTAAGAGCTAAACATGTACACCTGTAGCCTTCATGTTTGTTTGTTTTTTCTTTTTCAATTTGAATGTTTCTGCTAATAATTCAGTCTCAGACTGTAACAAGCGCTGAGTGGAAATATTTGATTGTAGCCACTTTAGGGTGCTGGAACAAGGGGAAATGATCCCATTACGCACTTCTTTGAGTCTGTATTTGGTGCTATTTGGGTGCTATAGCATATCGACATCAAAGCAGCAGGTTAATAAAAATACAGCTCTGCCTCTCTGTCACTGTCTCTTTGCCCCAATTAACACAGAAAGGGCACACAAAAATGGTGGTTCCAACAAAAAAGCAGCAAGTTTTGATATTGATTTAACCAGACCTTTCATGGCGGCCTGATTACCTGTATTAATCAATGGTAGAATTTGACCCTCACCTGTAGACCTGCAGGGTAAGCAGATACCTGTGCAATCCATGTCACAGTTAATTGGAGGTCAAACTGAATGACCATTCTTACTCTTTTGTTTAGTATTTTTGTCTCTTACTCTCTCTGTCTCTCTCTCACTCTCTCTCTCTCCCTCTCTCTCTATATATATATATATATATGATATGAAAAAAAGCTGCATTTCTGAATCTGATATTCTAGATAAGAGATATAAATGTGTTACTCATGTCTTCTCCTTTTTGTATTTTCAACACCATTTCACAACGATGTGTGTTGTAGATTATGACCAACATGGCAAAAGTCAAGAGGAAGTCAACCCCTTTGATACAGCCAAATGTTGATGAGCCCCTACAACGGCCTGTTACTCCCAGTTCTCACCGTAATGCAAGCACAGGGTAAGATATATACACATCCACTCACAGGGGGGGGGCAAAAAAACAATTTTGGTTATATGTAAATGCAGTGGTGCCATACACATCATTTTCATACTATCAGAACTGCGTGTGAAAATTTCTAATTGGATACACGCACCTGGCCACTGGCCTCTTGTTTCTTGCAGGTGATCAGTTTACAGGAGAACAGATAGCTAGTAGTTGTAGTTCAACCTGTAGCCAATTTTTACAATGATTGTTCCGTCTTTTGTTCACCAACTTGGATAAAGAAGTTTGTACTAACGTAAAAACTAGTTCAGTAGGTCAAAGAGTTCCATTATGTTTAGCCATACATAATTGCAAAGGCTTGACTTCAAGGAGTTAGAAGAGTAAATTTATATTAAATATGATGTAATGACAGGAGAGCGTCAACTCATTTCAAGCTATGGTAACTCTGACCTTGTATTCAGTCATGTTAAAACATTGTGTTTGTCGTGCGCAGTGAACATCGGGCCACCGCAAAAACAAATGAGTGTAGTGGCGACTGGGCTGGCCTCCAGGGCAGACAGAGGAGTGAGGAAGGAAGCCTGCCTCCTTTCCAGTACAACTCGCGTCCTCCTACGCGCTCTGGCAGTCGATCGAGCACTGATGACTCCCTGCGACACAGCATCGGTGTGTTACCCTGTCGCTATTATCTGAATGATTTTATTAGCATTAGAACTTTGTTGAAAGTTGTTGTATGAAAGATTTTTGACCATGTGTCATCTAAATGGCTGTTGTCTGGCAGATGTTTCCGATCAGATTAATGCAAGTACGGATTTTTAGTACACACAATTCAATTTCCCTTCCACCTACTCCACCTTCCATTTATTTGAAGTAATTCCAAATGTCCTCAAAGCACTACTAGATAATCGGGCTCAAGAAACCTTTTAAGAATCTGAAATCTGAAAACGAACACCGAAAGGTTCTTGACACAACATGCATTTATCAGCATTTTATTTTTGTGATAAGTTTTATAGTTTAATTGAACTGAAACTACCATCTTATTGGTTGATACTTTAAGGGCTCCATTTTGTCTCACACATTCATTTGTGTTCTCTGGCGGCTGCGACTCAGTAGGAGAGAGCAGTCGCCTACTGATTGAAGAGTCAGTGGTTCGACTCCATGTTCCTTCAGGCCACGCTGCCTACTGGTGCATCCACTGGTGTGTGAATGTGTGTAGGGATGACAGTTTTCACTGACTTTTGTTGCATTCTGTTTATTACAAGTCTGTTACAAAGCCTGGCATCATTCCTTTTTCTACTCTCTGTGACACTCATTTAGACTCAGAGTGTGGGCGATTCTCACAGAATTCGGAGTTAGATGGGCAGTATGCAGGAGCAACCAGGAAAGGACATTTCCAGTCGGAACACAACGGAGACTCTAGCAGGTAAATGTTAACTGCATACACAGACAGGGTCTGGTGACTTTAGCCTATTTGGAGAGCATCTTCCAAGTGGCTAAAAGATATGCTTGTTTTTTCCCACATTTGTTCATCCATCAAGTTCACATTATTGTGAACAAAAAGGGCTTTCCTAAATGACATCATTTTTATTTAGCAGGGCTCACGACATGACCCACAATGGCCGAGGATTAGTTTCTATTGAGACTAACCACAAAATCAGAATATCTGTATGTATAGGATTATTCAAAATCAGAATCTGCTGTATTTATTTTTTTGTTTATTTGTGTTCATCAACCTTTTGTAATGCCATAGCATTTGGTTTTGATACGACTTACAAAGTTGTTTTTCTCTGATTTCTATTTATAGACTCATAATGGAAGCTATATGATTTCAAGATATTTGTAATAGTAAACCAAGGCTCCAGCCCCCCCCGCAACTCCATTTTGGAATAACCGGTTCCGAAAATGGAAGGGTGGATAGTTGCTTTGAAATGCGGTTTCAAAATAATTATAAAAATGGTAGTGAAAGGTTCAGGTTGATTTAGTTTCAATTTTACTTCATCAATCATGCCATAAGAAATTCATATTTATTTAACCATGAAGTCACACTGGGAAAATTTTAACTTAAGAAAGGAGACACTAGTTGTGATTATCAACTGAAGCAAACATTTTGTGTCTAAAACTTAGAATACTTCCTCACTGGATTCCATGTGAATTTTTCAGGAAATTCACATTTGCAAATAATTTGCATGTACTGTGAGAAACAGTACATGTCAAGGGAGCGAGCAGAGGAGAGACTGCAAGAGAAAATTACAGTGAAAAACAGTGAAAATGAGGCCTGACAAGGGCAGGTATCTATCAGTGACAAGTTAGGGGTGCCCAGAAGCCTGCTCCTGCTTAGGTGGGAGTGAGCTTCCAAAACATCTTATAGGAAATGGGAAATCGAACACATAGAGAATTAAAACAGTTAAAAGTCACAAGTCACTGTTTTGAAAGCTTAGGATGGGTGAATATTTAAAGAGCGGGCAGGAATAAGTACCTACTAATACATGTAATGTTCTTATAGCAGCAGATCTGAAGGAGCCTCTGGTTGAATACATTTCACTGTTTGACCACTTTACTTAGCTGAGGGTGTGCCACATTGTTTGTTACATTGTGCAGCATTTGCAACATTCTGTCGGCACAATCAGCTCCAGAGCAGTCCACAACAGACAGTCTGTCTTCTTTATCAGCCTGCCTAACTTCTCCGAGTCGCGGGGTCTGACCCTGCTGCTCCGATAGATGGCTGCAAAAACAGATCTCCACAGGCTTATAAAGGATAAGCTAAATCCTGTTGAACAAGATAGCACAGTCTAAGCCTGAAGCTGAGGAGGTCCTATTGAATTCACAATACTTGCTTAATGCTTTTTAATGTGGACATACAGTCCTGTTTTCACTCAGTGTCCACTTTATGCTCTCTTGTTTTTTTTCTTCTTCAGAATCCCCTATAAATCCTTGTCTATATCCTCGGACACCTACTTCTCCCTGTCTTTGTGGGAGTTGATTTCTCAGATGTTAACTTAGCCTGTCACACACTCCGTCATAGCCTTATCTCTCCTATATTCCCTGTCGTATGTCAATTCTATTTAGTTCTCAGAGTCAATTCCGGTCTCAAATGAACAGACTCCCTTCAAACATCTCCAAAGATCCTTTTTGATAACAGCTTGCCATTGAACAGTTGGCACATATGTTGAAGTGAAATCAGCCCCGATTGTGGTCTGATTTTTCTAAGGGCAGCCCATCCATCTTTTATATTTGCAAAGAACAAACTCAGAGTTTTCAAACTGTTGAAACAGCAGCAGAGATGGAAACCGGTTTAGAATCTCCAGAAATTGCCCTGATTATACGGCTGCGTTTGTAACCTAGTAACTGTGTTGATTACAGCATAGACAGCTTTGGCAGTATGACACGCAGACACAATTGCTCTCTGTAATATTAACCTATAGGTAACAGTTAAATCACGTGTTCAGTTAATCTACTGGCCAGGCTGTGAAGGATGGAAGCATATAAAAAACAAGAAACATAAAGCTGCAGAGTTTCTTTGGCAACCCAAAGAAGTTTGTGTGTGTCTTTGGAGAGAGTTGGCAAGAGTATTGTTGGACACCGATGGGTGACTCAGCACTGCCAAGCTGCTCTCTGAGACTGTGACATGCGTTTAAACGAGTTATGGCCACAAAGAGACCCATTCAATCGAAGCGCCCATGCTTCTACTCTCCTTTAAATCCCTGACGAACTTGACTCCCGAATCCCAATAGCAGTAATGATTCCCAGTTATCCCCCCCGACCCAGGAACGTAAAACACCCCCACAATACTCCCTGGCTGAGGCTTAACCGGACAGCCTCATTTCGCTACAGTCTGGATGGCAGGACTTTTATAAAGAGATGAAAAGAGCCTTCATATTGGGGAGAATAGAATCCTAGCAACGCAGCAACGTGGCAAACACAGGATAAGCACATGTGTCTTTCTGTAGTTGATCTGAGACAAATAAACAGTGTCAGGAGGGGCAAAGTAGTTCTTCAAGGAAACACCGGGGGGATAGTCGGGCTGTTTCTCATTCAGATGAATGAGTTGGATTTTTAAGACCGAAGGCAATTAGCGCAACACTGATGGCAGTTTAAATCACAGCTCGTAACATTACGCTGTGGCAGATGATATCAAGGAAGTGGGAGCCAAGAGCAGAAGATACATCCACCCGATTGGTGCAATGTTGCTGCTCAGGATGTGAGTCATTTAGCCTCCTTCTATAAGGGCATTAGATTTTGACACAGATAGAGAATTATATAAATTCAAGCTGAGTCTAATAAAGTCAGGTCGAGTCAGGTATAATAAGTTTAATATAATTATACTTTAAAATGATCAAAAAAAGGCTGATGAGGTGTGGTTTAAACTAAAAACAAGCGTTCATTGAGACAAGCTTGAGACTGTAGAATATTACACAATCTGAAAAGTATTGCCTCACCATCTGTATGGATTCTAAGCTATCCAAGTCATCAATAGCGTATCGCCAGAATAGAAGCCATCGACTGAAACAGATACTTTAAAATGTCAGGGTCAGGGGGCCTTGTGCGCTGTTCATCTCATGCCCAGGATAACACTAATCTTTTTTTTCTTTAAAGCCATGAAAAAACTTAAAGCAATCCTTTCTCTCTCTCTTTTCTTCCTCTCATCAACAGCAGTGATTATATATCTGCATTTAAAAGCCAGCGCGAGATTCCCCGCACACCTGACACCACGGTCACCAGCTCCCCTCGGGATCGCGGGCCAGCCCTGGCTCCCCAGTTTTCCCATTCGGAGCCCCGGCAGAGCAGCCGGCCCGGCTCCGCCAGCTCCACAGGAAATGGAGGTGAGCATATGCTAAAGGTGGGAAGTCAACACCAGCCTCCAGCCAATGCTGGCAAACTTTGGCTCCAGCCGGTTGCTTCATATCCTTTGCCAGCAACTTTGGAGAAGTGCCCATCATGATTTGGGTGTTGAGTGAAAACCAGTTGGCGTAGAAACACTTGGCTGGATACTGGAAGAAGGCATATAAACAGCTTTCCTGTGGCTGTTTGAGCCTCTTACCTACATTCATAAAGATATATGCAGAGTTTCTTAGTTATATGACGTCATGAATCAATTAATTTAAGATAAAGCCTTTCAGCTTGGCAGCTACCTTTTGATTCTGGTGTTTGTCAAGACTAAACCTTGAGTCTTTTGTACATTTCCACACAAAAGTTTAGCTTCCTGACATAGATGCATCATGACTGTCTCCCCCCCTCCAACCACCAATCTTTTTTTTTTACATTTGGCTTTTGCTGCGCTTTTTACGGATATGTTTACCAAAGCAGTCCATCCTGGTAACTGAAGGATGAACTGACTTCTCTTAACAAAGGCATAATTGATTGTGAGCAGATAAACAACTATCCATTTCTGTGAGCTCACTTCTTGAGTTACAAAGTATCAACTGGAAGTCTGTCACTATATCCGACATTATGCTCTTTTCCGAGCTTTTGCATAACTTTGAGCTATTGAATCGATTAGGTTCCAAAAAGCAAAACGTCAGACTTTTTATAATCCTTATCATGACTTATTAAAGGATTTTCTTTTGTCTGTGTGGGACAAAGGACGTTGGCAGAGGGCATATGTTTATTATAACCTATTTAGTTCCTACAACAAAGAGATTTGTGCTGTTGTTGGACAATGCCTGCAGAGCCAGTAGTGAGTTTTTTTCTTTTATCGTTCATAAGCCAGCCAAAGCCACACCCAGCAGAACGGCACAGTGACCCCCGTGTCTTTGCCACCCAGTTAAAAACACTAATCGTGTTAAGTTTTCAGTCTCTGCAAACCAACCAGCGTTCATAGCTGTCAACTTCATATCTTGCACAAAGAACTTGAGTCACTGCAGAAAAGATCTGGTGCTCTTAGCCCGTTGATAAGATCTCTTGATGCTCTCATGGATCTTAACTGCATTTTAGAAGACCTCCAGCTCTTCCGCCGGCCGCTCTTACCATAAAGCTTGTAACAGCACCTAATGCTCTCTCAAAAGTACCACATCCTCTCTTGAGTGTGGTGCACTTTTGAAGTCTGGCAAGTGTCTGACATCTATTGGCTCACGAGGAACCCGTTCAGCGTGATCAGAGCTCAGCTTAGAGGACAGTAAGCAGACACATGGCAGCGAATACAGAAAGTCAGTTTCTTCACTTAGCCTTTTTATAGCTTTTTTTTTTGTGTGTGTTTTTTTTTTGCATGTTTAAAGGAATCTGTTAGTCTTTTTTTTTCACGGTTCCATCCTTCAATTGACATACACCTGAACATGGTCTGTTCTCAGAAAGCGTAAACACAACTAATATTTGCTGGGCTGGTGGAATGTCATCACGCTGCAAACCCCGCAGACAGGCCAGATTTGTTTTCGACCTGCCTTAGGTACACACCAGTGCTGAGACGCTCCTTTGGCTAAGGAAAGATGGGGGAGGCGTTTGTGTTGCAGGCCGGGCCACCCACTCAGTCAGCGCAAATAAAGAGGGGAGCCTCTATCCTTGTTGAGAGGACGGAAAATGCAGCTTTGCGTTAGTCAAGACAGGTCAGCCAAGCTGACTAAATGTGATGACAGATCACCATTATGTTGCCATGCAACCAGCAAAGACAGGAAGTTCAACAGTCTTTCTTAGGACGCTTATCCTTGTCCTCAGTGACAACTGTCAACAGGAAATAAGTTAGTTTTTTTCCCCCTCCTCGCTTTGTTAAATCAGGAAGATGTCTTTTCTTCTTTTTGTAAATGTGATGGAAACCTGGCACCTCTGGTGTGGAGACACTAAGGTTTAATGTCCTGTGTGGTGGTGTAAATTGAAAATACTCCTACAGTAAATAAGATGGAGCAGATGCTCCACACACTCTTCCTTTTCTTCATCTGTTCCTCTTCTCTTTCCACCTTCAGGCAGTCAGTCAAAGAGGAGGTGAGGAGGGAGCTGTCACCAGGGGGTAGCGCTATCTCCCCAGGAGCGTCAGGCTTCCTGTAACATCATCCCCTCAGGTTATGATCAGGGTCATGGCGACAGAGATGGTGAAGCATCAGCTGCAGCAGCGAGAGGAGGAAGAGAAGTGGGTGGAACAATGTGTCGGATTGTGGCCCAGCATTTCCCCCCCCTCTTTGGCTTCAACACAGGCTACTTTTGTAACATAATATGAAGAAAGACAATAATCACTACCACCCCCCCCTCCCTCCAAGTCATGCAAACCTGTGCACCTTCAACCCTCCTTGAAGTCTCTCTCCTAAAGATACAGTTTGAAACGCTCTGAGCAATCAAAAACATCCGTGTAACAAGATACAATTTGGATTCTTGCTCTAACAAAAGGAACACGACTCTAACGAGAATGTTTTAGCCATCTATAAGAAAATCATCTGTACTGTTTGTTTTGTGTCTTACTGTTTTCTAACCTCTAAAGTAAACAGATTTGCAGATCGGCCTTTTTCAGTCAGGGATAGAAGTCTTACTTCCCATCTTTCTTCTACATGTCATAGATCCAGAGGATTTCACTATTCTAATGCATTTTGTTTACAATATTTCAGCCGTCATAGTGAATTTTTCCAGATAAGTCTTTTGAAGTTCTGATAGAAATGTAAATCATACGCTGAACTCCCATTTCATACCTGTATGAAAGTAGCTGTTCCTGGTTATGTGACACTGCAGGAAATACAGTTCCTGGAATGACTCAGCAGACTTAGTGCATGCTTTAAAAACGATATAGTCTTAATTTTATTAATACAAAAACTGAGGGAAAATGAACTGATTTTTACTTGAATTTTTTTGTCGTGAAAGTCTCGAAATCACACTATTTTTTTGTAAATTTCAGGTGTGATGATGTGTATTTATGTTCTGTGCTACATTTATGTTACAGTCTGTTTAGAAAGATGACACATTTTCAGATGTTTTCAATAAATTTCTGTCACTTTACGCGTTTTGCACATCTTGGCAGTTTGTCTTACCTTCTCCTGTCACTGCTCCGAGTATTTGGCTATTCAAGGCTTTTTGACTTCATTGTACTTCACAGTAGGAAGCCGGTGAATCTCTTGCCCACAAGTATCGTATTACCAGCCACAAATTGCCTAATTCGCTCACCGTGGCACTGAATCGAGGAATTTTTTTTTTGTCTCAATGAAGACGGAAGACGGATTTTTTGATCGGAATAAGATTTTTCCTTTGATTCAACTTCCTGAAAGTGACAAACATCCTGGAAACACATGAATGTTCACATTTAAGTCTTTAAGAAAGAACATGTGAATAGCATTGAGTACTTTAAAACCTTAGTCTCCTTCCTCTGCACCCTCCTCCCTAAGCCCTCCTCTATTTTCTCCTCTTTTATCAGTGGCTAGACTTAAATAAAACCAAGACTTAATTGATTGATTATGTGTGAGCTGATATGGTTCTGTGTTGGGATTTGCATTAAGGTGCAAGTGCTTTTCGAGTAAGATGTTTGTTGTTTTAAAAGTGATTGTCAGAGCAATAAGGAAGTTGAGGAAACACTACAATGAATGACACTTTTTCCTCCGAAAGCCAAAGCCATCGCACCTGCTTCACCTGCTGCACGAGGTGTCAAAAGGTATATTGGTGTAATTTCACAATGGTGAGTATCCATTGTTGAGCTGTGTCGAAACACAGCTCAACTTTGTGACCTGTCTCTGGATCACACTGGTGACCAATGTGACCGATGCTTTCCGGGAAAAAAAAGTAAGCAAAATAAAGAGAAAAGATGTGAATTTCACAATTTTTCTTTTTAACCATTTAGCTCTCCGGATTCAGAATCCTAGATGCCCAACAGTGTTGGCCTTCATAGGAATGCTCGTTCGACCTCAGATGTCTAAAATCAAGACAAGAAAATGCACTGCTTGTTTTGGCAGTGCAAGTCTTGGTAGCTTGCACATCCACTGATAGATGACTTATTCAGTGGTTGACATAATGAACGCAGCCCCTTTGAGAACCAGCACAATGTGAGGAAACACGTTGGACATGACAGGCTGACGCACTCGTGGCCAGGTGGCAATATCACCGCCAAGCCACACTAGAACTGTTCAGCTGTAGAGGAGGAAACTGCTGCTTATTCTCAAAACAAACATGTGAACAAACACTAACAGTAGGGCGCTCACAGATACGGAAAATGGTCCAATAGAATAACTGAACTGAAATAAGAGTGCATAGGCATATAGAAATTAATGTGAAATTATGCATTTTTCTTTGGTGGTCCTTGTTGGAATCCATTTTAGGAGGCTGATTATTCAGTTTTGTGGCATGGAATTCTCTAAAGTAGGTAGGAAAGGAACAACTGACGTCATCAGTATCACCGGCTGACATTTCAGCTCTGTTTATCAGTAGACGGCCGTGTGCACAGCTGATAAAATGTGCCACTGTCCAAGAAGAGACAACCATCCAATGTCTGTCTCCCTAACCTCCTGTTTCCTCCTGTCCGGGCCCTTTAAACAGATGGGTCACCCACCCCCACGGCTGAACTTTGTTGTCAACGTGTCCTTTCAAGCCATGTTGAGTGGTTATGCTGAGTGCATCAAACTCAAGGAAAAACATCAAGTAAGACCCATTGGTTTGTACAGCAGGCTAAAGTCTAAAGCCTACAAATGAGGTGAATGTAGTCCCGATGGTGCATTTTCAACCTATGGAGAAGTTATTGATGGTGATGGTGATGGAGACCTCAAGTAAAAAGAAGAGACCTGAAGTTTCATCTACTTGTCAAAAGGAAATAGCAAATAAATCATGAAAATCTGTCATAAGACTTCAAATGGACCATACCACTAGGTCACAATAAGTCTTATATCTGAAACAAATCGATAGTGGTCATAAATTGACCAATAACACTTTATTGTAAATGTTATAGGCGAAAGGCTTTGTTGGACTAGTGTGACTAGAAAACTAGAAAAAAAATATTTGCTGTGGTGTCCATCGCCGCTTCATTCCTCGTACAGAACTTGCACAGGCCAAATCACAAAGAGATTTTTTTTTTTTTACTAAACGGAAAAGAACAGAGCCTGTAGGCAACAGGATACACATGTGCCTGAGAAGGATGGCTGGCTGGATGCAGGAAATGGAGAGAGGAGAGGAAGGAGAGATTTTGAATCGCAGCTGTGCTGAGATTGAAAAAGAAAATGTTTTGAAGTAGAGAAGGGAAACATTTTACCACGGTACGGGTAAAGTGTGGTTGTTGTGGTAATGGGTGTGCTTTCAGCATTCCAGATATTGTTTTATGAAGATATAGAAATATTTCAAAGGTACAAGTTTTAAATCACTCATAAAGAAAATGATAATGATCCTAAAATGCTCATTCAAACTACAACATTTCCTTTTCATGAGATGTCGCTGTGTGACTACAGGCTAGAAAGCTGAAAAACCTCTTTATTAACACAAGGCCCTCTAGCCGACATCAGTGATACTATCGCACACTACATGATCACACTGTAGAAAAGGTTTAACCACAGAAAGTAGTTACACCTGATTGTGTTACATAGTTAATTGTAGAGTTAATTGTATAAATTCATTGGATGAATGATATGGCTGCAACTGAATGAGGTAGAAAGGAGCAAAATGCAGCGATGAACACTGACCTATTTAGAATTTATTAGTTTGAGTTAAAAAGATGGATGGGGGAATGAACAGCTGTGGACGCAATTTATCCAAGGTGGGGCTTGTATTCAAGAGCTGAGCAAACATACGTTGATTATATTGGACTTGTATTAGTTTTGTTTTATGACGTAAATAAGTTACTCAGCGAGAGTGGAAAGGAGTACATTGTAGATTATAATAAATCTTATGTAATCCAAATGAAAAGACAAAAGTTATCAGGACATAACATTAACTAATAGACAATTAATGGATTCAATTTATTGTTTTTTGGTTGATTGGTGTCTGCTTTTTGCTCACAAAAAATAGGGATTTTACAGAATAGACAGGACCTTTCTTTCTGTATTCCTGTTGAGGTTTAACTCAGTTATTTCCTCCATATGGCCACAAGCAACAGCCAAACTCTCACAGAATAAATAAATATTTAAGCTTGTCGTAGTCTCGTGAATCAGTTTTCATTCCGACCTCCATTTTCCGCCTTTAGACCTTACAAACAGAAGTCTGTAACATAAACATGTCCAGTAATTCTTTTGGAAGACAAATTGACTTCAGTCAAGCAGAAAAGGATCTTAACATAATGCCATATTGACACAAGTAGGATGCATCTGAGTTAAGTTGTGCTTTGGCTAAATGAGTTGTTACCACATGAAGATGAGAATAAAAAGGATAAAAGGATAAAGTGGGGGAAAACCTGAGAGAATTTAAAAACGTTGGGCGGACATTTAAACAATGCACAGCAGAAAAAGGACTAAAATTACAATGAATCTTTGTGTGATCAAAGTGAAATAGAGTATGATTAATAAGCTTTGACAATAAGGTCAGGCTATGGGAAGATGGTAGGTTTTCAACCAGAATTAATTGAGTTTGGAATAACCAAATATATTACGTATTTGACAATACAGTTAAAAAATTCAGTGTAGCCCCTCTTTGATTGGAAACCTTAAGGCCATTTTCAATTACGCATTTAATATGCCCGATAAGAAAAAAAACTAGTAGGGCTCTGTGAGCTTATGCCCGTAACGCCCCACCGTTCATTCGTGACCCACATCCTGTTTTACGCGTTGACTGCGTAACAGGGCTCTTAAAAGCGGCTCCACAGTCCTGTGCAGAGATCACAGCGCGCGTCTGAGCCACGGAGCGCACGAACCGTCCCACCCGCTGCTCCAAGACCGCTCCGGAGGACAGAGATAGTTTGAGATTTTCCTACTCAAACTACAGACACATACAGTGAAGCGAACCCACTTTCCTACTCTCGGTCGTAAGAACTTTCACTTTTTAACCGTCACTCAGCCGCATCAAAAGCAGAGGAGAAACCATGTAAGTTGCGTCTTTCGCTCTTTTTTAAAAAATGTATCTCCTTTATTCAACTAGGCTTCTGTTAGACTTCACTCGAGCCTGCTTAAGGGACGGTCAATCGGAATGTTGAGATTCTTCTAAGGAGTTAGTTGGAAAAAAGACACTTTTAGGAGTCAATAAGTCAATCAGTTGAGGAGATAAGGATGGGGCTCCCCACGAATAAACTTCCGGGGGAAATATTTTTAAGACAAATCAGACAAAGTTATTGCTGTGAATGTCAAATTTTATTCGAAATTTCAAAGTGATGTTATGAGCTAAAAACGACGAACTAAATGGAATTGTTTTTTTTTACTATATCACCACCGACTGATGAAGATCAGCAAAGACTAAATTAAATATACATTTTTTGTTCCTCTCTTTATTACTTCTGTAACTCAATGTCTCTAAACAAAATCATGTCTAAACCTGTTGGTGGTAAAGGTGGGGGAGGTAGAAAAAGATAAACACCCTTGGAGGCATTGGGGCCCATATTGGGTTGTTTCAGGGGTCCTGGATGAAACAAGCCCGGCATGACATGGAATTATGAAACAAATACTTCATAGTTTCACTTCATAAAAAATATTTTGTAAAAAATCAATACTACTACAGTTTCAGTCTTCCTATAGGTTATACTTTTCTGGTTCTAAAGCACCATATGTGTCTGTAAGGAAAATTTTACGACATAGGAGTGGAAAAGTGTGCTCGTCTTCGCAAGACTGACTACTATAGACCATAAACAGTTTATAATGCACATGTATTGTATGAAAGGAGATTCGTGTTTGATACTTCTTAAATTCTCAGCATGCTGTGTTTTCTGTGAAGTCATTGAATATCTAGCATTCTTTTTGTAATACGTACGGTAGATAAGTCTGTCTGACCTGACACATGTTCAAAATTCTTTCCTTCTGTAGAATGAAGAACAGAGATCGCAGGAGAGTGTATAAGAGCGTGAGTATCATGTTCTTCGTGGCCGTGGTGGCACTGACAGTCGTCCAGAGGGGGAGCATCAACATGGGGGCTCCCTTTGCGCTCGAAAGACAGACTCGCATGCACGCTTCTGAAGGAGTGGCGCCCAGAGGAGGTCTGGAGGAGAAAATGAGCACGTACTTGGGGATGAAAGGTTTCTGGAATGCCGGTAGGCCACGGCCTAAAGCTCGCCTGACGACGGCGGAGCCCAGAGTCACTGAAAACCAAATTCGGGGTACCTGGGATGTAACCAGCTCTAACTGCAGTGCCAACCTCAACCTCTCTGGCCAGGCCTGGTTCAATGGCCTGGAGAAAAGCTTCAAGCAGTTCATGCTGTATCGACACTGTCGTTTTTTCCCCATGCTCCTCAACCACCCAGAGAAGTGCACGGGGGACATATATTTGCTGATGGTCGTTAAATCGGTGGCTACCCAGTACGATCGCAGGGAGGTCATTCGAAAAACCTGGGGCAAAGAGCGGCTGGTGGATGGCAAGAGGATAAAGACCCTCTTCCTTCTCGGAAAGCCCTCCAGCGAAGTGGAAAGAGCGAACCACCAGAAACTCGTGGAGTATGAAGACTACATCTTTGGGGATATCATACAGTGGGACTTCTTAGATACCTTCTTCAACCTGACTCTCAAGGAGACCCATTTCCTCAAGTGGTTCCACACGTACTGCCCCAGCGTGCGCTACGTCTTCAAGGGGGACGACGACGTCTTCGTCAGCGTGGAGAACATTTTTGAGTTCCTAGAGAGCAGCAGTCGGGAGAAGAACCTCTTCGTGGGGGATGTGATTTTCAAGGCTAAACCCATTCGCAAAAAAGACAACAAATATTACATCCCTCTGGCTTTGTACGATAAGACATACTACCCTCCGTATGCGGGCGGAGGAGGTTTTTTGATGGATGGAACGCTGGTTCGAAGGCTCCACGGGGCTGCGGACACCCTGGAGCTTTACCCCATCGACGACGTCTTCCTGGGCATGTGTCTGGAGGTACTGCAGGTCACGCCCGTGAAACACAATGCCTTTAAGACGTTCGGCTTGGTGAAAAATAAGAAGAGCAAGATGAACCGGGAGCCGTGTTTCTTCAAAAACATGATCGTGGTGCACAAGCTGCTCCCATCAGACCTCATGCACATGTGGAACCTGGTCAACACCGACCTGGTGTGCTCACAGAAAATGGAGCTCCTATAGCTTCAGAGAGCACCTTTTAAGGACTTCCTCAAAAGTAAATTATAAGGACTTTTTTAAAAAAAAGCTTATCTAGAATTGTGTATTTATATTGGGGTTTTGAAAAGGGACACCGTCAGCACTCAAATTCAGAAACAGCACCTAAGCGGAGCTGCTGCGTGAATGGTATTTTATTCTGTTATTTAATGTTATGTTTTTTGGGTTCTGTCGGAAACGTACATCCTCCTCATGTCTTTCTCAACGGTCAGGGTGGGATCCCTCTAATTTGGTGTGGTGGAGGGATTTTGTTGAATCAGGAACATTCAACGTTGTAAATCATCTCTGGAAATGAAACCCACTAATGTGACAACATTTAAGTTTTACAGTTCATTTTCATTTAAAAGGACAGATGATGAATGAGTGTTTTATTTGATGTAACTTATTGTGCCTTTGGTTAGTTAAGAGGTGTTGCTTTTTGAGAGTCAGAGCACGTGGATTTAACGGGGATATACATTGCTTCAATTTGAAACAGTTTGGAATACTCTGATGACTGAAGACAGTTAAAAGTCAGAGAAGAAATACATCTACCTCACTGACTTGGGAAAAAAAAAACACATTTCAATATAAGTGGCCACTTTTTATTTCATGCACATGTATTCACGCAAACACACATACGTCAGTTGCACTCCTCGCAGTCCATATTTGAAATATGACTGGCTTAATTTAAACATCCTTAGCATGTGTACCACTGGAAATATGTGCAGTATTTACATGTGTTATCTGTCGATTTGAATGTGCCGACTTCTACTTGACATAAATTTGGTTAATGGTGAGCAACGACACTGTGAACTGAAACTTTTCTTGCTGGTACGACTGTATGGCGCGATATTTTGATTAGTCCCCCAATAACAGGGGGCCCAAGCGGGGTTTTTTACGCTTTTAAAAGCGAGCAGTAAACCTTTTAATGGAACATCCCAAAATCATTGAATGATGTGGGTGAAGTGGTTGAAGATTTATGTCTAGGTTATATAAACCTGTGTAAAGATCTGTGTGTACATAGGGTCCTATTGTAAATAAACAACTTGACAATACAGTTGTCCTATATTGGCGTTATTGTGTTTCGGCTTATCAGCACCTAACATCGATGTGAAAATACTGATCAGGTCATCGCACAAAGGTGTCATGTGTTGACATAGGCGTATCAGTTACACAAATTTACAGGCAGGGAAACCTATATGCTGAAGCACCAACGTTGCTATAGTATTATCAAAATCAGATTTATTTGAACAGTCAGTTCTCTCTGTCTGCCTGACACGAAGCTGGAAAACAATAAGAATATCTTTGATAACTTCCATACTTTCATTAAACTATGAAAAAATATCATAGAATGATTTTCTAAACATAGTGGGCGTCCATACCGCTCGAGTTTCTCAGAAAGTAACATCACCTTCAACTGACTTAGTGTGATATTTCACACTGTTTATGTAAGATTTCCCCCGTCCAATAATGTGTCCTTTTTATTACTTAACACGAGAGCCGCAGAGACTGATACTGTACAGCGAGCATACTGTAGAAGGCTTTGAGTCCCCCACAAAAGACAAAGACATCACACTCTCCTCCAGGGCCAAGGACAACACAGTGACGAGAAACTGGATCTTCTTTTAATCGTGTTTCTCTCAGGCCAAAACAGAAGCATACCTTGAGGTTTATCTCTTTCAACCCTGCTCTTTGTTATATAGTTGAGGTGATCTGCAGTTAAACCTGTGGGCGGAATTGTCTGTATTGTTGGACGGTTGTATCATTTATCAACCCGCAAGAATGTTACTATCACTTGCTGTGTTTCTGTTGAAATCAATTTGCTTATGTAACAACAATTATGGCATTATGACGATTCCCATACTTTCTCAGTTTGAATTTCCCCGAAGGCTTGAGAGGTGGGTTAAAGGATAAATTACTGGAAACAGAACTGTAGGTTGGGAGGAAGTCCAAACTCTGTATAAAGAAACAAATGCTATACTGTGTCTGTGTGAGAGAATTGAGCTCAGCGTAAAGGTTTATGTGCAGTATCTCAGTTGTGCTTTTATCCAGAAAGTTCATAAGCGTCAATCTTGATATGAATGATTAATTGGGTGTTTACAATACGAACCCATTTCCACGTAAGACCAGCAACTCTGTCAGACCACAGCAGTCATCCACTTCACCTCATTTCTTCTCCCATAAGCTCCATCTTGCAGAAGAATGCAATGATTCACAGTCTTATTCCTGTGTTTGTTTGCTTTGTCTTTGCATGGATGATTAAATGGCATGACTTAAGAAATTTAATATAGTCAGTTTATGTCACTTGCATAAAAAAATCATTCTAATAATGGGAATACAATCTTTTACCATTGATAATTTTCTCTTTAGGGAGTTCAACTTTTTGCTCACATTGTGTGAAGAGTCAAACCATCAGAAACCATGAAAAACTTTTTAAAAAATTTGCTTCATCCATCAAAATCCTCATGCAAATGATCTTTGATGGACCTTTTTATCATTTATTTACAGTGAAAATTGGATTTTATGTAATTTACATTAAGTTATTTAAATCTATTTTTCACTCACTGGACTTCTGGAGTTCTCCACTTGATTGGTTTTCCAACAAGAAACTAAACCTGAGTCCATTTCTCACGTAGCACTGCAAAGCTGGGGTTGTCAGTGAGGACCTAAAACCCAGAAATAAAAGCCAAATGTATGCACTTCACATAAACGATCAACTTTAATAATCATTTGGAATTTTTCCTAGACTTAATGACAAAAAGGTTGCGACACAGGCTGTGTGCTGCTCAGAGAACTGACTTATCAACTACTGGCCAAGACTTACTGTAATCTAAAGTAAATGTCCCACTTTGTTGATGAAAGTGGGCTGTAAGTGTATAAACTGCCAGCTTTCTCCTCTGCTTGCTGACTGAGAGCGTTCTATTTGCTGACACTAATTGGGGGGAGCTTTTGATGTCAGCTTTGGCCCTGGGTCAGCCGGTTTTCACACCAGACCTCTATTTTCTTCAAAGGCCTTTCTTTGAGAATCATCCCTGGCATGGCTTTAGACAGGAGTGTGCTTCAGATAAAACTAAAAATACAATTCCCAGACTTACTGTCTGCTAACAGTCCTGTCCACAAACTATGTATATAGTAGATTACATTTAAGACCAGAAGTACTCTGTACAGATTGGTGAATAGATCCAAACTTTCAGTTTGGAGTCCAGTCCAAATGAGCAACAAAAATAGAGAAGTAAAAAATGCAAATGTTCAAGTCAAAACATGGCATGCTGGCTTCTGCAACAGGGAATAATTGTATTAATGTTTGTTGTGGCTTTGATGAAAGGAGAACCACTTTTTTTTACATGGGGAATATCTCTTTAAGGTCTGACATATCCTCTGTAAAGAATATCACTATTACTTCAGGACAGAGGTAAAGACACAATGTAGGATAACCTGAATGGAGCATCCTGAGGTAAAACAGAAAAGAAAGCACACGGGTCACCCTAGACAGCCGACATCATGCCTCAGAGAAAAGCCAGCATGACCTCTGTCATCTTTAGAGGCGGGAGGCAACAAATCCCTAAATGGAGTTATTCATGGGTGCCATCATCACACCCTCCAACCACAAACCTTTGGGAACAAAGATCCCTGTTTCAGCAGCCAGAACTGTAAAGCGACAACGTTCTGCTGTCCTCTGTCTGTCTTTGTCACCGACAGATCAGATCACTTATCAGTGGGGGGTCAGGGTAAAACGATTAGATTCGATTGCCCTTTTCCAAGAAAATATAACAGGTTCCATTCCACACGCTTTTCCATTCCACACGCTTTTACATGCGTTGTTTATAACAAAGATGAAAAAAAATTTAAAAGTTGGATAAAAGTTGTGGCAAAAAATCACATAAGTTATTTCCTCATAGCTGTGACAAACGTCTGGAGGTTTGGAGACTGTCACGGTGCTTCTCATTCATTTCAGTGTCAACTTCAATGACACCTACATTAAAGTTTTAGGTGATTGATTAAAGACAAAATCATTGCCAAAAAACAAGAAAAAAAAATTGCAATGTTAAGGCAATAAATAATATTTGATATACTGAGTTTACCCAGAGATAGATTTCTGAAAATAGTTTCCTGCCTCACAAGCATACAGGTATTGGTATCAAACCTGAGACCGCTCAGCCTTCTCAGGGTGCAGATGCTGGCACTGACTGCCCCCTACTGGTGATCATGACCTACTACTACTACTACTTTAGGCTGTTGGCGGCAAAGGCCAAATCTACAATCCTTTCTGTACAGGAACTGTGCATTGCTCATCTTCCATCAAGTTGTGAACCAGATTTAGGTGCCAAACTAAGGAAATTAATTTTATACCGTACAAATCCTGCAGCTAACCCGAGCCTGTTTGACATGGCAGGTTTCCGTAAAAAAAAAAAAAAGAAAGAAAAAAAAACACCAAATCACGTACAATGGTTTATTTCATGATGTGAAAAATCTGAGATGGGGGGAACCAACGAAAGATTTAGTCGATGCACTACAAACATTTTATGTTACATGTCTTTCATCAATGACCCAACCAACTCGGCTCCATCAGACAACCATTATAAACATCCAAAGCGAAGAGGACTACCAAAATATGAATTTGCACAGTAAAACTTCTAAAGAAACTTAAACGACAAAATAAAACATGGATACAAGTGTAATCATTTGTTTCATTTTGTTTTTTTACAAAAGGTAAAATGAAAATCATACAAACTGTTTACATTTACACAATGCATCCGACAAGGCAAGCACATTTTTCACAGGACGCTTGCTTGCCAGACCCATTCCATTTTACTCCTTCGGAAAAAAAGACAGTTGAGGAGGGCGAGAGGTGCAGGCTTCCGTTCAGGACATTCGGTTTTCACACTTAGCACTGAAGCTGAGAAGGTCAGGGTACCATTCTGGCACAGGGGGGGCGTAGTCGGTACGAGGGGTCTAAATACAGGGCTAAAAATGCCTGTTTACAGTTAAATATATATACCAATGATGCTTTCTGGAATGTCCAAAAGCTCTGAAGATTGATGAAACCAGAGTCCATTCAAAATTTAAAAGACTTTAGTCGTCAAACTTGATCTTCTTCCCCTGGGGTTTCGCTCCAAATCCTCCCCCTCTTCCACCTGAAATGAAAATGGTTGATAAAAGTTAAAAGCCTGGAATTACCTCCCTTCCAGTTTTGTGCTCTGATAATGAATTTCTATTGACTGAAATAACTCACCTCCACGGCCACCGAATCCGCCGCCGCGTCCACCACCACGAGGACCTCCCCTTCCTCCCCCTCTGCCGCCGCCTCCACGGCCTCCCCTGAAACCTCCACGGCCTCCAAAGCCAAATCCTCCTCCGCCGCCGCCTCTGCCCCCGCGGAAGCCGCCCTCGCCCTTGGGCTTGGCGTAATCCAGGGTCACCCTGCTGCCGTCGATCTCGCCGTCCTCCATCGCCTCTTTGGCGGCCTTGCAGTCGTCTTCGTTGTCAAAGTCCACGAAGCCGAAGCTGTTGGTGAGACAGAGCGCACTTGGTCAGTAAGAAATTTAACTGCGAGGTCGCTTTACTTTTCATGCCAATCCGCACGCCGTCACTTGGAGACAGGGCGGTGCTCACGAGAAGAGCCTAGCTGGATTACGGACAATAACCAAACCAAATGACGCACCACTTAGAAGAGCCCGTGTCTCTGTCTGTGACTATCCGGGCAGCGACGGCGGTCTCGAAGGACTCCTTCAGGCTCTGATCCGTCGTGTCCTCGGAGAGGCCTTTGACAAAGAGGGTCTTTGTTGGACCTGGTGGAGAAGAAAGACAATTCAAAAAGGTGAGAGAAGGAAATTGAGAGAGCGCGTAGACGGGCGTGCCGCAGACCAGATCAGGACTTGACTATCTTAGAATCGTCACAGAGTATCAGGAGATCATGTTTTCATCACATCCGGTCAGATTTAGGGGTGTTTTGACAGTGTGACGCTGTACCCGAGTTCCCCCGGCCCCCGTCTCTCGCGCCGCTGTTCTGGCTGTACTCCAGTCGGATTGATCTGCCTTCGATTTCTGTGTTGTTGAAGTTTTCCAGAGCTTCCTTGGCATCCTCCATGCTCTCAAACTCAATAAAGGCAAAACTGGGGACAGAAGCACCAACCGTGTTAAATCCAACTACAAGTCTGATTCTAATAAACTAAGACAGCGCCATCTGTTGCACGGCAGACGTGGGCAGCACCCGACAGGAAACCAGGGAGGCCTGTTCTGACTGTGCACTGACTCTACTTCTCGTGCGAATCCTTGCAGAATCATGGGTCAGATTGAGAGGAGCTCATGAGAAGGTACACCAGACCGAGACCTCGGCTAACAGCTCCAACACTCACCCTTTGGGCCTGCCGTCTCTCTGTGGAATCCTCACGGAGACGGCCTTCTCAAATGTGGACTGCAGCACTTCCTCTGTAGCACTGAAGGCCAGATTGTTCACCACCAGGGTTTTGTTGGTGGAGCCTGCTCCTACAAACAGGAAAAAAGGAGAGATGTGATGGGAGAATAAAGGGAGCATTTTCACCTCAACAGAACAAAGACCCTTTGGATACAAAAAAAACATACAGTAGCCTTTAATGACACATGTTTGATACAGATACATGACCCATGTTATCTTCAAAACTTATTTTCTGAATAAAAAATCAAACCCTAATTTATGTTATGTACCTTATGGTCAGAAAGTACACATAAAATTCAATTTTTTTTTTTTAATTGCAAATTTCACAACAGTTCACACTGAAGTTTGAAAAAATAATCTTTAAGAGAACTGTTATTCACTTTTCCTTTTTAAACCTCTATCGTGCTCTGCACCATTTCCATACAATACAAAAATTTTACCTGACATCCTGGCTCCCTTCTGGCTCTTTTCTCCAACATAGTCGACCATGATGGATCTTCCCTGGATGTCAGCACCCTGAGCCTCCTCCAACATCTTCTCTGCTTCCGCCTCAGTCTTGAACTCAATGTAGGCGATGCTGTAAAGAAAAACTTTGTATCAGGAAGAGGATGGAGCTGCCAAACAATACCTGATGGCATATGGGACAGGTCGAATAATGACAAACAGCCCACTCCATTTCCCCGATCTCACCCTCTGTTCGAGCCGTTCTGGCCCTGGGGTAGCCGCACGTCCACTGCGTCTTCAAACAGTTCCCTCAGGTCATCAACCGTTGCGGAGAAGGGGAGATTTTTCACAAAAAGAGTCCGCGTGTCTCTCTCTGCAGGAAACGCCAGTGTCAGCTGCGCAAATGCCACATACCACCACCCCCCCTCCAAACAACTGGGCACAGTTTACCTTTCTTGCCATCTTGGGAGCTCTCTTTGCTGCGGGCCTTGTCCAGCTTCAGCTCCTGACCCATGACCTTCTTGCCATTCAGTTCCATCGCTTTGTTCATGTCCTCTTCAGAAGCAAAGTCAACATAGCCGAATTTCCTACCAAAAACAGAGTTGTTACGTTTCAATCGTGCTACATACCTGATCATGTTACACCGAGCCTGAAACCGTAGATGGGGGGGGGGGAGACATTAACTTACTTTGATCCCCCTAGCCGGACATCAACGATTTCTAGGCTGTTTTTGGAGAAGAATTTCTTCAAAGAAGCTTTGATCTCGTCAAAGTCTTTATTGGCGTTCAAGTTTCCCACAAATAAACAGAACCCTGAAAAAAGGACAGTGTCAATTGTGTAACATTCATAGTCATTAAATCTATTTTTGATGAACTGCAGATTGGTGGTCCTTACCTTCCCCGTCTGGTTTTGCTTTCTTAGCAGGAGGTGTCTCCTTTTTGCTCTCGGCCTTCCTTTTTGCAGGTTTCGCTGGGGCCTCTGTGGAGAAAGGAGCAGTGCAGTTCTTTAAGTCAAAGCCTGTCATGTGGGATGACGCAGCTTGCGACTGCCGCTGAACTGAGGCGCATTGAACACCGACCACAAATTGCAGAAAGGTTTTATAAAATCAAGTGGGGTACATTTACTTTTAAAGCCTCATTTTAGTTTACCCAGTACAGACCATGAGGAAATCAATGTGAGACACGATCCACTTCAAGTTAAACCGAACTCACCTTCTTCCTCCTCATCCTCTTCATCATCATCATCCTCCTCCTCCTCGTCGTCATCCTCCTCTTCCGACTCTTCTTTAGCTTTTACCATGCCTGCTTTCTTGGCCTTTGTTGCTGCAGGAGCAGGAGTTGTGTCCATCTCTTCTTCAGAGTCTACAAGCCAAAGACGTTAAAGGCACAAATCCATCACAACGGCCAAAAACCAACCAGGTGACCATCCGTTGCAAACCCGGGTCAGATGTATTATAAAGGTGACATCACACAAAATCAGTATTAAGTCCCTTTTGATCATCATTCAAATCCTGGAGCCTTTCTAAACCATTAAACCCAAATCTGATTAAAACAAACGACAGACTCTTACCATCCTCCTCATCGTCATCTTCGTCAGAGGACTCTTCTGCAGGCTGGGCTTTAACTGCTGGCTTGGCTGCTTTGGCCGGTTTGGCTGGAGTAGCCTTTTTGGGGGGTGGGGCTTCTTCTTCAGACTCCTCTTCCTCATCAGAGGACTCTTCAGCAGGCTGTGGTTTAGCTGCTGGCTTGGCTGCTGCTTTAGCAGGTTTAGCTGGAGTAGCCTTCTTAGGGGGTGGGGCCTCCTCTTCTGACTCATCTAAAGTGAAAAAAAGAAAAAAACAGGGACAGTTTGAGAGCTCTTACCTGAATATTCACAGTTCTCATTTTAGATGTTTTCAGACAATGTGACAGCGATTGAGGATAGAACCGGCAGACGAAAAACATGCCGGTACCGAAGACATAGCACTGCCTTTGTTTTTCCTCCGTACATTACACACATGAGTACTGCACAACCCCATGTATGCCAAGAAATGGAGGGTGAGACGGTGTTCATGTTAAACCCGGACTATATTCAATGTTGCAGCAGCACGTACCATCATCATTTGAGGACTCTGCCTTTGCTGGGGCAGCCTTAGCTGGTGTGGGCTTAGCGGCCTTCTTTGCAGGTGTTGCTTTTGCAGGCGTTGCTTTCGCAGGTGTCTTCTTGGGTGGAGGGGCTTCCTCCTCAGATGACTCTTCTACAAATGATCATGAGTTAATTTATTATTATTCACAACAGAAGGGCCAAAACATTTTTTTTAGTTTATAGTATAATTATCCATTCAGTTTTGAATACATAATTAGCACAGGAATTGTAAAGCTTACCATCATCTTCTTCATCATCCTCATCACTACTTTCGGCTTTTTTGGCAGCAGTACCGTTCTTTACAACTGGGGTGGCTTTAGCTGGAGTTGCCTTCTTTGCAACTTTTGGCGGAGGGATCTGACATTCGGGGAAAAAATTTAAAAATCAATAAATAGAAATAAACCAATAAATGACCATGTCATTAAATCTCACCACTTCTTCCTCTTCACTGCTGTCCTCATCACTGGATTCCTCTTCCACCTTCTTGGGGGGTGGAGCTTTTTTCTTGAGGGCTTGTTGATTTGCTGCCTGAAATGGGAAATATGGAACTCGAGTTAAAATGACTTCCTCAGATAGCTGATCAACCTTTCATAAACTTTAACAGGCCTACAACGATCAAATAAAGGCTTAAAACTATTTACAATGGAAACCATTACCCTTTCGATGTCAGGCATGAATTGGGTTTACCACATGGAGGACTTAACCCACGTGTTACGTTTCTAACACTAGAAAACTCAAAAACTAGATTAAAGTGATTAAATAACTGATAAACTGTGAATCGAGATGTGTCGTGATCGTTGTTTGAATTGTAAAACGTTCTTCTGGGTATTGGTTGCTGCCTCGTGCGTCTCACTGAGCAGGCGCCCAACCCACGTGGAGCTTAGGAGGCCGGCCAGCTAGCATGTCGGCTAATGACTCAGTCGCACATATAGCACACTTACACCAAAGGAAACATTTCACGGTAAAATGATGTTTGAGAGCATTAAATAACCGGGTCCGGATGAAGAAACACTGCGACACACGACTGCGTTGGATAAATGTGCTTAAAGGAAAATTAGGCTCATGCTAGTAGCCGGGACGAAATAACACGCCAGGCGCAATTAAATATAATAAAACTCCATAAAATGTTCGTGTTAATCGGCGGATCCGTTTAAAGTCGCCATTCTAATGAATCCTCAAATTGAATAGTTAAGCTGCGAACACTGCTGAGTGCCATTTTGAAAAAGTCCGTGTTACAGGCCGTAGCAGGCCTATAAACCAACAGCAAGGCAACAACATGGCTCCTCGCGACGAAAAAACGTACTGGAAGAAAAGCACGACGCATTCGCCATTAAGCATGCAGAACAAAAACTACCCCAATAGCGTGAATTAATTTCAATACATATGTACACGTTTCGCTTGCATTAGAGTTCGTTCTTCTCTCACAAAAACAGCAACTTCTGCATGAAGGCCTCGTGCGTAAAGAAAGCCCAATTTCGACCACAATTGCGTACACAATTAACCGTAACAGCATTGAAAATGTTTTTTTAGTTGTCTTACCTTGGCTAGCTTGACCATGGTTATTTCTGATGTGTTTCAACGAAACACGAGGAACTGGTTGAACTGATTCAAGTAACAAAAAATCTAATGTATGCACGTGGTTCAGCCTGCTCAGTGGAACATTGGACAGGAAAGACAGATAAGTCGAAGTCGCAGTTGCTCTCCAGCTCTGCGCGCTAACGCAGACCCGCCCACATGACTGCATGGACCAATCAGAAGTGACGAGATTTGCATCGTGCCCGCGCCTCCCCTCTAACGTGAAATTTAGGTAATTGTGTTTTCCATATTACTAACAATTCAAATAAATTGTATGATGTTCATTATTTGACTGTGCATCCTGTAAGATTTTTTCTCAACGTTCGATAAACTTAATTATAGATAACAGAGTGGAAACTAGACTGAAAGTATTCATATTTCTTGCAGCTGTTGATGTGGACCACGTGGTTTGGACATTTGTCGTAAACCATCACTTCCATCACACGTGGCCTCGACCTGTTTAAGGGAACAGTCGCCAGTGAGCCATAAGGTAACTTATGGTAACTGTTGCTTATCAGGTGGGCGACACATATGGACTGTAGAGTGTACAAATTCAATCAGTTTCTTTAACTAAACACGCAGAGTATCCAAAGTTAGAAATGGATTACTTCTGTTACATTTGTTCCATTTGTAAACATGCCCAATAGAGGAACACAGCCATGGTAACCACGTGTCAGTATGCAGGTCTTTCTTTGCAAGACTTTATTGGATTGTCTCAATTTGTAATCGTCTTTTGAGTAATAATAACTGTGTTTTGTACTCTTTTTTTGTCTTTTATCATGGCTCCACAAGACTGGCTCAGTTTAATGACAACTTGCCTTTCGAGAAAAAGATCTCATCCAAACTCAAAGCACAGCATTGATGCTTGTTGACTTATGTATTATCTTCCTAAACTACAAAATCCAATTAAAACACCCAAAGATAACGGAATGAAATGAATATCTTCTGCTACATAAAGTGGTTGCTTTTATGTTAGTTTGAACTGATGTTTCAGCTGTTTCCCTCTGATGCTGAAGACTTACCAGCATGGCACAGTATGGCACAATACCACGTGTTTAACAGGTAACAACCAAGCCCCGGCAGCTAGTTTTCCAGGGTGTGAACAGCACTGAGTAATTAACCTGCCACACCACACAGAGGCAGCATTGCCTTTTACTGCTGTTGCTCAAACTGGAGTCTCTTTGGAACAGGATACTTTGAGAGGTAAAAGGTGATATTTATTTTATTACCCTGATTTTTCTTCTGTTTTCACCCTAAGATAGAAAAAATAACGTTGCTTTATGTCTTTACAAGTTGAAGTGAATCATTCTCACTTTTATTCTATTTTCAGCCCACTGACTGGCTTGAAGGTGGTTTTCAAAATTCCCCTTACAAATAATAAAGGTTGTGTGAAATGTCTTTCTGAACGGAAAACATCTCTGACTCACAATTCAGGGAAAAGAAAATGTATTCTTCACCTCCATTTTCCCCTCAATATCTTGTATTGATCTTCCATCTCTCTGAGTAGAGATGGTAGATCATCTCTGTGTTCTGTTATCAAGAGTACAAATAATTTAATCTAACCCCATCACTGGGCATTCGGAATGAATTGCTGGGTAAAGACAGCCTTGGCTGTCCTTGGACCTAAAAGTCACTTACTTTCCTCATAACCTGTCCTGTGTGCTCATATTAGTTTACTAAAGAAATCACATTTACATGTGTGTAGAAATTCTGGAAAATTAAGATTAATCTGAGTCTTAAACCAGTTACAAATATATTGGATGTGAGGTTGCTTCAACATATAAAAAGTATGAGGCAGAGAAATAAATGCACCACAAATAAGTGGATTTTCTGTTCCCAGTCAAACCTTTGCTTGTACCACGGTAGCAGCATTATTTATGCACTGTACAGGTTAACAAAGAGATGACAGCCTTACAAAAGCATGGGAGGATTGTCACAAAACATTATAGTTTAAAACATATTTTTATTAAAGAAAATGTGTTTACTGTGGCCCTGCGATGGACTGGCGGACTGTCCAGGGTGTACCCCGCCTCTCGCCCGTTGACCACTGGGATAGGCTCCAGTTCTCCCCGCGACCCCATTAGGGAGTAAGCAGTAATGATAATGGATGGGTGGATGGTGTATAGTGAAAGTAAAGTGTAACTATAAAGATAAATCAACTATGAAAAAATTATATAAAGTTAATATAAGAATGAATCAATCGGTAAGACTTTAGATCTATTTTAAACTTATGAATAATGATTTGTACAGGAGTTTGTGATTCTTAGGATCTTAGTTAGATCTTACGCCGAGTAAAAAGAGTTTTTGATGCATCTGTGAACCTTTAACGAGACAAATTCATTAGTGGCATTTTCTCACTAAATATAAAAGCCCTTGTGCATTTTAAAAGACATTAATTAGATTTTGAAATGATACATTTGAATGTCCTATCTTCTTGTATATGGAAAGGATGCCTTCCACTGTTCCTGTCTCCTACAGCTCTATAACGCCCTCTAGTGAACGAGTACATTCATGCAGGTTGTGAGAATTTTACTTTATCACTACACCGTGTGTATCATGTTTCAAGACATTGGAAAGGAAAACGATATAAACCATATAAAGTTCAACCCACAGTTATAGAGTTTCATCAGATAAACTAAGACTATGAAGACCTTTTTTGCTTGATTTAATTTGCCATGTTTTCATACTGGTGGCAAAACTCAGCAAAAAAGTCACCTGGTCACAAATAGTGGTTGACTACAACTTTGTAAAATCAGACATATTCAATAATGTTCTGCTCCAAATAAAGTTTGGCCCTCTCTAACTTTTAACTGATTATCCTATAACTGTGTAGAGCAACTTATAGCTAATTCATTAACACATTTTCCTTATAAACACTATTTTATAGAGCTGTTTTAAATGTTTCCATATTATTTTCTTGAACTACCCACTTGGTTGCTTTTGAATTTCACATATTTACTGCCTTTTTACAAACTTAATTGCTTCACTTTAGATTGGAAACTGCTCATAAATGGGTATTGTAGCATAAACATAGACATTGTTAATACTGTCATGATATAACTTAAATCAGTGGCTGTAAAGTATTGATCTGGGTCCAAGTTACTGATAATTCAGCTATGAAATTGGTTAACAGATTGCTTTATCTCTTCTGTCTTATAAATACACACCATTTTTGTCCCTTTAAATCCCACTGTAGTATAATACTATTAAGAAAAGCATTTTTCAGAACAGAATATTGGCCAACAGCAAGAAGTTTTTAGGACCTGCATGCTCATCCTTTACCTGCATTTACAGGCTCTGTCTCTCCTATTTTCTGCTGGGATATTACACCCATAATCCCACACCTACTGAATGATTTAGCGGTATGATTTTAAATCGTCATCCAAACTCTACCTTTACCAGGTGTCATGATTCGGAAATTAGATTTTCCTGCCTCATTATTTAAGTGCTTGTAGGTAACAAAATGAAGTTTACCATTCCATTTAAAATTTCCATATTGTAATATGTAATGTGGAATCAATACCATGTTGTAACAGTTTCATGATTAAATCTCTTGACTTATTTGCATGGGAAAAGATCCAAAGCAGCCAACTCATCCTCATGCAGAA
This sequence comes from Menidia menidia, assembly GCA_907169785.1. Lineage (NCBI taxonomy): Eukaryota > Metazoa > Chordata > Actinopteri > Atheriniformes > Atherinopsidae > Menidia > Menidia menidia. Next base: position 15,610,734 of record CAJRST010000002.1, on the reverse strand, counting down.
TAATTGATGGTAAGTCTTATAATAAATCTATTATAACTATTGAACTGCAAAATGCAAACACTGTTGGCCCTTTACGTGTCACATACACTCCTATTACTACAACTTCCTCTCCCAAATCCAAGGCAGAAGGTAATTAGAGACTAGAATTTTCTAAATCCAGTTGAACACAGACGCCCAGAGACATGGGATGTAAGTGCACGTGGAATATCTTTTTTTTTTTTCATTTTTTAAAACATTTACAGTTATCTGCGACAAAAGAAAAGGGTAACAAACAGAATTGACCTGCAGTTTGCATCCATTTTCAAAATGTTACATAAATAAAACTCATATTTATAAATATCTCTTTTTATAAACATATAAATATTTTTTAAACATAAATACATTTATGCAGCGGGAGATGAAGTACTTGAATGTACAGCAGCGGGGCAATAATGTACAGCTTTGCAGTTTGTAGTTTTTACACCATTGTCCACAATGTTGTAGTATATATCTGTTTGTATAAGTAGATCATTTTGTGTGGTATACATATATGTATATATACCTGCGTATTTACGTAGTATATATGTATTTATATGAAGATTTTGTAGCATTATCATCTCAGTCCTTGTAAATGCTGGTCCAGGCCAATTTCGTACCGAAAATCTTTTCATTTGATGATTTTTCTTTATTTTTTTTTCCTCAGGTGAGAACAAACTCAACTCTTGTTGTCCAAAACCATCGTCCAGAGGTCTAGAAAAAGAAAGGAAAAAGAAGAGAAAAGATTAAACCAAAAGTCAGCGACAGCTCAGTGAGCACTGTGTCACTCAGACTGTGTTTTTTAAAATGTTTTCAGTAACCCTTGCTCTTCTGTCTCTCTTCCTAAGACCTGCAAACTAGCATATTTGTGGGTGTCAGCTGATGAGTAACGCTCATTCACAGCTGTCACAAAATTACAAATGCAGTCATCGGGATTTCACAGTGTGCCACAACCACAAAAAGGCCTCAGCCCTCAGGACTAATTATGTGTCACCTAGCTTCCTTATTACTCCATTCACCAACACAGCCCCTTCCTTATATTTGGTCAAAACACTCGGGTAAAGAAAATGGGTTTCCCAGAAAGCTCCTGACCACTGCAGGATACTCCATTTTCAAGGGAGTGTATGTCTGCATCCCCACTTCCTTCCTCCGTCTCTCCCTGACTTTCTTTTCTCCCTAAACAAGATGTATGTTGCCGCTATTCACATAAAACAGATGGTCTCATTCAAATGATGCGTAAGGACACAAGAGTGAACTTCCTAAATATCCACTGGATTGTTCCCAGTTCATCACTGTACGTCAGTGTGAGGGGGCTTTCCTGACGGGTATTCCTGCTGTTCCTGGGAGCTTGACTTGACAAAAATGTTTTTCTTCTTAAAAGCTTGACATCAGCTTAAGTGTTGGTTGCTCACATTCAGTTTGTTGCTATCTCTCATATCTAACCCACCTATTTGGATCTGTCACGGTACAACCATTATAGACACGTTCTGCCGTTTCAGGCTTTTGTTCACAATAATGCTTTCACTGATTCCAGATAACTGTTCTTTACTGGTTTGACCATGAATGAAAATAACACCTTGTCCTGAGATTAATATAAAAGAAAAAAAGATCTAAGATTAGGTGTCTGATCTCTATTCTGTGGACTCTTAACTATCCATCCATTCATGTCTTATCCCATGACTTTAGTTGTTCATATATTCATCAAGAAAAGTTTGTAAACCAGTAAAAAATTATTAGACTCTTTTAGCCTTTAAGCGTCCCATAATCACTGACAGAAACCGCTTTCTTGATCCCTCTTTCTCCTCCACCTCCCCTCAAACTGCACAGCCCTTCTTCCCTTGTTTATCAGCCCCATTCATAATTCCATTCATTCTCCACCGTAGCCCTCCGCATTGCGTTTCTGATCTGACCCTGACTCAGTCTAAGAGTGAAGTGAGTTGACTGTTAAAGCTCACTTACCCTCGATTCGAATCGTCGACCCTAGCAGCCCATGCCGCTGATGGTCCCTATTCTGTCCATCTTATGTCCGAAGCAGCCACTCGTGGAGCCTCCTTTCTTGCTCCCTGATTTGTGTTTCCTCGTTGGGGGTTGGTCGTTCAAGAGACGTGCCCACATCCCTCTGGCCCGAGTGTCCATCCGTAAATCTCTCAGTAACCGTATCCGAGTGCGCACAGCGTCCAGCCGCTTCTCCCTCTCTCCCGACTCCAGAAATTCTGCCAACTCCTCGCCCAGCAAACTTCTAAGAGACTGGAAGAAAAGAGAAGATAAACAATGTATCCCTTAGGCGAATATATTGTGCAAAGAGATCGGGTTGTGATAAAATTGCAAAGACCTAGAGCTTGTTTGAGCAGAGTACAGTTTGCTGTAAGCCTTAACCGTAACCACATCTGAACATAAACATTGGCAAATAATGGTTTCGACACTTATTGAACGTATTTGTAAAACTAAGTAACTATCTTCTTCCATTCAAAGTTAAAACTGCCAAAAAAAAGTGGATGTCACGGGTTTAAAAGTAAATTTCCTAAAGAAAAATCTTAGAATGTTTAGATTTTGCCAAGAGCCAATACTCGTCTTTGTCATTACGCCCGACAAATGTGGCTGAAAAACAGGTGCCTAAAGCCTACAGCTCTGCTTTGAAGAGCACCATCATCTCCAGGTTTCCTAAATTCAAGTAGTGTACACAAAGTCACATCACTTGGTTTCAAATAATCTTATTTATCGCTAATTCATTGGTCTCTGTTTTACGCGTCTTCCCTTTTACGCACAAAATGGTTCAGATTTCTGTCGTTCCACATCTGTGAATAGTGACAGAATACATTTAGATCATGGTCATCTTGCAATGTCGCTTCTAAAAGCGATTCCATTGCAAATATATTTTTTCTTTTTCTCAATTTGGTACACTCATACATAGGTATATAAATGATGCTGTGCGGTCTGCATCTGTTTGGCATCACTGAAAGATAGTTTGAAAAATAGGTTAACGGGATGAATTGACATTCACAACAAATTTTCTGTTTCCTCACTCCCAAAAAAACAGTGTTTTTGCTCAATTGGTAAAGATAAAACTATTAAAATCTGATGCGTAAAACACTACAGTTAAGATGTTCAGCTTCAGCCTCCAACATCCATTTGAGGCATTTCTGTGTGACTTACCTTTTGCTGCGCCTGAGTCAAAGGTTTTGCCCCCATCTTCTCTGAAAGCAGTGTGACTAAAAGTCCACACGCAACAAAGTATGACAAGTTCATTCTGGCAATTCTGGTACTCTTTCAGGGACTCCTCGGCGGTTGCGTCCGTTAGACAGCTGTTTAATTTCAGATTGAGTGCGTCCTGATCGTCAAACCTCCTGAAGTGCTCTCCTAACTCTGAGCATTAGTCCGCGTCCCTTTATAGCCAGCCCATGGTGATGTCATGAAGGGCTTCGTAATGGTCTTCCTCGCCAATTCCTTGTTTTCTATACCTGACTATGCGTACGTCATGCAAGGGATTAATTAAACGACACGGGCTTCGGTCATCAGGGCTTTGGAGGAAATTATATCGGGTACAAACTGTCAAAAGCCCCACACACTTTTAACTAAAAGACTGTTAAATAAAGCCAATGAATCCAAAGGTGCTTTCAGACGCTGCGCGTCTAGGTTGACTTTGGCACATAAAGATGTATTCTAAGACACCAGCAGCATTTGTTGTTAAACTTCTAAGCGAGTCAAATGACATTCTAAGCTTGATCCGCATATTTGATTGACACATGGAGCAAAAGCTCGTAAATCTGACACCGGAAACGAACGAGTCAGGTCATCTTAGGAACATTTGAAACATTTTTGAACAAATGTTTTTCAAGTTGCTTCATAGAGCATATCCTCAAATACGATATAAACATATGATATTTGCACCTGTGCGCAATGTGGTTGACGATTAAGAGTGCCATGACATCAGTCACGTTGTTCAATTGTGAAATGGGCTCCAACAACTCATGGCATATTAAGAATTTAAACAAAACAATAGAATACTTTATTCATCATTGAGGCGTTTGGATGTCAAAGACATAATAGTGGAATTCCCTCACACCAACCGGAGGGATGTGATTGTGGTTTTGATGTTCGAATATCAGCATGACAAATCAACATTTATGTAAACATTGCTCATCTGGTCCACCTACATGTTAACAAGAAAACTTTTAAAACAAGCCACGCCATCCCGGTAATTCCCCAAGGAAATACAATGATAATACGTAATGTTAAACCTTTACCTTTTTTTTTTTTTTTTTACAGTGTGAAGTCGTTTTGACCCAAGAGGGTGGGTTCCCCTTAGAGCTGAATGACAATCTCAGGCAGCAACGTCTGTTTTGGAACACAGAGTGGCAGTATTTGCTGTGCCGAAAAGGGAATATCCTTCAAAGTCACATATGAAAAGGATCAATACTGTCCTGTAAAATACAAGCATTGCTCTGAAGCACGCCAATTGAAAATCAATATGCTCAACATGGTGGATTTAAGGTAGACATAAATATACACAGCCTAAAAAGCTTTTTTTAAATTTTTTTTTATGCACTTTTATCTCTGCATTTGCCATCTGCAACTTACACTGCCTCGCTAAAAGCAAAAACAGTGCTTTATTAGTCTTTGCTTTCTTTGTGTTGTGTGACTTTGAATCAAAATACCAATTATGTAGATTTTTTCTGCATACATTAATCAAAGTATAGAATGTTAGCAAAGGAACATTTACTCAAATTTGATCCAACCTGTTTCTATGACCTGCCTGCTTTGTCCTTGCAGGCACCAGGGCTCCAGCCTGTGCGATATTGGGAGAGATGCAGGGTACAGCATGAAATCACCAGTTTATCAGAGGATAACACACAAAGGAAGGCAGCACACACACTCCCACACCCCATTTAGAATGTTATCCTAACATTTATGTCTTTGAACTGTGGGAAGAAAGCCATACAGGCACAGAGAGAACATATAAACTCCACACAGAAAGACCCTTGCCAGTTTGAACCAGATGCCTCTCCTGACTACCAATAGCAACATATAAAAAGACAAAAAAAAATCAAGTTAATGCCTGATAATCACTCATAAACATTCGAACCACTCAAAAATATAGAACACATAACATCCCTTTGCCTTCATGGATTGTAAACTGTTTCCAATAATCCTGTAGACTTGATGCTTTCAATGTTTTTCTCAATGGCCGGACATGAAATTAATTTTTCATTGCAAAGAATGAATGATGTGTTTTCCTTTAAATTTGAATCGTTTTAAGTAGAATATTAGCATCTTAAGTTTTTGGCTTTGGTACTCTTTTCTTTTACCTGATCCCAGCCATTGTGGTGATCATTTCTCATCTAAACATACCCAGAAATAAATGTAGGAATAGAAATATACAGTTTCACTGGAAATAAGTGACCAGACAATAAAGCAAAACACCAAAATACTATTTATTACAATGAATATTATGTGGTAGATAGCTACTTTTAGATATTCAGAATCGGTTGATTGTGAAATAAACAAGTGAAAATACGTGAGTCTGCACAATGTTTGTCAGGAAAAGAGTTTACAAAACATGCAAGACTATTGTAAACTTATACAATTTAATGAATATTACCTTGACATACCTTCTTCCCCACGAAAGCTTTGTATTTCTTAATCTCAAACAGGAGCAATGATACATTTTCTAATAATGGGGAGTGTTGACAAACTTTATTTTAAGCTGTTATCCTTGTTCGAGGGTGTCTTGCTTTATTGGTTCCCCATCCAGACGTGCAAGCCACAGACTGTTTTTTCTTTAAGAAAAAAAACTTAAAAGAAAGCTGCTTTTTTAATCACCAGCAACATGCAGGTTTCTGGCATGAGTCATATACGTAAACTTGTAGGGTGCAACACTGAGGTACCGCTCCCACTGATTCACACATTTGTTGGGATACAAACAGCCATAACTGTGCACAGCACAGAGCTGTCTGCGTCATTTGTTTGTTGATTCTGTTTTCCGACCTTTTTTTAAATAAGTGAACATTAGCAGCCTTCTGAAATTACATTGGAGAAAAACCGCGACAAAACATTCAGACATGCTCAAGTGAGTGGGTTCAGTTCAGTCAAATTTCATCCAAAACACAGTTGTTGGGACTGGAGTTGAAGCTTAAGTTAAGTCACTTTGGATTTTATCCCCGAGGTTCATGAGGGTTTGGATCTTTCAGAAACATTAAGGTAAACTACTTGTAGTAAAGATGCCCAGTCTCTTGGAGGAGCCAGTTTATATCAAACCAATCTACAGCCGACCTCTTTTTATAATGACATAAACCACTGAACTCCGCTGACCTTCTGTCCATGACAGCTCCTTTGGTTCTGGCTGAGCGTTTTTCTGCGATTGCCAGTTTCTTTATTTTGAATTTTAACAAGTGACTGACACATTCTTCCTTAATGCCACAGCTGTTGTGTCACACGTTTGTCTTTTTTGTAGTTTCTTTAACAGTATTACCCGCTTTTCCAGATGACATCACATTGCTTACTGAGAGCACCTCTTTTGCTATGTCCTTCTGTTATTCTCCATTCTTTCTCTCTGCTTTGCCACAAATTCTTATCCGCTTGATTTCCAGTCAATTTTTTTAGCTTTCATGTGGCTGAGTAAAAACGAGGCAGCCTAACTCACTTGAATCAGCGAGCAACACAAACCTATGGAGGGACCATGTGCTGCAGAGGACCATGCAGTGAGTGTGTATGGGAAGGTTGAGTGTCTTGATTCCCCCTCTGGGGTTTGTGTAAGACAAACTACAAGCCAGTTATGGTCCTATAAATAACAATTTTATTGCATGTGGAATTTTAAAGCTTTTTACACAAGCACTCTGACAGCTTTTGCATCTGCCAACAACACGCTTGGCTTTAATGGGCATGGATGAATACTCATACTTTAGACTAATGTACACACATATATCAAAGTTGGGATTTCTAAAAAGTGGGTTTCCACTCACAGTACCAGGCAGGTATAACAAGCTAAAAGGGTATAATGAGCCAGGCAGGTATAATGAGCTAAATAATATAAATGTAGTTATCAATTGAGATTTACAAAGCCAAATGATGCTGGGTTAGGGTTAGAGAAACCACAGGTACAAAAACCAGTCACATACCTCAGTCAGTTTAACAGTTTTAAAACTGGAGCTGTCAGATTCTAATAATAATATGATAAGAAAATACAGTACATGAATACATGTTGAATAATGGAAGGAAAAGATTGCGGTTTTGTCTTAAATGTGTCATTTCAAAATGTAGTCATGTGTTAGTGTTCCTTGTTGTTGGTTGCCTAGGTGACATTTCAACACCACAGTTCATGATACGAACCAGTAGGCACAGCAGGGATGTAATAACCTATATGAATGGATGGATGTGCGCTGTTAATATTTGCGATGTAACTTAAATATTCATGTAAACAGAAATATTCCAATAGAAGCATATCTGATTTCCACTAATGTCATATATCTTGACGATGTCAAACACTGCATGCAATATCTTATTTTATATAAAGGTTTTGCATTGAATATTGCAAAAATACTGTTTATTTTCTTTTTCAGTCTTAGCATAGTGTTGCCCCCACAGAGACAAACATGCACACTCACTGAAATGGTTCATCATCACCCTTATATACACATTTTTAGGTTTTGGTAGAAAAGCAGGGTATGCTGAAAAATTACACGCAGAGAAGTACCTACCGGGATTTGTGCCAGAAAGCTCCTTTATTCGAGGCAGCAATCCGAAACATCACACCATTATGCCACCTTTGAAATCTAATCAGTGACAACATTGTCAGCTATAGGGTTAGGCTAAGAACATTGGCAAAATCTCAACAAGGGCTAAAAAAAAGGAAAAACTGTTAGAATCATAAACTCAAATTTAGCATTTGAGAACCTTTAAACCTGTCATGTCCCAATCAAAATGCTGTCAGTTACATGTCACAAACAGATCTATGTTTGAATGTCATTGCAGGTGTGTTGTTACGACAGATTAATTTTCTTGGCATTCATGGAATCCCTCCACAGTTTGCTACCATACTGCTCATGCATGAAGCCAAATACAAAGGATGAAGTAACCACAAGTGGAATAACGGCAGATGAACAATACTTTTTTATTGCCCATCCCAGAGCATTCACTTGTGCGTTTATTTTATTGCAGTTCCATAACCAAAATATACTGATGAGCTTAGAGCAGCCACTGAGATGACTGAAAATGTGGAAAATATTCAGTCACTTAAGTCACAGTTCAGAATAAGGTTTCATTTTTCTGCACATCAGAGTCATGGTAATACAATTTAAAACCAATTCCAAAAATTCCAAAAGCCAAATGGAAACAATTTAGCCAGTTACTTGTTAAACTTTTGAATCAGAAAACAAAGCACTACTGTTAATGGCATGATGCCATTGAGAATACTGCTTTGGTATTTTTATCTATGGTGTCTTTCTTTTTGTCACAGGTCATGTCATCTCAGTTAGAGCAACATTCCAATCCGTAAGCAAGAGGAAAGAACCTTTGAAAGAAGTACTGGGGTCAACAGCTATTTTAACACAGATATTTTGCTTTCGGTGACAGAAAAAAAAAGCTGTCTGGGTCTTTTTTTCTTTTTTTCTTTTTTTTACCGTGTTTTGTGTTTTCCAGTTACTGTAAATGCACATTCACTGGGGAAATAATCTACGACTGCATTCACAAATGCAAATGACAATTCAAGAAAACAGGAAAATGCATTAAGTTGTAATAAAAAATGAATATGTGGCATGTGGTTGTGTTTCCTTAAGCTGCATGTAAATCTAAGCGTTATGAATTCTGAACTTGATGTTAGAGGAACATATGCCGTCATCATGATGTTACCCATGGGAGACCTTGTTTATCTCAGCAAGACAAAGCCAGAGATATAACATAGAAGATAAGGGATTGAGATTTCCAAATCAGTGCATTATGTTTATATCTATCTGATAACAGTCAAAGATATTGAAGGCAGGTCTCTCTGAAAACCACAAATGTGAACAATACTCGGTCTGCTTCAAAAGCTTATATTCCAGTTCTCACAGCATCACTACATATATTTTGTGGAGGAAATTGTTTTCAAAGCCACTCCAGCACTGGTGTGCCACTTTTCAGACTGTGTGGAAAAACGCGTGTTTGGGGTTTGGGTGGCACATGCTGCGACAAAACCACATGGAAACAGGACATTGCAGGGCAGATGTATAATCATGCAATAAGGTTACAAATAATTTTCTTGACTGACTGAGAAGTCCTATAGCCCATGTCACTGCACTAAAAGACTCTAACGCAGTCTTTCCCCAATTAATTTTATTTGAGATCAGTATTTCCTTGATATCTCAGTTATGAGTAAGTGCTTTTAAAACTTACAGTGAGTCACAAGTATTATTAGTTATTTTATATGGACTCAGTATATTCTCCCACTGTATGATCAGTGTTGGATGCTGCACAGTATTTAGATGAATAAATTAAGAATTGCTGATGGTTCATAAACACGTAGAAACACAGCTTTGAATGACTGTGTTCCAGAATAAATTGTTACATACAACAGTTCACAGGCATTATCATTTTTATCTTAAAAAAACAACAACTTTTGTCCCAATTTAGTCGGTGTTTGGCTTTATTCCCTTCACACAACTGAAAAGTGTTGCCCATTCACGAAGGACCATGAATAAGGACAACAAACTAATTTATACAGACCATCGTAAGATAAAGTGCCCTTGTCAAAACATCTTGTGGATTATTTTATTTAAAAATGAATGAATAATAATACCTTTACCGTCAGAGCATAACAAATATTTATGCCACCTTAAATCAGTTACATGGTTAGGCTTATTTATCATCAGTGATCATCAGTTGTTAATAAATTGATCGTCACATGAGCATTTGACATTTACTGTCATTATATAGTACTGTTGAACTGTTCAAATTTTGGAAGAAGCATAGAAAACACAGCTGGACTACCCAGTGGTGTGCTGGTTAGAAATGTTGAAGGTTCTAAGTCTCAGCTTGGGCCTCTTATTTCCATAATCCATACACCAGCAGGTGTTTGTTGGAGTGAGTTTAAGCAAGCATGTTTTTTTTTGTCTTTCTATCTCTTCTTTAGCACTAAGACTGTCCATATTCTCTACAAATATTCAAGTCTCTTGATGCATGTTTTTATCTTATTTTAAATAATTCCTCTTTGCTTGCTTGTTAACTCAACATAATAAGCACACAGCACTGTGAGAATTACAGTCAAGTTTTACTTTGTATTGCTTTGGAGATTTTCCAAACATTAGAGCCTCTGTAGGCTTCTCATCTGACTTTCACTTCAGCATGAGAATGTGCCGTTGGTGAGGTCATGGAGTTCATACTGGGCATTTTACTCTATTAAAAGTCAAGCAACTTCACAAAATTGGTCCTTTTCTTCACTGTGATGAATTAACTATTAGCAATCTTGAACACATTTCAAGCCCTTATAAATAGATATTTTTGGTACTCTGAGATGAGCTAAAATCAATGAGCCTTTGAAAGGAAGGAAAAACTCATTATAAAATTGATGCGTTTGATGGTAAAGTAAACTTTAAGCACACAGCATTTACTGGATAAGAAACCACTGGAATGGTTGTTTAAAGTAGAAAAATAGAACCAGTCAAGACAAAGTGGTGTAATACAATAACTTTACTTACAACTAAAAAGTAATGTGCTTTAAATCATTCCTTCCGTAATGTTTGAGGACAATCAGCATACATGAAGAGATGTATCCTCACATTAGCTGAGTCGAAAGTCCAAGGCTGCAGACGTCTCATGTGAGGTCACTGCTTTATTCTACTTGAAAAGAATGTGTGTCAAAATAACCACAAAGGAAGTGAGAGGGCTCGGGAGAGGTTTTAAGGCATCTAGCTCATCTTCTGACACAGGAGCTACTTAAAATGTCCGAGAAAAATATATATATAAATATATATATTAGTGGTTTGAAAAAGTTTAAAAAGAAGAAATCTGTTATTCTTGTTAGATCATATATGAATCACAAAATTATTACTAATAAAAAAAGCATATGATTATTTACACTGAAATCTGTGCTTGGTAGAAACAGATTAAACAATGGCTCCTCATTTCTGGGGGGATCCTTTAGATTGTGCCTGGCACTGATATCTCACAGAAAGTCTTAAGCCTTTGAGTGAGGGATTTGCATGTTCTGTGTGTGTGTGTGTGTGTGTGTGTGTGTGTGTGTGTGTGTGTGTGTGAGAGAGACTTCTTTCAAGGTACTTTGGCCCCTTCACCCAACATTTAAATCCATACAATTCAAGGAGCGTTTTGAAACTGACTTCAGAACTGCATGGTTCTTTGTTTGTGTGAGTCCATAAGATGAACTGGCAGTCTTCCACTGGGTTTACCCTGCCTCTGGCCCTGTGACTGCTGGAGATGTAGCCCCCCTGTCACCCTGAACTGGGATAAGAATGGATGAATATTTCAAGTAAAACAACATTATGTTGTGGCCTCTCCTTTTTAAACTTGCACAACAGGCAATGTTTTATTCTAAATGTTATACTTTCCTTTAGATTTGTTTTTGCAGTTATATTTGACTGCTGACATTAAGGATTCTCTGAACAGGCATAGCTCATCTAAAGACTGTGACATGACTCCTCTGCAACTGAGCGCCACTTCAGAATGAAGGGATTTTTCATTAACTTGGACAACATTAAACTGTCAATGCCAGCTAAATGAATTTGGATTATTATAATATAACCTTTTAAAAGAAAAAAAAGAGAATATAGTAATTCCATCTTGAAAAACAAAACCTTTCTCACTCTCTAAGCTGAAATACTTTCTTCAAAAGTCTGAATTCCCAGCTTTCTCCAAAACAAGGTTATTGGCAACGGATATAAACTGATATTAAAAATGAGATTTTTGCATTGAGGAATTTCTTTTTTCCCTCAGTTTCTCATTCAAAGCTCCTTTTAATAGCCATTCGATGATTGAGATTTGAATGTAATAAATAGTTCTTAAAGTAAATTAAAATATGTACTGTGGTTTGAAACATGACTCAAAGATTGGCTTATTCAATGGGCTGCAAAAATATTAATTACCTTTTTAATCTATTAATGCAAAGACAAAAGAAACCAATAGGGTTGCATGTAAATGTGTTTAGTTTCTGGAGAAAGGCAGAAAGCTGAGCATAAGAAAGTTTATCTCAGTTTTACTGTCCAGTGTTTATATGGATGACTTGAGTAGATTAGCAGTCTAACTCCACTGAAGACCAGCACCTTTGACCTTCTTTTGTTAAAGCTGCTTTGATTTTTAAAGTGCAAATACTGTGCATCACATTTTTCTTTAAAAAAATCAATTAGACAAAGTCATATTTCATGACCATGAAAGATTTTTTGTGTTGCCTTACAATAGCCTATAGGGTCGGATTGCTGAAACTTAGATGGAAAAATGCCATAATGTTATAGCTGGCAGCAAAATGCTGCTCTTTGGAGTTGTTATAGCCACTTGCTCACCAGAACAATTTCAGACCAAATGAAACATTCGACAAGTGTCGTGATGACCATGTGAGGTCTTGCCTAAATTAGATAAACCAAGCCAGTTTGGCAATGAGAATTTCACAATAACTTTCGCTCTTAACTACCATGTGCCTCTTATTTAGTGGCTGATCTCTGACGTCAACTTCGGCAGACCTGCGCAAAGGCCACACAAGGCCATAATGAGCAATACGGCGAAGACCAGACTCTTTATATTTACAATATATGTGTGATTTGCATTTTGGGCAATATTATGTTCTTTGGTGGAGCGAGTGTTTGATTTAGTGAATACAACACATTCAGAGTGTTTAGGAGTCTGGATTTGAGTCATAAACTCATTTTGCTTCAGTCTTCATTTAATAAGCACGCATTTAGGGTCTTGTATGACCTTGCAGATGTACTATTGTTTGATCTTGTTTATTCTATTTTAACTGTATAATTTACATAAGCAAATACCTTATTTGTCTTTGAATGGCTGCACACGAAGGCATTACAAAGAAATGTCTTTTTGTCAACCAGGCATTGCATCCCTTTGTGGAGGGAGGTCTGTGATGCTTAAGCATGAAAAGAAAGCTATTGGCTGTAGACCTGACAAATAAGTTCTTAGATTGACAGCAGTTAACTTTACCGGCAGAAGCTAACTCAATAAAGATTTTTTTTCACCCACTGTCTCCATAGACAATTCTAAAATCAAAGGCGATAGAGAAAGCAACGTCAGCACTCAGAAAGGCTGTCTGATTTGCGTCATCAAAGGGAAAACTCAAACTTTTGTCAACTAGGCACTCCTTACCAACCAATTTCACTGGTTGTGAATGAAATAGAGTTAGATTTTTGTCATTCTTTGTAATTATACTTATGGACAATATATGTTGTTATATTGAGGAGAAGATCAAATGAAAAATATTTATATTTTTTTATTTTCTAAATATGCAATCAAACGCACCAATTTAGCATCTGATTAAAGGGCAAATAATCATCTGCTCAGCCTGAAGTGACATTTCAGGCAGGTTTTTACAGATGAAGGGAGTGTACGTCGTGGTTTACCTCTGTACTGGGATCACCAGTTTTATGAAGGTTCACCCCTCACCATCAAACCCTGCATCTCTTGGCCTCTTTCCAGTACCTGGCATGCACTCGAAAAGTTTCTCATGGAAAAGCTATTAAACTGCTTTGGTAGTAAGAATGAGAAACAAGTTTCCATCATTTTCTGACAAGCTGGAAAGAGAGTGACTTTTTTTTGGGATGGCATATATTTCTTTAACTTGACACGATATTGATTATGCTGGTATTTGTAGACATTGGTTATAGAGCTGACCAATAATGGATCAAACCAGGGTGTGATTGTTTCAGATTGTGCTGAAGGATAAAATTTGGGACTTATAATGGCCATAACCCCATTATCTGTGGGATATTCAAAGACATCGGCAAACCCTACATTTCCCCTCCACATTTCTTTCAGTCCCTGTCTACAAACTTGCAACTGTCAGCCAAAATTTCACCAACAACTAATTTACAGATTCTTTTACAAGCCCATCAAACAGATAACAAAGAAAGAAATCAACAGGATAAAGTGTCAGCTAGCTTGTTAATCACACTGGTTCTTTCATGAGTGGGCCCAATATTTTTTCCAGTTCCATCTAAATTCAAAATTGTCGCATAATTTGAATTGAGGCGAAGGCTTTTGTCCTTTTGAATATTTTTTTTTGGGGGGGGCATACAGAAATCCCAACAGAATTCACCCACTTCAAAGCATTAATAACTCAACCAGGACTTACTCCCATATTCTTTTTTCACTTATTTTAACCTCAGGCAGTATGCAGATAAACTGCATCGCTATGTGGTATCGGCTTCAATCCTTAAATATGTAAACAGTGGCCAACAAATCATAACTCTTTGCCACCTGTTCAGTTAGTTTTATCCTAAAATGCCCTCGCCTTTGGGCATGTAAACACTGAATTACTGTACGCTTTAAATATCACTTACAAAAATCTGCCAACAATCAATTTTGAAATGTGTCCAGGCTCCGCTCTTGTATTTATTGCTTTTCATTTTCCATCCTCGCACTTTTTATTTCTCAGCAGGAGCTCTAGGCTTTAAAATCATCATGTGGCATTTTGCTGGCGCGGTGATAACAAGTAGATATCAATCTTCTGTTTCTAAAAATGTATCCCCGCTTCTTTCTTTGGCTTTTGATGAGTGAGATTAGCGCAGTAGTGATTACTTTGTTGCTTAATATCTGTCAGTCTCGTCTTGGCCCTCACGAATTCTGACTTGCAGAATTTGGAAGTTAAAGCAGATATGATCTCTGTTTATTTCGCTCAAGCTGAGTCACTGTCTCTGCTCATACATGCCCTTGTAAGAGCTTTAAAGCAGCAGGGATATGTTAGCACCTCAATCAGACATTAATTAATCTTTTTAAGCTCTCAATAAGCCGTTCATGATACAGTGGCTGAGTTATTCTCCCCGAAAGGGGAGTTTTCCCATTAGTCAACAATGAAATTTTTTTTTTATTGTGTAGAGTTTGCATGTTCTCTCTAACCTATTACTTTTTTTCAATGACCTTTACCATTGTTGATATCCTCTGCCTCCCACCTAACAGCGGGAGGGGTAAAATCCAGCCCTTATGTTCCTATGGATGATGTAAGAAAAGAAACAAAAAGCATCCTGCATTGTTTCTGCATTCGGCTTTTAGTTGGAAGTCCACCTCAAAGCCTACAAAGTGAGCCTTTTCTATCTGTAAAGTCTCATCACAAATGATTACCGCACGTGTTGTGAGGGATGTTTAGCATCCATTGTGAGTCAAAGCATATTTTAGGGACTGGAATAAAATATTTCATGTGAAAAAAGTTTAAAAAGCTCAACTGAATTAGGAATCCCTCTGCGTGTGTCACTTCCTAAGTAATTATCCGGAAGGGCTTTTAGCCAGTATGTAGGGCTGTTTCTGCAATTGAACCCTTGTCCTTATAATGATGCAAGGGACATTTCAACCACTACAGTACCCTGTCTCCTTTCACTTGAAAGTGTGTGGTTGTAAAAGCACTTTTTTTTTCTCTTTTAACAACATGACCTGTAGCTGCTCTCGTATTTGTGAAGTGCCTTCTGTGAAATTATTGCCATCATTTGTTGCCGCACTGTTCCTGCAGTTGGCCAGGAGCATTGGAAGCGGACTTTCCTAAAACACTATAGTACCGGATGATGTTGTCAAGGACTGGGGTTATTATAAGCCATGAAGCAGTATGGTAACAACACTACTCATGTGTCACTCTCAGCTATTATTAACTTACTCTACCTCACTGGCAAACTAACCATTTCAACTTTTCCTGAGTTCATATTCAAGCAGGTTCGAAACTTTGGTTGTGGGTCCTGCAACGGCATCCTTAAAGGAAACGGACCTCATTCATTCAAAAACTGCTATGTGCAACATCCGTCCAAAATTAGAATACAAATGCCTTTCTTTTGTTGATCATTTGCAAAAACAATTCTTTTTGAAGATGCATGATTACCCTCTGAAATCTGACACATCAGCGGAGTGATCAGACAGTTTGGCCAGGGTACAGAAACCCAACCTTAAAAGAAACTCTGCTGCCGAGAAACCATTTGCATTTGCCCCGAAGCTACAAATGTTGCAATTGTGATGTTAAAAAAAAAGGAGTTTAATGAAAATATTAATCTCCAGACAGCCAACAGAAACTTATCTGGAGACATCGGATGTTTTTTTGACGGCTTATTTCAAACCTCATGTCAAAGCTGATTCTTTAGTGATAGATACCGTTGAGCTTGTGTATACAATAGTCTTTCTTTTAAAGCAGGCTCAGGTGTGGGAAAAGAAGTATTTAAATTCAAGAACAATTTTTTTTTTATCTTGCACGTTTTTAAAGAATTTATACAGTAATAAAAAAAAGTGTTAAAAATACTTTCCCCTTGTTCTGGTTCAGAAAAAAAGCAGCTGCTTGATGAGTTTTTTAATCCTTGAGTTTGAAATTTGATAAGTGATGATTCAAGTAACTTGATAGTCAAGAAAACTTAGATGGAGACAAGCTGATATTTGTAAGTGGAGAAAGTTGGACTTTGGCAAAAAGTGACAAACTATATTGCCTAACATCCTTTTGACAAATCCTTTAACAATCAGATCCCAACAGTCCCTCCGTTTCAAAAAAGAAAATCAAATTTAGTCTCTCTGCTAACAAATAGCATAAATGATGGGCAAAGCCATGTTATCTCACTACCACGTACATATGACCAAACTATTAAAAAAAGACAAATTATACTATAAAATACTGAAGAATAAAATTGTTTACCCCATACTATTTAAGGCTTAAACAATATTTTCTCTAAGTAATTAGTTTGCAGGAGAGGGGGTTACAGGAAGACCAATTCTGGACTGTTACTGAAGTCAATGGGTAAAAACTGCACCTCACTAACTGACCTGATGGTTTATTTAGAGCTGCAGTATGCCTGTTTGTTGCACTGTAGAAATATGGGGTGGATTAGTGAAAGGTCCTTTTTTATAGGCATGGTTTTGTATGCGTATGCTCAAACCTTATTGATAATGTGGATGTGCATGCGCTTTTTACATTCATAAGGCTGGTAGAACATATTTCGGAGTTAAAAGTCATCTAAACCTGAACCAAACAAAACTTGTAAGGCTGCTGCTGTAAAGTGCTGCGTCAGCCAAGGTCCGCCAAACTGCTCTTGGCAGTCGGCCGTGCTCCTCAAGTGTTCCTGCTCCTCTTGCCATGTTGTCTCCTGCTGTGCCGTATCCTCCCTGAGGGTGATTTCCCTCCTGCTCCCCACTCCCTCTGCGTCTGACTGACAGTTCCCTCGGGCTGTGCATTTTTGCACAAACGCCGTCGATCAGATACAAGTTGTAGTTATTGTAAACAATGTGGGTGAGCCAAAGAACTTCAAGTGTTCTTGCTAAGTAATCGCAAAGGCACCACAAGCCTTGTGCTATATGCTTGTTTGTTCTCCCATTTTCTCTTACTTACCACATTGCTATGATTTGTTTTACGATTTTCATCAATCTCCTGTTTAAATTGATTTTTGGTCATTTGATTGGACGGGGAAAATACACAGAAAAAAACAGTGGGAAAAAAAGATCGGCCTTTGATCTGCTGATACACGTGACGAGAAAAGGCTCCTTGGAGGGCTATCAAAGATTATAGGAAACACTGCTGGAGACCAAGGCTCATCCTGTGAAATCTGTTTTCAGAGTCATCTGAGGTAGACCATTTGGACTGGGTGGGGATGTTGATTTGAACTAAATAAAGGGCTCGAAACCTAATAGCGGCACTTTGAGTGGAAAGAAACACCCAAAAGGCATCTGACTAAAGCAATAAGATGGAACAAAAGGATTGGGCTCATTAAAAGAATACTATTAGTTTGGATAATGTATTTCTTGACTATTCTGCATACATATCGGCCTAAAGGCATCATTAGAGAGCCAATGATCTGTGGTGCAAATTGGATTGATATCAGAAAACAGCATGTTTTTTTATCGCATTACTGACACATAAGTGTTTCCTAAAGGTGCAAGGCTCAGCAGCCAAAATTAAACTCCACTTTTCAAAAAACTAAATGGATTAGTTGAGGCGGCAATGTAAAAATACTTGCAAAAAAGCTGAGCAGTTTTTGTGTTGCATGTAGTAGGAATAACTTGCTGCTCCATGTCACTGGTTATAGGCTCCATTTGGCACAGACATCGAATCAGAGTCTGTCTGTTTAGTGATGTTTAATCATAATGACTCAATGCGAAGCGATGAATACACCAGGAGAGCAACCTTTCTAAATGCTGCCGTCACATTCATGTGCTTTGAAATCGAATTTGATGGTGGAAGCGATGCAGAGTGAAATAGATAGCATGCAACTTCCATCATATACAGAAAAACGTATGTAATAAAAAGTCTACAAAAATTATGGATAAATTAGTTCTAATCTGAAATATAACATGAGGCTTCAATACATTAAGATTATCTTAATGTTTATCTTACAATAGTTACAATAGTTATGCATGATTTTGTTGATGGAGCATCTGCCAATTATAGAAAAAATATAAAATCCGTTTGTGTTGTGTTATATGTAAGCGCTAAAAGCCTTGTTTTGTGAGTAAATTCTAAGCTGTCTCTTGGCATACATTTTGGTTAGTTCAAATGCAAACTTGCTCACTGGCAAAATGAATCTATAACAAAATGTAAAAAGAAAATCATCACAAAATCACCTAAAGAAATCATCACATAGCTTTCGCCAGGTTGATCCTGGCAAAATATGAGTTGAGTTCACTGTGGAAAACATAGCTCTGACAGTAATGCTAACACTATGAGAGCAGCAGACAGACGGGTGGCACTGTACAACGAAAAAGGTTTACAGTGTTGAGTCACCTTCAACCCAAATCTGATTTTATACATAAAGAGTAGAAACAAGACTAAAATATATCAGTGATGAAACATTATCCATATTCTAAAATGTCTACGTTTGACCTAAATGGCTGAGAGTCTTGAGAATCTCACATGTGACAAAAGTCAACATCTAATGCCAAAATCTAAATTTTAAACATATGCGGCCTTTCAATTTTCAGCTAATGGCATAAAGAGAGGAAGAAGTCAGTAAAAGACTAGAGATTATGCCTATCTCATTTTGGAACAAATTTTCTCATTTGTACTTTGAATGTGGGAGTGGATATTTGATCACCATGACTTTCCATGAAAACAAAATTAAGTGAAATAGGCTATGGAGGGGGATTTGAGGGCTTGGTGGCCTTTTCTGCAGCTGAGGAGTTGAAGCATGAGTCAACAAGAACAATTAAGACTGCAGAGCATCAAAAACACACTCTCTGTTAGCAGTTAGTTCGTTTGTGGCAGGAAACAGAAAGTCTTGGATGTCGGAAACAAAATACCTCTCCAAGTAATAACCCAACAACTTCCCTTTCAGTGATTTTTGCTGTAAGTTAAGTTTAATTACACTTAATTGTATCTTGTTTTTCCAGTTCCATTTGCTTTTTTTTTTTTTTTTTTTTTACAAGTTGAAGTTTGTGAGCTTTTAGGAAGCATCTCCCTGAGCTGTTAACATGCTTTTGAATAAAGCGTTTTCCCCTTAATTATTGCAAAGCAAATTTGCTCCTTGATGGTTGTGACAAACTTACTGATTGCAACATTTTTCATTTTCATTTTTTCCCTTTAAGCGTTCTATACGCAACACTCTGGGAGCCAAACTCACCGATCCTAATCAAATAAAGAATTTTGAAATCCCGCACATGCCCATGATTTAATGCTTTCTTGACTAATTTTAATTTTGTGGATTTCAGGAAATCCGTAAAGCAGACTCTTTACTTGACTCTACAAACAATTGTGGTCAAAAAACACAACTTTTTGCTAATCTGGATTTCTGAGAATGATGTAGTCAGTCAGTATCAAAGTTTTTTAGCCAGCAAAACTGATCTTGAAACTATAAACTATGATGTCTGCAACCTAAACAGACTACTTAATAAGGAGAGGAAAAGTTAACGTGTCAATCAGCACACATTCAGCAACAGTACCCTTGGGATGAATGTGGCAGTTTGCATTACTTCACTTGACTCACTGCCTGTCGCAAAGAAATTGAACTTGTGGGTCCCACCCAGCTCGGTGAACCACAACCTTTAGACAGGAATAAGGACAGCAGGAAAAAGCTCATTAAACTGCTCTTAACATCTCTGGAAACTGTTACTCAGACAATGATATTAAAGCGGTCCGACTTTACCATCAACCAGCACACGACCAAACAGCTAACCAGACGGCCTCAGCTTTCATTCCGTCAAAGACATGGCTGCATGAGGTTCAAATCATCCGTTGTAACATTAACCATATTTGGCACCATCGCTCTAGTCGATCTGGTGAGACTACCACAAGGTCCAGCATACGTATGCGATCCTGAGATGTGTTTCTAGGCACTGTTTTGATGTGCGTTTGGTTTTGGTAGTAATGATAATATAACATCACGAGAGTCATGAACTTCCTCTGGCTTTGCGTTGCTCACAGCTGTTTTGAAGTCCAACAAATACGCCGCGATATTCTCATTTCTGTCATCTGTGTGAAGCATTGACTGCTGCGCTCCTGATCCATTCCACTTGTCAAACAATGTGGTTTATGCTTTTCCTTGGATTTTCTATTCATACCAGCTAATACTCAGGACACAGGATTTTATCTGGAGTTCTAAGTTTTTTCTGTACAGTCTAATAGAAATAAGAAAAATAAAATTGATAAGCAAGTAGCAGTTCAAAATGAATGAATTACCAAATCTCTAATCCCAGCAGGCAGAGGAAGTCACTGAGCTATGATTTTTAACCTATTGTTAAATATGCCCCATTTCAAATTCAAAGGGAGGCCACTGATGTTAACTATGAACATCTTACAGATGTTGTGGAGAACATGGAAAAGAGATTGTGTCTCCAACATACAATATAGGTACAAAGTCAAGACAATGATAACACGCAAAGAGAAAATGCAAAGAGACAATTTAATAAAAACTATTTATATTTGTCAGGGTTATTGCTATGATAAGTTGAGGTTTATGATAATAGACTAAATGCTATAACTACACAGTAACTAGCTGATGGAGATGGACAGATAACTAGGCATTTCAGTGGAAAAAACAACTAGTGTGTGACCAACCAGTCACGCAGTGTGAACTCACACTGACTTCAAAACCTTTAATTAGCATTCAGGCATGCTGTGTTTGTCAACCAACACCTCTTTTACTGATAGATCCAACCAAGCAGTCCTAAATGCTTAAATTTTCCATGTTTTAAAGATGAAGCCTGGATATCAGATGATCTAACCAGTCACTGTCAGAAAGCGATTATGAACACATATCTCTCCCTCCTATAAATTGCTAATGCTTCATGAAAGTCAATTTTAGCTCATTCACATGGCAACACTCCACACATCTTCAGGAAAATTACATTTTGTCAGTTTGTCACAGTTTCTCGTCCTCATTTCATCAAATCCTGTTTTTGGCGACCTTTTGTTTTGTTCTCAGTGAAAGGAAAACACAGAAATTTCATATCGCACAGGCTGATGATCAGCTTTTCCTCTGTTGGATTTAGTGGGTCCATTTCTAGTTGATCCCCTTCTCATGAGCAGCCCCCCCCCAACCCCTTCCCCTTCTTCTTCCACCCATCACCCCGCCTTGTTATTCTGTGCAGATGTTTCTGTTTTGTATCAGCCGGGTTTTCCATTTAACCGTTTTTTTGTGCAGCTGTGTTGCCCTCTATGAGACCTGGTACATTGTGGTCTCTGTGCTAATTTGCTTCAGAGAACTCAGCTCTGGTAATGTTCGCCCCTCACACATTTACCCATCCAGACACGAAGCGGTGGTCGTGGTGGTCGTCTGTGGTGTATGTGTGTGTGTCAGTACATTTACAAAAGGGTTGCGAGGACAAATGATTTTTCGTACCTAGCTAACTTTTCGTTTATTACATTATCGTAAGCAGTGATAAAAATATCTATACATCCCTTCAAAATAAGTGAAATATTACTTTGCTTTGATTGTCAATAACATATAAATCCTTATTCAATCAAAACTGGATAACTTAAGGGGAAAATTACTTTTGGACCTAAAATCTGTGCGAAAACAAACTACATTATAGATTTTAGATAAAAGCTGCAGGCATATTACAACATATCACAATTTGATATGCGATATAAATGCTTGGAAATATTGAATTATATTCAGAAATGTAATCTTTTCCAAACCTATTGAAGATAAGTTCTAAAACTTAAAAACAAAACAAAACAAGAGGTTTGGAAAAATTAAAAGCTGAACAACTGTAGAATTGCGATCACTCAAGTGTCCATAATAAACTTGTATTTCTATTTCTAACCCTTAACTTCCACATTGAAAAAGAAGGTCATTACTCAAGCTTTCTTCAATATTACATACCTGAACCAGATTTTAGATTTCGGTGGGCTCACAATATTATAACTTAAAAATGTGCTCTGCCAGATACTTGAACAGTGCATTTCAAGAAACTGCCATCCATGATGTCTATGCTGTGAAACTTAAAAGGGACTAAATAGTAATGTAGACTTGAAAAAAAGTAAAACCGTCCATTTAGATTTGAACTATGACAGATGCATGTGAAAAAGAGAGAGAGTTGAACAGCTTTTATCTATTCAGAGTATTAAGATTTAGCATTCACATTTAATATAAATTGGCTCAGAGTATATCATAATGGGCTTAAGGCGAGATCACACTGTTGTGTATATACACAAAAAATGTAAAGCTATAGACATGGCTCAAATATAAGGGAGGTTTCTTATTGGAAAGGGTGAGGATTAGAATCATCAACAAAGTGCTTGACCTGTGTTCCTGTTCATTCTTACAAGAAGTATGAGTGCAGGGAAATGTCAGAATGGAGCTGTATGACTAAATTCTATCTCTAAATCTTCAATGATAATCACGCAGTTCAAGGTTTCGATTCTTTTGTCCCACTAGACACAGCTGTCCTTGAACAGGAAAGCACTGGTGGCTCTTATCTGGTAAGGTCATGAAGTATATTCTAAGTTAAATGGAATGTCCAATTATATTCAGAGCTTATTAATAGCGTTCTATTCTGTTTGTTATCTTAGCTCACTATAAAACACAGAATTAAACTCACTGAGATACCAAGGCTCTTTGATATTTTGAGGCATTGAATAATTCTCGACTTCCAGTCAAGAGCCCCTTGATCACAGCTTGAGTAATGACTGAGTAAGAGCCAGTCACCCAGCTTCCCTTGTTCGGAGATATGGAACAGGAAAAACTCCACCAAATCCTTACACATCAGGAACCTTAACAATGTTGAGGAGGTGGAGAACGACGGGCCTCTCTGATAACCTCCACCCGAAAACAATAACCCGTTTTCTCATCCTGTCCCACCTTGTTTAACTTAGCTTTTGACTCTTTGGGTAACCCTCTCATGAGCATAGCGACTTTGGTATCTGCCCAGTCTGAACTTCCAGGGGTCTTTGCATATTGCACAGGAGAAACAAAAACTTACATAAACTCACAAGAAACCAAAGTCCACAAGGCTCCGCTTGCAATTAGTAACAAGAACCATGTGAATTAGTAACAGGGAGGACCACTGCGTCACATTTTCCCTGGAGGCTTTGTCAAGCAGGAGTCTACATCAAGAGTCAATTTAATCCTATCAAAACAAATGTTGGAGAGGGCTTTGAGGTCTGCAGCACCTGCAGCAGTGTGGGTATATCTGGTTTGCAGAAATGTAATTGTCTCAACCCAACCACCACCCAAGTTTGGTATACATATTGTTTCATTTTTGGGCTTTTCTGCATGTTTACATGTCAAACCACTGACAATGTTATATAGACTATACACAAACCCAATTTGAGAGGTAAATCCATATCAACACTTTCCATTTCAACCCTGTTCTGAGAAATGAAGCGCTGCCGAGTTGGTTGGGCTTTATGATGGGGAAACTACTCTTCTATAGAATAAAGCGGTACCAAAAGAACATAAACATTCTACCATCTTCAAAATTCTTCAAAGAAATTATTTTAAAAATCTGTATGAAATTCACTAGTAATTTTTAAGTCTTAAGTTCTAAATTTGAAATTTTATTCTATAATAGAAACATACATGTAGATATAGGAACAGGAAACAATAAGACTAATAACTTTAAGACAGCATCTGTATACAAGGTAATTTAATAACACAAAAGGGAGGTTGACCTCTTGCTAACCTGCTGGCTGTCTTATTTACTTAAGATAAGCCCAAGGAAATGTTTTAATCCACTCTTTATGATCTCAGTAAATTAGCCAAAATTCACTTTTAGAACCCATTCTTCTCCTGTGGCCTGGCACTAATAACTGGAAAAGAAAGGAAATAATGTTTAACATATAAAAAACACATTGGTAATGAACATTTTACTTAAACTGAAATAAATGTAAAGTTTTCATGGCTCTACTTTCTACAAATCAACTAAATCAAATCAATCTGATACCTAATTTACTACATGAACTTGGTTCACTAATAAGATTCATTTTATGACATCATGTGACACACATGAGCTTTTGTGAAATCTCATGTTCTTCGATGCCTTCAATTCTTTTTATGCCAGATAAAATGTAAAAGAAAATTACTTCAAAGTGAAATGTAAAAAGAGCAATATGATTAATACACAGATGGAATTTAGTTTTCTGTATTTAATTATTTTAAAAGGGGGAACTTCTGCATCTCACTGTAAAGAACATCCATTCACACCTCAAAATAATAAACTTCATCTGAACACATACCTTATGTAATTTGCACATATGTGTGCATAACAGGAGCCCATGTCACAAGTAGGGAAAAAGAAACCTTCATATCTAAAGCTCATTACAGTCTTTCTTAGAATTGGGCTTGTTAATAAAATAGTTGTAAAACCATGTTCAGACTATTATTGTGAAGATTCTTCTTAATTAACCAAATTTTACACAGAAGTATTGTTTTCATTTTATACAAAGCAGAGGTTTGAAAGGGTGTCTCAGTGGGTTGGTGAATTAGCTGGAAATTTCTATTGCTTTCTTTGGCAGAGGACCACTTCCTCTAGCAGTGTGTGTGCTGTGTCCCAGGTGTGCTGTTCTCGACCTCAGGGTTCTGTCTTAAAACACATGCAGCAAACTGCTCCAAGCAACAGCCACCAGCCACTTAAAACTTCATTCAGATTAATTGTTTTTTGTTGCCTTTTGCTTGTATTCACAGCAAATACTCACATCAATCAGCTGGCGCTGTTGCTCTAAAACTGCGACTGTATTTAGGGCGCCTAATAAAACCGATTCATTCTAATAAAAGGCAATCTTACTGTATGAGTAGTTTCGATCTTTCACTCCCTGCTTTTTTTTCATTCACATCTCCGACTCTCAATGACGTCACCATAATTCTAGTGTAGCCAACGTGTTTCATCTCCTGAAAGTTAATTTGGGAACTCTGTCCTTTTGATCAGTGGGTGCCTCAAATAAGTGCCGTATGCTGAATGGCAATGGCAATTTTAGTTTCAGATGACATTTTATTGCATGTAAAATCTAAGCACTTCACATTTACTGGCAGTATTTGCACACAGGGACGAGTGACAAAACAAGAATATTCAATTTGAGGGAAAATCTGACAGAAGCAAAAAAACACATCAGAAACACAGCATTTAACCTTTAGAGTTGGATAAGATTGAGGCTCAAATCTTCAATTCAGACGCTGACTAATCTCAAATCAGTTGGTAGTTCATTGTGCTGAACAGGAACAAAAACAAAGTTGGATCTGATTTTGAGTTGTACAAGAAGCCCCCTAATGACCTGTAAGGGCTACACAGAATAAAAAGGTCAGGGATGGATCACGGGACTGAATCATTAAGTGCCATCCTGCTAATACTGCAAGGAGAAGGAATCAGTTCAACTGTTGGCATCTTAGTATTTTGAAAAAATCAGCTTTTTTTTTGTTAAATAGAATAATCACACCAAAATGTCTACAATATCTGCATCTATACCCATGAGTGTTTGGATTATGCCTCAGAAATGAAATCCAAAGAAAATCTCTCGCAACTGTTGCACAACCAGTTATGTTTAAAGGTCTGATCACAGTTTCCACTTTGTAGGGCACGTACGTTGGTTCCAGATGTTTGTCCCTTTGAGTCTGAGACTTGTGTCGTCAGCGGATACTCTCGTAATCTCAAATCCAGATTTCAGTTTTACATCATGTGAACCGGCATTAGCTATAAGCACCGAGAATCAAGACTTGCTCTGCCTGTTGATGTCATGTGCTCCACCGTGGATGAGCCAGTCTGATCCCAGCAAGTGAGACCAAATTAGACACAGTCAATTGGTGTTATATTGCAGATTTCTGTCAATATATCCCCAATCACGATTAATTTCTTATAACTCAAACAAATAAAAAAAATTCAAGAATGTCAAACATTCACAAAACTATTCAGATAAGGATTTTTCTTTAAACTGCAGGGTTAGTTTTTGGTGGAATAAAATGTGTCAACTGAACAGTTTATTTAGCCATTTCTTGCATCAAGTGAGTAACTTATAAACTATTACCACATGCGTGACTCAACGCGTGGCAGTTCTCTGCAACAAACACAAACAAATGGTTTAAAACGGCGACCGCTTTATTGTGGACATACAAGAGATGTGGTTCTATGTAAACCCACTTTGTTTTGGAATCCCACATAGTTATTTGTGTTCATCTTTCCTTGGCTGCTGTCAGGAGTCAAAAATGGCCTACGTGTGTAATGCCAGCTGACTGGATGCCACAGGCAAGAAAAGTTCCAGCTCGCAAAGTGTTTTGTTAATTGAATTAAGCGGCGGTAATAAAGCAGAGTTGAGGCTGGTAAGGGTTCTTATCTTGGGGGTTCGAGTTCTGCAGTTGGACGGCTCAGCAGGAAGGGAACGGTGACACCAATTCCGTTTTCATATTCCCATGACGACAGTCTCTGTACTTCCCATTAGGTGAACACTGCCCTGCTTCCTTCCCCGCAAAACTGGAAGAAAGCTGAAGAGCTATTTTGAGGTCTGAGTGGAGCTTTGCACTAAAATGACCACAACTTTCAGTGACCCACAGTAATTTGAAGAGGAAGTCTGTGTGTGAGTTTACAGTCTGGGAAGACTTTATCACAGCTTACTGAATGGTGTGCATGATGAGCAGTTAAACAAGCCTCAATCAAGGCTTTAGAAGTCTAAAAACTGAGTTTAAGGGATTGCCTCAAACTTATACTGTAACACAACAACTTGTTTCCTTTTTTTAATTAAAACACATTAAACCCTTCGTATTAATTTGTAAAGCTATCAAAATGCATTAAATTAATCAGGTTTCTCTAGGTTTTTTAATATTGACAATCATCTGACGGTGAGGCAATGATAATCAAGCTCATTGAAAAAAAAGATCACTTTCTTTAGAGTCATGTCAATAACAGCCATGAACTTAAATTAAGTTTTGTCAAACAGTTTTACAGGATAATGTACTGGGAAATGTTGGTGTATTCAGTATTGTTCTATAATCTTGAGGAATGCTTTTGAAATGTGGTTATATTATTTCAAAGGTTCCAGTATAGATGATGGACATTGAAAAGCTGTTTCCCGGCCTCCCTAACCCTTTCAAAGCATGCAGGTGAAACTACAACATTGTTATGAAACTAATGCATCGCCATTAGGGTCAGTGGAGACCAGGGGCTTGCATGAGGAGACTGTTAATCAGTCTCCTAACAATTAGCTAAGTGAGTCTACCGCTCATGAATTTCCCAGGAATTACGCAGCATATTTTAATTCGGAAGCAAACACATTTTTTAAACCGCTAGACTGTGTGATTTGATTTCCAAGCCAGGCTCACATACTCAGCGTCTTCGTTTGAAGCATCACTGGAAAATGTGCCAGTTTCTTGCTCTTGATCTATAGACACAAAACTTAGTTTATGTCAGAGGAATAAAAGTCATTTTTGGCACAGGACATCATACAACATGATTCAATATGAAACCATAACATCATTTCTCAGCTTTCTGCATCAGCAAATATCCATACTTTTACATTGCGTAATCTTTATATACACTCTATTAACTGATGCCACAAATGCATATTTATCAAAGATGGGAGCAAACCACTGACCTTTTAAGATACAGACTTCTCAAGCAGTGTGGAAGTGCAATGGGGTTCACACTCCTCTGTTTAGTACATCAAGTAGGTAATATATACTGCAAAAATGAATAACTCACTGGCTTTTCCTAACCAGTAAGTATATGTTCCTTCACGTTTTCAAAGGCAAAGAGTGTCAAATACAAATACAAAAGTGATTCTAGAGTTTGGTTTTAATTGCAGTCTGAGGGACCCTTAATTAAGTTTTCTGTATTTCTTTTTCAATCTCTTTTAAGTGCAGTGGCCACTGCTCTAAAGTGCCAAGAGTTCAGACTAAATTACAGTCCTGATAATAAAGAAAAAAAAAACGAAAAAAAAAACTAAAGGGGTGTTTTCTCTTTTTTCACGAGATTATGCCAAGAAGACCTCCTGGTTTTGGGCTTGCAAGCCCCTTTAGATTGAAGAATGATTGCTGACAAAACAGTACACTCATTATGATAAGTTTAAAGACCCGTCCCGAGTTGGCAGCTGTCCCGGTACTGTTTTCACTTGTGCTGCACTTTGATTTTTGCAAGTTGGAGAGACTTTTTCAGGGGCCGTTCAACAGACCGACTTTATTTTTGTTTTACTACTGACTCTGCACTTTTCAAGCAAGTAGTGTTCAACGCAGGAGATGACTGTAGGGAGATTTCACTGAGCAGCTCAGAGACAAGAGCTGCTCAATGGGTATCACAGACGCTGAACTCAGCCTAAAGTGTACTTTTGTTGGCCTGTTTGGCTATACACTTAACTTTATCGACCTTTCTGTTTACTCGTTAGAATGTTCAGCTTCAAGTGGAGATCTTTTACTAAATGAAGTGAAAGCATTACACAGTTTCGAACTTCAAGCAATTCAAAATAAGTCTCTTACTATAATTTTCCACATCATCAGAAATTAGATTCATAGTGCTTTTTTAATAGTTTTCTTTAAAGATTGTAATTACAAATGACTACAAACGGTAAAAGGTAAAAGTGCACGTCTTTCAAAAACTTTCTCTTCTTTTCAGAATACTGTTGTTAATGTTGTTTTCCTTTTAAGCCCTGTTTAATTTTGAGCAAAAAGTCATAAAAATAAAGAAAAAAAAAGTTTTTTGTTTAAAATTTAGATAAAAGAGAAGCTCGACACAATTAGATGCAAATCTTGTCTCAGTCAAGTGCTCTACAGGTGTGTGATGGTTAAATTAAGACCAACATCTGCAGAAGTTTGGCTCCGACAGACTCACAGATCACAACATTCTAACTTGTTGCTATAAATCTGTTCCATTTGACTGAGCAATTACCAATTTGTCTTTACTGAAAGATAACAAAATGTTTCGCTTTACCATTAAGGGCAATTAAACAGCACTCTTTTTTTGTCACTATGTTTCCCCTCCTTTTTTGCATACTGTTTTATTTAATGGTAAGATATTAATCCCTGTTTTGGCTTGTCTCTGCAAGTGCAAGAGTGGGCTATTTGTCATTTGAAGTGGCGACGAACAGCAATAAGAATGATATGCTAGTTTAAATGGGTAATTATTCGCAGCTTGACAGCTCACCATTAATCTTTTGAAACCGTATAAGTCAAACTAATATAACATAATGTGATAAACCTGAGAGCAGCAAAGTCTGCAGAACAGCTGGAATGCTCTGTTTTATTGGAGGCTTAGTTAGTAGCTAGATCTTTCTCTAAAGAGTGTTCCCAAGTAATATCATTACTGTAGAAGATAGCAGGTAATTCAGTACAATGTGGCTAATTGCTTTAATTACCTGATGAGAAAAACGATTGTCTCCAAGGGCTACGCCAGTCTTTAGATTTGGAACCACACGCAGCTGTTTGTGACTGTAGCTTTATAAGAAATAGACCTAATTACACAGCAATTCACAGACATTACTGTCTATTTAATGGCCATCCAGTTGTGTGAAGAGAGGAAATTTGGGAAGGTGGGGGGATGACGTGCGAGGATCCATCCACGCTGATACTCAAGAAAAATTGTTGCACCACAGAAGAGGGAGCATCAAAAGGTTTCTTAAAACATTTGTTTCCCCCCCCCCCAAGCGATGCCATGAATTGCAACCTATTTGTGATATATGGAAACCTATTTGCCTAATTGAGCATTTTAAAAGACTTAATTTCAGACTCCTTTCCAAGAATGTCCATGTTTCTATGTCTTCATGAAGTAGAGGAAAACATGATTCCCTTTTTGTTTTGTTTTTGTTTTTAACAGCCAAAGGATTAGAATTTTTCTGCTCTGTGTTCATTATTGTGGGTTGAAAAAGTTGTTTAGATTACCTCGTTGGTGCCCACTACAAAATTAATGTATCTTTTACAGAGTGCCACAGTCATTGAAGATCTCCTCCGCAACTTCAAGTATTTTGTGTCACTGAGATAATGTGACTTTCTGGGGAATTCTTTTTATTTAATTATTTCTTTGATAATTGAGTTTTATTGTTTTTATTAGCAGCCGCTATAATATGTCTCAGAACCCATTTGTGATGACTTCCAACAAAAGACGGTGAAACTGTGTGCCCTTTTCTGACACAAGATGGTAGCTTGCCTTTGGCAAAGTGAGATCAATGCATTTAAATGTGGAATTGGGGGGGCCTGACTTTAATTCCTTTGAGGATGTGACCTCAGACATGAAAACATGGGAGGCATGTTGAGCCACTTATGCGTGGGGAACTTCAGTGGGACCCGACTTAAAAAGGGTGAGCACATTGTTAGTGCTGATGGGGAAATTGCTGCTGAACCACTGAGATTTCTCCATGGACTATTGCAATGATAACTCATTTGAAGCTGACTGCCTCAGTTTGTGTGATGTGTCTGTATGTTTTTGTATGTCTGCATGGTGCATGCACTCTATTTTAGTTTTTTGGTGAACGGATCTACGAAGGAAGGATGTAAAACGTTCAACCGTCCAGGGTGTAGCCTGCCTCTGGACCATTGAACACTGGGATAGGCTCCAGTCCCTCCACGACTCACAACCATCCATACAACTATAGTGTGAAGGGATAAGATTATAAAACTCGAGAGCTGGTGGCTCTACCTATTCCAATTAGGGAATACGGGAAGCCTGAGATAAAAAATAAAATGAAAACAATCTAAACAAAACAAAATACAAAAAAACCCAACAGCAACCAGACCCTGCAGGTTGTTAAATGTTCTTTCAACATTCAAAAACCTTCGTGCAAAGCTTCGTTTGAAGAGGTGCAGGGAAATTTTCCTCTCCAATGGTTTCTATAAACTGCTTACATTTCAAACAGTAATGTAATTCAGGGTACACCCAAAATCTGCATGCAAGAAAAGCCAAAATTTGCATGGAAATCAACTGAAACAGTTCACAGGTAAGGTCACAGTGACCAAACAAAATCGTCAATTTTTTATATTTTTAAAAGCTACACTTTTTTTTTAATAATGATATGCACATCTACTTTGGGACTAGCTCAGCAAACAAACGGATGAGTAATGTGTAGCAACAGTACCCCACTGCTCACAGTACATCCTCCCCCAGCTCAGCATTGCAGCATGAGACTACATGGATGAGTCAGTGGAGAACTTCCTGCATTTCCCTGACAGCAGTGAATATTGTGAATAATGTAAAACTATCGAGCTTGGCAGACATTGATGTTTCATCTTCCAGCAGAGCTCGACTGGAGGTCCTGTGTGACTGGTGGCTTTCAGACACCAGGCTTTGTGGGCTGCCATGTTGGTTTTATCAGTTTGCTGCCTGCCAGCTGGAGAGACCTCTTTGTCTCCATCGTTGTCCTTAATGGGCCACAGTGGCACTGAGGAAATAATGAATCATGCTTTTAATTGATGTCTTTTATGGAAGACTTCAGTACATGTGCCTTTATGAGCTGGTTGCAGCACACAGAAAATACCCTGCTGTTGCCAGCGTAATATGTCTCACTGTGAATGAAACATTTTGTCCTAAAATCCTCAACGTTTTGTGGAAATATCCTCTCTCAGCCTTGAGCAGCCTACTTTAAGCATGATATTTGGACAACACATAGAAATTGCCATTGGCTGGAAGAACCCTATGAGTACTGAAGCTACATCAAAGCACATTCCGCTTGGTGTGAAGTCTGTAGTGTTTTTTAATTGATACCAGCACTTTCTTTTTAATAACCCATATGAGATTAGAGGGAGCCTTAATGGAATCACCCTTTGGCTTCCAAGGGAAAGAATTTCTTGGGTTGAAATCTGTTTTTGATATGGCAAGACAAATAATCAGGTTATTAAGGGTAACCATAAAGTGTGTCGGAAATTTGAGCACAACACACGGAAAAACCTGATTGTTGTGAGACTGGAGGGAAGCTGTGAGGCAAAGAATCTCTTAAAATAAATTAAGCTTCTATAAATAGAGGAATAGTTGAAGAAGAAAGAAAAAGGATGTTCATACCAAAACTGGTCTAGACAACTGTGCCAACATGAAATAATACGGCTTTTCTCCTGAATAAATATTTCAGTGTAAGCTGGCTCGAGTTGTGTGTTGAACTGGTAATCAGCATTAAATGAAAAAGCCTTTCCGGCTACAACAAAAACACCTATTCTGTCTACACATGTTTAACATGACTTATTTCTTTTACTCCTTTTGATAGCACTTTTTATGTCTCATTTTAGGTATTTTTCTTCTTTTATTTGTAAGCGTGTCAAAGTGTGTTTTGTGTCTCAACGTGGAAAGTCATGATTAGGCAATAAGTGAATACAGATATGTGTCAGGTGGCCATGAATGTGAGCAGATGCTATAAAGAGAAGAAAGGTCCCAAAACCATATGGCTGTTATCTGCTGGCCACACTTTGAGACATAAAGACGCTTTTGTTTGTACCTTTTAGCCCAAGTCACTACACAAAATTTGCAAGAATTTGCATTTGTCTTATGCTTCTTAGCATGCTTGTAGCATATACATTATCTGTATAGCTGGGGTAATCTTTAGATTTTTATCTGTATTGTACATTTTGGTAACAATTACATTTATCGTCCCAAAAAAACATGAAATGATCATAACAGGGGTTTTTATAGAGCGGCTTAGTGGAATTTATTGATATTAAGGAAATCACAGTAATCAACTATAAATCTGTTTTAGCCAAACAATTAGCTTTTTCTGACACACACATTAAGCTGAAAGCTGAAAAATGACTTGTTTCCGTTCCGTGATACTTTGCTAAAATAATGTCAGATAGGAAGACTTAATGTAACTATAAAAGTAATCTGTCAGACAGGCACTTAGTTGGACCTGACCCGCAAGCTGTTCATCAGAAGGCTAACTTTCAGAAGAGTCACTCAGAGGCTGGAATTTAACTACATAAACTAGTTCAAGCATATCCTGTTTTACAGACATCTGGTAAAATCAAGCTATAGTAAGAAAAAAAAATCATGTCTCAAAAGACAACTTTACATGTATCCCTGCATCCTAAAATTACCAGTAAATCACTGGTCTTATGTAAGAGCATGGATGCCATTTGATTCCCTGTGGGGAGGGTTTTTACAGACCACCGATAAAACTCAAACACCAGTTCATTATGGATATTTGAAGCCCGCTTAATTTTTCTGCTAGTGACTGAGACTAGCACACA
Source organism: Menidia menidia (assembly GCA_907169785.1). Taxonomy (NCBI): domain Eukaryota; kingdom Metazoa; phylum Chordata; class Actinopteri; order Atheriniformes; family Atherinopsidae; genus Menidia; species Menidia menidia. The sequence continues at coordinate 15,577,048 of CAJRST010000002.1, read as the reverse complement.
TTTTGCTGTTAAAATTAATTCACCAAAACATTTGAATTTGATCGAGCTTAGTTTCCTCTGAATAAATTGTCTTCCCTGCTGTGGCATTAGCCACTTTCCAAATCAAAACCTATAAAGCCTTGAGACCTTTCTGGTTATGGTTTTAACAGGGAGATGTTTGATGTGCTAATTCACACGAAAAAGGGGGTCCTGGGCAGGATTTCAAGTAGTAACAGGGAACGTTTCCATTGAAATTCCATGTACGACTGTTTATAGTGGTGTTTCCCAGTGAGAATGTAGTGTTTCAGAAGCTCTGGTTTTGTTTTGTTTTTGCTCTGGATATTGGAAAAAATGTGTTTCCAACATAGATGAGCCATGCCAAAGACCCCTTGATGATGCCTCGTCCTACAAAACCACTCCCAGATGCTCACCAAGTTTTACGAATACACTTTCCTCATTATTTGGGGATTTACTTGGAATCACACCGGCCATGTTCCCAAAATGTACAAAACCGAGCATTTCTTTTATCATAAAATGTGGGAAAGTAAAATGATGCTGATATGGGCTCCACTAAAAGGTTTGTGAACAAAGTTTAGTTTGTATGCGAAACAGAAGATATCAACATGGAAACCTATGTGCATTTCATCTTCCAACTTCAGTTTTTTTGGGGTTTGTATCTAAAATGAAACAATGTTAAAATGACGGAAAAATACTTTGGCTAAGATTACAGTGTCATTTTTTAAAGCTAACTTCTTATCCATACAAACATTCATTAAATTTGATTTTTTCTGTATGAATATTAATTTATTTGACTATATCCTCTCTATATTCAGGATCACATAGGGCTGTAGTCTATCCCACTTGTCCCCGGATGAGAGGCCTTCTACATGTGGCAAATCTTTCCCTTTCCCATCAATGTAAACAATGCATGGCCGGTTAAATTAAAATTAAACTTGTAAGACATGATGATTATCCCTTAAAGGTTATCAAGCTCTCTTCCTTGAAAACAATACAACTTAAACCTTAGACCTGGGTTGGTTCTTGTTTAATGACGTAACCTTTTTACAGCCTAGTTTTGCTGGTGCCTCTTTAAGTGGAATATCCAACCCAAATAACTGTGGGTTCTGGGGTAAAAGGAGAAGTGTTTCTTTGCATGCAGCATTAATTTGAACTGTATGAAACACACTGCTGTAATTTGACTGCTCAAAATAGATCCTCAGTGTGGAATAACTGTGGGAAATGGAATCGTGTTTTGGTTATAAATTCAATAGCTTTTTCCCCTAGCATGCTTTGATGAAGTGAATATGCCCATGCTAATTTAAAAGTAAGGAAGTTGGATCTCAAAGCTGGAGATATAGATTGCCCACCTTGTTGTAAATTTATTTTGAATCTAAAGATGAAAATAGACAATAATCAGGTTGCTGCATACTCAGTATCTTTTTTCTGAGATGTTAACTTGAATCATTAAGCATGTGACTGTCTTATTGTGCTTGAAAAGCAAATACAAAACAAAAGCTGTGCAGCACACAGTCATTTACTTTCTGCCATTTAAAGGCTATCTTTGTCATCAGTTGGTCAAGTTGGAGTCAGTCAGACCCTGATCATTAAGCTGTTTGATCTCGCCCCCAAACACAGCGGCACAGTGTCTCCTGACATGTCCTGGGAACAGGGAATTTCACAACAAACAGGTGATTAGCATCGGAGGGGAAACAAATGGTGGACCTGATTCAGAACCAGCAATGCAGCCTTATAGGGAAGATTACTGGCAGGTGGGGCCAATTGGCCAACAATGGTCCAGTCGCGCGGGTTTGAAGGCCAGATGATTGCTGACAGATGGAAGCCTCCAAGTCTAAGAAGAAAGCAATCAGGTGGGAGAGGAAGATGTGGGGGGTCAGTTGGAGGAGGGCAGCACCACGTTTGCTACCAGGCAGATAAAAGGTCGGTATGATGTCAGCGTGACTCAGCGTACACAAGCGCACTTACCTTGGCCTAAAGCGAGGCTGATGTAATGCCTCCTGCAAAACGACGGGTAAGGTTATGTGTCGCCGTGAGGGCTGGACGGGTCACAAGAAGCAGCTGAACTACTTTTACTACCAGACAACTGCAGTTGGGCAACACAAGAAGCTGCCCACCTGAAAGACCACACATGTTATCAAATGAAGCCAATTACAGCCTCCTCTCAGAGGTTTTGCATCAGTTGGCACTTTATCTGCCCGCGCTTCCTCAAAATTCTGGGAGAGCACATTTTATTGATTCAAATACTTCTCTAAATTATAATTTAGCGAATGAGATGTTTTTATGTTTTAATTGTTGAACAAGCTCACATTTCCCAAAAGAGAGATCTAAGTCCAGTTTGTTAGTATATATTTCAGTATATTTTATGAACAACAGGATGAAGGTTAAACTTTAATTGGCTAGATTCAGAGTCAAAGTCACAATGCACTTCTGGAAGCTGCATTCGCACAAACTTTACCAGTTCTCTTTCAAGTTTTTTTTAAATTTCGTAACGTTGTCCAGTATCAGGAAAGTTTTACATCACTATGCAGTCCATGCTGCAGTTTTTATTGCTCCCTGTGCTTGATTCTAGCTTTGAGCTCATTTATTCAGAACATTAAGTAGCTGGAAACGTCAGCTTGAGAGGCTGGAGGCGTGAGCCAATTTTTTTCATCAATGCATTTTACAGCAATAGGAAAGAAATATTTGAGTTTTGGTTTTGTAATGGTTGCTGATTAATAAAAGTTTCATACCACCATGACTTTTTAAAGGATAAGAAGTTCTCTCATCTAATGTATGAGCTTGAAAATGACCTGAGAGCTCTTCTTCCAGAAAGCCAGCGGTAATCCAAGGAGTGAAGCCATGAATGTCAGTTTTTCTAAGTCAAATTGATTCAGTCATATAAATGGGCGTTAATTAAAACTTCAGCTAGCAACACACAACAGAGTCAGTCTTGTGATGTCCAGACATGTATGAACTCTGTTTGTTGGCAGAGATGACAAATCAAATAAGGACTTCGGTACAAATGGAATAATACGTAGAGACGCCATTATAATTAAACATTTCCAAGAAAGTGGCCTCACACCTGGAATTCCTCCCAAGTGGCAATGACAGTGATAGTATCATCGGCATAGCAACATAATGATTTTAACATTGGGCTTTGTACCAGCTGTTACCATAGCAGTGTCTGGAAAAATACAGCCGGCAATTACTTCTAACACAGAGACAGAGAAAAATATATAGGGATATTAGCAGAGAAAAAAAGCACAAGTCCCAAAATCTAACACTTCCTCCGATCAAAATGATAGATTGCATAAACAATGCAAGGTGTTAAAGAATAGCTAAAAGTTGGTGTCAACCACTAAAGACATTTATCAACTTAAACTGGGAATACAATTAATACTTCTACTGATATTTTATGGCCATGCTAATGTATTATTAGCTGTGCTGACACGGAGGAGATAACCTGATAAACTACTATAGATCCTCCATGTCTCCCAGTGACCAATACTGCTGTTCTTTGTAGCTTTACAGCCATAGTCATCATGATCTAACAGATATCACACCAACTGTAGCTCCAAACCGTGTTTGAGCTTTGGTTATTCTGGTTATGGATGAGTTTCATTTGTTTATAATGTGTGTAACAATACCTAAATGCAGTGGTAAGCCACAGTATTAATAAACACCTGAGGTTTGTTAGCAGCACATATGTAATCCGACAGAAATGCAGCCATTCAGAACAGCCGAAGACATCCATAACACCACAGTTTGAACCGCAAATGCAGCCGAGGTCTGGGCAGAAACCATGGCCACGGTCACAGCATCACCCAATGCAGTCAGGCAAATAAGCTGCAGCTGTGCTCATACCCAGTAGCTGTCTTCTGTTTCAAGTTAGCCTTTATGAAAGAATAATGGGCAATAAATACATGATGCAAAGTGTCACATCGTTTGTTCTTTCTGTATCTGGAAAACATTTCGGTAACTGCTCTAGACTAATTAATCTGGGACAGAGGAATTAAAACATTTCAAGGGAGATATAGATATTAGCTAAAGCCAAGACATTGGAAAAAAATATATTTGCAAAAAAAATAAAATTAGAATAACAATTATAATAATAACAATAATAACATGGATATCTGTTGAAATAACCTGAAATAACCCAACAAATGTATTTGTGTTAGTGTTATGTTGAGGTTGCTTTGCAAAAATAGTGAGACAGGGTGAAATATAATTCATTTCCCTCCACCATTTCCTCTGGCGCCACCACTTTCATTTGTCAAAAAACCAGAAGATGTCCAACAGAAATAATTTCAGAGATTCACATAAATGTATTTTGAGAATACAGCTGATACACATTTTCCAATAAGCAAATGGGATCCGCACAACAAATAAGGGATCTGTGAAGGTGTCTCAAGAAAAAAATTGTCCTGTGCTGTGACCATATTCCAATGGCCTTGCACAGAACTAGTCAGCCCTGTAGCTGAGCAACATACAAACACACAAAGGTTAATTTATAAAGCAGATGGATCAGTTATATGATACTCTTCCACTTAAGTCATGGTCTGGGTTCTTGGTTTTCTTATCCCTGGTTGCAAAGCAAAAATGGAAAGTATGAATTAAATCAGTTTTATTTTTCTGCTTTTCTGTCTCCCAAAATAACTTCATAGTGATTATGCCACCATCGAGGTTTTGGACGATAAAAATTGGAATCTCGCAAATGAACTCCCCTCTCTCTCTGCCAAACTTGTATGTACAACAAACACATGTTAACAGTGTATAGGAGTTGTGTGACACGGAAAATTCATTACAGGTTAGGAACACACACTCTTTGCATGACTGACAAGACCTTGGAAAACTTTGTGATACAGACACAGACACATGTTGCAAATTGTGAGGTTCTTGTCCAGAATTAGTTTGATCTATAAAACAGGTATAAACATTGTGGGAAAAACATTTACAAAATAGTTAAGGAGTGCAATGATGAATGATGTAAAAAAAAAAAAAGTTAATAGTTCCCCCCAGGGATGTCTGTTCAGTGTTAAAGGTACCAGTCTAGAAAAATTATGAATGTAAGCACAAACTCCCAGCCTGTTACCGTGCACCTGTTGTTTGACAATGGTGAAAATATAGGCAATAGAACACAATACAGGTGAAAATGTGGAGGGAGACATCCGAGCAGCAACTCATGTACACGTAGTTCGTGAACACGTAGTGAATATTTTCTCATTTGGCCTTAGCAGGCATTTATTTGGGTGGTGAACCAATGAATATTAACATGGAGATTGCTCAAACCAACCATCCAGGGTGCACCCTGCCACTCACCCATTGAATAATGGGATAGGCTCCAGTCCAGTTGATATACTATATATCTAAAAAAAATCAATCACACACAACAAAGCAAAGCTTTATCTGAAATCGCATACATATTATTAATATGTACGGAAGAATAGAAATTAAATATACTTGTAATTTAATGTTAACACCATAACTGCAATGCCATTTAGTTTAAAAGATCAGAATCGTGGTTGTTCATGTGAACGAGTCGCAACTAATACACAAACCGTGTCCCTTAATGGAAACTAAATAACTTGCACTTGCAATTAATTACATATTAGTACCACAGCACACCCAGTGTATGTCACCATATATGCCTGTGCACATTACCCAACAGTCCGTGTCCTTTTTGCACCGTTTGATCTTTTGGGAAAAGGAAACATTACCTCAGTCATTTAGAAAAAAAAGCCTCTGGTTAGTTGTTTACATTTGATCTGGAAAGGTGAAGAAAAGAGAAAGAGAGATTGTGGTTGAAAAAATGTGGAAGCAGGCTCAAATGAACTAATATTTCAGTAAATGTAAAATCAGCTGGGTTTATTTTAAAGCAGCCCTCTATTTTTATAGTAATTTGTGCTTCTCATTTCATAATGTTAGTCTTGGACCTGGGTTGGTGAGAGTGCAGAGCTGCATTAGATTAGCCATCTGCACAGTGTAAACACAGACCTATTCAGCTACGAAAATGAGTGCAGGGATGAGATAATCTTTGTGCTATCTTGTCAAAGTCACACATGAGACCAGACCCGCTTCTTGTTCATGCTCTCTGTAAAGAGGCAGTTGACAGAATCACAAAATGAAAACCTCTTCATAACAATGGCTGAGCATAATTAAATCATGAGTGCCTACAATCCAGACTAAGCCACATCAAAAAGGTGTAAACCTTCCTTGCTACGAGAGAAGCTGAGCCTGATGGGTACATGGCGAGGGCGTTGTCCATTAAAAAGAACCCCTGATTTTTCTCACACATTTCTGGGTTTTTAGAACTGCTTTTTAGGTGGTCCTGTGGAAAGTCAGGCACCAAAGGGCTCCAGGGGTCTGTACAGTGTTGAGTTTTTTTTCTCCTGGTCCTGCTGTAAAGGCCAAATGTTATTTTTCTCCCTCTTTCTCTCACTCTTCCACTTGTTTTTGCCTACCTTAATGAGACATCAAAGGCCAACAGGCAAGGGCTGTGATTTGATTTGGTGTTATGTGAAGCCATGATGTAGAAGTTTTTTTTGTTTCCCAGTGTTGGGTGAGACATCATGCTACTGAGCTCGCCTCTAGCTGTGATGTAACAGACAGTTTTCTCACTTATACTCCTAAACTCTTGCCATTAAAGATCGATTTCTGCTTAAAATGAACAGAAAAGCCAAAAAAGTGTAAAGCGCAAAGCAAAAGTTTACAGCCTGATTGTTTCTGATTCATACTTAGAGCCAACAAGCAGACATGGTTGAATGGGGTACAAGCCGGTTTACTTTCTCCTTCTACTTTACACTGTGATGTGAGAAAACAACCCAGCATAAGATTCCATTAATTTCCTCTTTCCTTCCGCTAACACTGAGCAAACTTTGAAGTCTGACTTCATCTTGCTGACACAATGTCCTTCCCACACAAGAAAGGGAGGGTTTTCATTGTTTTCTTTGATCAAATACAAAAATTGATCTCTAAGTTGGACTTTTTTTTCTTACCTTATTATTCTGATCCAATATTCTCTTCTTCAATCATAAACATAGTTTTTTGGAATAACGACAACCAAGCTTTGAACATAAGTCAATTATATGAAAAAAATGTTTAATTGTACAATACATAATTATTACATTTAAAGATTTCTGAATTCAAAATCTCACATACAATCAATTGTTTTGTATGAGGGATTTTCAATTGTTGGATTTTTGCACCCATTTATTGTATAATAAGCCTTTCCCTTAAACTAAATCCACTTTATCTTTCCACAAAATACATTTTTATTACTGCTCCACTGACTATATGACTATTAAATAAATCTAACGTATGTTTTCTCTCCATACATTTGTAATTGATCATGCAACCTAAAAAGAAAGCATGTTAAATCCTCCTTTTGGATCTTTTGGACTCAGACAGAGGTATGATTTACCCCTTTACTGATTTAAGGAAACAGCTCCCTGAAGATGATTTACTAGCCTTTTCCTTCTTTGTGGGCATGATTTATCATCAGAGTCCTATGCTCTTACTCAAAGAAGTCAGTGGTTTCTAAATGTTGGGACAGTTTGAGCAGTGGCATCCAAGGCTTATTTTGGTCCAATTCTGAAACTTGCATTACTTGTTTCATCCCAAATAAAACTGTTACAATTATAGTTTCCAAATTCATGTTTAAGATACTAGTAGAGATTTGCCTTGAGCTTTTCTTAACTCAAAAAAACACATACCCAATTGGGATGTGGTACAATTATTTTGCACTCTAATTTTCTACAAAAATTAGTATGAAACACACTTGCATAATGCTAATTATACAGCAAACTTGGGAAGCACTTTTTAACTCGATCAGTGAGACAGATATTGACTAAAGAGCATAATGCATTTTGAGATATCAGAGTTCCAAACAAAATGTGTATGTATTGATGTTTTTCTTTTCCTCCTGCAAACACAGGTGGCATCAGATTAATGATAGATGAGTTACCCCTGGGGCCCGGATATAATGATCTTTGGCATGATGAACAGCATGCAAAAGCCATTAATTAAAGCTTATCTGTGGGAATAAGGACTTAATAAGACCAAAAAACATGGGACACTTTGTTTCATTAATTAAAATGATAAACCTTGAGGATAACACAAGATAGACAAACATGCAGCAATTTAATGGCATTATAATTTTCTTATATTTCCACATATGCTATATGTTTGTGTGTGTGTGTGTCAAAACTTTGCGGGACCAAACCTTTTGGTTGGTAGTGAATTTGATTCTCTCTCATGTATATATGATTTGATTCATCTCTGAATACATATCTATAAAAGTGTATCTAGATCGCCAATCGTAAATAACAATAAGTTTGACAACACGTTGCTTGATTATAATGATAGACTTTTTTGTGCTCCTAATATTCAAACTTTGCATATAAGCTCAGTGTGCACAAAATGATTGATGTTTTCTACTTCTTTTCACCCTCTCTATGTATTTTGATCGGATCACAAATGAGGATGCAAAGTATTCTACAATCAACAATGATTCTGACTTTTTCTCTGCTGTGTCTCATCAGAGTAATGTGTGTGGCCAAGCAGCAAAACAGCAGAGAGGTCCTCATTGGGAGTAAAAAAAAACTGACAGGGAAATCAAAAAGATTTGAGGCTGGTGTTTTAGTATCGCAGGGACTGTGGAGAGTTTCTACATAAATGTATGAATGTATATTTTGTTGTTGTCTTCACATAACTTAAGGTTAATAGTTTCCATCCCTTTCCCTGAGATTTCCAATATGTTCTTGTGGTGTCTTTTATGTGTCAAAAATTTATGGTCATATCTTAAATGTACCAGTTTTATGCAGACACTAAAAATTCCAAGGAATATGTAAGTGCATTAAAAATGATGTGGCACTAATTTTCCATCAATCCAAATGATCTAAGTTCTCTATTAGGTCCTCAGTTATATCCTCCTGGTGTCAAATTTATTGCTTCCCCTGTATTCATTTATTTTTTCCAAAACATTTCTGCTAAAACACTTATTTGATGCTATTTTACTGTAATTCAAACATTTACTACTTGCATCATATCACTGTGCCCACACATATACCATCAATGCAATGCAGAATGGTAGCAGTTTTAAATCAAGCCATGAGCTGACACCAAGTGAATTAGGACAAAGGAAATTGGCATTAGTTGATGACACTAGATCAAGAAGTCATGCGTTATTCATCAGATAGTTGTGTCGTCTGAAGAACCACAGAAGACATACAGAAGGAAAATGTAAAATTTTAGTCCAGTGATCAGGTGTATTAAGCATTATTTCAAACATTGTGTGATTTTTTCAGACTTTTATGGGTCTTTGTCTGCTCCTTGTATATGCAGGTCAAAAGATCTGATGATGTGAGAGATGTCTTTGCCAACCCACGCAAAACTTTAGGTGTGCACACTAAGATCTGTTACGCACCACCCGTGAACCCCAGATGCACAAACATAGAAACAGTAATGTGATCTGCCATCCTTTCCCCTCTAGGCAGATTTATGCACATAAATCATTTCCTACTCTGTGTTTTGGGGGATTTGTAGCAAAAATAGGCCATTTCTGCCATTCCCATCCTGTTCCCTCGGTGCAATCCCTGGGAAAAATCCTCACAGGCCTTAACTTTTGGTCACATCAGGTTTTCAGTTGCAACATTACCTCTTCCTAACCTCAACCGTGAACCTAATCATGTGTTTCCATAGAGTTACCTGCCTAATCTGATCTCTGAGAGCTTTGAAACAGAGGCAGACCGGAGTGTTACAATGTTTTGGAACATGTACGCATGAACCCGCTCTGCTGTTTGATCATGTTGATTTTACTGGGAGGGACCACTGGTAAAATAAGGAGATCGCCTGTGCAATAATATGGCCACTGTCACATTTAATAGATGTCTTGAAAGTGTGTCATTCACAGCTCTGAAGTTCACCGCTGTTTTGTCTGTTGTAGGGGTGATGTTGAGTGTGAGTATTCTGTTTTTACACACATCATAGACATGACATGGACATGTAAGTGAGATTACAATAGTAAGCGATATTACAAAGTACAGCCTGACCTTCTGCCTCCACCCCCACTTGAAAAATAAAGTATATACAAAATAACGTTCTAAAATGTATAAAATATAATAAAAATATAGACAAATGTACCATTTTGGTAAACCTTGATTTTGGAGAGTTGGAATGGCTATCACGCTATAATATTTGTAGAATTTGATTTTGTGTTGTCTGTAATAAGGCTTCCACAATAGAAGGGAGTAGATAGAATGAGAAAGCCCTACACATATCTAAAAATAAACTGCAGATACTCTTAACACAGCACAACTCATTGCAATCAGTGCCCCTTAGATATTTGCCTGCTTCTCTTGCAATGTGCACTTTTAACCCCCATTTAAGAAGTTAATTTAGTGTATTTTGCCAAAACTCCAATGACGCCTTTCCTTTTTATTCTGGAGGATGCAGTATTAAGAGCACAGGACGGTTTCTAACTATGCCTCAGTTAATTTTTCCTTCTATTTTCTGCTTGCAGCTTTTAGACTTGCACCAACCAACTAGTGTGAGATATGCAAATGACAACAAGTGAATCTATCGGCACGGCAAGCTTGTGACTTAAGTGATTTGTTTGGACAATTAAGCATACACGTGGCTGCTGATGGAGTCAGTGACATTTGAAGACACCAGAAGTGAACTCTGAGGCACTGGGCCACCCTGCTGGCTCACACGGGGAGGGCACAGCTGTCTGAGCGATAAATGCGGTTAGTAGTAATGGAGGATAACATCATCCTTGCTAAGAAGCCTTTTCAAGCTTTTCTCCTCTTTATGACTACCATAAAAGGATACTGCTCGCTCAATTCCCATGAAGTGACCGTATAATAGTTTTTGTAGAGCAGAAGTCTTGTTATCAGAAGTCTTGTGTTTTCCTAATTTGTCACAAAGGAGTTTTCATGCTCAGTTCTCAGAAGAACCTTTACCGGGAAGAAAGAAAAAGGAAGGGTGGATTGCTCAGGCTGTGTCTTGGAGTAAAACTGGTCAAAAACCCAGTTTCCCAACAGCTGAATCAGCGTTACCACCTTTGCTTGTTCAAACTTAGATAACAACTGTTTTCATAGTGACCGAAGAGGAACCGTTGAGTAAGGCCAAAGGTGTAGCAGGGCGTCTGAAAGAACTTCCCAAGTGGCAACCTTCACATTTATCTGCTTCCTGTGAGTACAGCATTTTTTTTTTTTTGCAGGATAGTAGGTTGTAGCAGGCAAAACTTCTCTACAGTTTCTGACACATTAAACGATAGACTTGACAATGTTGCCTGTCTTCCCTGCTATTTCCTGCATTGTATTTGTATTGGCAAAGAAATTCTGCACAGAATCCCTCTGGGTAGTGTTCAGCTACCAGATTACATACTGAAGTTTGAACAAAGAGAGAAGAGATGAAGCCGGGCGACATTAGTAGAACGAAAATGAATTGTTTAGATTGTTTTATTAATTTTAAAATGTCTTTATTTTGTTCATTATTCTTTATCCTTAAATATCTACATTACTTGTCTTTGAATATGGTAATGATTTGTTCATATTTTGCATTTCTTATAGTAAGACATGCTGAATTCCAGCTTAACTTCTTCACACCATGGAGTGCAAGTTGGAACTAAAGAGAGCTATCCCAAAGAGATCATCTGTCACTGAGAAATGCTGCACTATGTTTTAAGTTGTTAATTCAGTTTGTGTGATACACGATGCTTAATGTGTTAGGTCTGTAGATGCTACACTGAAAGTTTTCTTCTGTATAAGTGGGAGTTATGATGCTAGCCAAATGTCAACAGGACCTTTTCAAAAGAATCAATTAATTCTGGTCGACAGAAAAAAAAAAAAGGCGTGTTTGTGGTACTTATGCTCATACTGCGGTGTCCTTCCGATGTGAAGAGCTATAACCGAAGTGGTGGGAGAGATATTTTGGTTCGGCCAGTCAATGACATCATTGAAGAGTGCACTATCGTTAACAAAAGGGAGGGAGAGCAATTAGCTTGTGCAATTAACCTTTAAAAGGCTGCCTATCTGGAATGAGCATAGATGAATAATAGTCAGGTCGTGTGTATAAATCTAAGACACTACCATTCAGAGATGCTCCCGAGAGACTTCCGAGTTAAATGGCTGCAAGGGCACCATTCGAGAGTTTACTGAGTCAGGAATAAGAGAGATTGCTAACTCACACTTTGTCAATACTTGAGGACTTAGTAAGTTTTAAAATATATTTATGTTTCTTGAAATAAATATCATCCTAATAAATCATTGCCTTTCTTCATCCACTTGTCACAGTTTTCTCACAGCTGAAAAACCTAAGATGTTAGAGCATGCGAAAAAGGTGACGTCAATTAAAACAAGCTGTCTACCCGTTCAGGTGCCATTCATTTTCATTCTAATTGAAATTGCACTATCCTACCAAGACTGGTTCAGTATGAAAAAAAAACACGCATTAAAAGTAAGCAAACACGTCAATAAAAAAGTGCTTTCAACTCGTATATCAGAGTCTAATTCAATCTCCCCTATAATATGAAACACTTATTAGAGTGTCAGAGCGACTGGCTGTGGAGCAGCGACCGACAGAAGATTAGAAAACAAGCATACATCACTCCCACGATTCCCTGCATGGGCAAATGCGACAGTGGGATGTCGTCAGAGTGACGTCTGCGACCGCTTCTGGTGTGAGAAAAGGGCTTGTGCGTGTTTAGTCATGATAAGGGTCAGTGTGCATTTGGGGTCTTTGTTTCCTCTCTTTAAGTTCCCACTGCCACCTCGGCTGCCGCCACCCACTAACAAAGAATGGGTACATGTGAGTGATGTGACGATTATGCCTCATTCTACTACTAAAGGGTAAAGCTAGATTTATTTGCAAGATAAATGTGTGGTTGAAAAAGAAAAAGAAAACAAATAAATAATGTCCGAAAATGAAAATACCAGTAACATATTCATCGTTCCAGCTTTTGTATTTTCCGCCCCATGCCAGAATCACTGGTATAAACCAAAGTATTCAAACACGTATCTTTAGGGATGCAGTACCAGATTACTGCTTCTTTCCCTTAACAGAGCTAGTGCAGCCCAAGGAAAGAACAATGATTGTAATTATCCCCATAGATTGTTTTCGCATTGATTGGCATCCACCCTGTCAAACTATTGTTCCTATTTAAGCATTGGCTGCTTGTTGAAAATACCTATTTTTAAACTATGACTAAATCAAATGATTCATAATGAGGAGCTTCCATTTAACAGGTTACTTACTTTCCCTTGCACCTTCAGAAAGTTTCACATGTAAAAACTACTTAATATGGAGAAACACCACAACTTTTATGGTGTGTTGACTGAAACCTGGAGTAAGTCCTGAAAGGTCACGCTAGACTTTCTTTTATTATGGAAGAGCACTAATAGTTTTCCTCCAGCAAGTGCAATGTTCAACAGTTGCAATGAAGCCAAGTTCTTGGTTTAGTTTAATGACTTTCGGATGGTGGGACTGCATTTTTGGAAGATGCAGAGGTGTTAATTATGGAGTGACGTATTAATTTGCCTACAACAGATGATGACTAAGTTCAAAGCTAATGGAGATGGGCATAAATATCGGTGTGTAATGGGTATGCAACAAAATGAAATACTATCAACATTATATATGAGAATGTGTTCTATTTGATTTCACTGAAAGGGGGAAGAAAGACAAGGACATACATCTTAACATGTAATCATAAAAAAAAAATGTTTTGGATGACAGAGACATATCCGTAAACAAGTCTGCACGCCATTTTGTTTCCCCCTGTTATCTTTCATTCTAAGCCATGTTTATGTATTCATATGCTACGTGACTGCATGCATGAGTGTATTCATCACGTGGCTATATGTTCGTTTAAGTTGTTTTTCAGCACTTATCCTCCTTAATCAGTCCCAATGTCTTCTCATCAAACCTTGTTTTAGGATTGCCAGCAAAGCCAAAATAGATGCAGGATAATGCACGTACTGTAATCTCAGCAGAAACAACACTGAAATGCTCCAATCACTTTAGCTGTGTTAAAGCAACAATTATGGACCTTATCGTCGTGGTCTGATTTTCTGCCAGTCTGTATGAAATTATCATTGAAACAGGTGTATCCCCATAGTGAGACAATTCACGTCGGGGCCCACACACACTTCTGCCCACCTACAGCATGCAGTGACATATTTAAGA
>CAJRST010000002.1:15505324-15542885 GCA_907169785.1 Menidia menidia | reverse complement strand
GTAATTGCAGACTCGGAAGTTCACTTTCCACATTTTCATGTTTGAAACTTCTGACAATTAAAAAGACAAAGTAGAACATTCTTTAGTTTGTGCTGGTGTTATTCTTCTTCTATCTGTATCAGAGGCATACAATTTATGTGCTCCATTTTGCCCCCTGATATCAGAGAGCACAAAGGACAGACTATTACAAAACATTGAAAAATATTCACTTCTAATCACATCCACGGGACAGATTGAAATAACAAACTGTTAAGAACACATGCATGCACGCAGTGTTTTACACCCAAGTTCAGCTGTGCTGAATCATCATAAAAATACTTTGATAAACCATTGCCAACTGGCTCTTGAGAACAGTTTGTTTTCTGCTGGGATGCTTCACAGGGATTGTGGCTTTCAGTTGGATCCACAGTCATTATTCAGATGTCTGCGGCCCAAGTACAAGTCAAACATTCAGCTTCAAAATGTCACTATACTGTATATCAAGTAATCTAGTGGTGCCTCCAACCTTTTTCCTTACCAGAATATTGTTGTCAGAGAGTTTTGTATTTTGTATGGATCTCTTTCATGTTACTTAAACAATCGTCTGGAAATTTGAGCCGGATGACCAAATGATGAAATGTTTGGGACTGAAAATGGAAAGGAAGAGTAGTTTTGATAAACCAAGCTTAGGAGACAAGAAAAAAAAACTGACGGTTGTCTCAGTCAAACCAAACCCAGACTTAACTCATGATGGTACACTGTAATGTCTTGTGCTCACAGACTGCTCAAGCTAAATATAAGAGTTTCCATATTGGAGCTGACATTGATGTCGAGGTTATTGTTTAACAAGCCACAAAGTCTGCCTAAGGAGGGAGGAATGGTCATTGGATGATGTGGTTTCAACTATGGAACTTTGTGTGATGTGAGCTTGAGACTGACATGTATTCTGTTTGTCAAAAGTTAGTGCTTTACGGAAACAGGTTTGTCACTTCCTGGTTGGGTTGAGAATAGCAAAACCTGACCATGGATGCTTTTGTACAGGTTGCCATAGATATATTTCAAATTCAATACCTTGTTGAAAAAACAAAAGAAAATCCTGGTTTCTTATCCGCAGTAGCATCACTTGATTTAGTTTTTTTAGATAGGTACTCTGCATATGTTCCAGTTAAATGTTTGCATCATTTCAAAAAGGCAGTTGCAGTGCTCGCAGGTGAATGAAAAAAAAAAAAACTTGTGAAGACCGACTAATCAAGCAACAGCTCCTGGAGTTTTTTCTGGGTGGTCCAGTGTGGTTTCACAGAAATGTCCACCACATGCCTACTGGTAATCCATGTGGGAGTGAGTGAGGTAAATAGCCAATTTATAAATGGAAATGAATGGCTCAGTACAAGTTGAATGAAGGAATAAGTCCATCTCACAGCGGTTCCTGTGCTGTTAACAAGCTCTCTCTGGTCAGCACCTGGAGGACACTGAGGACGCTGCAGAGGATGTTTTTGGAAAGAGGTTTGACTGGGAAAATAAACCCTGTGTCTGACCTCAAGCGCCAGTTGCACAGTCTCCTGACCTCACCATCTGACACGGTGTTTCTCCCCTCCAGCACATGGATCATGCCTGGGTGGCCATATTGGAACAAACATGTTGAGACAAGGAATTCTTTTTTGACTTTGTTTCAAATGGGAAACAAAAGATATGCCGAACATAAGCAATATTCTTAATACTTAAACACACTGACAAGACTCTCAGAAAAGCAGCACTGGTATTTCTGGCTTCCCCTTCAAGCTGAGAAACTTGCCCATGAATCTTTCTTGTGTATTTCTCTTGGTTAACTGTTGATTGAGTTCTTGAAATATGAGGCAAAACGCAGCAATATTGATTGGTTTTTGAGTGACGCCTCTGTGTGCTTTGAGAATGTTGCAGCTCTGTCTCACCCGGCTTCCCTCCATCCCCCAGCACCCTTGTTTTCTCCCCCCTCGAATCTGTATATGCATGTGTGATGGATCTGTAATGAGGCTTCTTTGATGTAGAGGAGATCTGGGGTAAGCAGAGGGCTTAAATGAATTGGAGGGAAGGAAGAGGAGGAAAGTGCATCACGATTGTGTTGAATAACGCCCATCCCCCCATCAGATTATGCTTGACCTTCCTTAAAATGAAAGCACCCATCTTAATTTTTTACAAATCTTCAAATTTATTCTGCGTCTCGTCTCCCATTTATTCCTTTGACTAACTTAAACCCTTTGCCTCACTTTGACTGAGAATTTGAGAATTCAGACATTTCCTGCTGCCAGCTACAAAGCCTGGGCCTATGTGAATTGATAGACGGGCGTCCTCAAAGGACAGAAAGAGAAAACACTTTGACTTTTGGTGCATTGTGAGGAGAAAAAAGTCGGGTGGTGTGGAGAGGGAAATGGGCCCACTTTCTGATTTGATGGATATTTCTGACGCAAACTGGTAAAAGGTGAATGTTTTTTCCCCCATCTCTATCTGCCTCTCTATCAAACAAAGGATTCAAGCCAAGGTTACAAAATAATTGTGGTGGGAGGAAATGAATGTTACCTTTATTTTCTACATGAGTTATTCATTACTTCTCTGGACACCTTGGGGGTGAGAAAGTTCGCCAAGCATTGTTGCAGAACGAGGCAGATTAATCGCTTGGTATTTAGCAACCCCAGAAAGTGAGAGAAGGAGAAGAACAGCATGGAGAAGGGGGCAGAGCAGGATAAATTATAACAGTGGTGTTAAGCGAAATGTGCTGAGGAGATTTTGAGGATTGGATGAGACGTTTTGTGATCGTTTCTTTGCTGGCTGAATGTGGACGCACAGGTGAGTCACACTTTTGTTTTTGAGGTGGTACTAGAACAGCATGATACATAACAAAGGCTAGAAAAGACATGAATATGAACCAAGATTTGATGTGGTCACCCATGAAAGCATTCTTTTATGACATGATGTCAAATGCAATATATTCTTGAATGCACACAGTAAAACTGAAACAACACTCAATGCCTAAAAATGGGTTTATTGCCATTTATGTCCCTTTTTTTCCATGTTCTGACTTCTGAAATCAGACATACCACAACTGTAATACAGACATGTTTGAATTTAGTGTCGACACACATATACAAGATTGTCATCCACCCTTATTGGAAGAGGTAATTAACCCCATTTCCATCGAGACATGCTAACCTAAACCCTAACTTTAACCTATATTTAACATGTTCAGCTCCAGGAGTGCTTCTGGGAAAATGACATGACTCATAAGTGTGTGGATTGGTTGTCATATTGAAACTGATATATTTTCTTTTAGTTTCATGGCAACAAAACAACATGTGAAAAGAAACAGACTGCTAAGAAGACACATTCACAAGTAACAGGTTGCTTGAATTGCAGATCTAACAAACTTTATTTCAAGAACTTTACTTTGTTCACTCAAATAAATAGCTGTGTGATGCATTATAGCACAAGTATTAACATTAAATAACTTTTCCTTTTAAGTTTAAAAGATTTATGAGAGAATTGCTCTCTGTCTGTAAAACAAAGTCATAATATTTCTTCGCATTGCAGACAGATTGATGTCCTAAAGAAACACACCCTTTCTTTCTGACACAACCCATCTTCCTGGGTAAAAAGCAAAAGTCATTTGTCTAATTCATGCATACGGATACTAATATGATATTTTTTATATTCATATTTCTCAAAACTATCCAAATAACATTTATTTTGAATATATATCTAATAAATGTATAATAAAATGCTTTGTTTCAAGGTGCAGTAATAAAAACATCAGCAAAGAACAAGATCACTTGCAGAGAACGTTTAGTTTCTCTTGTGGAAATGTGATAATTTTCCAGGAATCACAAATAGAAAGAGGAGTCTTATCTATGTAATGATAATAAAAATGGAGCTTGCAGAAGTGTAACAGCAAACTGCTGAACCAAATACACATCAGAAAAGTTCCCCACAAGGTACTTTTAGCTTAGGATGTAGTTTAAAAAAAAAGCCCAGAATAAATAAAGCATACTCAATTTCAGATTTCATTTTGTGAATGGCTAATTGTACAGACTAAGCATGAGTCATTTAAGCTTTGTGAAGTGGGATGTTTTGAGTTAAATTCTCCTGCATCTCATTTATAAAGTCCACTTTACTGCATCAGACATAAATGTCTCTTCTTTGAACTCGTTTTAAGAGACAGTCTGAAGTATGTGTCAGATAGAAATATTGGGACAGCACAACCATCTTCCATAAATGTCAGTTTTAAAATTAAATCCATTTTGCTGTGAGATTGCCACAGATCAGAAATGTGTGTATTTGCTCCAATGTAGACCAATATAATATTCTATTATTATATTGGTCTGCACCAACAATAGAATTTATAGGTCTTATATTGCTCTGCCACCATCCCAAATGACCCTCGAAATGTGGACGTTTTGCCTTTTTCAATGAGAAGCAACTTCTAGTTCATGTCCATTTGGTACAGCATGTTTATGCAAACAAGCTCAAAGAAACTAAGAAAAGTCTGTCTGTGATCACTGATCAGTAGATATAGTTTTCATTGCCAACAGTACTCATGAGAGTGTGCCTTTGCAACCTTGGATCAAATGTCCAACAGAAGAATGAATCAGTGTAAGTAATGAAGCAAGTTCCATTCCTTTTGTTCTGAATACCTGGATTCGAGTCTATTATCTTTCACTACCATATTATTGGTTGCTTTTAACCATCAAACTGTTAAATGAAGGTCAAAGTCTTAAACAAAAAATCTCTCAACAATTCCCATCTCCAACTTAAGTGACTGTGAAGAATTTAGGGTGAAACGTCGAGTGTTTTTGTTTAAGAAATGTTGGAAATTAGATTTAAGTTCGTAGTACCTCTCAGAAACAGAAACCGTGACGTCCAAATGATCATTTTGCAGATCATTTTCTTTTACTGCCCCACATGGTCATGTGTTCACTCTTTCTCCCTCAACAAGTCTCTTTAATTTGCTCAGCCAAAACACATGCGCGCACACACACCACGGCATAATTAGGATAAGCTCCATATTTTTTTACGAGTCAAATGAAAAACCAAGAGGGCCCCCTTTTCAAAGCTGTCAGACCGTTTGATGTTGAGGGCGCAGCCTCTTGCCATCGCTTCTGTGTGAGGCTGTCTTGAGCGTGGATGTGGGTCTTGTGGCGCTTCACCTCGAATTGTTCCCCCACTGAGTCGCATGTCAACAGTAACTTTTTTACGACTGGCCGTCCAAGTACCCGGAGATCTCAGTCACCAGCTCGTCTCGTAAGTATGGGTCACATAATTTATGGTACCTCCTTAAATGGATATAGATACATTTTTCATCTGTGGTATGGATATCAACCCATGAGTATGCTTCTGAGACAAAGCCAAAATAGATGACAAACATCAGTGCTGATGTAGTGTAATTGTTCCACCAGCGCTGTACCTTTTTAGAATTCTCTTTTATATATGGCAGCCAGTGCACTTTGCCCCTGGTTAACTGAAATTCTCCTTCTTCTTAAATGTAACAACCATATAAGCACCACCAAATGATTTTTCATTTATCTTCATCGTTGAAATTCTTTTTTATAATTGCTGCCTTTTTTCAAGTCAGAAGAAGGGGAAAAGATTTGGATCTGTTGTACGGTCTGGCACCACCCACGTGTATATACTTACTTTGACAACCCAAACCTAAACATTTCCTTGCATGAGCTGTAATCTAAACACAGAATGTGGCCAGCCACTGTAATTTACACAATCTATAGGTTAAAGGAACTCTTGATGTTACAAGGATTCTGGTGAGTCCTGTTTTCCTCCCTAAAGCATTTCCATGTGGAGTTTCTTCATGTATAGAGAGGAAATTAAATAAAAAATCTGCAACCTCTGATGATCATGATAGTAGTTAAAATGAAGGGGGTAAAACATTTTTAATTATGATGTATTACTGAGTTACAATCAGACACAGAAGCGTTAATATGAGTCTGAATTCCCTTTTGCTGCTTGTAGGGGTGAGACTTTACAGAGCAACATTATAAGCTGTATTTTTGGGTATGAAGTAACAACTTAAAGTTTAATACCATTACAGTTGGAGGACTTAAAGAGCTCTAAAGAGGTATGCATGTAACAGGAGGTTCGCTATTTTCAATACCAAATGTCAGGTATGAAAAACTGATGTCAAAGAGTTCCTCCAATATCCATGCTAAAACTTTAGACGTTTTATGAAATCCATGTCAATGATGCTTGTGTTACAAACAGAGAAACTAAACGCCACAGTGGTCCAATACAATCCTTTTTGCTTTTGGCAGGACAAACAAATGGAAACTGCAGCTGTTTACAGCAGCTGGAATTGGTCCTAAAAGCTTATAAAAATCATTCCCCATGAAGATGGAGTAGATATCTTTCTAATGTACTTCTTATGTTGGTAAATAGATAGGATGTGTAAGATAACACCCCCCGCCTCACGTCCATTCTGTTTCCGCCAATTTGTGTCTCGGTTGCGAAAAAACATGTCACCATCTGTTATACTATAAATATCACATATATTCAATGCCCACCAGAAGCCAGGTTAAGAAGGTCATTGTCACTGTATTAGCTGCTGAAAATGACATGTAAACCCTGTCATACTAAAGTGTAAAGTCACACATCGGTACTACTTTAACTGTTGGATTATTTGACAATTTTTAGAAGATGCTTTTTACATAAAAAAAGGGTTTTATAAATTTTTCTAATGCTGAAGCGATGCGTTTTATTGTTTGCAATTTGTTTTGGAAAGAAAACGATCCTTTTTTTAATTTTAGTTGCATTTATAACACATCACAGAAATGATGTACAGCATGTGAACGTAAGAGTAACGCAGCTTTACTTTAGACATGCATTGTTCCTTTCTAATGCACCGTAATGTAAACATATGCATTGAGGGTTTGTGATGGTGTTTTATGTTCTTTTTTGTGTTATTCTCCTTTGAGATTATATGTTTCCATTGGGAGCGGCTTGCCATAATCAGTCATCAAAAGCACCAAATCATCTTCTGTTGAGTGGGTGATCCATGCTGAGAACTAAAACAGCCACCAGGTGCTCACGCTTGTCATGCAAACTAATTTGACTGTCAGAACATAAGATAGACTTTCTCTCAGAGGCAAACACATAGCAAATGAGCAGTCATGCCCAAACAAGTTTTATGCTGTTACACATTGCCTCTGTGATATCCAGTTCATGTGGGAGGACCGCATCACGTGAGATTGCATCTATGATTTTATTGCAGTTTTGATTAAGTACATGTGACCAAATACAAACCCCCGTTGGCAAGGGCTGGGTGGTTGGAAGGCAGAGATCCTTCTTGATTGTAACAAGATTCAGCCCTTTGTGTTCACAAAGCAGAAACAGTTCATCAGGAATTTGAATCTTCTGGCCATGTGGAAGAAGGTTGGCCAAACTCACCCCATTTCACACATTAACTGTGTTTGTGTAAAGGAGAAGACATTTTCATTCGGCAGACGGGCTCCACTACCTCATGGAAGAAAAATGTTAACCCCGCTTTGCTTCCCGCAGAAAAAACAGCCAAAATGGCTTGGTGAGGGAAAATATTGGGGTCTTTTACATGCAAAGACTCGAAGGGGGGAAGTGGAAATATGACCTTTTTCCTGACAGAGTAAGCAGAGCACTTCAGAGAATAGTTTGGACTGTTTTCAATTTCTTCATTTGGAGTGTTTTTCCAGGGGATGGGGGGAAAGAAATGGAAAGAGACACAGTAATAATTTGTATCATGTAGGGTGCCAGCATAAATTTGGTGGTCTTTTTTTTTCTTTTTCTGTAGAGGGATGCCTGAAGACATTCACCACTTCAGAGAACCATCCCGACCTGTATCCTATATGGAGTTTGGGAACAAGAGAAGGTAGGAAGAACAAACCTGATGCAACTTTTCCAAACAATTAAATAGAACCTGAGCAATTAAAAAAAAAAATCAAAGTGAGAAGTCAAGTTCAGATGCCACACTTCACTGTGTGGTCTAAGCATTACCCACTCCTTCTCTGTCTCTCCCCTTGCTCTTCCTTCTTCTCTAACAGTCTCTCTCCCCTCTTTTGTGGCTGTTAGCCTATGAGCTGGCGTGGGCCCTTCCTTATTACACACCCCAGCGGGGCTTTATAAAGGCAGGGCTGGAGGTCTCAGCAGCCACATACACTCTGCCTTGTGCTTCAGTTTTTTGGTGTGGATTCTGCTCTGAAGGCAGGCTGTGTCATACTCTCCAACCCCAGGTTGAGTGGATTAAGGATGCTGACGGCAAATTGCAGGGTCCCCAGTCTCCAGGTTATTCTTGTGGTCCCCATTCTCATGACTATGGGTGTGGCTACCATGGACAACCAAGGTGAGTTTTCATTTCTTGTCTTTATTTCTTCTTGCCTTTGTTCTTTGGGGTATTAGAGTTACTATGTGGGGAGATAAATGGTCTGAATCAGGTAATCTCAATCTGGAAAGTGTTACAGTGTTTAAGCAGATTGTCTTTGGGAATTTGAATTGCATCAATGCATGATGAACTCAGGTGAGTGGGTGTAATGGAGAGTAAGTACAGATGAACAAAACTTTGTGTCAGTGTATTTTTGACTGTGTCAACCTATTTATGTAAACTGTGGGTAGGACTGTTTGTCTTTCCCTTGTTCTGCTGTTTTTTCTGAAGTAATGTCCCTTAAGCCTTTCCCCCTTAATGGTAAGCTTCTCAGTGAGCATGAATACACAGAATCCAATGTGTCTTAGCAGTTTCTGTCACTTTGGCACTTCTTGAATATGTAAGTTAAACAGTGGAGGAAAGGAAAAAAAGAAGAACTAAATGTGTCCAGCCAGTTTGAATTCAGGTGCCTTCATTCTTTGCCAGCAAAATCTGTCAGTACCCAACCACAGTGTCCACAAACCACTGTCACTTTCCATTTGTGCGTTGTCTTTGAGCAGTCCTTCACGAACTTGAGAGGGAACCAGCCTACTGGGATGCTCAGGCAAGGGAAACACTGGATGCTGCACTGAAACTTCGTCCTCGCGAGCACAGGGCAAAGAACATCATCTTGTTTCTTGGTGATGGTAGGTACAAGCTATTACTAAGGTATAGAATCCACCCAATATAAAAATGGATCAAGTGAGTATTATGAGTTTAATGTTGGGTTATGTGAAGAATTTAATCTTCAAATTTTATCAGAAGAACAGGAACATAATGCATTGACCAACATTGAACTTTTATCTTTATTTGCAAATACATTTAATTTAACTGATTGCACAACTTGTTGAAGGTTAAACGCAGCAGCTGTACGTTTTTTGCATGATGATAAATTAGCAATCCCCATTACATTTTTTTTTTTTGCAACTTTAACTGTGCTATTCAGATAAAATAATGGAAACGTATGAAATGAAACAAAATTAAACATACAAAAGGATTCTAAAATGAAAAATACAGATGGTAATACTGTAATTCCGTGTTTGAACTGAAAGCAGCAGCATTGTTCTGATCCTGAGATCACTCATTGATAGAGTATGGTGTCCTTTACAAGTAATGCATTAATTACTCATGGATGCTAAAAAAAGAGCATTTTATTAATCTAAATGAATAAAGATGAATTAATATTGAAACATAAATTAGTGTAATCTGTTCTTTAAGGATCCCAGTAATATTTTTTTAGTGTAAGAGTAACCATGTTCTGTGTAACTTCTATGTAAATAAAACTGCCAAATAAATAAAAAAGGCAAAAATGTTTTGTACATCTAGTGAAACTGCTTTACAAACAAATTGTGTGTTTTCTGCCTTACACATTTTTTGCACAGCAGTTTTACTAGATGTATTCTATTGTGTATTGTTTACACTCCTACCTCTTGCTAGCACTCCACCAGGTTGGCATTTTGCTGAATCTATTGGCACCCTGAAGTGCTGATTAGCTGTGGTGTGAGCACAGCCTGTAAACGGCATAGTAAAAGTCTTAGCAAAAACCATGTGCTTTTGTTCAAGCATTTACATCCCCCCTACATTTTGATAACTTATAAATTGAATACGTTTCTTGGTGCAGGGTACCTTAGTGCTGGGAGTTGTTGCATTGAGTAAGACAGAAAATATGTCTATCTCCTTCTGTGTCATATGGCAGTGCAGTGTCTGTAGGGGCATCTAAAAGCCAGAGGGAGACACTTTGCATCTGGATTAGATAAAAGTCCTGTTTGTGTGGTGTATTTACTGCAAGCGTTGCATTAAATGGATCTTTGTCATAGAAACCATTTAAAGACACAAAGATAAAAAGAATTGTTTTCCAGCATCCTACTGCAATATCTGTTTTAAATCAAACTTACTTGTTCACATTTCTGGGTGGTCGGGGCTAAGTTTTCTTTGTATGCCTCTCCTACCTTCCATGCCCAGAGTCTGTTCTCAGTTTTATGACTGTGATGTTTGTGTAAAAGCCAAGACAGCTGCTTTCTTCTGCTACAGCCTTCTTAAAGTCAGGGGCAAAGTCCAAAAGGATGAAACACGTCACTTAATTGTTTATGTCAAAGTCATCAAAGGCTGGTTTATTTAAACCTAGCTACGACTTCAGACATGTCCGATATTCAACAGATAGAATGTATATAGGGTGTATATTGTGTTTGAAATTCACAATTTGTTTAAGCCCTTGTTATTGAATAAAGATTAATCCCTCAATATGTAATTTGGGTTTGTCTGGCATGGAACATTTTGGATACTGAAAAACTTGGCACATAGACTCTGTCAACACTGTCAGATGTTTGAAAAAGTAAGTGGAACCATGTAATGGGCTTGACGGGTCTATCATTCACTGGCAGGAATGGGGGTGTCCACAGTGTCAGCAGCTCGAATCCTACGTGGTCAGATGGAGGGCGCGTCTGGCGAAGAAACAATGCTTGCCATGGACACATTTCCATATGTGGCCCTCTCTAAGGTGACGACACAGCACTGTGAATTAATACGTTTTTAGTCAAAACACCGATTTTGAAAATAATGTTTAAGAGAACGTGTGGAATTTCAAAAATGTAAAAGCTATTTATGGCTTATGGATTACTTCTACTTGTTCAGATCTGGTGAGGTTTTCATCCCAAGAGATAAAAACGTTTCAGTTGTTCCTGCATGAAAATTTCCTTCTAATTAGCAAGGAAAAAACATAAAGTTAACATGAGAGTTAACAGCAGCTCCAACTATCATGCAAACTTCCTGGGAAAAAGTCTCTGTGTGTGAAAAGCTGAATAGAAAATGGCATTAAAAGGCACATTGTGAGTACAGAAAATGTACTAAATTCCGTATTGTTTGCCAGATCGTTTTGAAAACTTGGTTAGGTACTCTTTTTCTTCCAAAATACACATTGCAAATTCTCTTATGGTGGTTGACTGTTTAAAGTAGAGTTAGGGATAAATAGACATAAATATGTTTAAGAGTGGAATTCTCCAACAGAAAAGGGCAGGTCAGTGGTTTCCATAACTGTTTATTTTTCTCATACTCTTCCTCAACATGTTGTATCATGTTTTATAATGGCACCCTGTAGCTCGAGTCCTTAAACTATTGTGAGAAAAGAGATTTAAGGGATTTTCTCAAAATCAACACTCGAGCTGAAAACGCTGACAGTGACTTTGAAACAGTGAACAGAGATTTTTAGGCTCATGCAAGATTCTCAGCAAACATAATCCCTAAATTATTGTGACCTGAGTGTGATTGAGAGGTTCGGTAAGTATGCAGTGTTTGGGGGTATTTCTCTCAACCTACTATCAAGGTGGTGTTTATACTTTTCTGGGAGCAATGTACAGTTTATCAAAATTTCCTGGAAACTAAATCTTGTGAATCTTTTATCAGAATTATCTGCCGCCTGAGTAAAAGGCATATTTTGCAGTGTTTGAATCATCCATTTGAACCGAGTGATTTTAGATTTTGGTGGTTTGATTTGCTAATTTGTTGTATTGCATCATATTTAACTTCACTGGGCAGCACATTGTGGTATGCTTCCATAATAGATAAATGAAATGATTTACAGGAGAGGGAGGGTATAAAAACTGAGGGTATCAAGATGGAATTAACTGTAGATGTACATTCTTCTTTGTGTCTCATCATGTTCATGCCACCTATCTGCAGACCTACAGTGTGGATAAACAGGTAGCAGACAGCGCCAGCACTGCTACTGCTTACCACTGCGGGGTGAAGGCCAACGCCAAGACAGTAGGACTCAGTGCTAATGCAGTGGCCTACGAATGTAATACCACCTTTGGCAATGAGGTCTTCTCAGTACTCCGACGGGCTAAAGCACAAGGTAAAGATAACGGCCGAGTGACCTAATGTGCTATGAAGATGACAAACATTTGCGATTATGAATTCTATCTCAAGATTAAAATGCTTTGTAAGTGTCAACAGATATGGCTCAGCGAAAAAAAAAAAGAAGATATCCTTTCTTTTGCTATTTTTGTTGTCACAGCTATATCCAAAATGCCTGTCCCAATGCATATAAATCTCAAATTGAAAGAGTACATTAGTGTCTATCACTATGTTTTAATTTGTGTGTGAATCTTGACTCACATAAATGTTTGCCTGGGCAGCATTCAGAGGTTGACCCAGAACTTTGTGATAAGTCGAAGTCAGTGGCACCAAACTAAGCTCTCTTAGCCTGTGTTCATTTGATCTCAACAGCCGTGGTTTGAGCGTGTCTTTGTGGTGTCCAGGTAAATCAGTAGGTATAGTGACGACCACCCGAGTCCAGCACGCCTCCCCGGCTGCTGCCTACGCCCACTCTGTCAGCCGCAGTTGGTACAGCGATGCAGATCTTCCCGCCGATGCCCACGAACAGGGCTGCGTGGATATTGCCACCCAGATGGTCACCAACGTTGATATTGATGTAAGAAAGCAAAATACTGTCTGGCCCTGTTTTTTCTTAGAAATTATCATTTGTATTGTCCATGTCATAAAAAAAGTTCTTAATGTATATTCTTATATGACTGTTTCGTAATGATAAAGGTTGCATTACAATTTAACAGTGCCTACATCATAAAACTATTATAAAATGACTTGTGAAACTGGTCCATCTTCAGTTATATCATTTTTGTCCTTTCTTATCTTAATTGTTTTAAATGTCTGCCAGGGAGTCAAGCTCATTAAGGACCTGTGAGAAAGCTTCATTTTTGTACATGTGGTCGCTAACCTGTGACTTAACATATCTTTTTAATTTAATATTTTCTTTTGATTGCCAAAAATCCCTTTCATTCAATGAAAAATGGATGAACATTTTAATCAGTGTATCTGATATGGATATAATTAACTCACATCCAATTATTTAGCATAAAGTGAATTAATTCTGTTGCAGAGATTGATTGCTATTGACTTCATGATCATCTGAGCATTAGCTTTTTCATTAGACGACTCGGAGACATATGTTAAAAGCGCAGAAACAGACCAGTACTGTTCAAAATTATTACATTCTGTTTGGTTTCTTTTTTTTAGGTGATTTTGGGGGGCGGCAGGATGTACATGACACCTAAAGGTACTCCAGACCCAGAGTATCCTACCTCGAACTCTCGCAAGGGGGACCGCAAAGACAAGAGAAACCTTATTGATGTGTGGTTAAAGGCCAAGCCGGTATTACTATTACTATTACTATTATTGAACAGCTTTTAATCTTATACTAAGTTCTTCTTCGATGCTGTCAACAGTCAAGAAACAGTATGTTCATTTGTCATTTGGTTTGTGTTTCAGAGCAAGAAATCATACTATGTTTGGCACAGGAAGGACTTTGACGAAATTAATGTCAAAACTACTGATCGTCTTATGGGTTGGTATTTATTTTTATTCAATTTTCTGTTCGTTTTGGGGGGCTTTCTTACAAGATGTGGTCGTTCTGATACATCTAGGCTGCCATTTCTGGTGCTTCACATATAAGTTAGGGCATTGTCTAAATGTTATCTTGGTAATAAAAACTACTCAGAGGTTTCAATCTTGAGTAGTTTGATATCCAATCTTTACAACTAAATGAAATAGTCCTAATAGTATCTTAAATTTACTGCATACCGGAATTATCAGCCCCATTGCACAGTGATAAAATCCCATAGGTGTTTTCCTTGTTGTGATGTTTATTACTGTCATACAGATAGCTGCAAACAGCACAGTCATATAAACCTGCTATCATCCTGTCCACAGATACATATATCTTCCGTGATCCAACTCTTGAAGTTGGCTTCTGGTCTTCTAGCTTTTCAGTTTAGGACCTCTTAGTGTGCTGTTCTGATCCTGCAAACGTAGCTCATGATTTGCAAAAATTCCCTGAAGATTCTGCAACTACAGCGTTTTTTCAAGACATGATAATTTACTTCCATGCTCTTGGTGGTTTTAGGTCTTTTCGAGCCCAAGGACATGAGATTTGAGGTGTTCCGGAATAATACCCGCGATCCATCTATTGTGGAGATGACTGAAAAGGCCATTCAAATCCTCAGAAAGAACCCGAAGGGATACTTCTTGTTTGTGGAAGATAAGTACAAAATAATAACAACAACAATGATGATAACAATATTATTTTTTTACCAGGTTTGAATCATAACTATTGCTCATTAGAAATGATCTTTTTGGCCTCGTCTAAACGTGTTTCCTGTTTTATTTGTTACGTGGGAGAATTGATCATGGACATCATGATGGCATTGCCAAACTGGCACTGACAGAAACTGTGATGTTTGATCGGGCCATTCAGCGTGCCGCAGAGCTCACCAGAGAAACTGACACGCTGACTGTCGTCACCGCTGACCACTCTCATGTCTTTACGTTTGGAGGCAACACGCCACGAGGAAATCCCATTTTTGGTATGACTCAAAACACTTTAACAAGGCCCATATTAAAACGTTACATGACAGCATCGAACACTGAGGTGATAGTAGACAAACAAAACCGATTTGGATGGATAACGATAGGAACATTTAAAGAACGAGACTTGACATTTTAATTTTCAGTCGTGATAAGGCTGCAGCTGTTTTGCAGTCACATGATATTGAATGACTTAGGCTGTTTAGGTCAAAGTCAAACAAATAGTTTTTTTTACTTTGTGAGTAGTGTCTTTTTTGTTGTCTTTAAGTAAGAATACTGCACATGTACACAATAACTCATGCTCTCCCACCATCCTTCAGGTCTTGCACCAAAGAAAGCTGATGATAAAATGCCTTTTACCAGCATCCTCTATGCCAATGGCCCTGGTTATGTACATGTAAATGGAACCAGAGGAAACATCACATTAGTGGATTATTGTAAGTACAAACTAATATCTTTCAGATGCAGCCTCAAAAATTTTTGGGTAACCTGACTACACACATCTCAAGCAGGTGTGGTTATGGCTGACTCATTCACGTGTTTTTTTCTGAAAACCAAGGATATATCATTAATATGTCATGGATGGTGGTCATATCTTACACTGTTCATATGATTGTAGTTTTAAAATGCAATTTAATTTCTGTGTAGCTGTAATGATGCATCTCTGCTTGTTCTGCACCATTCACATTAATCGTTGTATGATTATGTGTATTCTGAGAGGGAAATACCTTCAGCCTGGAAATATTTCATGATTTAACTGTGGGAAACAACTCTCAATTTAGTCTTTTTCAATAGACTAATAATTTTTTGAACCAGTAAATCTGTCGTAAAATCGTACACTCAATATATCTGGTCATCTTGAAAAATATATTTTTAAAATGTGGCCATCTGGATAAGAATAAACCACTGAAAATGTCGAACTACATACCCTGATGAAAGATTGTAGATAAAAGCTCTGTTGCAACACTAGAAAACTATAGGGAAAAAATGTAGTTTTGCCAACTAAGTTTTGCAACAATGCGAAAGCATTATGGAAAATAACCTTTTATCCGGGACACGCCATATTTTTATCATAATCATTTCCAAAACACTGTTATCTCACTTTCTACAGCATTTGTTTGTTTCATGTGAAGTCTGGATTAGTTTCCATAATATTCATCAAAAGGACTTACAGTAAATTGCCTTCTAGGTTGTTTAAAAAGCTCTAATGACGTTTGATTAAGTAAATTACAGAAGATTTGCAAAGCACCATTGTTTGAGCCAAACAGCAATAAAAGTCATCCATGAGTTAAATGCAATCAAGGTCCAAATCCTATCTCTTGTATTGGCAACAATAGAAAGTATTAAATGCTAGGCTGACAAAGACATGGATCGGCTCTGTATTATGGAGATCTGAATCATTCAATCTTCTCACGGCTCACTTTTGAGTACCATTTAGCTTTAGTTCATCGTTTAGGAATCCACTAGCATGCTTGCTGCTCTCCCCTGCAGGAAAGACGTTACCTCAAACAACCCTCATTTGAAAAAGAGACTGAAACATACGTTTTAAACCAATTCTGTTTTTCTCTAGACGACGAGGAATACATGCAGCAGTCTGCTGTCCCATTGGATGCTGAGACACACGGAGGAGAAGATGTTGCCATCTACGCTAAAGGCCCAATGGCTCACCTTTTTCACGGGGTGAAAGAGCAAAACTATGTGGCGCACGTGATGGCCTACGCTGCCTGTTTGGAGCCCTACACGGACTGCCCCCCTCACACTCATCCCCACCCTCGCAGGTTTTCCTCAGCTGGGTGTGTGAGCATACATTTGGGCCTCCAGTTTGGCATGCTTCTCCTACTCTGGACATTGTTCAGATGACCCCGAAACATACAGACGTAAACATACATTTTCACGGCTAATTTTGTATGTAGCAGAACAAACTATGCACTAAGCTCTCACACAACACCTGTGTGCTGACTGGCCAATCCGAATGCAAGGAGAAACACCAATGGTACTGTACTCGTTTTATGTAAAATAGCACGCACCATTCGTAACCTATCTGCACACTTATGCTCTCTCTCACACACAAACACACATACAGTATGTATGCGTTAACTTCTATCAGGTGCATTCTTGCAGAGAAAAGAAAGCGTTGTTCTGGTGCTTGTTATTCATAGAGGGCACACCTTGAAACTGCTTCTATTCCAAATTCATTGACACTTCCAGAGTTTCACTGAAACACTTCACAGTTTCAATGTGAATTACATCTTGCACTAACAGGTCATTTCAACATTTTGCAAGTGATTTTCTTTTTTTTTTAAAGCATGTTATATACAACCCCCTGCTCTCCTAAAGATGTCAAACATTTGCTTGCACTGTCAATTTACAGAGTAAACGTTAACCTAGTTTTGCCTAGAATAACTTCAGACAAACAGTCAAGCTTTTTGACACACTGACAGAACATTCCAGGTAAGGCAGTTGTCACTATACTCAAAGAAGACACATACTCTTGAATGGAAACAGAAACCTGAACAATCAACTGTCACATTTCACCAAGCTGTAATATCAAAAGACTTATCATGAGATATTTGATTTAGTCTCTTTTTTATCAACTGTGTATTATGAAATGAGTAGTCTCTAATATTTTTGTAGTCTTACATGTCATTATGAACTTTTACATAACATGAGATAAAATCTGCTTGAATTGTAAAAGAATGTATTTTGTAAGCAAAGTGTTCATGTATTTTTCATACAGTTTTCTGGAAATGTATAAAAGCATAAAACATCTGAGTGAGTCCTGGTTTAGATGTAATGTATATATATATATATATAACCTATGTATAGAGTCTGGCCGGTTTTGAATATTAAAACTAATAAACCACACTAAAACTAAAGGAAGTGAAATGAAAAAAAAGAGAGGGAAGTCCAGATGGTTAAGATGAGATCAGGGAAGGCTTGACAGGGCACTTAAAAACAACAGGAACTACTATAACTTACAGTTTTGAAATCCTGCTGATGAAAGCAAGGAACAAACTATTTCAGTAAAAAAAACTGTGAATTAAAGAAACAATACCTGAGCGAGGTAAATTATAAATGCATCCTGATAGTCTCGAATAACATGGAATTGTGTTTTTATTGTTATGCGCCATGATATTGTAATTCATCATAGCATTACAATAATGTTCACAAATCGCAGTTGACACTTCCCAAAGTGCCCTGAATTACATGATGTAAATTCTTATGCTGACCAAGAAATTATTACTACAAAGATATATAAAAAAAAAAGATAATACATTAATCAGATCACATTTAAGATAAATGATTGATAACTTCATGCCAACTTTTTGCGTCACTTATCGGTTAATTTCACCACCACGTACATAGTTTTATTTTACTTTATGTATCGGGTCTGTTAAAAAAGAAGTGTATCAATGTTAAAATGTGGGTAAAATCTAGACATAAAGACATTTGAATAATAAGTAACAAAGCAAAATTTTGTAAGCACATGATTTAATGCACAAATACATTTTATGTTGTAAAACTTAGTGATTATATGGATGTTTTGTAAGAGCAAGTTTACTGCCTCATCTCCTTTGTGTGTGTGTTGTAAATAATCTGGTGGTCACATTTCAAGGCTTCTCCAAGTGCTCTTTGCTCCTTGGCTGTTATAAAGGGACCTCACTGAGTGAAGACGGACAGTTTTGTAAAATCACATGTAGCCAACACAATGGAAAAAACACATAACATCCTTTGTACCGGATTATTGTTGATGATCATCTTAGTGCAGCTGACTTCATGCATTTCAGGTAAGGATTTGTTACATATTGATAAAATATCTGACAAAAATATAGATATTGCTTTCAGTTGAAACTGTGAATCCAAGAACAGTGCTTAAAGTTACTTTGTACACATATGGGAATGAAGATATTGCCCATCTATATTCTAATGACGTTTATCAGAATTTATTTTTATTTTTTCAACGCTGAGGAAGAATGGACTTGAAGCATTCGTGGTACTTTAAATTAAAAAGCAACAAAGGAATGTGTTAAAAACCATGTTGCATTCATGACTAATGTTGCAGTTTAAAGTGTCTCAGATATACAATATGAGTTACATCTGGTTGTGAATGTCACTAACACTTTTTTTTTTTCTTGCTTGTAGAAGAAGAACTCCATGCAGATTACTGGAACAATAAAGCCAGGCAGGCTCTTCACATGGCCATGAATAATCAGCGAAATGTGAACCAAGCAAAGAACCTCATCCTCTTCCTTGGTGATGGTGAGCCTTTCCTTCCACTGAAGCGTTTTCTTTGAATTGTCAAGTTTTTCTCACTCTCCCTGTCTCTGTTCATTGGCTCAGGTGAAACGATGTCACCAGAGCTTGAGAATGTAAGACTTGTGAAGTGTTATTCACCATAAGAAAAGGAGCTGCAGTTTAACCTGAATGCATGTTTGACCCCCAAAATGTTGAGCTTTTGGGGCAGCCAAATGTGAGGAATAGAACTGAGGAGCAAGAATGGTCTGCACTGCATCTGACACCAGTTAATAAGTGTTTACTCAGTGTTTACGTTTTTGTTTTAAAGTCGTTTGAATATATATTTAATGGGAAAGCATACAGTGCTCCACCTGTGTTACATTTTATTGTAAAAAGAAACCTTTGACATAGTAAGAGGTCATCAAGGCCTTAATGTCAGTTAATATAATTTTATAGAACAAATGTGACTTTGTTCTCATTTGGCCAATCCCCAGCACAAATTTTGAAATAGAAGAATTTTGTTTCGAGAAGCATGGTTACGGCTATATCTACTTCCTCAAACAAACACGCTGATTACAGCACATGACAGACTTTATCAGTGATTGAGATTGATCAGTAACATTTGATTACCCCCTTAGAGTCAGATAAAGTTTTTTTTTTTTTAAATGACCTGATGGAGATGTGATCTGTACCTGGAATTGAATAGCCCCAGCCCTTTTACTTAAAAGATAAACATTCCATCGATTTTCAGCACGTGTATTTCAGTATAATGAGATCTTTATTTGCCTTAGTACAATTTCTGAAAATGAATGTCAAAATCGGAGATGTATGAATATGGATGATATTGTCTACCCAGGTGTGTTTCCACTTTCTTTCAGGTATGGGTATAACCACAGTGACTGCTGCTCGAATTCTCAAAGGCCAGTTAGCTGGACAGTCTGGAGAGGAGAGCAGTTTGGTCATGGATACTTTTCCTCATGTTGCTCTCTCAAAGGTCAGTCCACTGAAACATTCAGAAAATTTGGTGTAGTCAATTATTAAACAACTGTACACATGCTGAATAGGTAATTACAGAAGGGGAAGAAAAGAAAATTATTGACGAGTGATAAGAAGAAAGAAAATATATACCCATGTTCCCCTTGAAACATTTACAGGGAACATATCAATCTCTCCATATGACCATGAATTTGAAACTCAACTAATCGTGCATCACTTTTACATCTACAAGAATCATAACCATCAGCTTTTTTATTGATATGCTAGATATTAACATTAATTGTTTTACTATGATTCATGCCAGAAAAACAAAAACAAATTCCATTGATATGAAATATAAAGACAATACATTTAAGTATAATTCTGTCAGTTGTCTAATGTCTATCATATTTGTTCATCATATATTTGAAAAGACTGAAACCTGTTTGCCCCTATTTAATTAATATATAGGTGCTAGTGGGCCCTTACCCTTTAAAGAGACTACAGTGTTGACTGTGTTCATTGATGTGTGATTTAAAAGAATATGAAAAAATGTTGAGGGTCACAATCAAGGGATGCCGACACAGACTCCAGACAAAGTTAATAAGTCTGCTCTTTCAGTATCTTATTGGGCTCATGTTCAAGAATAACTTATCTAAATGTTGTTCACTGTGCACCACCTTGTAGATAAAGCATCTGTTTATACAGATTTACAACACCGTCGCTCTGTCCAACACTGTCGGTGCTTCAAACAGTACTCATCTTATTGGAAAGCTAATACGTCATAATACTATCAGCTCCTATGAACAGCAGGCTACCCCTAATTTCCTAGTTAAAAATCATATCCAACTCAAATCAATACTTACCTTTTTCTTAGGTCAGCTTGTAACACAGCGATGGATTTGACAAAGTGTCTCATACATATCTGTTATAGCTCAGAATAAGCAATTGTTAATCAAATAGAAGAATTGTTGGGAGGTATACCCAGCTTAAGTTCAAGTACAAATGAGAAAGAAACAAAGTTTGTTCCATTTGCCAAAATTCCAAAAGACCTTAAACTTCCACGGCCAGTTCGAAAGTTTAATAAGTTACATATTAACGTATTACTATCTAAAAAATGAAGCCACTAATTCTGGAGAAAGAGTGCAGAGTCACCACAAACATGATCTCCCACTGCTGCTGGTCTGCAAGTGGTGTTTCATGAAATCCTCTGAGCAACTTTATCTGAATCATTTACAGAGTCAGGGCTTGATGCAAAAGCTAGGGTTTTTTTTTTTTTTACAAGAAATGCAGAGACTGTTCAGTTACACACTAGATATGATAACAAATACATCTGAACAACCTTTGCTCCGTTATCACCTGATGTAACATTACAACAATACAACTTCCATAGTAAGCAGACTGCTTTAGTTTTTATTGAAATAAAAGAGATACACTCAAAATTTTGGTAAGGGTTGAGGGAACATTGTGTGAGTCATCATGAACAAGAAATACCATACTTAAAATGATATGGCTTGATATCAATGCATTCGAGTATATCTGGTTCCTGCAGACATACAACGTGAACCAGCAGATGCCCGACAGTGCTGGAACAGCCACAGCATACTTATGTGGAGTGAAAGCAAACTATGGGACTGTGGGCGTCACTGCGTCCACCCCGAGGACCAACTGTAGCGCCACCTATGGAAATGAAGTGGAATCTATTCTACACCGTGCCAAGAAAGCAGGTTGGTCAATACTTTCACAAACCTTTTAAAAAACATCTGGAGCCCAAAGATTTAGATTGCGATTGAGTATCCAAAGTTAAAAGACTGTTTGGAAATCTTTACGCTCCTTATACCACATATATTTAATAAGATCACTTAAATATAAATAGAATTATTCAAGTTTTATCAATGTGATGAAAGCATATCTTAAAAAAAAGTATATCTGGCATACCAAGTCATGTCACTCAAAAATGTTGAATTTTGTTAGCCTCAAAGAATTAGAAAGCTTTCAATATCTGTAGAATAAATAATCATGATTCATATGAATTTGGACTTTTATCTTTTAGGGAAATCAGTTGGAATTGTCACAACAACCAGAGTTCAGCATGCGTCGCCTTCTGCAAGTTATGCTCACTCAGCTGACAGAAGCTGGTACTCTGACTCTGATCTAACCCCTGAAGCTATCCAAAACGGCTGCCGTGACATTGCTTACCAACTCATCCACAACACAGAGATCGATGTAAGTCTGGAAAAGTCATTATCACTGCATGTTTTATGAGACTAAACTGCATAGCTTGTTCATTAACTTGGGTAATATAAATGTCCCAATGTCAAACGTGGATCTCTAAACCATTTTAGTCTAAATCAAAGTGAGGATATCAGAGGAAGAATGGTAAAAGGAAAGTGTAACTGCTAAAATACATAAGTTTGCAACAAAGAAAATCTTATGTCTTCACATTTAGGTTATTCTTGGTGGAGGTCGTCAGTATATGTTTCCCAAAGCCATGCAAGACACTGAGTATCCAAAGGAGAACGGAACTAGGGATGATGGAAAAAATCTCATTGTGGAGTGGGCAAAGAACAAAACGGTAATTTAAAAAAAGCATATTATCAGATTTAAAAATGATATGCCTGCTGCTTATCTACCTGCACCATTGCATACTAGTTCTCACTAACTCTGCCCATTTGTTTTTGTTTTTTCATGGTTGACAGAGAGCTAAATATGTTTGGAACAAAGCTGATTTTGATGCTGTCAATCCGCAACGGACAGACTTCCTTCTGGGTATGAACAGTTTAGTTAAAAGATAACAACAAGATACTGTCCAGTGCAAACTAGAAGATCTGCAAATTGACTTTCCACGCAGGCCTGTTTGAACCAAAGGACTGCCGTTATGAGCTGGAACGTAATCCCGCCACAGATCCTTCACTTACAGAGATGACAGAGAAAGCTATTCAAATTCTCAGAAAGAACCCCAATGGATTTTTCCTCTTTGTGGAAGATAAGTATATCTTTTGGCTTTTTTATTTCTTTTTTTGTTGACAAACTGATGGATGTTTTTCAGTTACTACGAGGTGAGTTGGAAAACACAATCACAACACTACCTAAACTTTATTCACAAAAAGCACATGCATATCTCCACTAGATTTATATATACATGTTTTTTTCATCCAGGTCATGTTTAGAGAGTAGGAAATGCCTTGTTTTTTTTTTCAGGACTTTGCTGCTCAGTCCATTGTTTATTTGATGCAGGATACCAAATATCAAACTAATTTATAACTGATGGTACACGTATGGCATAACAAGATAGCATTCACTACTCAGATAATTGTTGGGGACTTCTCAATTAAAAGCATTTTTTACCCAAAAATATCACATTTTTATGGTTGACATTTGCTGAACTTCATTTGATTAAATGTTTCAGATTAATTATGTTACAAACTTTTTTGATTTTCAATAGCATGCTGCATGTAAAATGTGTGAAAGTAGCTTATTTTTCTCTAATCCTGAAAAGACATGCAACAACATACAGGAATGTAGTTAAACTGGAGAATGATTCATGTTTATGATGAATAAAAATAAATGTGTCTATTTAAATGAGATAAAACTGACCTCTCCGTATGCCACTAAGACAAAATGAAATTCCAATTAGTCAATTTCAGGTTCTTTATTACTGATCCTGAATTACACACAAGCTTAACTACTCTAAAAGTACTTGTGATGCTTATTTGTCTGTACCCTTTTTTTAATTTTAAGCGGGAGAATTGACCATGGCCACCATGCTGGCCAAGCAAAAAAGGCCCTGTATGAAGCTGTGGAGTTTGACCGGGCAATTGGACGAGCAGCCGAACTCACAAGTGAAATGGACACTCTATCTGTTGTCACTGCTGACCACTCCCATGTGTTTGCTTTCGGAGGATATTCTGCAAGAGGAAACCCTGTTCTAGGTAAAATGCACTTTTAAAAAATGATAAACAACTGAATGCACAAAGCCAATCTTAGTTTTATGGCACATGTTTGCCTTTTGATTTACAGGGGTGTCAAGATCATTGGCAAACGATAGTAAGCATTTTACCACTGCTGTGTATGGCAATGGACCAGGATATCAGCTGCAGACTGGGACTCGCCCAGATGTGAATGAGTCCCTTTCATGTAAGTATATACTGGTGGTCTTTATCAAGGAGCCTAAGTTATACATTAGCTCCATCTAATGGTGTATGAAAACAGCTACAGAACAAGTATAAATAAGAAGTACAGTAAATCTATCAATGGAGTGTGTAGAGAGAGAACCCCGTGCCCGTCCAAGATGGATGAATATATAAATCTTTGTTAAAGAAGCTAAAAGTGTTGCTGTGGCAACAAATCCTAACACTGAAATCCAAATTACAGAGCAGAGTGTGAAAGGAACATGACTTAATTTGGCATGCTGAATAAAATAGACTGACAACAAAAATCACTGTACTACTAAAAAAGTTTTTAAGCATTTTTTAAACATCAGTTCAAACACACCCTTGTTTTTATTTATGAACTTGACTTAGGCAGACATATTGTGTGGTTCAGAGTGATTTGTATGAAGCCTTTGAAAACACTGACTAACATTTTTTTTGTTTCCTCACACCCACTGTGTGTTAACTGCGAATTTTCTATATGTATATGTCCCATAAAGT
The DNA here is from genome assembly GCA_907169785.1 of Menidia menidia. Lineage (NCBI taxonomy): Eukaryota > Metazoa > Chordata > Actinopteri > Atheriniformes > Atherinopsidae > Menidia > Menidia menidia. The sequence continues at coordinate 15,518,261 of CAJRST010000002.1, read as the reverse complement.
ATGATACAACTATATTAATGACACTTTTTCTCATTTTCTGTCAGCAAGCTCTGGCTACCTCCAGCAGGCTCCTGTACCTCTAGAGTCAGAGACCCATGGAATAGAAGATGTGGCCATCTTTGCAAAAGGTCCAATGTCACACCTTTTTCATGGTGTTCAGGAACAGAGCTACATTCCTCACGTCATGGCATACGCTGCCTGCATAGAGCCCTACACAGAATGCAAACTCCCCCCTCCAAACTCTGCTGTAACATTTTACCCCAGCCTACTGCTCCTTTCAATGGCCCTCTTCCTTACCCTCTACTATAGCTGAGATGTCTGTCCCAGGATGATTAATACTTATTCTGTAAAAAAGACTGTGATATGTTTAATTTGTTTAGAAAATTCATTATTATTTAACATTGTGCTGTATGGAAATCAGTATTGTATATTAACACAACTTCTACATCAGTACAATGTTGATGTTAATGTTTGCATATTCAATAAACAATGTAAGGTAAAGCATTAGTATTATTTCTATATGAAGCCTTGACTTTCAACACTATGTTAATCATATCTATTTCAAACTGGTTATGATTCATTTATTAAAATATTTTGAATAAACTATTGCCCCCAAGTATGGGCTCACTTTAACCAAAATGTGTCCAGCTTCTTTATCTGTTGCAATATTTTGTCTTCCACTGTGTACTGTCAGCACAATGACAAATTTTAAATAATCTGAATAACAAACTTGGCAGTTACTTATCATTGATTAATAAACACAATATCATATGTATTAATGGATTTTATGCGGAATGTGCTTGACTTTTGCAATAATCCTGTGAAATTGATAAAGACTTGAAGCGATTTAAAACTAGGTGTTCTAAGTAAAACGCAAATGCTATGATACACCAATTACAATGACAAAGAAATTAGTTTTATCATAGTATCATCTGATTGGTGAAACTTTTGTCCAATCACAGAGTCATCTGGGCGGGACATCCGCTCTCTCCTTGGAGGGAAATTTAACCAAAACAGATACGTATTTCTTTTTACCGAATCTGTGGATTACGTTTTATTTTGTTTATGTTTGTCAAATATTTAACCTTTTATAATGTGAGGGGCCAGATAATTGATCATAGAAATTTGTTGCGGGCTACTTTTCCTTAAAAACGTAATGAAATCATTGTTAGCGATGGATAGTCCCTTGTGTTGCTCGGTTAGCTAACCTTGACTGGAAGTTAACCATTCTTCGCTGTTGAATAATCAGACATGAGCTGAAGTGGACGATGTCAATCATAGTTTATGAAAACCTGTAAGAAGACACATGTGGCCATGGATCGCAACAGGAGGAGGCTAGCAAGCCAGCTGTGTGCCGCGGTGAACGATGGAGATCCCAGGTTTGGATGGAGATTATTTTTCCCTGGGTTTTGTCCGGACATGTTCTGTGTTGGAAAAGACGCCAAAACCTCTGAAAACTTATGACAACTCTTTGGTTGCGCTTTTGTGAATGTCTCTTTAAATGTATTTAAAGTCCCTAAGATTGAAATATTACACGCCACAGTGGTCTTTAAGAAAAACAGCAAGAAGTGGCACTTCTCACGGTGAAAATGAAAATGAAAATATGTGTCGTAAATATTAATAGTACTATAATGAAAATATGTGTCCGTCGTAAACATTAATAGTACTATGTTTTTATCACTGTAGTCAGGCTGTACGGTATTTATACTGACCACTATGGAACTGTTAGAGCTAATATTTGTTCTTATTTACAGTTGAACGTAATCAATCTTTATTTCTCAGGTCTGTGCAGATGCTTCTCTCAGAGGGTGCAAGTCCTGATCTTGTGGGCAGTAAAGGGGTGGCTGCTATTCACCTGGCGGTCGGTAAAGAAACAGAGAAGAACTTGCGTTGCTTGAAAATGTTATTGCAACGTGGAGCAGATCCCAATATCAGGTAATAAGCAAAGGGATAATTTGCTATTTCTTTTCTGTATTTGAGGTTGTTTGAATTCTATAACAACCTTTACTGTTTGCTCAGAGTTACATTTCTCATATATTTCTCTCAGATCATCTGACGGCCTGACTCCTCTTCATGTTGCTGCTCTGTGGGGATGTTATCAGAATCTCAAGCTGCTCCTGATGAACGGAGGAAACCCAGCTAATATAGATAATGTAAGACTGAAATTAAACTTCTAATATGGTTATGTGAACCCTTATAAAAAAAGTCTTTGTGTATTCCCAATATTTTCACTGAGGCTACCATCTTTATTCTTCTCAGGCTGTTTCAAAATATGGTATTACTGACCAGATCTTTATTTGTCCTCGGTATGGTCACACCTGCTCTTAGACTTGCTGCTTAAAATGGGGACTGTAATGACACATGCTGATACCAGGTGCTAACATGCCCTCAGAGAACGTCTGAGAAATGGCAAGTTGTTACATTTTTTTGGCATCTCATTTTTCTTAACCGTGTCCTGTGTTTTCCCGTGTAGGAGGGGAACACACCACGGCAGCTTGCAGAGCAACAGGAAAACCTGAAATGTGCCCGTCTCCTCGAAGAATACCAGGCCAGCTCACCACACACCAAAGAAGATGACATACCCCAATTTCAATACTGTAAAGAATCACTCATTGATCAGTATTAAATGATGGTCCACTTTAGTTTATAATTTAAAATCATAATAAGTTTTATATTGGTTTGCCAGTCGATTTTAGATCATGGCAGCTATAACATTTTCACACTGATGGAAAACTGATAATATGTACTTGCCTTTTTAAAAAAAGTTTTATTATCCCTTTTATAAGACTGAAAGCCCTTTTACATGTATTCTTGGCCAAATTGGAAGTGGGTGGGAAATAAGTGGTGAATCAAAAGTCGAACGTATTACAATGGATATTGTTAATTATTTAAACATTTCTCCCAATTTCAACATTCTCCACATTAGACAAAGAAAAACTGATCAGCCACCTAACTGCTTGGTTTTGTTTGTAGCTACAGTAACTCCAATACAAAAATTATTTGTTTAACACCATAGAATGAACTGTATTAATTTCTTATCCTTCTTTCTCTCCTGCACAGCTGTGTTAGCAGACCGCACCGACACATCCAGCTATCCCGAGTCTGACTACAGCTTTAGCTCCCAGTCGTCGATGATAAGTGACTTTGGCGAAGCTCCATTGAGCAGCACAAGGCGCTCATCCTTTTTCAATCTCTCTAACGTAAATAAAAGACCAATGTGCAGAGGAGTATCATTCGGTCCCTCCTTCTTATCGAGCACTCGCATGTCTGAAGTGGGACCTGCAGTGTTGGCCCTTAAAGATGACGCTTTTCGTCCTGACGAAGGCCCCTTCTCTACAAACGGCGATGAAACAGACACGATGCCACCCCGCAGTCGAAACACTGTCCCAGCCTTTTCAAGCCGGAAGACCATTACTTTCAGAGACATTGACGAATATTTCCCCGTTTTCAGCCCTGACTCTGACCGGCGCCCTGCTGGTGAAGGCAGCAGCAGCCTCCCTTTTGACGTGTCGGAGTACTCTGATTTCCTCAGTTCGGAGCGCATGGCCACCGTTTTACCCAAGCAGGGCATCGACGTGACATCCCCCGATCACGTTTATGTTTTCTGTAGGGAGAGTAGCGAGAGGCCGGCGGAGGAAATGGAGAAAACCGTCGTCGGTCCATGTGCTTTGGAAGTGAGCGATGACGAACCGGAGGAGCTAAATCCCAGAGGACCTCGGGTGGATGCGTCCGAACGGGGAGCGCATCCCCGTGCCGGCAGTGGCAGCAGTGGGACGAGCAGCAGCCACTACAGTAGCTGTGAGAGCGACCATTACACCAGTGCTCTGGATACGTCCCGAAATCCGGGGTATCCTCTACCCCCTATGGCAGAGGATATGTCTTCTGGGGCTGAATCAGACAAAATAAGTCGGGATTCTACAGACTCTGACGATAGATTCACAAGGCAGGATGAGAATCTTCCTCTTGTTCGGCCAGAACCTGAAGCCCGTTCAAAACCTGAACCAGGAGGGACTTTACCTGATATCGATAAGCTTAGCTTGACAGAAGAGAGACAGCCAAAAGGTCCGGCATCGGAGGGCGGCACAGATGCATGTGAAGGAGATGTCGCCACACCATTGGTTGACTTCAGGTCCGATGCAGTGGAAGAAGACGATGCACTTGTTTTCTCTCCTTTTGTGACAGGCAGAACACGTTCAAGGCTGAGTCGCTGCTCACTGAGAACAAGCAAAACCCCCGACAGCCTCCTCGTGTCTTCCCTGTTTGAGGACACCCTGCCCACGCCGGTGCGAACACTTCGGCAGACGCCCAGATCTCAGAGGAGCGGACTAAGTCACAACTCCCCTCAACCAGCCTGCCGCACGCCGTCTCATTCAAATACAAGCAAAGAGAGAGAGAGCTTCTCTGTGGATAGCCAGAGCATGGAGACCAATTCTACTGTGAGTAGCAGCCAGGCTGATACGTTCATACTTCCCAAGACTGTCGCCGACTCTGCTGACGAGTCGCAGTCTTTGTCCGACACGGTCATTCTAGAAAGAAAACCGGACGATTCGGTGGATGCTTCTGAAAGAAACCTTGCTGAAATCATTCGGGCTATGCGAAAAGACAACATGGGTCTCTCTGACGGTAGGGAGTTCCTAACCGATGACCTGACGAGCGGCGATGAGGCCAGCGCGAAGGGGAACGACAGTGACCCCCCGGTTACAGAGCAGACTGGTAGCCAATCAAGCGACGAGGCTTGGATCACAGAAAACTGCGGCCGTCAGTCAGATTCCACCTCGTCTTCGTCCAAGTCGAGCTGCTTTTCTCCGAGGAGGTCGAGGGAGGACAGCGACTTCCCCGGCGCCCCGGTCAGGGGCTGCCCCCCGAGGTACAGCATGAGCCGGCTGTCCAGCGTCCACAGGCCGCAGCGCCTGGCCGACCTGTCCTACACCCCCGGCGGGCGGCCACACATCCAGGACCCGGACGAGCCGGTGGAGTACCTCTACACCGACACGGAGCAGGGCCACAAACTGATCGAGACCCACGTCCCGCCCACCTCCGACACCTCCCTCAGCTCCAGCATCAGCGAGGAGACCGTCCTGTACGACTGGCGCTCCCTGCAGAGCGAAACCACGGGCAGCGAAGGCAAAGAGAACCAGAGCCCCCGGACGGCGGCGCGGCAGGAGGAGAGCGGCGACTCCACGGACGGCGCGCCGCCAGACATGAGAGGGATGACCGACAAGGAGCTGCGGCGGAGGCTGCTGGAGTTCGGGGAGAGCCCGGGTCCCATCAGCCGCTGCACCAGGCCCACCTACATGCGCAGGCTGCGTCGCCATTTACAGGAAACAGAGCCCCGCTCACAGAGTCCACAGAAGCAGCTGGAACCGCCACAGACAGGTGATTAGCATTCTAACTGATTTGTTCAACATCAGAGAGTATCCGGCATCACGTTAAATTGGCTCTCCAATTGCTTGTCAGCACTGTCAATAACGAAGTATTAATCTTCCTTTTCTGGTCATTTGCCTAATTTAGGTTACAGCCCAGAACTGTCTAGGGTTCTGCAGACCTTAAAGTTGCCCGAATGCCACGCTGACGAGCAGGCTCTGAGCCAGCAGTTCGACCAGCCGGATCAGAACAGGAAGTGGAGGGAAGGCATCATCAAGTCCAGCTTCAACTACCTGCTGCTCGACCCAAGGTCTTGTTGTTTTTCCAGCCTGGTTTATTAGATTTTTCAGGATGTTTTTAAGCTCGTCAAGAACATTTAACTTCTAGCAAAATGCGCTTTTTTTAGACCAATTACAGCTTGAATGTAAACATTTCTTATCACCGCTGAATCCAAGAGGTTTAATTATAGCTCGGCATGTCTCAGTAATTCAAACTCTGCACAAACATGACTATAGCTGAGCGACTCAGCGAGAAATTAGGATCTTAACAAACGAACTGTGATTTAGATCAATACCTTTCATCTTCCTAAAGATAATATAATGCGTTTTGTTTCTTTTTTTTCCTTTATAGAGTGACAAAAAACCTCCCCTTCCGCAGTCACACCATGGCTCCACACGAGTGCTTCCAGACTTTTATTCACGCTATATTCTATGTGGGCAAAGGAAAACGCTCCCGCCCCTACAGTCACCTCTACGAGGCTTTAGAGTACTTTAGAGGAGACAAAACCTCCAAGGTAAGGCAGCAGGATCGGCCTTCAGCTAAAATGCAAAAGGAGTGTAAAACTTAAACTATTTCTTCTTTGTGGCAGAAACTGTGCCAGAAAGTGCAGCACATCCTTCAGGTGTGGGGAGCCGGGCAGGGCGTCATCTCTTTGCACTGTTTCCAGAACGTCATTCCAGTGGAGGCCTACACCAGAGAGGCCTGCATGGTGGAGGCCATGGGTGAGTGTCCCACACTAAAGAATACATGAGATACTGCAGGGGCCTGTTATTCAGTTCACAGGAATAATTTTTTCCAATTAAATGTTTGATATTACTGAGATAAAAAGAAAAAAAAAAAAGCATTCCGACTCAGTGTAGACTCTTAATCGGTGGTCTTACAGACGTTAGCGGTGCGACTGCATGAGTAGTTTCTGTGTTAGAGTTATCATGTCATCTATTGTATTCCAGAAGGTTTTGAAAATCATAGGTGACCTGTTAGAAGTGACTCACGTGCAGCATGTTTAGGTAAAATAATTCCTCTATATAACAATAACCTATTTAAATCCCCTGCTATGTTAGGGCTAAAGATGCTGACCAATAAGAAGCGTGGGGATTTCTATGGCGTGGCGTCCAACTGGGAGCTGAAGAGGAAACGGGACCTTGGTGTCCATCTGTTGTACCGGGCGATGCAGATCTTCTTGGCTGAGGGTGAGAGGCAGCTCAGACCCGCAGACATCAGGCAGTAGAGACTCTCACAGAAGAGGTCCAAAGCCAAAAAAAAAAAAACTTATGGAGCACTTGGGTTTCAGTTTTTCTTGTACATAAGGTGATTTCTTAAACTGCTGTAACATTATGGGATATGTGTTGTCAGGGCTGGGGTGCATAACCCAGTTCAATATTGCTGTCTGTTGTGTTTGTCTGCTTTTTTACATTTATACACAATATATCCAAATCCCGGTGATTTTAAAATGAGCTTTTGAGACATTTATAATGATATCATAATTCTTAAAACACAATGTTATGATTAATATCCCCCAGCCTAATGGACATGAACATTTCATTCTAATTGACTTGTTGCGTTCATCGAGGTTGCTTTCTATTTCTACATACCTGTGGATTCCTCTTGAGAACATCTCTGTATATTCTCAATATATTCATCATGTGCTCATTCTCCCAATACCAATCCAAAGACGATTTTATTGAATAATTCAAATTAGTCAGCTACGTAGATAAGGTATGGTTTTTTTTTTTTTTTACTGCCTTTTTTCCATTTCATTCTATTAAACAAGTTTGATATGCAAAAATCTTGGATGAAAACACTACTGAATATTTGAAAAATAGCAGGTATTATTTGCACTCTTTTTAAAAAGTATTGTCTTTTAAAAATTCAAAGAAAAGTCTTCTTAAGAGCCTGAGTGTACAGAGGTCGGATTGAGTGGTTTTAGCAGACTCAGTGTTTTCTGAGATGCGATATAACTTGTTTATAACATGACTCAATCTCCATTGAATTCCTTGTTTTCTTGCTTACCCATAATTAGCACCAGTAGCATGATAGTGACTGTTGTATATATTTTGTGTCTGAAAGTGTCAGCGTGGTTAGTAGTAGAAGCAAAATATTTTTTTATTTGCTCTTAGCAGATGATAAAAATTGTAATTGTAGCTCCAGTTGTGAATTTTATTTTGTATACATGTTGTGTTGTTCAGGTAGGTGCCTCTGTGGTTATAGCTGTTATGTGGGGTCAGCATTTCCATCATCTCGTTTACGGCACAACATATGGATGACTCGACCAGTGAGCTATCAAAGCCTCATTATTGCCTCAGGGTATTTATACTTAATTATTTTCTTGAAGTAGGATGTTAAAAACAAAACAAAAAAAGCATTATTGCTAACAAAAACAGGCATGTTTTTATACCATCCAGCAGCATTAAAGCATTACATTTCTCTTTTGATGACATGCATTAAAAATAATTACCTAGGTTGATTCATCACAAAAAAGACAATTTTGTAGAGTTTGAATAATGTGTAAAAGGTGAATGACCACTCTCTAATTTGACAGGTTTTATATTTTGAAAATAAAGATCCTTCAAATGTGACCTGTGTGATTTGAGTTTTCTTTTTTTGATTCATTGTGCTCATAAAGTGTTATTTTCCTTCATGATTAAAAGAAGTGCAGCCACAATTTTACTATCTTATTCTTATCACTTTTTTATAGTTTATGTAAACATATGAAACTACTCACTTAATTCAGTGTTTTTGTATGTCCCTCTAGTGGACAAAATATGTCATAGATTTTCTTCCGTACAGCCATCTCCACAGAGTGAATTGTCTTAACAGTTTATACTGCTTAGGTGAAATAAGTATTGTTATTAGAGTGGACATTTGTTTCTTTTTGACAACCCAAAATTTAATTTGTCAAAACTGACACTTTCAAATACAAATACCAACATGGGTGTCAGTGTCCTTATTCTCTAAAATAGAAGTTGATAATGGTGAACACCTACTTTGTCAGACTGAATTTCAAGAGGCGCACAACTAATTTTGGACTGTTTTTTTGTCCGTTAGAGACACCCGTTAGGTTTCTTCCTTGTGGTTAGGCGATGGTTTCGTACAAGCGCTCAGTTTTAACCATAGCTCCACGTCAATGTACTGCAACCCAACTTACAAAAAATTTAATGCAAGACAGCCTCAGATCTCTTCTGAGGAGAATGGTACAGAAGGTACAAAAGTTTTTTTCTGTTTTTATTTGTGAATTAATTGTGACAGCTGTCAAGCATTTGAGCTTTTTTCCAAATTTATCTTAGAAAGCTTCTGTAAATATGTTCTACCAATTACTGCATAATTTCTAAAAGCTACTTTGTCATAAAAAAGGACATAAAGAAGCAAAAAGAAAACTACTCCCACTACATGGTTTAAATTGTTTATTAGTACTGTAAATGGTAAATATTCATAGTCGATATCATAAATATGTGTAGAAATGAATGTACTGTTTTAATCAAAAACAGAAACCCAAAAAGGGAAGCTATTTAAAAAGCAGACTGACTGAATGTTTTAAATGTGCATCGCAGCTGTGGTGTGGCCCTTTGATCCGTAGCTTTAATATATTACAGATAGCTTCCAGTTTTGTGAATGTTTAAAAGAAAAGCCTTTGAGTGGGTTTCATCCAACCTCATCAATTTCACATGCCCTCCAAGCAAACTAAGGAGGAACATGAAAGACCCACAGCATCACCGAGGGCTGAATGTGTGATCAATTTATTTAATTAAAATGAATGAAGGACAGAACATGCAGTGTTGTAACAACCAGGAACACAGCAAAATGAAACAGAATGACAAATTCCTTAATGGGTGGTAAAATAAACAAGCAAAAAACAAGAATTTGGTTTTCAAATAATTGTTTTTATTTTTTTAAAGTTGCAGTTCATCAGACTCATTGTTTAATATACCTATAGTGCGTAAAAATAAATCATATTCTGCTATACCTTGAATCTGCGGTTTTCCTGGTTCCTCGGTTCTTATAGCCAAAATAAAATAAATAATGCCTTCACCAATATTCCTGGTGACGGTGGGATGAAATCTGGGACACAGTTGCATTCATCGTTCAGTGAGCTCTTCCACACAGTTAAACCCACCGACAGCAATGAATGTTGATTGTGACCTTTGCTGTTATTTGCTGGAAATTCTTTGGTTTTCCTTTTGGAGAAGGAACGTGGCGTTCGGTGTGGGACCTTTCAGGGGAATCGTTGGTCATGCCTTGTGTGCAGGTATCCGCAGGAGCTGGACTTTGTTTTTTTTTCTTTTTCAATATTTTAGATACTGAGTGACAAAGGCTCGCCACAGGGTACAGTCAACGGTCGATGGTTTTTTCAATTTAGCTGAAACTCACCGACAGCGTTGAATGTTCACTGGGGCAAGAACAGACCTGATGGTGACCAGGGATGACAGTCTGCTTAGAGATGAATAGGGGGTCTGTCTCCTCTTTGGGCAAAGAAGCTACTAACATTCACCCTCGATCTCTTACATTTTCAGAAAGCACATAGCAAAATTCACTTTTTCCAATTTGATGTTACCAGACACAAAATGTAAAGATTTAATACAAACACACACTTGTATTTTAGTTACATAAATCCCAAACATTTAGAGAAATCATAAAAAAGCTCTTTCTCAGTGAAGGGATGGATAATTTCTGGAGGTTCTACGACTACAATTCAAATTGCCAATTTATTTTTCAGAAAAAGCATAAAATACAACCTAAACATTCCAAAACTAAAACACATCATACATGTATTTATTTTTTAAACTATCAACCTTGACTTCATTGGGAAAATGCCAAAAAAGACTCACCTTTGACTCATCTTAGCAACTCCATTCACTGTTGTGAGCGCAACCTACTTAAAGAACACTTGGTCATTATTACAGCCCTTTCCAGCGCATGGGAACACATCTTGTTTGCTGTAAGTAGCAGTTAGACAAAAGGAGTCATCTTGAAACTCCTGACTCATAGGAGTTTTTTTTCGTAAACACAGCACCTGGGCGACGGCAGCCAGTTGCTGTGCGCTGTACTTAAGCACAGCTGCTCGGCCTCTGGAGACACCAGCATGCCTCGATGGCTTCATGCACGGTGGACGATGAGGAAGGCAGCGAGTATGAAACTGTCGACTCACTCCGATCAACATCGTTTTTTTGTTTCATTATGAGGTGGCGCTGTGGCTAAAGACTGGTATGTGTGTGTGTGTGTGTGTGTGTGTGTTCTCCAAGTGGTAAGGAGTGCTGAATCATTGCTCATCTTAAGCCACAAAAAAAGAGAAAAAAACAAAAAAAAACAAAGCGCAGTTTGCGAGAAATGGAATACCACAGAGCGACTCTAGCAATTAGATATGACGCGGTGGCAACTGTGGCGACTAGTCAAGATGTGGTCAGGTGATAAACACCATGTTGGGACAATTCAAGAGAAGGATAAGGCGTGACTAAGATGATGCACATCTGCCCCTGCATAATAGCCCCTTTACACGTAAAACTTTGGTTTGGAATAAGTGTGTGACTTAGTTTACTACAAAGTAGTAAAACAGTGAGCAATAGCAAGTGAAGATGAGTAAGGTGCCCCTCCTTTAAACAAGAGCTGTCTTTCGTGTGTCATGCTACTTAGATTTGTTTCTTAAGAAGAAGTTTTCAGTTCAAAGTAAAAAACAAACTAAGTCTAGCACAGCTCAAAATACTTTAGTCCCAATCCCAATTTCTTAGCGGATGACGCGTCGCCAAAGCCTGGACCAAAAGCACAGTCCTTGCTGCGAGGGACGCCGCTTATTTAGTCTTTCCTCACAGTCCTCAAAAGTGATTTGAGTGACACTGGTGGAACTGACAGAAGTGGATGAGAAGGAATGTAGCTTTATAAGGTCTTCTCTGGCCGCGGGACGGGGGTGACAGGGGGAAGAAAGAACCGGGACACGCAACTGAGAAGAGAAGAGCCCTGAGCTGACAATGTGGCCTTAATCTGAATGACAAGGTCTGCACATCAGCCCTCAAACCAGCCTGGGCCGAGAGAGTGGGGGTGGTGGATGATGTGGAAGCTGAGAGCAGAGCGAGAGGAATAAGAAGAGACAGAGGAAGGAGGAGGTGAGGGTGTCCTCCCTTCAAACATGCTGGCCTAAATGGCATGGACAGCTCTGACATTTAACCACTGAATCATTTTTACATAAGTGGATGCGAGGGGGTGGGGGTGGGGTGGGGGACAGGCTAAATATAAGGAGCTATGAAAAAAAAAAAAAAAAAAGGCCCAAAAAAAAAAGTTTAAGATTAACCCAGGCGATCAGGCACCCATATCATTTCCTAGCTGAACAGGTCATCTGAAGGGTTTCTGTATTTTTGTGTGTTTTTTTTCCAATTCATTTTGAGTTTTCCTGAGGAGCAATAGAAGGCAGAGAAGATTCAAAGAGGCTGCCGGGTGGCCATCAGTGACACGCTAAAACTGCCAGCGAGCCGAGGACGTCTTTCAAATGATAACTCAAATGAAGGCTACATATGTTGAACAGATAGCGAATGAGGCACAGCTGGGATATTTTTCAGCAGGAATGCCGTGCCATCAACCTTGTCGATGATAATCCATTATTGCTGTGGCTTCTGAGAAAACAGAGCTCTAAATCCAGAAAGACAAATATTACAAAGGGTGGTCATATGATCTCCACCTTTTAAATACATGTATAATTTCTTCTTTGGGTTGTGATATGAAACTGGGACAATGATGTGGCCCGTCAAATGATGGAACATCTAGACACAGTCTTTTAAAGTATACATCCATGGTGTCTGGTGTCTCCATTTCTTTTGATCGCCGGAGCCAATTATAGATATAGTAAGTTTTTGACGAGCATGAAGGTTAAAAATAGCTTCTTTAATGAAAAAAAGAAGAATGAAAAATGAGGAATGAAGAAAAAAAATAGAATTTAGTTTGCCTCAAAATGCGTTTCATCTAAATATAAAAACATATATGGATATTTTTACATACCTCTGGTGGCTTTTAATGTCACCTGATGTTGAAAATAGTGTAAATCATTTTCATTAATGAAAGTAATTAATGTTTTTAATGGCCCCAAAAAAAACAAATTAGAAAAAAAAAGCTATGGCTCAACTTTAACAAAAAACACAACAAACAAAAGGTTCACAGAGAAATGATTCAATAGAAAAATAAAAAATTAAATAAATAAACTGGAAACCCCAGTCTTACATTCAGCCACCCTCCCTCCACCTTCCACAGCAAGGAGTGGAAGGAAATTCCTGGCGAGAGTGCTGTGAGTTGTTGCTCTCTGCCTGCAGGTACAGAC
>CAJRST010000002.1:15475950-15505224 GCA_907169785.1 Menidia menidia | reverse complement strand
CCCTGTCTGCCTGTCTGCAGATATCATACCGCGACGTGATCTGTTTAGCTCCCTGACTTAATGCTCACCTGTTCACGGGCCCCCAGCTCTGCTTGTGTTTGAGTGCATCTGTGTGTGTGTGTGTGTGTGTGCGTGTGTGTGTCTGCCGCCTTCTTCCGTCTCCTCACAGCTGGAATGGCGTCTGCTTTTTTTTTAATCTGCAGCCCTGCAATTACTCGCAGACGTAAACACACACTTACACACATTCAAAATATGACTGCTGGATTTTTAACGGCAATGACAAGATATTGGGGGAAAATTTTCAATCATCTGGTTGTAAACAAGAAAGCACACGGTCTGATAAATGTCAAAAAGAAGGAGGCAGGCTCATTATAGTAATTATTGCAAAGTGAATAGGAAAATATCAGTTAAAAAAAATGGTTGGAATAAATCATGAAAATTCTTTTTTATTTTAATCTTCTAAAATAGTGTATAAATCCCTTGTAATGGAGGTTAATTTTCTGTAAAATATTTCTGTAATTTACATATACGTTATATCTATCTCTTCCTTTTTCCTGCTATTTCTTTTTGTTTATTTTCTCTGGAGGTCTTCACTGCACTGACAGATACAAACTGACTTGTACAGCCACGCTTGCTAAACACACACAGACACACTTGAGCAGGGGTCTGGGTCCAGCTGGAGGTGGTCTCATGCCAAACCTGCAGGCAGGCTGACTGTATTTATATTCATCAAACACACTCTGATTGGAACTGACAGGACACACGCATACAGCTGGGGGGGGCGGGGGGGGGAAGAAAAAAAAATCTACTGGTGAGCAAATCAATACATCAACTGCAACTTGCTTGGATAAAGATTTTTTAGAACAAGAAACTATTTTGTTGCCTCTGCTTAATTATATTTGACTTATTTTCCTAGCATTTCAACTGTGTTGGTGGGAAAATTTGCAGTGCCAATTCAAAGAATAGAATCGTTAAAAAGGGGAATAAAAAAATCTGCATATGGCAAAAAAGGGATGCCATGGCTGGGTGAGTAGAAGAGTGGACTGGGGAGGAAAAATGATAAGTGAATAATGGCCAGTAGGCTGGGAAGGCATCAGTACTGAGAGACATAGAGGAAGAGTACCACTCTTGACTCTATTTGTGTCTCTCTGTTGCACATACACACACAGACACACGCACACACACACACGAAAACAGAATGCAGAAAGATACTCGATGGGGCGCCAAATAATAACCTTCCTTGTCATTATCGTCGCCCGGCCAAAGCGCTCTCCTCTAAACTTCTCCTCCACCTCCTTCCTTCAACACAATCACTGCCCTATCGTTTACAGCATGGCGCTAAATGGGAACATCAATAAGCGCATCCATTAGCGCGCGGTTCTTTCCTCTATGATTTTCAAGTGCTTTAATAGCAGGCATATATATATACGGATGCATCCCTCTCGCTCTGCACCCGGGCCCACAGTTAAACAAGCTAGCTCCATGCAGGTGAAGCTGACCCAATTGAGTGCCTCATTACAGCTGCTTAGTGGCAGAGTCGCTCTGCGCTCGTTGCCGCCGGTTAACCTGACGCTGGCAACGAATAGTGCAGCTTTCCCTTATCAGTTTGTGTCTTCAAACCAATGCTGTTCATTTCGTCAGACTCAGCCTATCATCGCTTCCATTATTTGCACGGCCACAGGTCATGTCATCCCCGTGCCCAGCATTGTCCAATTTTGAGGTAAATCGTCACAGCCTGTAGCCCTACTTGAAATTCATCAGAAAAATAAAATGAAAATCTAGGTCAATTCCTTTATATGCGTAGCTGTGTATATTTGAGAAGCTGAGCATAACAAACAGAAATAGAAAACTGAATATCCATGCAAATTAATTAGCGATTCTCTGCTAATTAACGGTGTTCATTAAAAGTCAAAGAACAATTTTTATTTAAAAATTAAAGGACTATTAGACTGTAACTGTAATTATCAAAGGCCAACTAATCACAGAAGCGGTGCTCATTTAGGACTGCATTCATACCTTGTTAACCTCATTCTGAACTTAAGTCAATCTTAAATGTAGACGCAAATTAGCACGGGCAGCTGTAATGAACATTTAAACCAACCTTGCCCAAGCTCATCTAAAGCAGAATGAGGACCTGATAAGGATGACAAATTTACTGACTTGGAGGGAGGGATTTCCCACAACGCCGCACTGCAATTTCAGCACGTTAGGTTTTCTTTGGCGGGGGTGCTGGGCAGGATGCTGGGAAGCCTGGGAGGAGCGCCGGGAGGGTAAAAACGGGTTTGTTATGGAGGGGTTGTGGGACATGTGGTAGGGCTGTTAAACTTATGAGGAATGGTTTTGACTGACATAAATAGAAAGGGAAAAAAAGAAAAATAAACAGGCCTCCCTAGCAGACTAAGTGACACCGTAAATGGATTTTATGACAGAAAGCACCGTTAAAAAAAGAGAAACACACATTAGATAAGTTTAATTAATTATCTAAAAAATTCTTAATGAAAACTCATTTAAAAGAATTTAAAAAATACAATGTTACCGGGATATTTTATAGCTGAATCAGATTTTTAAAAAACATTGTGAGCTGATAAACAAGAAAAAGAAAACGGCAGCAGATAATGGCTTTGTTTTCTTACGTTCCCACCATTATAAGCTTCCCGACTCGGTGGTCTCTTGATCCTTACCGTAACCGTGTTGCCTATGTTTGAGTGCGTGTGTGTGTGTGTGTGTTTGTGTGTGTGTGGCAGGATCGTGGTAGACCGCAGACTGCCTGTAGGTGCCATTGAACTGAGCATGTGCGTATGCTTGCGTGCCTCCTTCATGTCTGGACCTGGGCAGAAAACAAACAGAGCAGAAGAAAGAACAGCATAAATTCAGGTGCTTTCTGGTAAACCATGTTGTAGCAGTGTTATACACACACGTTCTCTCTCACACACACTTGCTGATGCTAAAAAAGAAAGACGTATGTACATTCTACTAAATCTTATTACATGCTTGAGTTTTTTTTCCCACTACATTCAAAGTATTACTCCAAAAGTGTTTAATATGTAGTTTATGGTGTATAGGTATTTAAAAAAATATTTGATCAATTAGTGAAGAGTGCTAATTGATTAACTATAATTGTGTTTGTTTTAATAAGTCGGTACTTAGTCAAGGGATTAAAACTTTTTTTTTTTTTTTACATCCAACATACCCATTCTCCAGCAAATTCCTACCACCAGCCTGGGTGGTCCTTAGAAACACTGGAGCAAATGTGTGTGTACATTAACATGTGATTTGTGTTAAAGAGGTAAAAAAAAGAAAAAAGTAGCCTCTGTTACTTATGTAAGAGTCGCTTTGAGTCTGTATAATCAGATAAAAACAAAACCTACTCTTTTCTTTTTTGCAAAGGCAGTTCTGTCTCATTCCAGCGTGATACTTTCTAAATGATGCGTTTTTATGGGGTTCTCCAAACATAATAAAGAGCTTTAGGATTATGGGTGCGCCGACTGTAATGCATTATACACTGCGGAGCCCAGTCTCACATGTCCACAGAATGAATCATCAAGTAACATTTTTGAGTGCAAAAATTTCAAGATGACCAGATGGAGGAAGAACAATCAGTGCAGCAGGAGGTGCCTGCCATTTCCTTTCTACTGTTAAACTGCAAGTATACATACATAAAGCACATTCCTGGCTATGTGATTGAGAATATTAACATTGTACAGACATGGAACAAAAAGAAAAAGACGAGAAAATGTAAGAAATTACGATATTTTTGCTTTTTATATATTTTTTGATGAAGTATCACATTTTAACCTTTCCACGAGACCTTTGATAATTCTGTTTAGAGCTCCATTAGAGATGTTTCACTTAATCTTCCTTGGCTTAAACAAAAGCCTCATAACTTGACGCAGTTAATGGACACACATTCATTTTCACCATGATTAATATTGTTTCTGTTTGTTGAGTGTTAAATCATCTCAGTTTTTCCCGTCGTGTTTTTCTCCGCGTCTTCTGATGTTTCCTTTGACTCGAGTGTCGTTTGGTCTCCCATTGTGATGGATAATGAGTCATACTGTGCGCGCTGAGATCGGCTGGTTCATTTGTGGTCAATATGCACATCAAAGTTTCTGTGGAAGTCGTGTTCATTTAAGTTTTTTTTTTTTTTCAAGCCACTTTAGCTACATTAATGATTTCTTCAAGCGCCCTGCTGATCATAGTTTTAAATAGTCCCTCGGAGTCCTTTTTACTTCCATTTTCTTTGGTTTAAAATCTTCATGCCTCTGGGCAAAAACTCTTGCAAGTGGTCGTAATTAGATGGAGCAAGTAAAAGCGCTTGTTACCAAAGATCTAGCAGCCTTAATGGGCTTTGTTTAGGTTCTGCTTCATATAAACACCACAAGTAGAGTTTAGAGCTTGAAACTGAGAGCAGAATTTAAGTAGAGCTTTAGTAGTTTATAGCAGCAATCTTTTATCTTCATAGCAATCTTTTTTTCCCCATATCATATCCTAGCAAATGCAGATTGATGCCTTTCCGAAAAGACATGTACGGCTAAAGAATAATAATGCAGTTATCGAAAGTAGAGCTGGAAATTAATTAAATGTACGTTACAAAAATCCTAACAAAAGAAAACATGCAAATAGAAAAAATGTTTAAAATGCGATTAAAAAGGTGGCTTTGTTAAAATAGACATGTCAGTGAAATATGGCTCCTCTGAACTCCTCTCAGGCAGATCTGTGTTCACAGGGAGAGAACAATGATTGACCTTGGCCATAAGAAAAATTGCTTCAATTGTTCATACTTCACTTTGATCTTACATTCAGTGAAACAGGGCAGCACAGGAAAGCCGCTTGCTCCAGACGAAGGAGAAATTAAACCTTTTATGCCGACTAAGAACTTCCTCCGGTACTTCTCTCTCTGTGACAGTTCACCTTTGTTCTGTGGCTGGCATCTGCCACCGCCACAATATATGAGCGATTTACTATTTCAGCTCCAGAAACCTTATGTATCCCTCAGTTACTGCTCTTTCCAAAACTCATGGCAGTTTTCACTGCATCGTTTCTCCTCAGCCTCTCCGTTTCTCAGTTTTTCTCTCTTTTTCCTGCTGCTCAAGACCTCCCTCTCTCTTTTTGTGCTTCAGTGACCAGAATGGCGCAGACCCGGGACTGTGACTCTGTCATTAAAGCTGTAATGCATTCACCAATTTATACTGTCAGTGCATTTAAAAGAAAAATAAAGAAAGAAAAAAGAGAAACAATAAGACCAAATGTGTGTATTTCTCAAAAAAGGAAAAAAAATGCCAAAGGATAAGACGTGAGTTCTCCAAGCTGGCTGAACCAGCTAACATGAAAGGAGAAATGAACCGATATTTAAGGGCTTGATGAAGCCCTTAAACGTGTTAACGAGAGGAGGCTTTCAATCAGGACTGGTCAAAAAGTTCTCGTTGTGGGATTGATTAGGAAAGTAGTTTTTATGTTGAAAAATAAAACATTTATGACACTTTAAATTCTATACAAACTTCCCAGTCCTGCAAAAGAGAGATTGCGAAGCTGTGTGCTGTGTTACGACGCACACTCGCAGGATGGGAAGTTTTCTGACATATTTCTCTTTTCCACTTTAAGGTGAATTCTGCACTTGTGGTCATGTGTGGTTCAATGAGCCGAGAACAACACACAAAGGCACGGGCAGACTGCTTCCACTGGGCCACCCAGGTTTGAAATGTACAGCATAAGAGATGATGGCTCTCTGCTGAAAAAAAATAAATAAAAAAAATCCAGCCCTTTTGTCTTAGGTTTTGTCAGTCAGTTCTGAGAAAGCGTTTTAAGAAAACAAACACATTTCATAGACTAGAGAAGCCTTTATAGTTTTCTGGTAACCTTGCGTACATAAATTCAAACACTTTTAGATCATCTGGCTGCCAGTCGGTGCCTAAACACAGGCTAGGGTAAAGGCTAAAGTTGGTTGCAAGATGAAAATTCAGAAGCCCCGAATCACAGTTTCTGTAAATCTGTGTACATCAATGATTGTTGGGTGAGTCTACAAACTGCTTTGACCTGTTCTACTCTGCATTTACGTTCCACTACATCAGCTAATCTTTGCGCTTTGTCAATCTCCATTAGTTCTTAGCAAATTGGGTCTGCTTTTAATAAAACTGGCAAAGACACGGAGAGCTAGACCACCCAGAGTAGTTCCCTACATAAAGAAAAGACAACGATAAAAAAAAAGGCGCTAGTCTTAATTATATCCATTCTCTGGGCGTGTCCTCGGCTCAAAACAGACATCTGAGCCACCCCCCAACCAATAGGCCACAAACCTCAAGACGAGGCTTTATGGAAAGAACTTTTTGGAGAACACACTGAACTTAGATTGAAATAAACATATTTGGCGCTACATGGAATCTGTTTGAAGCCTTTTTTTTTTCTTTGGTGTGTATGTTTTAACCAAGTTTAACAAGGAAATCTGATTTCATATTGTTATCTTGTCAAAAAGCATGCAAACAACCCCAGACTTCAAAGGCTTGTTTTGCACAGAAGAGAAGGAATATAGTTATCATTGCAGCGGACTCTATGGTGTAGACTAGCTCTTACTACGGGATATAGGATTGTTCTCAGACACTGGAAGTCAAGAGGTGTTATCCCTTTTAATAAATGGATGGGAGAGATGAACAAAACAGCCAGATATGAGCAATTGATCTTCAGTCTGAACAACTGGGTGGAGGTATTTATGAAAATATGGAGTCCATACATGAATCTTGTACGAGACAGCTGACTGAAGAAGTTAAGCTATTGATGAATTTTCATGGACACAATAAACCATGTCTGGGTTGGGACAGAAGTCCGATATGTTGGGGGGTGGAGACAGTGAGAGTGAAGGGGCTGGGAGAGATCATGGCAATGTGAACCTTGTGCATGTACATATATGTAATTATTTCTTTGTTTATATAAGCTTATTTTATGCAAATGTCTACTGGTGAGAAGTATTTTTCTTATGCGTTTCTGTTTTATTGCTTTTCTTTTTTTTTTCTTTTTTTTTGTTGGCCTTTTTATTAGTTTTTTTCCCAATGTCAGGAACTATGTTGTTTACATTTTTCTTGTCATTGTTAGAGTTCATGTATGTTGGGTTTTGTTTGTAGCAAAACAAACAAATTGCTTTTATTGAAGAGCAATAAAAAGTGAATGATAAAAATTCAAAAAAAGAAATGAGCGGAATAATTATTCATACTAAAAGCCCGGTGACAAAAGGGCTACACTTAATACAGAGGTGCTCATAAACAGGAGCAGGGAGAACATCTGGATTTGGACTCCTGGTATTATGGAAGCAGGCTCTCCACGGAGGAGGATGTTGTGACTGCAGAGTTCTCTAATTTCCAACTTGGCAATGGGCAGGGAACAACTGCATGTGGTGCACGTAAAGACATGAAGGCACATGAAGACAGAATGAGGGAAGAGATAGAGAACACAGGCAGGACCCCAGCGACTATCTGCCAGACAAATCCAAACAGCGCTTTGATCCACTGCCCACCTTTCCCTCTGTGGTTTTTGTTTTTAAGCAAACAGCTGTGATGTTTAGAGGAAGAGCAATGAGATTCCAAGGCCCAAAGAAGCGATGCCTGTCTGAATCCGCTGCAAAAATAGAAGCTAATTTACTGCACGGGAAGGCTAAAAATAAAAATACGATAATCACGCTCTCTTCTGCTCATTTCCTTACGCTTTCAATATGCTATCCTCCGAGGATGGAGGGGTTAATCTGCCTCTTGTACTTTAGCTCAGATGCTATCGAAAGCCATTTGTTTCAAGTAGCGAGGCTAATGACCCTGATCCAACGTGTGGTGTTCGGCAGGGAGCTAGAGAAGGTAAGTAACCTCATATATTCTCAGGGGAGCGGACTAATGAGAGAGAATGGGAATACGAGCTACGGTCCATCATCTACTTAGAACATAGACAGCGGTGCAGTCTGGTCCCCACCCCCCACATGATCCCATGCAGGCAGAGGAACGCTAACAGAACGCCCAACTCCTCTATTCTGCACCTAATCTTACCGCTGTCGGGTTAGGCTAATGTAAAAATGGCACATTTTGTCATCAATAAGTCAATAGCCCATTAATTCTTGGACACTGGTATTATTACTGTAAACAAGCAGTTCCATCATGGAGATAGCTGGCTGTTTCCAAAGCGTTTTCACAGCTTTTAACCACTTAGTTGGAAATTGTCAGTCTGTTACTCCAGAAAAAACAATTTAACACCAAAAAACTGGAAAATATACTTTTTTTTTCATTCTAACACAAACAGAAGAAAGCAATCTTTTCGGGGGTTGACAAATGATGCTGTGAATCTACCAGTTTTAGGCCTATTTATACTCAATTTTCATAATATTTTCTATCTGTGGGTTTTCCTGTATCAGACATTTGTTTAAGTTTTATTCCATGTCATTAGGTTTTTATATGATTTTATTTAGAAAATATTCAAAACTAGCTAAATGTGCAGTAAAGTACTGTATATATATTTGATGAACAAACCTATGACATCAACAAAAGAAATGCCACTGTTGCGATTTATTCTTTTATATTTATTTATATTTATTATCCCTATGGGTTCTTTTTTTATGAGATTTTCTAAGAAAACATTAAAAGTTCTCTGTGTATTTGTCTGGGTTTGTTGCATTCTTTCTCTAAAGGCTGTTCAAAGTTGCTGCCATACATGAAGAAATTCATAGCCTTACAATATAGAGCCAGGCACAGATGCCCCGGCTATGTGACGCTGAGCGAGTTTTGCTGTGATGGGAAAGCAGCAGGGGGTCCACTTCTCTGCTTTTATTCGATTCAAGACGAGCCCGGCCGCTTCTTTCCCTTCTGGTACGCACGGGAATATTTATGCATGCGTATGGGGAAAAAGAGAATGGGTGCTAGAATAAGTACCCTACTGCAGTCTGCGAATGTGTGCGCCAGCATGTTTGTGTGTGTCAGTAATACCTCCAATGGCAGACTAATGATAGGTCTTATCGACACCCAGCAGTGAATGCAGGCCTTTGTCTCCTCTCGGGACGCATTATGAAAAGCTTAGGGGGCTGCCTTTGACTCCTCTTTCATTCGTTCACCCACTGATAAAGCCCGGTACAAAACAGGCAACTGTTATACGGCTTCTGTAGTGTGGCAAGTTTAGTCACAATACAGCCCGCCGCCCCACCTCCCTCGCCGACGAAATGGGGAAAAGTTTGAAGCGCAGCTCCAAAACTCATAAGTCACGAACAAAAGGTGAAGATTAAGACTGGAATTTACATTTTTGTAATAAACAAAAAAAATATATAAAAATGCCCAAAAATCAACACTCATTGAGGGCATATACTTGGAGGCATCTACTTGGAACATAGTTTTACATTCTTTTGACTGCCCCACAACAAATTAACATTAATTAGCATTAACAAATGTCAATACGTTAGAATTCTATAATGTTCAGTACAAGATGTGACAGCCAGAATCCCGGTCATTGAGTTGCAGATTCCAACTCTTTGCATTCTTGTCTTTCCGCCACCATCACTTCCCTTTGTGTATTTTTTTTTTCACCCCGACCATCTTGCTCAAGTCAATCTTCCATCTATATTTCCTTTTTTGAACTTTGGTGGCTTCAAAACCCCGGAAAAGCCTCAGAACCTCACTTGTGAGTATATGGCGACAGAACAGCACTCCATTGTTTCACGTAGCTCTTTGTGTGGACGACAACTGTCGCCATTTTTTGCCACTTGTCCTTTTAGGTTTTCATGGTCGTTTCCCGAGCCAAGTATGTTTTTGCCCTCGCCATCGTAGACCATTGTGCATCGTTTGTGGGTTATGTTGGGTGAGCATGAAACTGACAATTACTTGCTTTGTCTCCCATCCCGCAGTGAATCAATACGACATGACAGAGTGACTCATCTGCCTGTCATTTCCCCGTATGCGCATGTTTGATAAATGAAACCTGGTGACACACTGTGGCTTGAGCTCCGCAACCTCGCCTTCATCTGCACAAATGAAGACTAAAGGAGAACCCGACTGCTTCATAAGTCCTGCAGCTTTAAGACCAGCTTAGGCAGACTCTGCTGCTCCTGAAAGACCTCGTTCCATGGGAAGATACACTTGAGAGGAAAAAAGGGGGGGAGAGGAAAGAGCTATGGCATGTTTGGATATATTCTTACAACATCCTCCACCTTTTTCCTTTCTTTCTTCCTGAGACCACTCTTGCATCATTTGACAAGTACCTGGAACAATGGGGTTGTGTGAAGTTATACAGTTTATGCCTCCGATAATCCCATATGGTTCAAATGGGGGGGCTTCCATCAAAAGAATGATGAAAGGAGGATTATTTCGCGTAAACATGTTTTAAAATACTTCTATTTAGAAAAAATTTCCTCTTTTTTAGCTGAGCCTGATAATTAACATTTTATTCTTTACCTCATACCCACAGAAAAGCCTTTCATCAGCATCATGTGGAAATTTTCTAAATGTAGATTTTTGTAATGTTTTTAAATTTCTTGCTTTTAGTAGTAAAAATAATGAATGGATAACACAATGCTCATTTCGAAGGCATTATTGGAAGCCCTTAAAGACTGCAAATGAAGATAAAGAGTGAAAAAACACACATGAAACTGAATAGAGGGTAAGAGTTTAAGGATGAAATGGAAGAACGGAGGAGAGCTGAACATTTGCTCAGCCAATGAAAAATGGAGAGATAAGAAATGGAACAACTGATAGAACTGATTATAGATGGAATGGACCAAATTAAACAAGTTTGACAGAAATTAAATGAGCTGAAATACAATTTGGTTTGTCTTCTGTTGGAGAAGTGTGAAGTGAACGTTCTGAACAAAGAGCTCGAGCAATGGACACAGGGTTAAAAATGCACATTTTGACTGGACGAGTACACAGGAGAAGAACAATGTCTGAATCCATGTGAATATTCACAATATAAAGGTAATGATTCAATGAAATGAAGGAATGAGAAGGGGAAATCCCAATTTCAAATAGAAGAAAAAATACTGGACTGGTCCCAGTAAAGCTTTGGGGGGAAAAAAAGCTAATCTAACCATTGCTATTATTACATCTGAAGGAACATGGAAAAAACAACAACAAAAATCTCTTCCTCTCACTGCATCTGCAGCCCTGTATGGTGGCGACCATTCTATCCGAGCCTGCATGGTAGAAAATGATTTACTACTGCTTCCAAGCTCCCAGATAGAGAAAAAAAAAGAGAGAGAGAGAGAGAGAGAGGATTACTCTCTGAGCGATTGCTCACTTTTGAATCCATTGAAACCCTGTAAAGACAATAAGGTGGCACAATTTCCCAGTTTTCTTTTGGGTTTGTTGCTCCACAAGTTGGTGATCTATTTTTTTCTTCCTTGCATCTGTATGATGTTTTTTCTAGTAGATATTAGAGGAAAAAAGGAAGATCCACACAAAAATTGGATTCACAGGCTGATTTTGAACATAATGACCAGAATAGAAATTCTATAACAGTCATATGGTAAACTTTTTTTAACTTATTTTATAAATTAAGTAATAAGGGATGTGTTTTGTCATTTTCTTAGCATTATTGTCAGTGTGGATTTAAAGTTCTTCCATTGGTGTTAGATAACTAAAAACCTAATTTCTGCTCCTCAAAAATTCCTTATCTGCAGGTCCCTCCACCCCCCCCCCCACCCCGAAAATAATCCTCTCTAGACTTAAAACAGCTTAGATGTACTTCAACACTTTAGCCTAATTTAGAATGTGTGGATCTATGAATATGCAGATTTGTCCACGCCTCCATCCCCACTGCTCGCTTTGCAGCCTGCGTATCTGTCATCTGCTAAAGCAGAGTTTGCAGAGGAAATACACGCAAGAGCAAGAACTCTTCGCGTTCGCCTTCAAGTTGATGCGTCAGAATTTTACATATTTTAAGTGCTGCCCTCAACAGTGTTAGAAACACATAATTAGCCAGCGGTTCGACAATGTTAATGAACAATATATGCCATGTTGGAAATACTAGTTATTTATTCCTTCTCTTGCTTTTTTTAGAGACCGCAAATGAAACACAGCCAATTCCAAGGAACAAATGCTCAGCCATGGTGTCGACGGCTTATTTGGCTCATTTTGTTCTTGTTGCACATCTCTGTTAAGTTTGATCAAATCCAGCCTGGAGTTTTTTATTTATTTATTTATTTTTAGTTATAATAGGAAAGGAGATTAACACTTCACAGCACCGAAAATACATAAACAAGATAATTACTGACAGGCCCCCTCACGAGAGGCAAAGAGGATGAATGGAAAAGAAAAAAATAAGACAATAGAGGAGCAGAGATGGGGCTGATGACTCAGACAGGATGTGCTCTTCACCTGCTGGCCTCCACACGAGGATCACACACGCACGACACGCCAGTCTTTGTCAGACACTTAACAAAAACATGCCCACACGCAGACATCAAACGCACCCCAGGTGCACAGCTGACACCAAAAGAGACGCACATCGTGAAACTAAGAGCGAATCGAACTTACCTCCTCTGTCCCTCGTGCTCTGCGGTGTGGTGCGGGGGGGGGGGGGGGTTCCACAACGAGGGCCAGCGTCGCTACAACAGTCAGTTTCTTCATTTTCGAGCTTCGTCCATGACCTGAGTAAGGAAAAAGACAGAAAGGGAGAAACAAGCCATTGAGAAACTCATTAAGTGGAACAGAGATTTCTCAATGTGCACCCTCAGCTAAAAACTGTAATACTCTCTTTTCAATTCTGGGTAGCTAGTTCTAGAAAATATTGGCTTTGTCTTTCAGAAAAAGACATTTTAACCACCACCATCAGATTTGAAGGGAAAGATTGACAAGCCGATGAGTAAAGCAAGACTGAAGTTGGCCCTTAAAGTCCGTAGAAATTGTATTGCATCCTGACTAACAAATACAAATGTGGTATTTGCTGTTGAAACAAAAATGCCCACTCTAACGATGAAACAGGTAAAGTTGGAGTCCAAAAAGACAAACTGGTAGCTAGTGCTGGAAAAGATAGATGTCAGTTAATGGATAAGAAACATATGGGACAGTTATTCAGCATTCATGCCTGTATCGGTTGAGTATTGTTCATTTTTTTAAATTTTCTTTTTTTTATTTAACTTTTGTTTCCATCTGTCATTTGGACAGGTTTATCATGTCTGCACAGCTTTGCAACCACTGCCACATTTTTTGTTGTTTTTATTTAATTATTTTTTTATTGTGAGCGGCTCACTGATGAAATTGCTAACAGCTGTGACAGCCACCACTGTGCACACAAGCGCTCTTTTTCGCCATCTCATTTGTAGCATACAGCTGCACAGATAAAGCATAAGGGGTTAAGCAAATATTGCACAATGGCCGAAATACAATGCACCTTCCCCGTCCTACCCGTCACTAACGCTCACACACATACACACACACACACACACGTCAAGAGTAACTGCAGCACTGCAAACTGAGTGCCAGCTGCATGGAAAAAAAATAAAAATAAAAAAAACATAGAAAAAAGAAGACTGGCACTTCTTGTCCTCTTTATTACTGTGAACCGAACAGACACCCCTGCTACCCTCCCATTCATTCTAATCTCTTCTCTTAATGATAAACCTCCTCAGTCACACTCTCTCTTCATCTGAACCCCTCCAACCGCGCCCCTCCAGTCTGGTGTCGACCCTCCAACAAGGCAGCAACAGTGTTCCTTTGTTTGTCTTCCTCCCCTCCTCTCTTCTTGCCCCCTCACCCTGCCCTGAGTGATGCTGGTGTTGGCGGTGACGGAGGCAAGCCTTGACAGGAACAGCGAAGGAAAAAAAAAAAAAAAAAAAAGAAGGTTGAAGGGTTCATAGAACAGAATAAATCTAAAAAATCTGGATCTATTTTTTTTTTTATCATATACAAATATACGTACGCCCTCACTCGCATACACACACAGTCATTTGCTGTCATGCCTCCTCTCCTCTTTTTCGTTTGCACGCTTCTGTTCATTCAGGGTTGCATGAGAAGTAGTTCACTGAAAGCGTTCGTGGGGAGAGAAGGTGGGTTTTAGGTGACCACACCCTCGGTGAACCCACCGACTCAGCACTGCAGAGTCATTTGCAGAGGACCGCTGCCGGCTTTGCCAGGGGACCTAAATTAAACTCTAAAGTAAAGATGAAGAAGACTGAAAAAAAATATTTTGATTTCATTTCTGTCTTTGAAAAATGGCTTCGTTCATTGGCCTCTATGGCCTAAAAATAATGTGCGCGATATTCAAACAGGGACTTCTTAAAAATAGCCTTTAAGTACACAGCATATAATTTCTCATTTGTGCAAAGAAAAACCCTGGCCTGCCCGCTGAGGTTAGTCAAAACATAATTTTAGCCATTTCACTCTGGTATCACTCCTACCACTGCAAACCCAATTCCCTAATAGCAAAAATACTGCTCTGGTAATGGTGCCTGGGGAATGTCTGATTTGAAAGGGAGGGAGACAGCACAGTTGAGCAGTATCTTCCAGCTAAAAACACACATGTGCGCACTCACAAACACAGTGGGAGCTCAGAGGTAATCAGATCATTAACCCCAACTAATCTACAAACATTATCTTTATTGAAAATGCCTCTCCAGCTTAGGTGTGTACACAGCCGAGCTGTGTCAATTCAGTCTCGGCCATAGAAAACGCGCAGAGCCAAATATGTGAATGCTGTCTCTCAGTATTCATGCGTACTAATGTGTCACAGCTCCCTGTGCCCAAAGTGGCTGCCGCGGCAGACAGACAGAAACACGACAGAGACGGTGAAATAGTGCGTGAGAACGTGTGATGATATCTGTGTGTGTGTTTGCGTGGCGTGACTGTGTCGGGGCTGCAGCTCGCAGCCTTGATCTAGACTCCCGCCTCCATGTGACACCCGCTGCGCCCGTTTCATTAATCAATAGGACGGATGAAGACAGACTCCCGCCGTGCAGCGAGGGGGAAAACGCTAGCTGGCGTTCGCAACTCGGCGTATGTGCCTCTGACACCGGGAAACCCTTGGGTAAAATGTGACAGACGTGATGTGAACCTTTAAGGCTTCCTGCCCTCACAGATCATCGGTACAGGATTTGCTCTCTTCTTCCTCCGGTGAAAAAGTCAGACTCCATTTGATCATTTCCTTACGCCAGTGTTTCCTAGTATGTTTTCTCTCTCCAAATAACTTAGAAAAAAAAGCTAGTTTATCTTTGTATTTGTAGAAACCTATTCTGTAACTATAATTTTTCCATTATATTAAATGTTTTTCTAACTGAGGGAAGGGGTAAGCTAACAGAGTGGTATTGAACGAAAAAAAAAAAAGACTAAGAAGCTTGTGTGATATAAGGCTACTTTCCATCTTCATTGTGTTACAAGCCTTCAGAGGATCTATTAACATTTCATATCGGTCAGTACACTCACAATCACTCACTTGTACACACACATAGCTGTAATAACCTGCTCCCACATGCACATACACACCAACAGCTATTGATGTGCATTCACAGTCTATTAAAACTTAAGCTATAAAAAGGAGTGCCCAAAGGGCTTATAGAGAAATATTTGTGAAAAGAAATTGAATACACCTTTAGGTACTCAAGCCGAGTTAAGTAAAAAACCGTTAAGTAAAAAAAATAAACAACACTTTAAGGTGAGACCAATAAATTATCCTTTTGATGTTTCATAGGTACCCCCTAACCCCCCTCTTTATCCACAAGTTGGTCTCTTTCCATAGTGTAAAAAATCAATAAAGAAAACTTATGAGGAGCACATTGAACTGCCATCTATAAATTCTAAAAAATTGGTTAGATGAACAGATGATAAAAAAAACATGACTATAACTTATCCTGCAAAGAAACTGGTATTCCTAAAGAAATGTTTGTGAAATATGTGTTTGCAGAATATTAGCACAAACATATCCTTCAGGTATGTTCATGTGTTTTAGAGCATGTAAGATGTATCGTACTTTTGTATTGTACTGATCTTTTGGGTTTGATTTTGTTTCATACTGCTAACAATTTAGAAAAAAAGGTATCTGTTTTGGTGGGGGCTAGACAGCTACTCATTGCAGTTCTGCATAATGGATTTGAAAGATATCATTAATGAGACTTTGGGCAAAAGAAATTCAAAGCAGTGTATTCACGTGCCCACTGGGAAAACAGAGCAGCTTGTTCTCGCAATTGGCCCTCAAAGTGGTTTTATCCATCTTTTTTTATTCTTAGTCTGAATGGGAGAAAAAAAGACTCAGTGCCAAATTTAATAAAATATTAAAGGAAAGTTCGAAACTGGGCCAAATACAAGCTAATTTAATATTTCAGGTGGGCATCCCAATCAATATTCTTAAAGCTGGGCTTACAGAGTGATCATGTAATCAGTTGTTGTTGTCAGCATTTAGTAAAAGATGGTTTATCTTAACCACTAACCTGATTTAATGTTTGTTTGTGTCTCTGATTCTCATGAATTATTCCAAAACTACAAGATTCAAATTCCAAGTCAGTGTTTCAAAGCAACATAGCAGCACAACTCCCCTCTTGTGTCTAAAGATATTCAAATCTTTATCAAAAGCGCTTCTTTGTTTGACTTCCGGTTTAGACTTTTAAAAATTTAACTGAAATCATGTGAATGATTCGGTTTCATTTTTTCTAGCTGTCAATAATGCCAGTATTTTATGGAGAATTATGTTGAAATAGCAGAAAGCTGGATTCAAGTTTATTTTCTTACTGGGAATGTGGAATGTGTGCCATTTCCTGGCATTCCAAATGGCCAAATGACTGAAACGCAAAGCCGCGGGAGCTATTGCTCCCATAGAACCTCAATCCTGTAGAACTGTTATCAGTCATCGGGAGGCTTTGCTTCCTCAGTGTACTGCAAGACCGTTTTGTGTGTTTTCTATGTAACTTGTGATATTTGGCCCAGACTCAGTGCCCTCTTTGTTGGCCATTGTGCACAGATGAATGAATCTTTCTTTCAAATTTCATAAAGAGATGCTCTGTGTGAAACCATAGAGACACCTTTGAGACCACTAAACTGACCAATAGTATGTACGACCCTTAAGAAAATGTCCATGTATATGAGGTAGGGTAAAGAAATAACCAAAAAATAAAATCTATTACATAATAAGACACACTACAGGACAGAAAAAAAACTAGACAAACATTGTTTCATTGTGTGGGGAGTGTGTTCAAATGAGAATACAAGACCGAAAAGCAAATTTGTATATCTTTTTCCAAATTAATGAAAAAAAAAAAAAAAAGAGAAATGACAAAATGGAAATTAATCACTTTGGATAATTGATCAGTAACTAGACTCCTTCTGTAAAGGGTTTTCCTTGAATTCACAGTTACAAATCAGTTTAACAGAATACAGAGTGTTTGTTCTGACTCATGCCAGAGCCCTTTGTTTATTCAAAGTAATCCACATCATACTGGTAGTATTCTGAGAATGATCTCTCACTTGTGCACATACAAGACATGCAAGTCATTTAGAGACCTGCCAAGCCCACATCACATACCTACAAAATGGAAAAACAATTTTGACAAAATGGAGACTTAAAAATGTTTTTAGATTAACAATTAAGTGAGACAGGCTAAATCTATATAAATCAAACTATTGTGAGAGTAGATTGTTTTATTTCACTACCCCAAATAAGAATTTCCGATAAAAGAAAAAGCCAGGCGTGATTATGTATCACTGCCTAACATGGCGTGCCCTGATGCAGAGGCACATAGTTTGATTTGACATTGTCTGCTTGACACTCAGACAAAGGGGGCGATGTAGGCCTCAAGGGGGCAGATGACAAACACTCCTAAACCGAGGCTAGACATAATCCCCCACCACCGCCCCGCGCCAGAACTTGCAACAAACGCAGGGTGGAGGCAGACTTATTCAGAGCATATTAGGGAGGTGAAGGGGGCCAGGCACAGAGGGACCCTCTTCACCCGACTGTCCTAATCGTCTGAGACAACCCCTCCAGAGGCAGAGCTTCCCGCCCACAGACCCCACCCCACCCCCACAAGGCATGTCCCAGACACATCCAGGAGTGTTTACAAGGGCAGGCGGCCATGAAGTGGGGAAGCTGACCAAAATGAACAGCCCCCCTGGGAGTTGTACTTTAATTGTCCATCTTCTTGGTCCAATTTAAACAAGCTCGAGTGAGTTCAAGTATCCAGTGCGCACACAGACCGTGCCCACCGTCTCTAAACCGCTTTAAGAGACTGGCACGTTCCAGGGGAGAATGCCACTGATGCAGAATGATGAGCGAGACCCCATTGTCTCATTATATTGTCTTCAATTAGGGGGGAGATGATGAGAGACAATGAGAGGAGCATTTGTAATCATGAGCCCCCCAAACTCATGCTGGGAAACAGAACTTCATTATGCCCAATGGTCCCTCGTTGACAATAAAACTCGAAATATGCAGTTCATCCTTAGGAAGTTTACAAACTGAAATGGCTTGGAAAGAAGTGAGTCACCAGGAAACAACTGTGGCGGGTGGGGTGGGGGATTCTGAAACCAAAGATAACGGATATGGCCAGAAGCGTATATTTCTTTCTTCCTCGCTGCCAGAGAACAGATTCCGATCTATGACACCTCTCCTGCTTACTTACCTGTCTCGAAAAAGTTTACAAGTCTCATCTTCAATGTGTCTGAAAGCTTGCGAAAAGGCGGGTGGAATGAGACAAAAAGGATAAATAAATAAATGCATAAAAATTCCTGATAATACTTCAATAAGAACAAGGAACTCAATGCTTCTCTGAGCAACTTTTTGCAGGGATAATTGATAGGCGTGTAGCGCAGCCATGACGTCTTTTCATCTTCGCTCAGCAAAGAGTTGTACAAGCTAAGCCCTGACAACAGAATCTCCGGCAGCGCTGGTGTCGGAGCCATCTGTAAAAATGAGACTTCTTTAAGAAAAAGAAACCAGGGAGCGCATTATCTGCATTTACCTGGAGAGCATTCAGCTGGGAAATGACTCTACCCCAACATCTCAGCAGCTTTGCAGCTCACCATGTCATTTAAATCACGTTCCACTGAGGCTGGTGGGCTTTGATAGAACCATCCAACCGGACAAATACAGCTTTCAGAAAATTGTGCAAATGATTTCTTTCAACTGGGATTGTGGCTGTATTGTGCCCCCCCCCCCCCCCCCCCCAACCCCCTCCTCCATCTCCAACACCCCCTCTCCTCCACCTTTCCTCTCCTCACGGCACAAAGAGCTAATCTGAGACGAACACTCACAACAGCTATGACACATTGTCAATGTTAAAAACCACTGTGATTTCTTTTTTTTTTTTAAACCATGCAAGTGAAGCATGAGGTGAAAGCCGTCATCCACAGAGGACAACAGAGGGCTCAGAGAAAGAGTCGCCACTGTTTTTTTTCCCCTGTCACGCTGCTGGACTTACACTCCACGCTTTGTTTTTTCTAGTCTTTACCTTCGGCTGAGCTTTCACATATGCGGTACCGGAGAGGCTAGGCGTAGAGCCGAAAATATTTTCGACTCAGCCCATTCGCGGATGAATCCAGTCTGCGGCGGGTGCCAGTCAGAGGGATATCCGCCGAGTCAAGCTGCCCCTGGGCTGAACATCCTTTACAGCAAGGCCCCATTCTCTTATCTGATCCTACCAGATGGGGTGAGATGATGGCCATGCCAGCCAGAGTCTTTGATTTTTTTTAAGCATATTCCCTTACTTTCACACTACTTTATTGATCACTGACAGATCTCATTTTGTCCCTCTGCTTCTAGAAAGCTTGGTCTGTAATGCGATCACCCATATGAAGATGGCAAAAAAGGTGGACAGATACTAATCCTCTCTTTCGCCTTGTCAAAGGATCGACTGCATTGGCTTTTAAACAAGTGTCCCCTGTCAAAATTGTAGCTGAGGCTGTGCAGACTCCTTGATTCTTGGGTTGGGTCACGATACCCATTTAAGATGTATGTACTCTGTGGTAGAACAATGGTTATCGTTCACCCATTTGCAATGAGGTGGAATGAAATTAAACCCATACTAATAATGCAGTCTGATTCTCAGGTCATTGTGAGATGGTTCTGACCAGAGGTGCGCCGTTAACATGGTGCTCATCGACCTCCGAGGGCTTGACACATTCCTCCATGTTGAACAGTACAAAGCAACAGAGCCGAGTCGGGAGCATCTGCCTCACCACTACACCCAGATGGCAGAAAGAAAGTATGTAAATTGGTTCATTAACCTTACAGTGCTTTAACCAGTGGGCCATGCAAAGGGCTCATTCAATCTGGGTTTTTCTTGAATTTTTATTAACACGCATTAATAACATCAGGAAACTTCCTCTAATGGCTTGAGGTGGTTTGCGGTGGCGTTTTCAAACACTGTAGTAATTATACATGACATCCTTCTGATTAACACTTCTGTGATTATTGCGCCATGTAAAAATCATAATTAGCCCCATTTAAGGAGAGTTATCCATTTTCTCGGCGAAAACATTATCACAGCACTCTACCCATCATGCCTGGCAGCTTTGGATCTTTAACCCTACACAACAGAACGGCATGAAGAAAAAAGAAAAAGGGCGGGGAGGGGGGGAAGGGGGGAGTGGAATCTGAAAGGGAGCTTCATTTTCATGTGGCGTGTCCCCCAGTGCATGCAGAGTGTGTGAAAAATTGGCTTCCAGTGAATGTCTGTGTGTGCTGCCAGCAGTGAGGGCTTGCACCTGGAGCGGGTAGGAGCAAGCAAGGGGTCAAGGGTCACCTCGTGGGCTAAACAGGATTGGAGTTCCCCCTCTTCCTAAGGAGGCCAGACGACCCCTGCGGCTGCATCGCACAACTCAAGCCTTTCCCACCCCTTCCTTCATTTTTCCTTCTCCCCTTTTTCTCTCCTGGTCACCTCCTTTTCTTTTCTCCTTTGGAAAAAAAAAGGCACAGTAATCCATAACCCGCTCCACTATCAGCAGCTCAATTATCCCTCCAGTTTCCCCTTATTTTCTCCCCTCGGATTGAGATTCAAAAACAATTAACCTCTTCACGGCTGGGAACTTTTCCCAGCAAAGGGCACCGTCGTAATTGAATGACTCTGCCATTTACATTCCTGACCATGACTTCACTTCTTCACGCATAAATCTGGTTACCAAAATCCTGATATGTGGCTTTGCAATTACCCAGTATAATTATCATGGATGTTGCGCTATCAGGCCTTGAAGACGGTTTTTGACTTCAAGCGGGACTTAAGCCCATAATTTGTTAACATTTACGAAACACTCCTGTGACCTACTTCTGTCTTTGATGAATAGATGAAATTTCTCTTTTCTAAATGTGTGCGTGTGAGCGGAGCACGGCTTTGTGTGACGAAAAACACATAAATTAAATTCAACAGGAAAACGATAAAAACTGGACGATTTCACACCAAGTGTCTATAAGTTATAACGCATCCCCCCACATCCTCAGACTTCAATGAAATGTTCTCCTCTCCCCCTTCGTTATGGAGGGGCCTCCTATTCATCTCCAGGTAGAAAGCCTCAAAGTGTAGGAGGGAGGAACAGTCTGCTTCACCCATTGAGCTTTTTATTACTTCCCCCTTCAAAGGGTGGTTACAGAAGAAGAGACAAGCTGAAATCTCCTTGATGGCATGATGTACAGAGTCAGAAAACACAGAAACAAGAGGGAGGATTTTCTGCGTGCAGATTTCACCTACATTTGTTCTTCAAAACATCATATTTGGGGAGATTATATTGTTGTCGATGTGGAGAGCCCTTCCAGCTGTTGGGGGATAATCCTCTAAAAAAAACAAGTTTATCACAGATGAACGTGTTGAGAAAAACAACCGCACACGAGCCAAGAATATTGCCTTATTTAGGTCGGAAAAACAGCAAAAGATGTGCAACAAAGACTCCAACCAGCTATTTTCTGACAGGGAAGCAAACCTCTGATCCAACCAACGCAGAAGAAGAAAAATGATGCAACGCCTAACCAACGCAAATCAAGAGACAAAGAGGTGTACCAATTGTGTCGATCACGCATTTTTCATTTAACTGAGATACAAAAGCGCACGGACGTATTTTCACCAACTTTCATCTGTAATTTCTTTTTTTTTTCTCCCACAACTTAATTTTTCTCTGACTTCAGAGGACACGAAATCGTGGGCATTGATCAGGCGCAGAGCTGGAGTGCGTCGAACACAGAGCCCAAGTTCAAAGATCTAAGCGCTCCTTAATGACGGGATGCTGGCGTTTTGCTGATTACAATACCAACGAGATCAAGACGAAGGCCTACCCTCGCCACACTGGAAGAAATAGAAATTGAAAAAAAACAAAAAACACCAAAGATCAAAGTCTCCTCTCTGAGGCACGTGATCGACATTTCAACAGGGGATGAAGCACAACTGATGTAAAATAAGACACATAACACAAAGGTCAGAAATAACTATGCTCCTGCAGACGCTGTCTTGAACAACGTGGCTTAAATTTCACCCGCATACACACACACACACACACACACACACACCCGAGACACACAATGGAACATAGAAGAAGTCTTTGATGTTTCCTCATGAGTGTGTGTGCGTGTGTGCGTTGCAGCTCTGTGAGTCACCCACACTGCATCCCAGATCCTGCGCAGTGACAGCAGAACAGTAGCAATGAAACTGCAAACCTTCGTACCACACAAGAGTCACAAACAGCACAACGTGTCTCGACTGGGGGTGAGGAGCAAGGAAAAAGGGGGCATGGGCAAGCCAGACTAGCAGAACCGAAAAAAAAAGAAGAAGAAGAAAGCCTAAAACAACTGGTTGATCTCCAGACAGACTGAAACTTCTCTTGATCATTATGTCTAGCCCTCAGGTGTCTGGGGCCGGGCCGACTGAAGGCAATAGTTAGGCTGAGGGTGGTGGGAGGACGGGGTGGAGGTGGGGGGGGGGGGGGGGAGTGTAAAAAACAGGGGAGTCAGACAAAGAGGGAAAAAGAACGCTGCCTACATACCACCAGCATCAAGGCGGGGAGGGTGGGAGGCAAGGGAGAGGGCGACGACACAACAAAAAAAAGAAAAAAAAAAGAGGAGGGTTATAAAAATTTGATTAGACAATCCTTCGCTGAAGTGACTTTCTGTGTTGGTTTGCTTTTCTTTCTTTTTTTTTTCTTTTTTTTTCACCCCCCCCCTCGCCAGTCCCCTCCTTACTCGCTCCTCCAGACCGCTGCCTCAGAGAACAGGGCAGACAGATTTTATAGGTCCTAATTAAAGCCATCTGAAGCCTTTCAAAACATCAAATGGCCCCGGTCTCCCACTCTTTTCCCCTCTGATTGCGCAGAAGGCACGGAAAATCAGAGGGCACCTATTTTTTTTTTGCTTCCACTCCCAAATGTACATAAATTTTGCACCCTCCACCCAGCCTTTCCTGACCCCTGGCACCCCCTAATTTCCAATCAATAAAAGGGTTCAGTGAGTGACATGACCTCAAACAGTGAAGTTCAAGTCACTGGAATTTGACATGAGGTGCATGTTTGGGTAACTCATTTTGGTGAGGTAAAAAAAGATATAAAGAGTGATTTTTTTTTGTTTTTTCTTGATTCCCTTTTCCGGACATCTCTTGCATTTAAAGTGACACATGACTGAAGATTCCCCCCTTATCGTTCCTGACGGGTTGAAGTGAAGTGCAGCCCTGTTTTTAGTGCGCTTCAAGTACTCCATTTATTTCTCCTCCTGTCGCCCCCCCCCCCCTAATTGTCCTCTTTGAGCCGTGTGGACCGGTTGTACAGCCTGCCTGCCTGCCTGCCTGACTGGGGTCAGCGGGTTTGCCGTGTGCTTTTTTATCTATATTTCATGCTATGGCGCTGCGCGCACCCGGCCACACGTTTACAATGAGAACATTCAAAGAGAAACGCGCGAGGAATGACAATAACAGGGAGAGAAAAATAACTGGAATCATTCAAACATCAATTTGAGTCATGTGCGTTAAGCCATAAAATACTTGCAATATGTTTACAATGTTTAAATCCCCTATGAATTAGAAGAATAGAAATAATAGAATGAACACGGCGTGAAAGTGACAAATGCAGACATGCGTCTGTAAATGAAGTCAAGTACACAGAGAATAGCAACATAACTGTCACTCTCATTATAAGAGAAGAAAAAAAACGGTCAAAAATAAGGAACATATAACATCGACACTCACAATTCATTTCAATAACTTCTGGGCGTTATTGTCTCGCCGCTGCGCTTCTCCGTTTTGGACGCAGGAAAAAAGTCTCTCTTCCCGTGTTGGAGCAGGGGCTCATCCTCTTCATCAGGCCGGGGCAGCTTCGCGAAAGTTTTGGTGGTAAGATATAACACCTGGCCAGCCGCGGAGAGAGAGGAGCCGCGGACGTCCGATTCCGCCGATGTCAGCTCTTCAGTGATGCCTGCCCTCGCCGGGATTGAGCACTGAGAGGACGGGGAGACGCACAGAAAGGCGTCATGTGAGCCTGGAAGAGGCGCGCCATTGGTCAGCCGGGCGCGAGCATGATAAGGCTTCTCCGTGCGCCATTGGCCCAGGGACGGACGCGGAGGCGCCTCCTATACTTCACCGTGCACAAGAATGTATGTGCGTGAGGCTTAGTGTTCATAATTTTCAACACGGGGGGGGGGGATGGGGGTGGGGGATCCAACAAACAAATTATTCGTTAGATCTTTGGTCTTTTCTTATCATTTTGTCCTGTTTGCGTTTTGGCCATTAACGAGAGGAGAAATACTCCCTCTCAACAGATGAAAGACGGATGCGTGAAAACATCTGGTGAGTCCACATGACAACTTTTGGGAGGCTGTCAAATTAAGGACGTGTAGGCTCTGAGTCAAAAGCAGAGGTTTAACATTTCAACAAATGTTCTAAAAACATTTAAAATAATTGCATATACCCCCACCAAGAGATACTAACAGCTGTAAAATTATAAATATATATGTTACCTCCACACATCTTTTTGCTCCAGTCTTATTTCATAATGAGGTTAAATGCAAAATATTGGAAACTTTGTTGAGCATATATATGTATATGGTATTTATAGGCATAGAGATATACATAGAGATACTTAAAATAAAAAAGGTACAGCCGATAAGTATTGAAGTAACAACAGTGGGGAGCCCTCTTTGTATGTATGCTTTCCTTCAAGTAATACTGTTTTATCTATTATTAAATTAAATCTAAATATTCGTTTTTTTGAGCTGGTTCTTTATCCTGTTGGAATATAGTGAGTAACGACACATAAGAGCATCCTCCCTCTGTCCCTCTTGTGGTTCTCTGGAGTGTAGAGACCAAGGAACTCAAGGTTCTGTATGGGTGGGAAATAGAGCGCATGTAATCTGGAGCACGCATCTTCCCCTGCTCGGGCTGCAGCATTAAATCGATATCCGCAAAGCTTTCCCTTGTTTTCATATTCACTTGACTACTGCCGTAATGCGCGGTGAGGGTCGAGCAGCCGCTCCCTGATTTTTGTGGCACTTGCACCACCCCCCATGCCCCCTTCGTTCTTCTTCCTTCTCAGCGTCCTCCTTCAATTCACTTCGCTTCATTCTGCAGCAGACACCCTCATTTGGATGGCTCCAAGGCGATGCGCCTGTTCTATTTGTCTCCCGTGCTAACAGGGGGGTGGCAGGAATAAGGCAAGGCGTTATCTCGACACAAAACATTATCTTCGCTTTGCTCCTCCAGTACCGTGAAACAGTGATTATTAACTGCTAAGGAGCATGTTCAGGGTTTTCTAGGCTTGTCACCACACTTAAAAAACATGAAATATATTGCAAAACTCGCCACATGCACTGGATTTTTAAAACATTTTGACTGAAGATAATGCTTCCCCTTTTCTTGCCCAAGTGAGTACTTTCAGTACTGTCTTGCCTGTCACCTCATGGGAGTATGGCTAACAGCATTATGACTGGATGTGTGACAGTAGCATTTTTTTTACCAGAAACCAGCTTAGCACTTCCTTTTCAAGATTAAAAAGCTTGTCACACAACATCATCTCAATGTAAAAAGGTGCCTTGCATTAAGACGCATTCATACACTCGCCCGTTTACTCACTCCGTCGTTATGAAAGCAAAACCCTGCCTCTGCAAAATGGGTCATACACTGCAGTCACTTTATCTCAGCAAATGTATTGTACTTAGTGTGTGTGAGTGCTGGATGTGTGCATGTGTGATTACACATCAAAAGGGAAAAACCTCCAGTGTTGGAGCACGGGTGTCTTTGCTGAAACGGGACTTGTGCAAGTCAAGCTGCTGAATGTTTTCAGGGGTTTCGAGCTTTTGTGATATAGTTAGCCGAGAGCAACGGAATGTCACTCTCTCTTTGATACTTACACGCAGCCAGGAGGAAGGTGCTCTCACTCGAAAATCAACCCCAGTGGGGTCATTTAAAAATAAAAAAAATTCTGCTCCTGTCCCATTTGTGCCTGACGTGATAGCACGTTCACCCAAACATTTATATGAATAGAATTTTTTTCTGTAAACAGAAGAAAACAGTCACTTTTGGTTCTCACACAGAGACACACTTTTTTGGGCTAATAGAGATGCACGCAGCTGCATATACATACCCGCTGTGGAATGGTTCTCGCTGTGGGGTTCAAAGCCATGCCAGTCAAAGAGGAAAGACAGCTTTGTGCTGCCTTCTTATAGACCCATCACTGAGCAAGCTAATCTGCGGCGTGCTCTCGCCCTATATTTAGACTAATGTTTTGTGAACACTTGGTATAATTCTCTGAGACGAAAGAAGCTTTTCAAAGCTGTTAACCTCATCTCTTCGAAACTCATTTGCAGTTTCTTAACTGCACATTCCAAAACACCTGTTCTCATCATTGTTGTTCTCTGAATGCTCGCAAGTTCTGTGAGGAAATGGTTCGACTAAATGCCAAAGATTGAGTAGCCTGACAGGGATATTGTGTCTTTAAATGTGAGCAGTTCTCTGTTGCTCAAAAAATCTTTATAATGAAGCTGAATTTATCTCCAAAAATAGCAGGAGTGTTGCTTTTAGAAATCCTATTTGATCTCTGAATTAGCATCATCCAGTTTTTATGATGATTTTATCCCCCTCAATAATAATTTGACCTCTCATCACTTTTCGATTGATCATGTCCTCATAAACTGCAGAGTAAGATTGAATGTCCTTATTATTGCCACACTTGATTATCATTCTGTTACATTTACTACTATCCAGAGAGAACAATTTATTACAATCTGTGTGTCTGTGAACGAGTGTGTGTGTATACCAAATGCTCTGATCTGGTCCAGGTGGGCCAGTTGGAGTTGGTCATACAAAAAAGCTTTTACCTCCATCTGCTCTGCGGCCCTGCACAAGCACATGTATTCACACACATATACACACAGGCAAAATGGCCTGTCTGGTTCAGAAATCTGTCCCTTAAGCGTTAAATGGTGTACGCTTTGGCGGCAGATACATGCCACACTGGGTGCCTGCATGGCATCTGCCTCCCAGCTCCTGGAGCCAAGGCATGGGGCTTAGGGAGGAGCCTGGGGCCAAGATAAGCTCTTCCTCCCCTGGTCACCACAACGCCGTGGGGACCGGACAGGCCTAGAGCCTCAGCTGAGCACCGCTGATAATATCCACATGAGTGTACGAGCGTGTGCGGTTTGATGATTTGGTTTATATTGCAATAGAGCGATGTGTTAACAGGATGTGAATGTGCGCATACAGTACATGTATGGTGGGAATATGAATGAACACACAGGCAGACCTGTTTGTCCAAAAAGTCGGATATCAGAACTGAAACAAAAATACCTACTCATTAGATATTAAACGTTTTGCAGCTTTAATCCTTATCTTCATAGAAGTTCGTACAGATATGTTTTAATCTGAGAAAGCCTTTTTTTCTTGTGAATCTGCAGGTGCACAAAAATTGCTATTCTGCAAACAAATGCAAAAATGTACTATAACTTTTTGTTTTACGTATATGTGCCTTTTTCCAAATTAGTTAGCACTGTTTTGGCTGCACCCAAAATGTAATAAAAGTATGAAGATATACTTTCTACCTGCGAATATTTTCTATAAATCCTCTAGAAATAAGAAGTGAGATGATCAGGTTGTCACATCGTGCCTTTCAAAGATGCAAAATGTCAAGATAAGCATGCGAGCCACTGTTAGGCATGGAGAGCCAGAGACTGTTAAAAGTACAGTGCACTAAATGTATTTGGCATGAAAACAGCATGGCTTTCACAGTGGTGCTAACTGTGTTTTGTCATGATTGGATTATTTTTTTCTGTATCCTCATTTCTGATGTAAAGATGATTGCTGTGCTGCTAACTGCAATTCAATCTGTTCTTGTTCATTCGCTCAAATTCCTGGTTTATTTTAATGTAAGTGTAATCTGCTTCTCTGCTGAATGTAGAAAATGGTCGTTCTTTGTTCAGCAGCACTGACCTTATCATTCTAACTTGTCATATTGGAATACTCATTTACTCATCACGTTAAGAGTCATAGCACGTAATGAGGCAGGGAAGCAAATGTAATTAATTTTGGGCTACTTTTAATTGAGTTGATATTTAAAGTAAGAGGGCATGACAAAAAGGTCCGGGTGATGACTCAAACCCTAAATGGTAAAAAAAAAAGAAAAAAAAGAAGCTCGTACAGTTTCACATAGATTAAAATGCACAAACATTTTACCGTAATTGTAATTTTAAGCAAAAAGAGGATCAGAACAGGTATTTTCTAATAATAGGTCATTGAAAAATATACATTTACCGGCTTAAACTATCTGTTAAATGCTTTTTGGGTACCATTTTAACCCTCGTTAATCATTGCCACAATGATTTTGAGAAGAGAAACTGATGATTAGTTTTGCAGCTATAGTTGAAACCACCGCTGTGGGGATCAGTATTAAGAGCACTGCATTTTACATTCAGTTTCATGAGTCAGATTTACTGGGAAATTATCTTACAACACAGAACAGGAAGAGGTCAGTTTCATCCTTACGCATACAGAGCTGAAGCTCTGAAATGCAGTGGCTGAGAAATTGCATTTCAGCTTGTTTGTGTTCGCATTTAGTTCGCAGTAAGTGTCTGTCTCTGCAGTACGAGGCAGGAAAATCTTACGGGGAACGTGGTTTTACATTTTACAAACACTAATTGTACCATCAGTGTATGATATACAAAAACAAAAGGACAGTATTTGAGTTCTACTTCAATCTTTGCAGCTTTAGCAGATTTTTCTAAACATGATTTATGTTTTTGTGGCAATTCACCTAATCAAAATGATTAGTTATTGTTCCATTTGGTCTGTTGGATTGTTGATCTAATATGTTTCATATTATCATGAAAGATTAGCTTAATTTATATGTATTATTATTATTATTATTATTATTATTATTATTATTATTATTATTA
>CAJRST010000002.1:15350652-15475940 GCA_907169785.1 Menidia menidia | reverse complement strand
TATTATTATTATTATTATTATTATTATTATTATT
The DNA here is from genome assembly GCA_907169785.1 of Menidia menidia. Lineage (NCBI taxonomy): Eukaryota > Metazoa > Chordata > Actinopteri > Atheriniformes > Atherinopsidae > Menidia > Menidia menidia. The sequence continues at coordinate 15,475,906 of CAJRST010000002.1, read as the reverse complement.
ATTATTATTATTATTTTGCTGTACATTCTACAGACATTGTACAGTGTACAATGTCTGTGAGAGACATTGTACACAATCCCATAGTTCACATTATTCAAATTAAAGTCTCATTGGGAGAATATTTTCTTTACCATCTTTGATCATTCTGCCAGAATCATATCTAATTAAGTGTACTTGACATATGAGTAAACACACAAGGACATTGTAGGATAAATTCATGAGACCAAAATGAGTATCCAGGGAATCAGTATTTGATAAGCCCAGTTGTTCTTCAGAGTCTTCAACCCACACAACTTTGACCAAGATACAGAAGCTAACAATTGCCTTCCCTTTTCATCATTGGTGTGTGTTTAGTAGAATGCACTCTGTGTTTGGTAAAAGCACTGTATGAATGTTTGGGTGAAAGCGGTGTGCGCTTTAAAATGCTCTAAGTGGTCGCCAGCCAAGGAAAGTGCTACATGAATGCAGTCCATTTCCACATTACCCATTCCCTCCATGAGAGTGCCATTCATATTGAACCAACTTTTTCAACTTTTACACGTCCGCTGATTTAACAAGATCTGATAATAACTCACTTTATTTCACACGTACTGCCTCATCTAGAGTTACTCTTCTCCACGTAACATAATTTCTGCGTGTTCAGAATCAGAATCAGAATCAGAATCAGATTCTGATTCTGATTCTGATTTATTTCACACGTACTGCCTCATCTAGAGTTACTCTTCTCCACATAACATAATTTCTGCGTGTTGGTCAAGATGAAAACATCAACCCGAGATAAATTTGTAAATGTGTGACAGATACCATGTTTATTAAGTTAAACTTGTCACAGTAAATGAAGAGCATGCAATGCTTTGTCTTCTGTGCATTTCTGTGAGTTCTTGCATGCTTTTGACAGGGGAAGTGAGAAGGATATGTACAGAAAGAGAAATATCCAGAGATCCAGGTCAGCTGTGTGGCCTCAGCTGGAGTGGAAGGCTACACCTGTCAGCGCTTGGGGGCCTCTCCCTCTCTCTTTCTGTCCAGCTGGACGTGCAGAGCCTCTCAACCCCCCACCCAGCCTCCACCTCCCAGATCCAGGCCAGCTCAGCCCATCCATGCGTGGCCTTCTCTGGGAATTTATTCTGAACGCTTCCTGTTCATTGCGTCCACTCCTCTCCCGTGCTGTTCTTTCTCAATCTGTCACTCCTCTCCTTGAATTCCTTTTTGCTATCTATCCCATTGCCCATCTGTATTTTGACATGCACACGCAAAAATATCGTTCTTTTCTGTTCATTTAATACAATGAAATAGCTATGTCCAGGCCAGATCTTTATGCTGCATTTCCCACTCCCATGCAGTCTTTGTCCAATAAAAAACATTCTGTCTGAGTTTCAGTTTCATCCCAAATTGCATTTATTCCACTATCATTCCAACTGATTCAAACAAATTATTGGGAGTTACATCCTAGAAGCCACGGGAAAAGTCTTACTTTTTGTGTATTTTATATAGGGGAGAAACTGATGGCACAGAAAAACTTTCCTTCCCATTGTTAAGTTTTAGCCGTAACCACTGTGCATGCACAACACATTCCACCCACTCCTGACTCCCACTGTGAATCCAAAGCCTCCTCTCAGCATAGTCAGCAGAGACTGCAGCTGGAAACACTAAATTGTTACAACAAGCATCCTTCTTATTCTGATATTGTGTCTAAATGCCATTTTCCCCTCCTAACAGTGCATGTACTGTAAAATAACAGTACCAAACTACTCTTGTAGTGTTGAGCCTGGTTCAATATGTCAGTTTAGCAGAAAAAGACAAACTGGTCTTCTGATTACGTATAAGCATATGCATCTTTTCTACGTGCTGTATGTGAATCAAGTAAATTGACAGTAAATTACATGCAAACTCTTCTTTCAGCACAAAATACTGAGCAGGGGTATACTAAGCTCACTTTCTGAGACTGTGCGTTGCCAAATATCTAGTGGTGAACTGTACACAATTGAAACATAAATGGGTCACAAGTAAGACAGAAGCATAAATATGTCTATTTGAACAAACTGAAAAAGACAAATCACAATCTGATGTAGAAAACTTTGAGATATAATCATCAAATGAGCACTGATCATTATACTCTCTGAAAACTTTGGGTATCAGTGAAGGTAGGATACGTTTGGATGTTCTCCATGTGTAGATTCCCCCCGGGCACTCTGGTTTCCTACCACAGTCCAAAAACATGCATGTGAAGTTAATGGGTGACTCAAAATACCTGCAAGACTGAGTCTGAGTGTGTTTGGCCCTGTGATGGACCCTAACCTCTGTCCCAATGGCAACTGGGATAGGCTCCAATATCCCTGCAACCCTACTAGAAATAGGCAGTATATAGAATGGATGTATGGATGAAGACAAGCTCTTTCTTTCATTCCAGCAATCCTCAACCCAATCAAATTCACTATATCTGTGAGCATGAAGAAAGTAGCTCTCATTCTGCCCCAGCTTTGCCACTCTATAATCAAAAGCCAGCTGAAATTATGCCTGAGTTAGGCATTAAATCCTGTTGAAGCTGTGGTTTTTCACTTGAAAGGGAGCTTCATAAATGCTGTCCCACTTTTGTCTAAGTTCACTACTTTCCACAGCTGCAATTCAATCCTCGCTCTCCCAGTGGCATTCTGCAACGATAGTCGCTCATCCTTGATTTTATTTTGTTGTGGCGAAGACAAAGATGAAGTCGATACAGCTTTACCGAAAAGGTAAAGGATCGTCACAATGATATCTCATGTAAATCTGTTCTCAACGCCACGTGTTGGAATTTAAAACAAAACAACAACATTACAACATCGATATTTGTCTGCTGGATACAGAAAGGTCTCCTGGAAGGCCCAGACGTGAGACAAGCAGGTAAAAAAAAAAAAGTCTGCCATTTAACCTCACAAAATCTCAACTTTGTCCTGCAGCAAAATGAAGCTGAGAGTTGAATAACAGTAAGCTTATTCTCCTGCTGCACTCACACCACATCCTATCCTACATGCCGGCTGCTGAATAATTCAGCTGTTTGTACCTGTGAGGCATGCAGACCCTGTTATGGGCTGCCCCGGTATGATCTATAATTAAATATAATGCAACATGAAAGTGCATAAGACATGAGATGAGGGTTTGGACAAGTCACTCAGACTTCCTCCTTGTTACCCATTTTGTGCAGATTTATGTGCTGACTGTTGCTGTTTTTATTTTGACTATTTATTCTACATTTTACCCATGTGCAAACTTCAGTCGTGTAAGAACAGTTTCCCAACTGTCTTTTCCTAAACGTTTGCCTTCGGCGATAGAAATTAGGAGGCCAAAAAGATCAAGTCGGGTTTAAATTTTGTTATTAATGTCTCACCCTCTGTACACAGCATTTCACCCAACAGGGTCTGTATATTTTACAGTGTGTTTATTTTTGCTTTCCATAGCAGCTCAATCATGGAGCCGTTCACAGCTCAGACTCAGAAATAATCTTGCTGTGCATTTAAAAATGTAACCACAACAAAACCATTTACAGGCTCTCAAAATTGATTGCTCGGGATACATAAACCTAAGTATCAATCTATTGTTCTTGGCAGGAATCTAAATGCTCCTAAACCCAAATTGGAAGAAAACTCAAATTTACGAACAGGTTTAGAGCAAAGAACACGCTTGGAAATCTGCATGAACCATCATTACAATCACGTTACATGTTATATTTTCAAATGTCATGTTACAATGAAATTTCATAGTAACAGACATGTAATGGATTGCGATATCTGACAATTGAGGGCCTCGGCATTAACCAACTGCACACATAAACACTCGTATAAAGCAGAGGGATCCTCGCATCTGTCCAAATGTGAACTGCTATATCTTCACCTTGCAGGCGGCTGTGGGGAGGAGAGGCTTAGCGGCTTGCTCACTTTCTTCCTTCACTGGCTGTGAAGTGGAGTCTGAGATGTCAGGAGTTTTTTTTTTTTTTTTCTTCCTATCCCTCTCGCTTGTTCATTCTTCCACTTTCTTTACTCCTCCTCTCTCTCACATTTTTTACCCTTTTTTTTCACAGCAAGAACGTCTCTATAGTGGTTGAGTTTGTGCCTTACAGAGAACGCTGTGAGCGCATGATAAGAAGCTGAAAGCAAGATATATACATCCTGGAGTGCGTGGCGGAAATACAGTCGGGGAGACGGTAAACAGATCACATACAGTACCTTTCCTGGATTTACATGTGGCATATGACACAAAGGTACTAGCCTGGTGTGAATGCAAAACGCTGGCAAAGCTATTAGCACCCAGATTGTAGTGAGGGTATTTTAAGCAAGAATACATGACAAAAAATTTAAAAATTCCCTTGTCATGATTTGTTTTGCTCCCAGACAAATTGAACTGACCTTTCCACCACTGCTCTGGTAGGGAAAAAAAAAAGATAGAATTAATATCCGTCAGCAGACAATATAAACAGAGTGCATGTGTATTCCCTCTAGCCATGTGCTGGGAGTATTTAGAGGGATGGACCCCCCCTTCCCCAAATACAAGCTTTTACTTCATCTCTTTTATAAAGACCCGGCAATTACTCTGGTTTGCTGACACTCTGAATACCAGCACAACAATGCCCCTTATTTCTCCTCGAGACACCCCCAAACATCACTTGTGCTACCATCACACACATGCAGACACTCACACACACACACACACACATTGATCTTCATCCCCACCCAATACCCCTTTTTACCCCACCCTGTCCCCTCCTGCAATACAAATTGCCTGTGGTTGCTATGGTTACAGGGAGAGTTCATAAATCCAACCACAGAGGGACTCTTCATTCCTTAAAAGTAATTAGTACTATTTTTCTTTATTTATATACTTTATTTAACGGGAGGGAACGGGAGGGGTGAGATCGAAACTCACATAGGGAAGGATTTGGATCAAGAAGGTTGAAAGGAAACAGTGTAGGAAGCCCATCCTTCCCCTCCACCACGTGTCCCGCTGAAGCAGATGGTGCCATGCAGCTCTGCTATGCCACTACAGTCGCCTTGCGAGTGCCGCAACCATAAGGAGGGAGGTTAGTAGGAGATTTGGGGTGACAGAATTTGGCAGTGCCTACAAAGTGAAGATGTAGGAAGGGAGAAAGCGCTTGGTGCCTTGGGTTGACACCAAGGTAAGCTGCTGTTATGTTCCTGTCTCTGTGATTTAGTGCCCAAGTGGTAGAAGAAGTGGAAAGCTAAGGTAGCTTTCAGATTTCAGGTCACACCACGCATGGTGCATCTTACTTTTGTACATAACCTTCTTTAGTGCTTACGCCATCATGATCAGGCTGCATTTATCATCAAAGTTTCGGCACTTTGGCCATGGAGATGAAAACATGATTATTGTACAATTGAATGAGAACAGAGTACAGAGTAAATGATTGCACTGGATCAAATTTGTTTGGCATTCAACTTCACTGAATAGAGAGGGAGAGAAAACGGGAATGGGAACAAAACATATAAAAACCGTAATAATTGTAATAATAACTGTGAATAATTTGACTTATAAGGGTCTTTTTTTTAAAGGGTGAGGGTTGATTCCTCTCAACTGACACTGAAAGATGATCACCTTTTGGTACAGCTCTCCTTAACATTATAATTTTATATGTTATCAGTTGTATGATGAGCAAAATCCTCTATCATTGTTGTTGGGGTTTTCTGCAGAGCACACTCCCCCACCTCTGTCTCTGAAAGGTAAGACCAAAACTCCAGACTTGACATTTTTGTCTATTACTTTAAGGAATGCAGTTTAGATGAAAATACCTACTCAGTTTTCATCTTGAAGACATAAAAGAGCAAAGTAAATTTGACCCAAAAAACAACAAGGTATTGCTTCTGAATTGATTATGGATTCTGGCATTGTTTTAACAATTTATCTAAAGAATATCACATACAATAATGTTAATTTCATCTTTACCATTTAAAATCTTTGTCTAACTCTCCTTAGAGATTCCTGCTTTGAAGCTGCCCAGGTTTTACGTTTCGGTGGCCGGGGCTGGAGAGACTTGTTGGCTTCCCAATTTCTCCAACCAGAGGACCAATTCAAGATAGTTGAGCTGCAGGGCTCACTTAACAGTGACTCAAAATCTCCCCAGAGCTCCTCATTAAAAACATTGACCAGGCACTGGAAAAAATATGATTTTTTATGTTAGTCCAGCCAAAACCAGACTAGTCAATATTTTACTCTGACCAAATTGTAATATCTTTAAAAAATAAAGAAAGGTACAAACAGGCAAATACCAAAGTTAGAAAAAAAGGGTATATTTTTTGGAAAAGTAGATAGAGGGTAAGAGGGTTTTACAGAGTCATCTGTTTGAATAGTTTTGCTCCCATGCTGTATATCTGTCACATGCTAACAGACATGCACACATTAGTTTCTCACTTGCATGAAAACACACTGTCAACAAATGCTAACAGGGGATCACTGGATAAACACAAAACAGACAAGTTTAACCTCTAACTCACAGCATTTATGCATGCACATGTAGATGCTGACTTTCGCGCATATGCTTTCCAACGCACACAAAAATGCTCCCAGAGAAGCACCAACTTTCTTAGTTCCTGGTGTGGAAGACTGCATCCACTGTAAATGCGGGGCAGCTAGCGGACAAGGGCAGGGCCTGGGGTTTTTCAGGGGCATGTGTGTGGGTGTGGGTGTGTTAAAGAGTGTATGTTGGGGGCACAGCTTAGAAATGTGGGTTGGTTTTGGGAGGGGCCCAGGCCAATGTATTTAAAATGCATTTAAAGTAAATAGCCAGAGACACAAATAGAACCTGAGACATTTTTTGAGTCATAACATGTCAAATGGGTAGATCTGTAGTAACATTTCATGTGCAAAGCTTTTGAAGGATGTGAGGGCTGATCTTTGCACACTAGTTTGGGAATAAATTATTTAAATTATGGACGTTTCCATGCTAAATTTAGAAACTTGTCCAAAAGCAGCTCCCAAAGGAGTCAAGCAAAAAAAAAAAAAAAAGTTCCAAAGGAATGAAAGAAAGAAAAAAAAGTCTCTCATTGTCAGCTCACCCTCCTCTGACCTAAAGCTTTACTGGGCAAGTAAGCACACAGAACTAATACCCCTAGGCCTACTAGGGCTATCTTTGCTGTTAAAAAAACATAGTAAGAAGATAATTATCAGATTTCATGCTGCAAATTTGTTCATGAAATGATTTTCACCTTAGTCCAAAATATGTATTGTGATTATCTAATGGAAATACAATCAGATTACTTGCTTGACAACGTGACACATCTTATTTTAGAGTAGATGCCGCAGCAGAAGCCACTTCATGTGTCATAGATGCACTACATCATTTTTAAAAGACTTACCGGTAGTCTGAGGTATGATGTCAGTGTTTCACTTAAGGACTCTCCAGCACAAAACGCTCCTCTGCCTCTCACAGAAGTAGAAAGCTGTATCAGTAAAAGCATAATCTCTCCAAGATCTCTTTAATCTGACTGCCGAGGGCCGCATTAAATCAATATGCTTATTTCTTTCTTCTGTGTGAATAATATCAAATGGTCACTCGAGAATTCCTTACAAAATTGGTAGTTTTAGAAAGCTTTCTGTTGGCAGCGAAGTTGGTTGATACAAATTTTCACTTTAATAACATGCACCCCTTATTTCGGCTAATTGAGTTCAAGTTTTTATCGCAGTTGTTGAGGGGGGAAGTCTAAGATAATGTTGAACAGTGAAAAACAAGTGCAACCCTTTCTGCAAAATCCCCCGCCCCCAAGTACCTTTGAACAGTCTTTCTGAGCTCGCACAGTGGGGGGTTTTGATACAGTGGAAGACTTCAAAGTCTAAAAATGTCCATATATCTGGTCCAAGTTCAAGAAATAAAACCACCAAAACTACAGGTGTTCTCTGTACAGCAGCTAAGTTACATGACAGTCCTGCAATGCTGCTGGAAAACTTTCCCATTCACACTGAACCTGCTGGATGTAATCATCATTCATGTCTCATATAGTCAAACAACACAATGGATGAAATGAAAATGCACAAAGTTGGTGGAATCCAGGTGTTTCCCTGACACGGAACATCCAGCACTGCAAAAAGAAAACTAATTGATGAAACTATAAATGCTGAATGTGCAGTTTCTAAAAGTCAGAAAACCTGTGTTCCTTTACAGTACTATTCCGTGTGAAAAAAAAGTAATGCATTTGCCTTTTTCTTCCTTAAAGCACAGCACCATTTTTGTTTCATGTGGTTAAACGTACACCTTTGTAAGAAGCCTGATGTCATATGAATTTGCGCTATTGCTGATAATCATCTATTTTCCTGCTATTAAGGCGCATTGTTTCACTCCCTGGTCTTTTCTTTTATTCCTTTTCAATCATCATTTTCTTTTCGGAGAAGCAGATGTGAACGAGTCTGCGTGTGTGCATATCATTTTTGCGGTCAGAAGTGTGTGTGCTTGAGAGAGAGAGAGAGAGAGAGAGAGTAAGAGGGAAGTTTGCCAACTAGTCCTCTCTTCTGAAACCCAGAGGGCCTGGCTGACTCCAGTCCTCAACATGGTCGCCATAAATCACAGGGAGAAAAAGCTAAGTTAATTGCACAGGCGTTTATGAAGGAGAAAGCCTTGATTTACTCCAAAAGCTTTACATCTCCCCTGCGGATGTGGAGTGATGAAAGGAGTGGAGCAAGAGGGAAGGGGAGGGGTGGCGGTAGTGGTGGGGGCAGTGGAGACAGGGATAGAACATGTGGGGTGTGAACAAAGTTCACTTGCAGCACATTAGATTAGCTGATTTGTAAACTAGATTGTCGACAGATATACATCTTTTGCCCTGGGAACGTTGATTAAAACTTAAGAAAAGTCAGCATTAAGGGAAAGTTTCCATGATAGAATCAAACAGAAAAGGGTTGAAAATTAACATATATTAGCATAATCTAAACACGGTGAAATAAACAATCTAGTGAAACTTAAAGTTACATACGCAGACTTACTGCACATTTGAGGTGTTGGTAACTTTCACCGACCAGACAAATAAGGCATATCAATGACATTAGAAAAAACACCCCATTCTTGATAGTATTGTGTGCTACGTTAACTTCTTGACAGGATGTAAAAATGATTATAGAGCCTAATGTGTGGGAAATTCACAAAAGCATTCATGTAGTTCAAAGTAAAACAAAATTTTACTTTTTGTTTATTGCATTTAGGTGTAAATAGCCAAGACAACTTAATTGAATTCCATACAATGACCTTAGATACCCCTGTGCCTGCATGGATTTTGAAAGGTGTTTAATTTTCTTCCTACTTTCTCAAATAATTCCAGATATGACAAACTGTAAAGAATATCAGCTTGTCTTTTGCTCTGTTTTTGCCGTGGATGAGTTGTAACCAGAACCTGAACACGATTAAATGAGAGTTAAAAAAGAAGAACACATTTAAATATAGTGTGGTTGTTTGAATGCCTGTGCATCCGAGGGCCTTTCTTTCTCGAGTTTGCATGCCCTCACCGTGTATGTGTGGGTTTTTTCTGGGTAGTCCGGCTTCCTCCAACCACCAAAAACGGCACAAGTTTAAATGCAGATGTAACATCATTACTCAAAACTAAAAGCGTAAGGTGAGTTGGAAAGTTTTAATTGTGGTATTTTTAAATGACTCAATTCAAATGATCACACTTTTAGAAATTATTTGTTTTAGTTATCACAAACATTGATCGTTGAAAAAAAACTTTCAGAGAAAAAAACCCCAACAAAGCAAAAATCTAACGAAATACAAAAAGACAAAAGAAAAAAATGAAAGCTTATCCTGTAAGACAGCTGAACAGATTATTTTTATTGTGAAAATGTTTAGGGTGGATCTATATGAAGATGTCTTCATGTTCCATTTCATTGCCGCTCAGAACTTGTGTGAGTATTTAGTTACACGTCCTGTGCACTTATTATGACTAATTGGTCTTGATAACAAACTTTAGATAAAGATATGCTACTTTCCTGCCCTCCACAAAGGCCACAGTGAAGAAGTTCGATGAGTTCCCAAGCTCGCTGAACATCTGTTTCATCCACAAAAAGGCAGATTACATGCAGCATTCAACCCCACCTCTCCCCTCTCCTCCAAATTTAGCACCACACACTAGTGTCTGTAGCTCTCTTGCTTCTTTCCTGTGTGATGATGTTATCAGGGTTTCAGATGCTTTCTCAGCAGCTGTGTGCTGCATTCAACACGCACACACACACACACACACAGTAAAAAGAAGGGTGGAAGCGGTAAGAAACCGTTGGGGCCGTGGTTTTGAAGGTAGGTCTATGTGGTTGATGATGGGAAACATTCGTTACAGTAGGTTAAAGGAACTGTGGCCGCGACACAGGAAGACAGAATAATGGAGGCATCAAATGTATTAGAGATAGCGACAGACAAAAGAAGATGATAAAAATGTGAAAGGGGGAGCTAGATGCACGCTACATGTTGCACATTGTTTTAGATTAACAACACAGCACACAGAACACACACGAGTGCTTTTAGATCAGCGCAAAGGGAAAGTAATTCATTTAGCAGAATCTAACAAGAAGGCAAGTTTCTGATTCATAGTTAACTTGAAATGCAACAATGAACAATGGGGAATCTGAGAAAATAAAAGAGAAAAAACTTGTAATAGTTAAGCATGATTGCAAAGTATGATCTATACTCTTAAAGCTTCACTGTTCTAAATATCTTGCACTGCACATTGATGTTATTTGTAATGCTTTTTGTATTTCTATTAATAGTTGCATTTCTTTGGTTTCTTAGAAAAAGGTTATTTGACCATTTTCATTCAAATCCATTGGAAAGCACCTGAAAAAAGACACAGGTCTGAAGGCAAGCTGTGAATATTGTTTGTGGTTTGTTGTCAATGAAAATGAGTTTGCAGGTTGTTATGTTAGGAATGATTATTATTAAATGCTGGAAATAAGTAAAATATGATATAGAAACAACAATTGTATTGTAAAAATGTAGGAAAGGTGTCATACTAAATCAGTCCAACAGGTCAGTAACATGATTAGATGGAAAAGAAAACAGAGTGAATGTATCAGGAAGTGCCCCACATTCAGCCATAACTTAATATGCAAACATTGAAAAACATTTTACTTTGGAACTGATGCAATTGGTCACCTTATTTCCAAATAATTAAAATAATGAATTGCAAGCATATTTTTTATGTATTTGAAGAAATAATGAATATGTGATTCTATTTAAGTGAATGTCAATATTGTTTAGATACATTCTGATTCTGATTCTGATATTACATTTCTTGTTTATTAACCACTTGGATATTAGTATTTTCAAAGCAGGGTTATAATTCTTATCAATTCCTGGAGGTTAGATGAGACCTAAAAAACCAAAAGTCTCATATATGTGCAGTTATCATTTAATTAGGATTAACTTATTATCCACAGTGGTATAATCTACTGTGATCTCTATGTGACCATTCACACAGAGAATGTATAGGATATTTCGCCATAGTCACAAAATTCTACAAATGTCTCTTATGGAGATTTGACCTCAATAGAGGAATCCGCAATCCTTCCTCCTCCGCTTAGAGCTCGATGTTCTCAGGTGCTTGAATCCCTTTAGTTTTACTCCGGGGGGGATTTGACGAGCATGAATATGGATATGATTATGATGAACCTGATGATGAAGGTAGTTTGGTCTATCTTCAGATAAACGCTAATCGCATTTGGAAAGCATAGCAGGAGAGCTAGGTGTAAACTTGGCCAGCAGCATTATCTGGATGGGGGATGCAAGATCTGAGTGAAAGTGCTTTAGTGTGTACATAAGTGTGTCTATGCTGATATGTTAAAGAACTGTTCACTGAGGCCTTGGTGCACTTACCCTGAAATGGAGCAGATCTTTGTGGGGGTGAGAGGGGTGGAGGATGTTATCTTAGCCCATATAATCCCAAACTAAGGATTGATCTTTTGACTCCTCCTTCATTGCTTCTTTCCTCCCCTCTCTTCTTTCTTCTTTACATCCTCTATTTTGGGGAGGGGAGGAGCCCTCATCATTCCATTTTCCTCTCTATTCAACTGCACATTGCTTGGCGCAAATAGGCAGCTGGATGAGAGGTTATAATTAGCCCAGATATCCTTATTCATATTCAAATTTCACATCTAATCTCACCAAGGATTTCTAACAAGGAATAAGGATTGGCTTGCCTATTTTCGTCAGAAGATTTGTAGGGTCACATTCCCAAGGAACATAAACCAAATCTCTTTTAAGATACTTCACTTAGGACGATCCTACGAAATGTAGCCAAGTTCATTTGTGCATTCCGATGATATTCTCTGACCTCTTTATTGTTTTCATTGTCAAAATGTATGCAAATGTCGTAGCAGGCCTACCTATAGCAAAGGCTAAAGATGGAAATGAGGCAACAAAGTTAAACACTCTTTGCTCAAAATTTTTGTTCAGGATGGATGAATGAGGTGACAAAATGTTGAGCGTAGAAAGCTGTCCCCTCAACAGTTAGTTGAGGTTGAATCACATCATAAGGGTCAATGCTTGAAGCTGAAAAGAAAGAGAAACATGATTCCTACCCTTAGGCATTTGTTTGTGGAAGATGTTTCTAAAAGCATAACAAACCATAATGCATGCACTACATTCAGTGTGTTATACAGATCCCCACCATTTTGGTGCCATAGCTGGCTAAATACAATCAGTTTAACTGTCAAGTTGCTTTCTTGGCATGTTCATGATTAAATAGCTGTTTCCTGGAGCACAGTGTGGTGCCGCTCCCAAATGCACTCTAAAAGATAGCAGGCATTCTTTTGTTTTACATAAAAACAACAGCCCTACTCACATTAAATGTCCACATAAACACATTGTTATAATTAGTCTGAACTGTGCCCATTATTTTGGGGGAAGGGGTTGTGAGAAAAGATTCTCTATCTATCTAGAAAGCAAATCAGAAAGTTATTGGAATGAGGAGGGGGCTACTGACAACCACAGTATAACCAAATCAGCGACAGCTCTGCTTTTTGTCTGGCGAACATTGAGTCGTGGGTGCAGCTGTGGATCCATTGCAACAAAGCCATGTTTCTTCTCTCTGTGGGCCTGTCATTGGGTTTGGGCACAAGAGTTTGTTGCCTGTTCGCCTCTTTTTCATTCACCACGGGAGGCATCAAGTTCTCTTCGGTGTCACCGCTGAATGTTTTGTTTCCAAGTCTCAGTCTACATGGACACAAGTATAGTAATTGTTTATATATTTGTTTAATGTTAAAATACATATCTCATTTAAACAAGCCGTAAAAAAACTCCTTGAAAATAAGATTTTATTTTACATCTATATGTGTGCACACACACACACGCGCACACAAAAATATGTATACATATATATATGCACATAAATGGAAGAGGAAAAAAACTCTGCTCCACTCACCTCAGGGTGTGTTGTGCATCTATGGCGTATGGCCTACTTGCTTGCTCAAGCATAAGCTGATGTAGCCTCTGCCTCCCTGGCGTGGCAACTCAAAGTTTGTCATTTATCTTAGATGGATTTTTATAATGCACTGGAAGAAAATGCTGTTTTTCGCACTGAAGGTCACACGGTGGCAATCTCAAAAGATATTTGTATGCATTACGTGTTGCATTAACTGCTTTGCCATGCTCTGTGATTTAGAACATTTATGTGTTATTCTATATCTGTGAGGGCAGTGAAGACAAGTGATGACAAGTTTATTAAATGTGTGTCTTTAAAAGAATACATTTTATTAGGTTAAGGGGTATGTTTTCATTCAATACAACTATGGGTAAAAAATGAGATTCAGAGAGAGAATGATATTTCAGAAATAGGTATGGGACATTAATTACTTTTTGAAGTGTTAAGTGTTCTTGTTTTTACACACGTCTTATGTCAGGGCAGTTTGAAAATGATGAGACTATAAATTGAAATCTTGTCAGATGATATTCTCCTTTAAAAATATCATGAACATATCATAGATACACAGAGCAATTTCTTTTTCCTGTTCTGTATGGCAGTTGACAAGCATAATTAAGTACAATGATCTTGAGTTGAAATGAAGTCTGGATCAGAAATGTAATGACATATTCAGCCTTTCACCCCACTCATGGCTTTAGCAGCTCTTTTTTTTTTCTACAGTGGCAGTATGTCTTTGGATAAATTTAGATTGAGTTAGATAAATAAAAAAGAAATCAATGTGGGAGGTGGGCATGTCCCATGTTCTGGACAAAATCACAGGGACATTGCCATAGCATAGCCTCTACTAAAACAAGCCAATCAGAAGGTTACAGAGACAGAATGGTATTCACTTCCTCAAATCCACGTATTAATGTTTGAAACTGTAAGATGAAAAGGCATTAAAGACGAACCACCTTGTGACATAGCTATTGCCAGTTTAAATCTGCCCACTGATTGACACCAATGACATTTCATGGTTGGAAGGCATTATTTCAGAGAGCTTTGTCTCAAGCTTGACCTATCATTGTGTCCTTTCCTCATAACGTGTTTGAACATCTCCCTTCGTCTTTTTCATTGGTTTTGACTTCAGACATTCTTTCTTTAAGCCAATCTTCTGAATGTCCATCACTGGAAAAAGGTTACAAATGATATGTAGCTTATGAACCACATGTCTTGAGCAGGCAGTGATTCAGTATGATATGTGAGTTGGTTCTTAGCTACACTTTGATGGACATAACATGACACAAGCAGAACTTGTTGTCATATTGCCTGTTTAAAATGGAAAACATGGTGATATCTACAAATTCACGTTCAGCATTTTATGTGTGTTGGACAGATGTTCCCCAAACAGCCTCAACTACTTTACCAGCTGAGAGCACATCTTCCACTGTGAAGTACATATGTGAAAACGGACTTTGGAGCAAAGTTCCTGCCAGACTCTTTGCACATTCACATTCACTTATTTTATGATGGAAACGTTTTATCTATCGGATTGATTTACTTGGCCCTTTCATATATTTTCTAACAAATCTTTCTGCAAGCAATCGGCAGGCTTTAAGGCCACTGGCAAGTTAACATTACCTAACATGACAAACGCTTCAGTCCCTAGTTTGTGTATATTAGTCTCTAAGTCGTATACATTTTAGTCTCTATGTAAGACAGTTCTGTTTAGTTTTCTTTAAGGCATTAGTTTAAGCAATTAGTTAATTGACTGTCACTTTATTGTTGTTCAATGACAGGAGTGTCATGTCTCCTCACTAACTGGGATGGTGAGGAATGTAATTTGGATTCCTTTGTATGTTTAGTATTTGCTTGCATGTTTTAAGTTCCATTTGTCATGCTGTGGGGACACGTAGTAGAGTCAACAAAAAAACTAAACAAAAAAAAAACTAAACTAAACTAAACAAATGCGTATGAGTGCACTTAAGAATTTATGCACACGTGAGGAATGGCTGGGCCTTTCAGGCTGAAATCGTGCAAGATTTACACAAACACAAGACAATCTGTGGCAACAGTCTGAGCGTCATCTGACTGGCCTATTGAGCATCATGGAAAACAGCATCCCTTAAGAGTTACAAAGATGCAGATTATTTTCTATGTCATAAATCCGGTCATCCTGGTGATCCTGGGGAGATCTGAGTGGGCAAGCTGCAACCCAATCTGACTTCAACTGAAACATTATCTGAACACGTCTCAACAGTTCATAAGAATACTTTAAAGTTGAAACTGTATTTTTAACAAAACTCCACGCGTCCATGTTTCTCCTGCTGGGTGCTGAGTAACCGCTCGGGCGTTTTAAATTTAATATGGCAGCACTTCTTGTCGCATATTTATTTTTATGTGAATTTAACATGGAACATGAAGTTAATGTAGACTTACACGGTTTTAATTGTGCACCTTCTCTTGCAAATTAATCCAATTTTTGTATTTATTCTTTTGGAATGCTCTACTTTCTCCAGCAACACATCACTGATTCATATTCTGCTCATACTCATGTAATTACAGATTCATTTTCAGTTGGATTGTCAGAACTCGGGTACATAAATCCAAGGATAATTGGACACTGTCAATTATTTTGATGCATCATATGTTATGAGGAAAGCAGTTACTTCTGCTCCTGATTCTCCAGAAGAATAATACAAATCAATATCTGCACAACAGGTTCATTATAAATTTGTTGCATGTGTTCCTGAATAATAAGTTCAAACACACTGAAAAAACTGCCTGTGTGTGTGGGGGGTGAAAATATTAGTCATCTTCTTTAGTTACCTTAGAATTTTATCATAAGTTAAATGATAGATTTTAAATTACAGTTTTTAAAATGATTATGTTTAAGATAAATTAACAAAATTAAGCAAGAAAGCAGTCATTTTGGGGCACATCCTTTTGGGTCACATTGTTCTAGCGTTTGTCATTATGTTAACACATTTTGGGTTAACATGTAAAGAACAAAATGAACAGTCATACCTTTACAAATCATGTACTACATAATTCCAACGTAGATAAATTGAGTATAGACATTATCAGGAAAAGAAAATGTGACTTTAATCTGTGCTGGTTGGTTTGCCATTTCTGTTCTTTTTTTACATCATGTTTTTTAGCTGTGCTTGGGTCCTGCAGGAGACCTAATGGAGTGTGTCCTTTCCAGGCTTTGGAAGGCGACTCCCCGCTGATAAGGCAGTGATAGAGAAGCAGAGGAGTGGTGTGACGGGCAAAGACAGCCGCCACCTCACCCCGGGTGACTGACTGAACTAACTTCATCCTGCACACTAATAACACAGCATCAGTAGCACTTGGTGCTGAGCTTGCAGACTTATGGTGTTACTAATGCTATTTTGTGTTCGGAATAATGTATTTTTTATCTCAAATGTAAGTGTAATATTTCCTAACTCTATGCCGAGCACAGTTCACTGTGTACTTTGTTATTTCATTCCTGTATTTAACCTGTTTTTCAGAGATTTATTTGTTGTAATTTGGTTGAAAGGTCTAACATAAAAAGTACCTTAAATTGTTGAAATACACATACATCTACGATGCATCTACAATTACAGAAAACAATCCTTTCACCTAGACCTTTAGGGATGATTTATTTCTTTTAGAATGCAAATTCTAAGACAAGGAAATTATATCTATAAATGAACAAATAGACAAGACTGTATGAGGATTAAATCAATACAAATGAAAATAATCTGGTCTAGATAGAGTGCAGGTTATGCAGATGAACTGCAACCAAAAAAGGACATACATTTACTAAATAAGTTTGCTTAATCACAAAACTCTTTACCTTTAAATTTTCTCACCAAAATGTCTGAGGACTGTCAGAGCAATGAAAGAGGCCTGCTATTAAATATTTTTACAGGGCTGTAAAGGTTACAAAGTTTTGTCATCCCTGTTATCCTGCATAGTGCGAAAAAAGAATAAATGAGTGAAAGGACAGATGAATATAGGTCATTTAAATAGCTAACAGCCACAGCTTCATTTATAAGGTCCTTTTGTCATACATGTTGATCAGTATTTACAGTAGTGATACATTTCAATCAAACATAATTACATAACCCAAAATATGCCAGTATATTAACTTAACGGATTCACAGACCCCACGATTAACAAAGCTTGATATATGGTAACTAAAACAGAACTTCTTGGCCTTGTTTTGAATTAGTCAAAAGCCACATTTTGGGACAAAGTTTTACTTGACTTTGCTGAGGTTTACATTAAGTTGATGACTAAAGTTGATGATAAGCTGCCATTTTATGGTAGTTTTACTGGCTGTACGTGGACCAGTGCCAGCAACAAAAGCATGTTTCAGTAGTAAGAGACCATCAAAAATTACTTGGCAGCATGCCAAAGCTTGTTATAGCTTAATGGAAACATCAAATGAAATTCTTAGCATGTTGGGGTTCGTTTTAGCCACAGAAAATGTACGGAATTTATTTACTAGCTAATCTACGGATTCTGTTCTGCCCAGTTTTTCCAGATGTAACTATGGTCTCAACAGTTCCCACATAAAGTTTTCAACTGAGTTCACAGTCTCAGACATTTGAGTAAGCTAAAAAAAAAAGTTGCTTACAGTGTTTCCTAGTTTCCATATGAAGACTCTATTAAAGCAGCCAGACAGGATTAAAGGACAATGCCTCCGGACCGATCACTGTCTGAACGAGATAAAAGCGCCCTCTGTGAAGACTCACAGTCTAAATATCTTGCCAGCCCACTCGGCCACCACCTCAAACTTTATTTGATACAGCCGATTTAAACAGGAAAGAGATCCAGAAAAGAGATGGGTAAACAAATCTCAGTTTAACAAGAGTCTAAAAGAATCAGCTTTGATCTTAACTTATCCAAAGCCTTTGCAAAATCATTGGAGGTCAACAAGACCCAAGGGAGAGAGGTCCAGGGGTCTGCTTAAACATGGGCTCATAGCTTACACTTTTGTATCCTGTCAAGAGAGAAGATGCCCTCAAGCTATAAGGCCAAATCACTCCCTCTGTCTTAGGAGATGCTGCCCGCTGTTGTCTATTTGTGTGGGCAGGGAAGGCATGATCGTGACTCGGGCAGACAGTAGTAATTAAGGCCAGCTTCTCAGCCAGATAAGCAGAAAGATATAGTACGGATGTATACCAAATACAAACTCTCCTTCTTCCGCTCCCACACACACACAACCCCACAAAGCATGAACAATTTCTGTGACACACACGATTTGTAGTCCTACACAAGTGAATGTGCACAAGATGAAAGCGTCAGAAAATCTCTGTAATGAATTGAACAACTAGGACGCTTCTCATTAGAGATGCATTTGTGACCATGAGCACTGGGCAATCTATTATTTTCAGCAACACAGATCAGGTCCAATTTAATGTAATTAGATATATATTTGAAAGTCTTCAGTGCAGAAAATCGGCTTTGATGACCAGCTAGGATGACCAGCACTACTAAAAGCTGCTTTGAGTTTCGGATTGTTTTTTTTAGTTTAAGTTAATTTTCTGAGCTGATGTTTTCAGTCTTTATTTATATTGCAACCCAACACAGATAGCACCAAACAATTTGCGTGTTTCAGGTCCATGGGTAGCCAGGCCCTTTGTGCTACAAGGCACCCATCACTTTTGTCATCAGTACGCCTCACTTCCCCTTCAGCCAGAGCGCAGGAGCAGCAAAGACAACAGAGAGCTCACAGGCCTTGTCAAACACACAATTACGATCATGTTAACACACCATTGTTTCCCAGCCTCTTTTAGTGGAATGCTTGAAGAGCTGAAGAGCTCTTTGCGATGAACCTCACAACACGTTTAGAACCCTGCCACTCCTTTTTGAGCATGTAGCTCCCAGCTATAACGCATACAAAGTATTTTATTAAAATACCTTTGACATATAGGTAGGGGGAAAAAAAACAAAACATATATATATATATTCATTTCATAGTTTTTCAATTGTCTTTTAAGTACTATAGCCATGGATTAACCCATTTTCACATATTTGTGTGTGTTCACACTCACTTCTTTGGGGGAATGTTGGTTCACAAGAAAGAAAATTATTCATTTTAAAACCAAGAGCAAATCCTTTATCAGGATTTATCAAGTTTTCATCGTAAGTATCCTTTGCTTGGTTTTTTAATTAGCTTTATCTCACACCTAAAAAACTAGTTAATGTCTGCTCTTCATGTTTTCGAGTTTGAAACCATTTGTTCATAAGGATGATGGTATTCTACTGTTATAACCCAATAAACATTAACATCTGAATAAGATAAAAAACATATATGTAATGCAAGTGAAAGCTGAAAATCAGAATTATGGGCCTCTATAGTGTTTTGCAGGTTTGTTTGTGAAGAAAAAAGAAACACTTTCAAGGATTCTTGGAATGACTAACTGTAGCATACCATCTTTGAAACACAAAACACATTGTCTCTGGACATAAAAAAGAAATTTTAAAAGAAAACATGAATAATGAGATTGACCAGGCTAAAAGTAGGCTTTAGGTAAGTGAATGTCTGCACCGGTTTGCGTGTATCGTTGTGTTGGGTAGGATTTGTAAGGGCAAGAGGGGTCTCTTTGCTCACGCCTCCCTTTGTCTTGTACTAATTCCACAATCTTGTCCCTAAGAATAGGACTCCTACTCATGTTTACAAAGAGCCCTGAAGCATGACCCCTCATTATGTACAGCCCCTCCCCTTACAACTGACAGCCCCCCTTAGGGCATCAAGCATCGGCAGTAGAAAAAGAAAAAAATAACACAAACCACATTTGCATTTGATTTGATTATCCTTCATGGTTGATTCATGGCCCTCTGAGCTTCTGTTGGGGCACTTTTTTATACAAACCATCAATCTGACACTTGTTTTTTTATATGACTAAAGAGAGAAAAGCAGAGCTCTCAATATCTGCGATCTAAAAAATGTGAATCAGATTTTCATCAGCAAGTGCTCACGGATAAGACTTTACAGGATATATCTTGCCAATTAATAAGTAAAAACATACTCTAAGCCAAAAGAATGAATCAATCATTGTTTTCTTTTATCTCTCTTATTTTAAGCCAATGACATTATGTATTGCTGGGTAATGGCCAGGAATGACAGATATATGGACAATTAACTGTTTACTGATCAATCTTTTTACTTATCAACTTCCACATAGAGTGAATAAAACACGTTGTAAAGTTTAGTTGAAGTTGGGGTTGTTAGGGTTATAGAAATAGTACATGTGTGACTTTCTTAGTGTCCATGGGTTACCATTACGAACAAACGCCTCAGAATAAGTTGCCGGCCCATACTTCATGACCACACAATTTTCACATCACTCAGTGCCGGTGATGAAGACAAGTTAATCTTTTTGACATTTTCTCTTGACACTTGACTGAAATCAGTGATAGTCACTGACCCTTTACAAACTCAGAATGCAATTTTTCGACTCGCATCACTAGGAGGACTTGTGCTGACTGAACAATTGGAAAACATGCTAGGATACAGCCAAGAAAATAAGTTAAGACAAAAGCAAAACTGAATACTGTGTTGTTGTTTTTTTAACTGTGTTTAAGTGTCATAGACACTTATAGAATTTTTGTTTGGTTTAAGATCTTAGTACACAGTGAAATTATGAACTGCCCATATGTTGCTTGATGATAATTTTTGTCAGTACTTGGTTTATGTAGTTTGCAGAAAATATGGTCTTATGCATCTTTCTGCTCTGAGGCAGTTCAGATGTTCTGCTTTCCTGTTCCTGTTTGCCTGGTGCATTGGGGTGTGTGCATGTATGTATGTGCGCTGTGCAAATGTCTGCAGGGCAGCTGTGTCCTCAATATGTGGGGACCTGACCTAGCTGTCACGAAACATACAAGGGAAGGTCTCTGAAAACAGGGAAATAAAATGTATGTTTGTCTCTCAGCTGAAACTGACAGGGATTTGTCGGTAGGTAATGCAAACAAATGAGTCCTATCCGGACACTTCTCAACGTCGATTTCTCATGTTGTTTCTCATGAGGTTTCATGTGTAAAGGCAAAACAAAGCTTGTCCTTATTGTAGACACATTACCTTCAAATTTGTCTTCCGTTGGTTGAATTTTGTTTATGGTTTCCTCGCTGAGCGAGACCTGCGTGTTGCGTTTAGGTTTTAAAAACAATATACTAGTTACTACCTAACAGATTTTAACGTATCGCCGTGGCACTGACTCGCATGGATACTTATTCCGCTACCATATTTACGATTGTTGCTCTATAGAAAGTCAGGTTACAAGTTTCACATACCTGGCAAAACAAATTGCTGCCGGGCTACATGCCACATTGTGCTAAATGCCTTGAGCACAATTGGTTCCTGACATGTTGGACAAGTTGCTATTTATTTTCCTACATACATAAAGACATCGTCATGCAAAACTCTGCATAAAATATTGTGTCCTTTATGAATTCATCCTTTAGTGTACGGTGCACACAGTGCTCTGGGGTTAAATATAATGCGGACAAGCCCTTTAAAGCAAATGTGATCTGAAAGGCTGGCAAAGGCGAGGGGACGCAGCTGTCGGCGAAGCATATCTTTTTTAAGGGCTGCCCCTAATGATTGGAGACAGTTGGCAATTACGTAAGTATTCACTTTTAGGCCACTGGGCTGTACACTGTGTCGAGCCCCTTCAGATCCTGGCACACATGCAAAATGGGAAGAGGAGGATGAGGGAGGATGGGGGTCGGTGAACAAGAGCGCAAAAAAAAAAAAAAAAAGACTGGGGGAGCTGGCTTAGAACCAACCAGAGAATGGCAATGCATGTGCCAATGTAGAGAGAGCAACATATACAGATGGACAGAAAGAGAGGGGGTTGGAAGAAGTGGAAGGATGAGGAAAAAAGTGAGGTGAACAAAGCCAGAGTAGTCTTAGATGAAGAAGCTGGTACACAGCGGAGGGAAAAAAGAAGTGGAGAAGAGCAGATAGGCAACAAGATATAGAAAGCAGCAACATATAAAGATTGTACTAAATTTACAAAATTCTTTTTTGCTGGGCGCGAAAAAAATCTGCAAATCGTTTTAAGCTTGTTTCTCTTTTTTTGATAGGCCTACAAATCAATTAAATGAGACACAACAGATGAAACACGATGTTGCTGCAGTCGTCCTCTGGCTATATTTACTGAGGTATGAAAATAAGAGTGGAGTCTGTCACCCTGTGTTATTTTGAGTCAGAAAAACTTCCTAGTTAGTCGGGTCGCAGCAAAGGGAAAGAAGCACCCTCATGCTCACTGCTGGTGCATATAGAAGAAGTCGAATATTTTTAGTCATGGTTATTTGGCTGTTAACAAGCTAACTATTCGGCTCATGAACTCAACTCAGTGAGCAATATTTAGTGTGTTATTAGCAATGTGTCAGCTATTATATTGTTTTTAGTTTTTCCTGCGTGCCAAGAGTGCGTGCTTGGACCCGCCACCTGTTTCTCATTCAAACCTGGAAAGCTAACAGCTGCTTGGGAAAGAATGGTGATGCACATACACTCACATCCACAAAAACCACTTGCGCACATTGTGTTACTTATCTAGTATACAAGGATTTAGCGACTATTCTCACCGTGGTCATCAGAGTCAAACTTTATTTGTTACAATTTATCTCAAGTGTCACAGTGACAGGGGTTTTCCCACACTGTTTTCATTATTGAAATCACAGCTGCTGACAAAGCTAATTGCTTTTTCATTAGTTTTGTTATTGATTTCGATTACTAGCCCATAAACAGTTTGACCATTTTTTCTTTTTTTTTTTTCAATTGTTCAAGGTGTGTGCATATCTGTTAAGAGTGTGTGTGTGTGACAAAGTTGTATATGAGGAAAGGGTTTCCTCAAGTGTGTGCATGAGCAGGAATGTGCACGTTTCCATGGCTATCTGAATATTGAGTGCAATCTCCAATGTAAGGATTGCTCATGGCCTTTGCGTTATTAGCAGATTTTTTGATGGCGCTTGGTGTGGCATCCCACAGAGTCCACTCATCTGTTGTCAAATATTTATAAATGTCACACAGCTAAGGCTCCCAAATGATGCCAGCATCGTCTGTAAGGGTTCCTGCATAATAAGTCGGTTGGTTTATCGAAAGTCTTCAGGATGAGCATGACAATGCAAACTAATTCAAACTACGCTGACCTTTCTCATCTTCCCTTGTTCAACTACAACCATGCAGCATCAATTACATGTTTCACTTCAATGAATGGGAAAAAAACAAACAAAAATTTGTATAATTTTTGTTTGTCATTGTGAAAAATATTACAACATTTGCTGAGCCTTGAGTGTTCAGAATAATAGAATAATAAATTTTCCAACGAGAGGAAAATGTGACACTCTTCTTTTGAGTTTTGTTCTCCGAGTGTGTCGATGTGTAAACTACAACAGGAACCGATGACATTATGTTGTATCCTGCAGACGGAGGTGGGCCACATTTTATGATATAATTAAGCTATTCAGCTATTTTTGGCACAGTTGTGGAGGTCATAGTGGGAGTGAGAATAAGCGCTAGTTATGTTGCAAGTAACAAATCTACATTATTTTTGTCTGTGGGGTGTAGCTGTCACTTTTAGAGTCCCCATGTCGGTTGTTCTGGGCATTGAATATAGTGAAGTTGTGCACCTGAATGTTGTGTTTCAATCAAAGCTGTCTAAGCGGAAGCCAGTAAACACTCCCTACCCCACAGATTTTTTTAGTGCAAGTTTACAACCTTTTCTTGTAAAGAAAGCCTTACTGGAAAACAACATTTAAACACATCACTGTAAAAACCCTGCATCTGGCCCCAGGCCTCTGTGCTGTGACCTGATGCAAGATGCTACAATCATACATCATGATTGCAAAATACATGATTGCAAAATACAGCCAAACGAGAAAAAGAAAAGGCTTAATAACTACAATCAGCATTCCGCCAAAGTCAATCTTCCATGAACAATGCTTGGCTATTTAGTTGAAACGAACGCAGCCAAATTTGTAGAGGACAAAAAGAAAAGCCATTTCTAATCTGATAGCTGGAATTAATCTAACTACATCACTGGACTCAACATTTGCCTGAGTGTTCGTTCTGTGACTCTTAGTTTAAAAAAGCTAAAATGGTCTCTCAACCATCTATAATTACAGAAGAAATATATCATTCTGACCTTAAATCCATCTGAAATCTAACAAAATAATTTTGTATGACAGTGGAAGGTCCATTAATTTACTTGATATCATATTGATGATATTGTTAATAACAACCAGTATCTCTCAAATGTGTTATTTTTTTATTTTCTTCTTTGCAAGTAGCTAAACTCTACATATTCTCTTACATTTGCAGAGGACGGCACCAGTGGTGACTGGCATTAACTTGCACGCTTTGTTTATCTGTTTGAAACACTGTCCCAGTGAGGAAGCTGCAACAAAGGAGCTGTGTTTATTCCTTCAGACAGTCCTTGTCACATTCTGTTTGTTTTAGCAGAAAGATTATCTTAATGGATTAAGTCTTTGTCGAGAGAAAACACAACACAACGCGCAGATATTTGGTACTCATACTAGGCACAGCGCCTCTTTTTGCATTTTTCATGAGAACATTTGTTTTTCTTGGGACTCATTCTATTACTGTCTAAGTTTAATCTTTATTGGACCATTTAGAGTACGGACAGAATGAAAATAAACACCGGCATATACACCTCTGACCAGAACAGCACCATAGTTTTAAAGTGCCCAATCAAAGATTATGTATCACCATAAATCATGTTTGTTCTTCTAATAGGCCTCTGCAATGAGCACCTCCATGCATCATAAGCAAACAATGCCAGAGAGCGGCAATCAAAAAGACAGCTGCTTTAAAGCCTGCACACCTCATTTGCATACTTTACTTCCTGCATCCTCGGCACTCTGGGACATGTCAATGAGTTTGTCTCCTGTCTCATCCCTCATAAATTTCAAACGGATTAGTCCCTGTCCCTGACATGTTAGTAAGAAAGAGTTTCAATTCTTAAAAATTAAATAAATGATAACTTGGAGGGTGACTTGTCAAGCTGTGATTGCTAATCTACGAGAGAGGATTTGAATAAGTCCTTGGTGGCACCACACTCTCTCCTATCCTCAATCTCTTTTTCATCCCTTGCTCGGCAACCAACCGAGAGGGAGGGCCAGTCTTCGAGAGCCCATTGCGCTAAGTGAGATTAATTCTAACATCATAAATAACTCAGAGCAGGTCATTGAAGGGAGCTGTGTTACAGAAGAAAATGTATTTGAATTCACCAAATCAATCCATGTTCTCAATCCTGTCTTTGTTTTACAAAGGTAGCACTAAAAATCCAATGTGGGACCTGTTCCAGTGACACGCTGCATTGTCCCCAGTGTGTTCATCTACATGTTGTTCAAGGGAGTCTATTGGTCCGTCATGAACAGATCTCATACATAACCTATCAAGCACTTCAATAAATAATATTTTCATGAGCTGTTTATGCCAAACGTTTATAGCATGTATCTTCTCCCCCTTGACCATGCAATCTTTCTTTTTCTATGGGTGTCTTCTTCTTTCTGTGTGGGCACAGTATGAGTTTTAAAGTATCAAGTCCAAAATCCCCCAAAAATGTTTAAATAAAGTGCTTCACTCTATACGTTCTGTAGAGTCTGTTTTTGTTGTCCCTGAGTCTGATTTGTGACAACCATCTGCAGTGGAATGCCTCGTCCTTGTACCTATTCCCAGTAAAAGACTGCGTCACTTTAATGTTTTCATATGCGCACAGGCAAGTTAACATGAGCTTTCAGGACTCCTAGCACTGACGTAACAGGGAGAGAAAAGTTCACCCGAGCAGGCAACTGTATTTTTGAGGAATATGTGACCTTTTGTAATAGTGAGATTAGCATCTAAAGGGGAAAATAGTGCACAATGCTGTTGTGGAGGAATAAAATGGACAAATGGATTGAGCAATGTTGCTGTGGTCAGTATAAAAGTTAACTGTTGGCTTTCAGTTTCTTGAGGAAGTATTGAAGTGTCTTTTTGAGGTAGTTCTCCAAACACTACACATATGTAATTCACTCAGAAATATAAATTGTAATGCAGTTATATTCCTGTGTGTCTCTGTCGAGCATATCCCTGTTTATATTTCATGTGAGTGCACCTACTATGCAGATACTTTTGTAAACATCCCACTCCTACAAAGCATACAGACACACACCACCACACAAAATAACACATTGAGACACTGTCACATTCATTACAACATTAGATCTCAGAAGACATGAATATGTGATTTTCCGCGGAGGAAATCTCAACAAACAGAACCAAAAAAAAAGAAAAAGCTTATGACTAAAACAATCTAAACAGAATTGACCTTAAGTAAAACACACATCCTCAGTTCATCTGAATGTGTACGTGTAACTCTCTATTTATTTGAGGGTGACGGGGCCTGTTCTGCCTTGTTTACTGTTAAGAGGATGAAAATGAGCAGCCAAATAGTGCTCTGTTTATAAGCCTGTTTATACATGCTAATACTGGAGGCTGCTTTGCACCCACAGCAGCACTTCTGGATACGACTCAATCAACACAAAGGCACCCCCTCCCTTTACATATACACACACAGCATTTTCATCACAAAGTATGAAACTATATTTTTGAGAAAAATGCTTATCGAGGCCAACTCTGACAAAGCGTCTCAGAGGGATGGTGAAAAGTCAGCTTTACTGGCCCTTGAATAAAATACTTCATTAAAACCCAAATCTTATATTTCATATTGACTTCTCATGAAAATGAGCTTGAAGAACCAGCTGTCACATATCACTCAGTTTCAAGTGATGTAATACTCCATAGCAGCTTAAGAAGAGTTTATTTTTATTTATTCAAAACATCAAAGTGAATATCGAGGGGTGTTATGTGCTGCCCTGGCCTTCGGGATGCAAGTTTAGAACAAACTATGTCTATTTGATGTAATATATCACTTGCTATTTTACAGGATTGATG
The DNA here is from genome assembly GCA_907169785.1 of Menidia menidia. Taxonomy (NCBI): domain Eukaryota; kingdom Metazoa; phylum Chordata; class Actinopteri; order Atheriniformes; family Atherinopsidae; genus Menidia; species Menidia menidia. Next base: position 15,448,597 of record CAJRST010000002.1, on the reverse strand, counting down.
CTTAAACACTGTAGATCTGGACATCTAGACATTATGGTTAATTCCTGGACACTGATAAAAATAAAAGCCAGAGCATGCAATAAAATACTGTATATATATAATTATTGCAACTGTATTTGGTGATTTGCAGACCTGTACAGTTATTGACATGGTGAACTAAACTGGCAACATTTCCAAAACTGACAGAGTGACCACAAATTATAAGGGCTGGGGCTACAAAAACAAAATTAAGTTTGAGAAGGAATTTAAAAAATGTTAATCTAAAGAATTTTTATGCCAGGCTATTTGTAAACTGTCTATTGTAAACTCTCACCACTGTTGCCTCTAACAGCATCTTACCAGTGATTACTTTCTATGTAGCTTTTTGTTAAGTTGATGTGAACTGTAATGTTATATCTGCATGGCAAGTCACTTTGGATAAAAGTGTCTGCAAAATGCATGAACATGATAAACTGGCCTTCTGTCTCGGCTTTCCCCTCAGTTGTGAAATCCCCCCTCACTTTTTTAGCTGCTGTCATTCTTCCACAACAGAGCTTTCAAACAGCTGCTTTTTTAATTTCTTAAGTTCTGTGACGCATTCAACATTTTGCAGCTGCTTCTGACATTTTGGACTGCACTTTTTTAGACCAGCTACTGAAGTAACCTCATGCTGGTGGGTTGTGAATTATTACAGTGAAATGTTTGACACCGGGTCTCTGCAGACTCATAAGCCTCATTGTGGGAAAATGATCAAATGAAGCGGGCTGTGCGTGAAGCACAGTTTTGTTTTCGTGACTGGTTTTAGAATTCCATGATGACTGTGAAAAAGTGAGAGATACCGAAAGATGCGATTGAGCTGGATTGATCTATTTAAAAATGTTCACACGTTGCTGGAAATGTTATCACCTTTAACAAATACACATTCCTCTACTGCTGATTACTAGGACATGACAAGGAGATTTAGTTTTGACTGCTACCAAGCCACAAAATGAAGCAATAAATGACGCAACGCCACTATAGCTTAAACTGTTGAAACTGAGCTGATACAGCTCAGACTGTTTCACATTATAATGTTGTTGTTTTTAAAATCCAGAACTGTCACATGAGCACAATCATCTTAGAAAGTGGTCAAACAGAATCTGGTCAAACAGCATCTCCATTTGACGTCATCGACATGAACAAGACTAATGTGTTAGGTAGCTCCTTTGGGATAAAATATTTGACAGGGAAACACTCCATGGCTTCCTTCACTGTATTCAGTTTAAGGGTTTTCAACACCTCTTGACAGGAGGAGCACAAAAGTCAAAACAATAGCAAAGTCAATATTCCGACACCTGCATCATAACGCCTCAGGGAACTTTCTACGATTTGGTGACAAAGAAATGACACAGTGGATTAAGAAAATACTTGAATATACAAACAAACTCTCTTTTTTACCTTGGCTTGTTTTAAACGTGTATTCTTTTGCTTTTTTAAAAGAATAGATTATTGTCAGGATCTGTTAAATCCCTCTTTATGGGCTTCAGTGCAAACAATTCAGTTAACTTTTTATTTGTCTCTCTGCTGTTTGCAAAGTCAAGCAGAATCAAATATTTCATTCAAGTCTCTGAAGTTTGAGTCCTACATGGTAGAATAAATGGTTTCTGCTTTGGTACATTTGTATTAATTATTTGTGCTGATTCCAAGACAGTGAATTTTTAATAATTTTCTGAGAATTACAGGGAAAATGTATTAAAACAAATCAGCACTCTCTATTAGCCGCATTATCTAAGACTTTACAATGGCCATCCCTTTTTCATATACTGCTAAAACAAAACAAAAAGAAGAATAGGGAGATTTTAATTCAGTCCTTTTTTCATTTGCTTTGTCTTGGTTTAATAATTCAGTTTTAAACGGAGTGGAGTTAACATTTGATGAAAATGAGGTGACTCGTGCTTTTTACCTCCACCACACACATTTAAAGGCTGATTCTGCAGTACACACATATCAGAAGAGGGCTTTTACAGTCCCGACACATAAATGAATTCTGTCTCATATTTCACTCACTTCTAAGCAGCATGGCTCTTCAATCACAATAATGTGTCCTACTTAGGGTAAATGTGGATGGATATGTAGATGAGGCCAAACAGAAAATATGTCAATTTAATGCATGCTGCCATTTGTTTTTTGGCACATTTAGATGTCTTGCCATCTTGTATTTGTACACATAAACTGCACTCTCTTACAGCTGTAAGTGTTGCTACTGTCTTTGCAAAAAAAAGGAGTTAGGCAAACAGAGGGCTTCTTGAAACAGCCACGGCTCAGCAGTTGTCTTGTGCAGCCACACAGATTTATTTCTTGTGCAGTCACTCAGGATATCTCACAGCTGTGTTTACCTTGGACACTGGCTGGGGCCTGCATATGTGATAACCAATTCGGAGACCTTTCCATACTCAGACTCCCCACTGCACTTTTTATACTTCATCTGTCTCTTTTAATAGACAAAAATCCCAACAGGTGTTTTCCTAAAGACTATAATTCATAGGTTAATATAAGGCAATATAGATCTTTTTTTTTTTTTTTTTCTTCGTAAAAGGGTTTGTCATCTTGACAAATCTCCAGTTCAATCGTCTCCTGGTGAAGTCATTACTGACAGCTTGGGCAAACTGTAACTCTGGGAACCCTTCCAGCACTTCTCTGTTAGAAAACTTGATGTGGTTGGAGACTGTCCAGATGTACAGGCATTGTATAGTGTTTCTTTGTCGACCCCAGAGTCACCTTTAAAGTAATTCAGGAAACATATATAGGAAATAGGAGCCATGGTGTATCAACTCTAAAGAAAAAAAAACATTGCATCTTAACAAGACTTAAAGATTCTTCATGTCAGGGAGGAAATGAGGGGGGGAGAGTTTTTATTGTAGAGTAGGTCATGATAAAAACTTACAAAGTCCAAAAGTTAATGACATTGTTTTAGTTACATCGTTTTAAAAGTTAACTCATTTTTTCCAATCTGTTTTTGTCTCCTTATTAGAGCCTTTTTAAGAGGATACTTGTTTCTCATTCAGTGACACTAATGTGATGTGCAATGCAGTAAAAAATCTCTCATGTCTACACCTCTCCCTCACCTTACTGAGTTTTCTCCTAGTGGAACTCGAGACACGTACAAACATCATGATATCATTTTGACATTTATCACTTTTCCTAAAATTATGTATTTTGCTGACAAATGTGGAAAAAATCTGTAAATCACATCTGCACAAATGCAGACGGTGACACTTTAATGAATGAAATAGTTGAATGGGAAGGCATCGCGCCGGCTCAAAATGCTCTCTGACACTTTCACTTTATGAAGCGCACTCTGTAATGATTGTGCAAATTGTGCTCTCACTCACCAAAGTAATCTCTGCTGAAAGCCCAGAAAAGACTGAAACCAGTGATTGCCTCTGCCAGACTTTTTCTCATTTAACTGCCATTGTACTGGACAATTATCAATCCACACAGCAGATTGTAAAAAGCAAGAAAATAAACGGAGGGAAAAACAGGTGTGACTGCTCTACCATAAATTGTCACTGTCATCTCAACCGATCCTCATTTTTTATGCTCATGCACTGAAATTTGAATGATATCCAACAGATACATGTATAATCTTTTTTCTAGCCATTCTGTGCAGCCCAACCTAAAATTCACAGCAAGCTAAGACCACTGATAGTATTCACCCAGCACCAAAATGCAATGAAATGTAACTGCAAATGCCATGCCTAGTATATTGGGTTGATTTATTTTTGTATTTAATTTTTTTATCTTGCCATGTGAAAAAACAAACAAATATACATCTGGTTTAGCTCTTAATGTGGAGGCACTGAGGTGCTGCGGCCTAAATGGGGTGAGATAAAGAGACATATGTGGCAGGATGTTGCCCGTTACATTACGGTTCACATATTTTATTCATGCTTGGATGCTTGTTAACTATTTAACTTATGTGTCAGTTCACATGCACGAGCATATTAAGCACATATGGATCCACTTTGACGTGCTAATGAAATCAGGCAAAAACTATTGTGGATAAAACGTGATCACGGTATAGGTTTATGCTGGTCAGTCTTGTTCATTTTAGTATGATGAAGACGCAGGGAGATGGTAGAAAAGAATCCTGTGGACGATCCATGTTTGCTTTCTACACATCTAAACCCTGATTTGAAATTAGATTTAAAATCTAATCTATGTTACAACTTGTTTATGTGGAATAACAGTGTGGCTTCCTATGAAGGTGCAGTAGTTCATGCGCAAAGGAATGTGCACGCATGCATGTACAAATGGTTACACATTTGGAATGTCCCCATAAAGAAAAACATACAAATGAATTCTTAAAATTTGGCATGCTCAGACACAGATGTTTAAATACGGTTTCTGAGATTTTTTTTTTTTTCCGTGCAAGGCCTATCACATTTTTTTGTTTTCTTCAGGATCACCTTTTCAGGAATGTTTTTCTTTTCTAATTTTTCAACACGGTCTCTTTTGTGATTATGGAGATCTGCATCATTTTACTGTACACAACCCCCCACCGGCTAAAAAATCTAAATCAGAAACAACAACAACAACAAACAAACAAGGAATAAGCAAAAACATCCCGATTTCTCATCCAGGATAAAATCAGGAAATGTAAACAGCAAAGGAGATCTGGGCTCCCGCAGCCTGTCAGCTTCACTCACATCTTTATCTTTTTTCTGTCTCTTTACAGAGAAGACAAATGGGAAAGGGTACTGCCTGTGGCATAGGGAAGAAGGAAATGTCCATTCTAATATCCTGTCTGGACCATATACTCTCTCTGTCAGCCCAACATCTATCAGTCCATCTCGCAGGATCTGGTGTAGGGGGGGATGCAGCCGCTCTCATATCTGATGTTCTCCTTGTTCCCTCTCTTTTTATATTTGTTGGCAAGGACATGCAGCAAATTACCGAGGAGTTACCAAGATTTGTTTAGGAAAGAAATTAACAATAGACAAACCAAGCGTTTAACAAAGGGCTGTGTTATGCTTGCAACAAATATGATGTGTTGAAGTTTTAATTTAATTTAATTTATTTAGATGCTTTTTATTTTTTATATCTTATGAGGTCGATGTTTAAAATGCAATCAAAGATCTCTGAAAGCAGAACTGTAGGAAACTTTTGTAGAGGAGATTATTTAACCAAACAGCATTTTAGAACATTTAAGGGTCAGGAGATCTGTCAGCATTCATTGAGAGGTTGTATGGCTTCACCATTACTGACTCAGAAATTAAACACAAAATTACTTATGCCTCTGAAGGTCTCAGAGGTCTCTATTTATACTGAACAATGTTTAAACCGTTATTTGCTTATGTCAGAGTCTCAGTGTTGGCCCACAGTTGTAACCGCTAGAGCAATATTTACTCAGAATGCCGGTGTGCAAACCCCACACCTCCCATTTGTGCAGACATTTTTTTTCAAAACTCAAAATAAAAGTTAAGACTGTACATTACTAGTAAATCAACACAATTTAACTTGCATTTAGAAACAGAAATATTTTACATAGTTAATGCCTGTTGTGAATTTTTTTTCAATAGCCAGTTCTCACATGTGCAGTCAGAGGGTGTGAGAAGGGGTGATAACCTCAACTAGGAGTCCCTGAAACAAAGCAGAGGAAGTATGAACAGGAAACAGAGAGACAAAAAAAAAAAAAGACAAAATGACAACTCCACATCTGCCAGAGCCTCATTCATGGCGCCTCTCCATTTTGCCTTGCATGACCTTCTCACAAAGTACAGGCTGTGAGATTGCTCCCGGTTTAAAAATAGTTGCTGCTAAATTCTACACTGCACTGTATTATTTCAACATTTTCAAAAAAAAAAAAAAAAAATGTTTTCTTTCCTGCCAGCACTTCCACTTTTACTTCACCCTTCACTGCGTATTGTACAGACAGAGTGCCAGAAAACTGCCCAAAGGTGTGTACCAACGACCTCACATGTTTACCCTTAGCACGCTCATGATTTTTGTTGTACAAAGCTCCTATCGTGCAAGAGCAAGCTTCAGGGAGTACAAAGTTCTCTTTCTGAGATTTTTTTTTCTTCTGCTGAAATGCACGTAGAGTAAACGGGTTGGATACTAACAGAAAAGGTGTTAAATTATTATTATGATGCACTTTACTTTCTCATTGAGGCTCGGATTGCTTGAAACCAACTGTTAGTTGTTAGAATAGTTTAAATATAGCTAGATATCAACAGAAGCAAAGGAGTTATTTTTAGCCTGTCAGAAAGAATAGAGATTATCCATGTAGTAGTCATGATTTATGAAAATGAGAAATATTTTTTTCCCACAATACTGAACAGGACAAAGTAAAATAAATGAATAAATGAATAAATTGCAGAGTTTGTATGTGTTTTTGTGTGTGTTATTTTTGCAACCACTAACATATTGCACTGTATATCCACTATGCAACCCCCTGAACCTCAGTGTTTGTGATGAGCCTGCCATTATTTCTTTTCAGGGACTTCCATTTGAATACGGTGGTGGGTGTGTGACAAGGGTTCTGCATGGTCCAAAGGACAAAAAACAAAATAAAGAGAGAGCCCCAATCACCAGCATGGGGTGCAAAGTGCAGCTGCCCTGCTAATGAGATTTTAAAATGGGCTATAATGCCCCCTTAAACGGCCGCTACATGGAGAATTATATACTTCATATGTCGATCCGTTTAAAGGGGGAGGGGTTTCCAACACATGTGTGCGTTCACTTTTGTGTTTTTAGTGTGCCTGTTATTTCACACAATAGCCCGGAGCTAAGTTGACCATCAGAAAAGTGCTGTTTTCGGACCCCCTTTTTGGACCTCCATTATTACATGGTTCAGTCAATGAATATATCAGTCAATCAATTACAATAAGCACTGCTACATAAGCTAATGCCCTGCATTTGATAATAACAAAGACAATTAACATTTCTAAATAAACACGAGTGCAAGGACGTTACAGTTTCATTCATGCAGAACATAGATATGATTGCACTCTATTCCCAACACAAACCCTCCCCGACTCAGTCGACTGCCTTGACGACTGAGTTGGAAACATTGTTAACAGCCAAGATACTTACTTATATATCATGACAGTGTTTGTATTGTACTTATTTCACAAAGAAAACATCACAATAATAATAAACAGGTAAGTGATTGAGCTTGTTGATGAGAAAGAGTGAGAGGGGAAAAATTCATAAAAGGACGACAATTTCTTCATTGGGATTTTATTGGTAACAGGCTGAGAGGCAGTATTTGTCTAAAGATCGAACAAAAACAGTCAGCTAAAAAAATTAAATAAGGAAGTAACAAGGATGCGTTACAACCTTTTGTTGTGTTGTGTGTGTTTTTTTTTACGTAAGTACCATTGATGAGATCCACTTGCTCACATTCAGAGCGGCAACCAGCTGTGAGGACGACAGTCGTGTGCAGTTGTGCATTATGGTGGTTTTTAGTTTGATAGCGTGCATGCAGTCGCGGCCGCGTCTGTGTGCCCGTGAGTCCCTGAAGTGTACGGCCTATGTCTGAACCTCAATGCATCAGTGTGTGAATCAGACAAGCAATCACTGTATCGTGCCACTGAAATGGGACTCTGTCAAAGTCTAAGTGCCAACGTGCTAGAGAGCGGGACGGAGACGGAGAGTTACGGGCCTGTGTGAAGCCATCTTTTGTATGAGCTATGTATGCTCTTTGTGGAGGAAAATTGAAAAACATTAGCATGATAAAGGCTGGCTAGGGTTGCCTCGCCGATCATGTGACACATTACTGAAAAAGCGCATAGATAGAAAATGACAGCAAGCTCATTCACGCAACCTAGAAACCACTGGGTGTGCCAATAAGGTCCTGGACAGGCACCATTCATGACATTCAGTGCACAAGCAGCATCAGTTTACCATGAAAGAAAAAAGAACAACACTTGCTACTTGTCTTTTTTTTTCTTTTTTTTTGGTAAGGGGGGTTGTAAATACACAAACTATTATTCTGTGCTCTTCTCTTTGATCTCCCCCTCTCCATCTATAATTTGCATGTGTGTGTGTGCATGTGTGGAAGTGTGGCATTCGTGTGTACAGTACGTGTGCATGTGTGTGTGCGAGAGTGTATGAAGGGGGGCGAGAACACAGGCATCTGTGGGCCTCTCTAATTAAAGAGTGTGGCTGGGCCAAGCTCTTGTTTTTAAGATCCCATTTCAAAGCTGGAGACATAGAGGGCTTATTTTTGGGCTGGGAACGTGTTGGTTTATCCACAAACCTTTTTTGCCTGATGACTGACAAAACCAGGCTTTGAGGAAACAGCAAGAGTGATTTGCAGGCTAGAGCAGCGTTGCTAAATGGTGATATGCGGACAAAGGCGATGCTCTCACCTGCCACTGCGTGACTCTTTAAATTTATTGAATGAAGTGATGATTCAAGGGAGACAAAAGGCCAACAATTCTAAACTGAGCACCACGCTCCCCCCTTGTGGGAAAACGAGGAATTACATCAAATTAAAGCCAACAGGCAATCAGATGTGATGTTACAATGTTTCACAATCAGGTCAGATGAGATGAGATTTAAGAAGTAGTTAGTATTTTCGTTATAGGATTGACTGTATCTTTGTGCTGATGAGTAAGGTCATGTTTAAATCAGTTGCTGCATGTGTGTAAATGGACATTCCTTTAACGACCAACACAGATATACTATTACCAGCACTCTTTTGTTTGCTTTGAAATTGAAGCCAAAACCTTGTTGGTACTCTACATAGTGCATGTAACAAAAGGAACATAACATGTCTGAACATTCACCAATGGACACTTTTGTGTTTAATAGTTTCAGTCTGCTTCATGAGCCAACAAAAAAAAAAAGGTGTTGGCCTAAGAGCCTATAATCTGCATCAGTGTTTTTTGTTTTCGTGGTGACACACCCAATTGTTATGATTAAAGACAACTATGTTGACTAGTCTTATTAGGGATGAATAGACCAGAATCCAGGGATGGCAGTTAAGTTGAATGCACAGAGCATTAAACTGCTGACTCTAACAGTATAAATGCAAAAAAGAAAAGTTAGCAGAGTTGTTTTCATACTTGGACTTGCACTGGTTCAACTGCATGATATGATCTGGCACCATTTCAGTAGAAGTAACCCAAGACATGAAAAGAAATAAGCAAAAGCTGTGAATTGGCTCTGAATGGGGTGTTTTCTTATGCTTACTGAATTTTGAAAAGGAAGAAAATGCTACCCTCTAGTGACAAATAAAGCAAAAGCAGCATCAATATTCAGAATATTGTGGCTTTGTGTAATCAAAATAAATCTTCTTTATCAATAAAGATTAATGTCATAAATACACTTTTATAGTGTTTTGTCCTGATCTCAGGTTATATCTGATCATTTTACAGACCAGTTTGAGCATATGCTAATGTACTTTGTTAGTATTACAATTTAATTAAAAAAAATTAACAATTGATTCAGACACCAGCTCGATAGCATTTTCATTCTAAAAAACTATGTTCATGAATGACAAAATGACAACATCCAAACAGATACACCTCACAAATTTTTCCTAGTCTCCAACCTTCCACTCAGCAGCCACCATCAGCCAGCCATTGCCTATGATAGGTGGGGTGGGGAAGAGAGACGGATGAGAGCCAGGATGCACCACACCACTTCACCTTCTCTCTCCTTCAACCCGACAGGACCTGAATTACAGTAAATGATAGCCCTCCTCAGCCACAAAGCGATTTGACCTGATGCCATCTCTTTTTTTTTTTGTCCCCGCTTTCCTGCTCACTAACCCCCACCACCCCACCCCCCACCCCCTGCCTCCCCGCCTCACAGGTCCCCATTGGGTGGCCACGCTCCCTAAGGATTAAAACGGAGTATTCGAAGAAAAGAGAGATGGAGGTTAAAGGATTAACAAGAAGGCCAGTAAGCGAAGATGAGTTACCAGGGTGACGCTTTATGCAGCTTACATACTGCCAGTGCTTACAGTGTGCTTACCAAAATGATCTCCTCCATAGGTCAGCAACATTTCAACCACAGTTGTCATTAATACATTACAAATTCAAACAGTCTATCCAGTTTACCCCTGTTGATGTCCCCACAAATGACTGAATTCCATTTATTTCCTGTAAGAAAATCTGATTACATTACATTTTAAAATCAGAATTTTTTAATGCTAATGTCTATGTTTGAAAGAAATGTAATAATGTTTTGGAAATAGAGTCAAATTTGTGTTATAAATGTTTTATGAGGCAGTGTTTTCTAACCTCGTGACCTGTATTATTATTTTTCTTTTTTTCAGAGCAAAATTAACTACATTTGAACTGCATTGGAAATTAAATTGGAGAGATTTGATGAAAGGGGGGAACAAGACAAGGGCGAAGACAGGCCAGTGAGTGGTTGACCTGGCACTGACCCGCAACGCTGGGTTAGTTGTGCTGTTTGTGTATGCATGTCATGTGTGCGTTTTTGTGTGACCTGATTGAATAACACCTTTTTTAAAATATTTTTTTTTTTACAAGGACTCAAGGTTCATTGTGCCCCAGGGTAATACAGAAGTATGTCGGCCTGTATTTATTTGTTTGTCCACAGCTATGCTTAGCGAACGTTTATTTATTTGCACTTTTTGTACAATGTTTCAATTTAATAGTCACTTAAATGTGTATCAGTTTGTCTGCTTTTATTTGCCATGATTATGACAATTATCAGTAAAGTGCAATTATGTTTTCAAAGGGTGTTGGGTTGGTTGTATATTTTCTTGAGCTAGGTCATTACTCAATGAAGGTGTGGAGTTCAGTTTTTTTTCTTTAAAATAATCGAGGATGCAGAAATTTTATAAGCATTCATCAAAAGCTAAGATTTGCAATCCTAAAATAAGAAAATCTTTTGGGTTTTCATGAGAACAAAAGAACAGTGACAAAAAATTGCAATCCATTTTCACTAGCAGGGGGATTGCATAACATGTCTTAGCACTAAGCTGGTGAGGCATTATGGTGCCTCAAAAGATGTAAATTCACTGCCCAATCATCTAATAACTTTGCCAAGTTCTATCAGAACTGTTAGAAAAAGTCACTGTAATAACGTCATGCTGCATGCAGAGTTTTTATGGACCTTGGCAAAAATGCAGGGTTATCATGTCCCTTCATTGCTTACATATAAGCCAACTACCTCTAATTTAAATCTTTGAAATATAATTTGTGAAACATAAAATGTTTTTTGTGCAACATCTGTCAGTATCTGAATGACTTCTATTATTCTGAGATTTGATGGACCTTAAAAATTCTATGTAAAAACCAATCTCTTGGAAGGAGATTTATTTTGTATTACTATGACACATTATCTAAACAACATAATCTTACTGTGCTCTGAAAACAAATTATTTCTCCTAAAAGTATACATGTGTGTGAAAGCATAATAGTAGATAATATTAGAACTTTAAAGACTAAAGAGTCAGTTCAAGACCAGTTGTAGCTTGTGAGCTGCGTTCATCATTAGATGGCAGTGTTGTTTTAGTAAAGGGCAGGCAAGTTCACATTATTCTTCCTATTCATTTCACGTTAATGTAAATATTTAGAGAAACTTTAATAAGTCATTTTTATTATTAGAAAAATATTTCCACCAAAGACTGGATGTCGTAACACTGCAATATCTCAATGTAACACATGAGAAAAGATGAAAAGCGTGAAAACACCTTTAACATCTACAATATAGGTGCAAGTCTGAGAATGAAGGGTGCAACACCTGTCTTTATTTACTATTTTTAAGGGTTTGCCAGCTGGATTTAAAACGTTTTAAATTGCAGGAATGCCATTCTTATTATACATAGGTTGGTTAGACACTCAGACTATAATGGGCTGTTAACATGTTCTGCATTGTGCTGAGATGTTTATTAAGTGGCAGACACTTCTGTAGGCACCAGTAAATTAATGAGTTTATTTTTGGTTATTTTTTTCTTTTTTGGGTAAGTATGACAATGCTTATTATAACCATAATTCTTTATGGACACACAGAATTACAGATTTAAAGGCATTTCATGGTATCCTCATTTTAGACCAACAAAACCTTTATTTTTCCTTTTTTTTTGTCTGGTTGGCAAATCTTAACAAATAAAGACAGTTAGCAAAAGCTACGTTTGTCTTGTAGTTTAAGTTTAGATGTTACTCTATTAGTTTTTCTGATTAAATATTTTTTACATGAAAGTAACATTTATGAAGCCAAACGTTTGCTGTAAGACAGCAAATCCGATGTAATCCTTGGTGAGTCAATTCAAATTTTAGATTTTTGTATCTGCTTTGTTTAACTATTTTGAAAAGATTTACACTAGAATTTACACCAGGGGAGCCAGCAAACGTGTCCTTATTCTCAGATAAATCTCTCTCTGTAATGGCTGAGCCGTAGTGCTACTTCCTAGATGTTTAGAACAGGTGTTTTACTGGACTGTCTTCTTACCGATGACAGGAAAGACACAGGGCCGGAGACCAGAGGGTGAAGTCCCCAAAGCCTGCAGAGCCTGGGAGTGGACCAGCAGCCGTATATCTCCCTCTGTTCGCACAGCCCCCCTGCTGTGTGTGGGACTTTTTATGAGTTTGTCCTGTCTACTTGCATTCATGATCTCTATTTCCAACTTTATCTCATGCATGTTTCTGTTTGTAATCTTTTCTTCAAATGGGTGTCTTTAAACTAACCCATTCAAGTTGTATCTTGAAAAGACTTTGCATCTTAAAATCTGTGAAATTCATCTGATCTGTAAAAAAAGTGAAAAGTGAAAATAAAATTGAGCAATGTTTTAAAGAAAATACGTTTCCAACAGTATACATTATAAATCAGACATTAGATATGATCAGCCTCAGTTGGTGGATCGAGTTATTCTTTTCGCCCAATTACATTAAATGTTCATTTTCCTGTCATAATACACATTTTCTCTGTGTTGAAGAGTGTCAGTATTCAGAGAACACATCACATTTCAGTTTCAAAATGCCCAACAATCCTTAGTGTAACAGCATTGTCAAACAATCCATAGTGTAACAGCGTTTAGCAACAAAGATTGTAAAAAAAAAAGGAATCACCTCAGAAAATAAATCAGAAAATCAGCAGAAGCAGCTGAATCAAGTACTATTAAGCACCAAATACTTTTTCTTACATTGAATTCCACAATTTCCCATTATTTAGTTCACACAGACAGTATCATATGATATATGGATGTTCAGTTATTCAAAATTCTAATTCATATTCAGGCAAATTTCACAGTAGAAGCCCTGGGGATAAAGCGCTCAAGTGGAGGATGTGATGGTTTGTACAATAAAGGTTAATATTTGACATGTCTTGTAGCTGATGTTTATTCCTTTGCCAAACAAAAACGAAGGTTATTAATTACGACTTGTGGTGCTATTTAAGAATATATCTCTTCAATTTTTGGGATGACTGTGAATAAAGGAATTGTCGTGTTCTGAGGTAGATGTAAGTAATCCAATAACTCCCTGAATGGCATGTTAAAAATGGGTGCACTCATTACTCTACTGTAATCATGATGATGAAATTAGGCTGAAGTATACAAGTTAAGATACAGCTATGGTTTAACATCTATATGTTCACCGTATTTCCGCTGAGTGAAAATTATCCAGAGTAAGTAATTTGATTTCAGTTAACACAAGATGCAAGTAAAATGAGAGATGAATTAAACAATGATTCAATCAAATCATGTTTCACATGTTTCACTAACTTGTCAATTAGTGGCATTTAATTGCTTGTTTGCTTGACATTATGTTTACTTAAATTGCAGCTCTGAATCAAATTGAATATTGTGCAAAAGTTGAACATTAGCAACAGGTAACTCCACTGAACGTTACCGCACATCAATTTCTCTTAAACTAAGCATGCAAGATCAACTCAGATTTCTCTTCTTCGGTCTTTTCCAAATTCCTCTAAGATGCTCTGGTATGGTAATACGGAGTTAAAACATAATATCAAGAGATTTGTCATTCAATCTCTGAATGTTAAGGAGAAATTCTATTTTGAGTTTTCTACAAACTTCTTACAAACTTCAAGAGAAGAGAGCCACATGGTTTTGCATTCATAAACCAGACTGAGACCCAGGTTTGTAGTGCACATTGTACCTGATGTGCCAGACATTTGGGTTAAAAATCCAGGTCAGGTTGCTCGTCCATCTTTGGGGTCACGCAGAGAGAAAAAAGGCAAACAACCAATGTATGCTCACATTCACTACTAGAGTCGATTTACCCATCACTAAAACTAAAATGCAAATTTTTGGATGGTGGGAGAAAAAGAATTTGGAGAGAATTCTTTTCTTATTTTTATTTGAGCTTGTGTCGGATGTCAAAGTGCAAACATAAGATCTGTAAGATCTTTATGTCTTTAAGTTGATGGTTTTTTAAATCTGTCAAACATTGAGGCCCTGTTGTAAAGTAGCACAGTAGCATAAGGTCCCTTTGATTTCATATGACAGTGTCCTTCATGCTGCCATCTATATTTGCATTCAATCAGAAATTCAAACAGCCTTGGGTCACGCAGTACTGTAGCAAATTTGCAAGTTTCTCATGGTAAAGGCATCAAATACAATGATATGTAGTCTGCGCTGTGTACTGCAGTGCATTGTTGTCAAACTCCAATCTTCTGTTTCTCTGCTTTAACAGACCAAATTAATGGGCCAGACTGTTTCAAGTTATAAGAGAAAGCTGTTGAGAGGCCCATTTCATTTGAACTAAGCATGTAATGCAGGGAAACACCTTACATCTGCAGGGCAGTGACATCCGAGAACTTGAGTCTAACAACACTGCCGTAGATGATATCTGAAAAACACATGAACATTGTTGATCGGGAATATAGATCAATCTGTATGTGAATGCTACAGGTTTGTCCAGTCTCTGTCTACTTTTAAATGTTCAGATATGTTTGGGTCATTAGTTCTGTGTACTTACATTCCATTTTTTAAAATATTTTCTAAGCTGCCCTGTTAGGATTTTTGTTGGATATTAGATGGAACTGAACCTTTTTTTTGGGGGGCGTCTGCAACAAATCCACCGTCCGTCCACCGTAACGTGCCTCCCAACACTCCCCTTTCGCCATCCTGCAGGTCATTTTAATGAGATGTAGGATATGCGTGGTACACATCCAAGTTGAAAGAATCAGTCACTGGTGGCAACAGTGCTGATCCATCAAGGATAGCACCTTTTACCCTGAAAATTCTGCCAACTCAGGAGGGCAATTAACACCTCTGCAGCTTAGGTCAGAAATGAGCTGAAGATTTCTCCCCTGTGGACGCCGTGGTTGGCCGCAGAGCCGCAGCGCTCTTTGCTGATGCGCCGGGCCTATGGATCGGAGTGTGAGTTCGTCAGTGTGTGGCCGCGCGTTAGTGAACAGAGCAGCAAGAATTTCGCGACTGTGTACGTTAGTGGAAGAAAAAAAAAAAGAAAAAAGGAAAAAGGCCTGTGTGTCTGTGGTCCTGTACGTGCGGCGCTGACAGGCAGTGCGGGGTGTTCAGGTACGGCGTTCCACAGGGTAATTACACAACCTCAGGAGAGTTCACACTTGGGCTTTGCGGGTATTTTTGTTTGTTTTAGCCATTTCCTTTTCTTCCCTTTTCCTGCAGTTGTTCACATGAATGAAATATCAAATGTACCTTAGAGGCTTATGTTAGGTTTAAAAGAGTGTTCATCTGCATATTACGATTGATGCTGGAGGGAAATGTGATCACGTCTCTGGACTCTAGACACACGTTTCTGATATTAATATGCGCTCGATAGGCTCGAAGAGAAGGTTTCATGAATATTCATTAAGCTTAATGTGGATGTCTGCAACTGACGATTAGAATAAAACATTCTTAATGTTCTTAATTGGCCTGAGTCCCATGACTGTATTAGGTTTTCATCTTATAAACATTTGACGTGTACAATTCAAATCCTAGAGCCTAACCTCAGAATATTAAATCTCTTGACCTCTGATCAAGGTAATTAACCCACTCTATCAATTATCAAATGAAGCATAACATGGTGGATTCATATTCACATTTAGAGACTTGCAACGATCTTGACTGATCTCTCTCAATTTCATTCTCAAAGGCTTAAGCACAGTACAAAAAGAAAAGAAAACCCTGCAGACAAGTTATATATATGTTATTATTTTGTTTTAATTTTTCCAGACAGTTCATTTTGGTGGCTGCTCCCAACTAAACTTCAGAGACTTGGAGATTTGTGATGAGTTTGTTGAATATGCATCATTGTATTGGATCAGAAAAAGGAAATTTACACACATGAGAAATAGTTAACCTGAACACCTGCTGCAACTTAAATTAACTTCCTCCGAATAACTGAAATCTGACCACTTTCCTGCAGCTGCAGCTCTGCGCACCTCTCTTGCTCATTTTAGCCCTCATAAAGCAGCAAAGGAGGGGGGTTCACACAGCGACTGCTGGGGTCGCCATCCGTCATGACTCCTTCGCAGACCAAAGCAAGTGGAGTCCCGCAGGAGGACCAGGAAATCCGAGCCTCGGCTAGACAAACACATGCTACTTCCAAAATAACAATGCACTCCTGTGACAGTGACCACAGCTCTCTGGACAGAAATCAGGCATGCTGGTACAGAAGTGCACAGTGGGGGGATAGCATTACGGAGAGCTTGCGTTTCAAACCACCAACATGTATTTAATGCGAGGACCTAGAGGGGTGGGCAAAATCTAAAGATAATCAAAAGTGACAACACCAGAAACTTTTTGTATTGTGGGTTTTAATGAAAAAGTATTTTAGAAAATGCTATCATAGTAGCTTACTTCTTTGTTCGTATATGTACAATAAAGTATGGATAGAATATTATTGATAAAAATTGGAAAACCAGAGAGAAATGGATGCAAAAAATCCAAATCCTTATATGGGCATGGATCCTTTCACATGCAAAAGTCAGAAACATTTTTTTTTTCTTTCTTTCGGCCTCAGGTACAATCCAAGTACCTCAGAATTGTATCAAATCATATTAAAAATGTTACTGATCAAAAAGTACTCCGAAAGTTTTTAATTTTTTTTTAATATTAAATGACAAGAAGAAACAATGTTTATCTCTGAATAATTAAGTTATGATGTAGATAGGGTACAGCCAGGACATCACCTTGCAAAATCTATCACCCTTGCTTTAGAGAAAAACTTAGTCTGGAATTATTCTGATAATGTCTGATACATATACATATACACACACTCACACACACACAGACACACACACCCACACACAAACAAAAGAAATAAGAAATAAAACTTTCCTGACTGAACATTTATACTTAATCATTTATATGAATGTATTTTAATATTTGCATTTAATTCTGAATGAAAAAAATACTGTAAAACCTTTTAATTCTAGACCTTTCATCCACCATGGTTATAGTACTTTTTGGAAAAATAACTCAGAAAAACAGATATACACATATTTACCTAAATCTGAGACATTTCCATTTGTTACTAATAGTTAGATAAAACCTTGTATTTGCTCATGAATAAATAAAGCAGGCGTTCTGGGCTTCTGGGTCGATGCAGACAGCATCCAGTTTCTGGGCATTTAGGAAGTCGCTGTAGGTACAGTGTGTCAGCTAAATACGTACATAATTTGAAAGAGGAAGTTTTCTGTCAGCTCTGAGCAGGTATCTGTCAACAAGCTGTATCTTTTAGGGCAGCGGGAGGAGGAAGCAGCCTTGACTGGACCCTTTTTTGCCCCGCACAGCCGTCCAGCTGCCCTGAAGCAGTGGGCAGTAAATCCACACTTGAAGTATCGCACTACACAGACACACATATGGCTGGGTTACGCACACATGCTTTTTGCACCTGCACTTTCAAAATAGGGTTACCCCATTGTTTATGTATGGTACTGACTGAAATGTATAAACAATTTAATCCCACTTTCAGGATTCTGAGCCCAGCAATGTCTCAAGAAAGTATTTTGCTCTGAATATGATTGTTGAGGTAGCTGATCACGTTAAAGGAAACATTTTCAACTACACAAGCTTAGGTCTTTAAGGCATTTCTCAAAAATTTGCGTATGAGTTTAAAAGCAGTGGCAGAGGAGAGAGCCCGGCAGCTAAAGTTCGTCCTCTCCCCCTTCCTGCTGCCATACTTCTTCCAGCTGCTCAGATTTACAGGTGCCACTGACCTTTTCATCATAGGAAGTTGCCACAGCCGCATGGGCCTCCTTATGTTGACTCACATTCACCTATTAGTTGCTCCTCCTTCATTTTCTAACCAACCCATAACAAAAAAATAAAAAATAAATTAAAAAGTCCCCCTTATTGCAAAAGCCAGGAATCTTTTCAGTGATACTATTAAGCTGGTTTTAACTAGAGTGCAGAACGTGCCTCTTTGTGGCATCAGCCCCCACTGTGTCTGCTGTGAGAAAAGTGGTTAATAGTGGATGTGACATTTACTGAACTTACCACCTGCTGTTTAGTTGATACTCCAAATCTATTTTCAATAAAATGTGTTTATGCATTCTTTTCATAAATTAGCCAAGTATAAGTGGAGGTTTGTCAGTGCCAACAAACAGAAACATGACTTTGACTAATGAGTACTCCGGAGAGACCTGAACCCTTCCTTTCATATGAATAGCTGCAGCCATTTCTTATGTGTGATTTTTTCAATATGTTTTGCACTATAACTGTCAGGTAAATTATGATATAAGTATGAATCAACACACTCTCGTCAGATTCAGATCAGGACAGAGCTTATTGTCTATTCATTCATATTCTTAACTGGTAACAAGCCAGTTTGTGTGATAACAGTTTTTCATTTTTGTCTATTGGCTAAGTTAGAACATTTCTAATTGTCAATTTTCAGCGATTATTTTATTTTTAATATTTTGGCCCCGTGATGAACTGGTAATCTGTACCGGATGGCTTTCAGCCAATGACAGCTGGAATAGGTGAGAATCCCCCTGCAGGTCTAAATAAGCACATTTGCTAAATAAACGTAAACATTCATGGACTTTATTTGTTTAGGCTTGTATTTTTTTTCTCTTTCTAAACCAAAATCAGTAGATCCAAAAGTTTTTAACATTGACTCTCTGACATTCATCTTTTTAATTTAAAATTTTAGATGTTGTTTTTGTAAGGCTTCTCGTTCTGTAAAAAACGAATTAACCTCCTTTCTGTGAACACCTTACCAAGTTTGCAATATGGCTGCTTTATGCCACTATTGACTGACTTAATAGCTCTAAAACCACAGCACCACGAAGCAAAGTTGGCTCACGCTGTGCCGCTGAAAGTGATCATTAACATCGCCAAAACAAATATATTTGCACAAATAGCCTGTTATATGCTTGAAAGCCAATTACACCCCCATCCTGGTAATAATGAACTCATGAACCAAGCCTTATTGGAAACTGCTGAGAGACTGGGATCAATACAACTGGACCTGAGAAACGAGGGACGAAATTAGCTCAATTCTCACACAGCTGGAAAAGCTTCTCTAAACTTGAATTTATCTGGATGTCAATGCCTACAAAATCCATTACGTTCACCTGCCTTGCTTGCATTAATTTGTGCAGGGGTGATAAAACAACTTGAGTAAGGCTAATTCAGCTGCTTAAGATGGGTATTTACACATCTGTATACGGGACGATGCAGTAATGGTGATTAATTGAAGTGATTCATTTACTTGTTCTATCTCCAAATGTGCATGATATACAATTCCTTTAGGAAGCCCAGAAGGAGAAGAGTGACACCAAGTCACACACACACACACACACACACACTCACACACATGCATCCAACTGTTCAGGACTGCAACAAGCTAAATGGAATTTCAGCAGCTTTTAGAATAAAAACAAATCCACTGACCCCATGTGCTATATTGAAGAAAATTAATTCCCTGGATATTAAAACATTATCAAAAAGGATAAGTCACAGGAGGGACCTAAATGATTTGGACTTTGTTGTTCACTGGCAAACTAATTCAGTGATAAAACATTTGCTGAACACTAATTCCTTCATGAAATTCAAATTGCATTTGAAAATTACTTTCATGTTATAGTTATGTATATCAAGGTTGTACTTTCATAGTTTGACTGGAAAAGTGCTATATGAGTAATAGTCGATTTACCCATAAAGGCCTCACTTGGCGTTTCTTGAGTGGGTTCAGTGCAGTGTGAGGGAAGGTGTACCAAAACAAAATGTAATCAGGTAAGAGCTACATCATTATTTGCCCCTCTGTTTCTCTCTCCCTTATGGGACAGGGAGGAACAATAGCAACATCATTATTATTATTATTATTTTTTGCTGGATACTTTTTTAAAAAGGAGGACAGTATGCAAAAACTGCCTGTCCAGTCTGTCATAAAAACAGGCGGGTAGTGGCAGAATGAGAAAAAGGGATGGGGATTTAATCCAGGCACATGACGCAGCCAATATTTTTTTTGCAAACCTGCAAAATCTATTACAAAAGTTCAACAATACTTTATTTTTTAATGGGCAGTCAATCATTGGAAGGTTTTGTTAAGTATTTATTTAGTAAAAAATATTGTGTATACAGTAGTTATATGCTATGTATTTATGTGATGTATATATCACAAATGTCTAACTATATACTATGCCAAAAAGTCTACAATGATAGCTTGAGAACAAAAGCTGTTTTGAGTCACCAATGTTTATAAGGAAGAATCAAGCCAATGATCATGGTTACGTGTCACTTTCGTAATCTTTTCTTTCCTTCCGTTTGTATCCTCTGACGTGCCTGTAACTTCTACTGGATCTGCAATCGACTAGTTTGACAAGTAGAAGAAAAGCCTCCTGTAAAATGTTTGCATTTTGTCTGGGATATTTCTAGCACTATCTTGTGTTTCAGGTGGAAACACTTAAGCAGGGCAGGAGCAATTATAAGATGAGGAAGGAAAGAAACACAGACATCAGGATGGAGAGCCTTCATCAGGGCTTCGTCAGACAACCTACCAGTTATGTATCCCATGTTTAGCGTTTGACCTCCAACGAAGAAAAGCTACTCATTATACTCAGCGGATAATGATTTATGTTCATAGTTGCTTTATTAGAATTTTACATAAAACACCCACTCACAGGTGCAGAGAGCTTCCTATCCGCTCCCTAATATATGGGTCCCATTTTAATGAGAAAGAGAGCTGAATGCCAAGAAATAACAGGGGAAGTCACAGACTAAAAATTGGCATTGAATGTGTATTGCACTTGGTTTTTGTTGTCATGGATGTATTCATATTGGGCCAATTCTTAGAAACTCACTGACGCCACAGTTCCAGCTACTTGTAGAAGAGCAAACAGGCATTCCCTCAAACAATACTTATTTTCACCTTAGATCTTTCTGTGCCATCTAAAGCTCACACTGGTACCCACATCGGTATGACGAGAGAAGGAAAAGTTTCTTTATAAACACTGTCAGTGTTGAACAAGAAGGCCTCTCGCCAACGTGAGCCCTCTCTGATGTGAACATTTTTGTGCCACTACTCCCCTTTCCTGGTAAACATAGTTGTACCTGACGCCTTTCCCTAGCATGGGGATAGTGGCACGGGATCCTCAGGATGAGACGTAACCGCTTTCAGCACTTCCTCACATCAGCCCCCACGCTCTGAAGTGCAACTCTTGCGTGTTTTATTGCGAGGCCTGGGTGAGCATGAAAACAAACAGGGGCCCAGCTCCGAAGCTTTGATCTCCCGCTTCCTGGTCCATTATTTATCTCTGTTTCTCACGAAGCTTTTTTTCTTTCTTCACTTGATTACTATGCGTTTCCTCACGCATTTTCGAGCTGACCCCCAGACAATGTCCTGCACTTTAATGGTTCCGTCTTGCAGGAAGCTATAAAGAACTTTAGATAGTTATTGTCCTTTTTCCCTTTTTTGTTTGTCAGAAAAAAAGTTTAAATAAATGAGATGCACAGAGGAGATCATTAACAGCCCAATGAAAATGGGAGAGATCACAATTGGTTAAGCAATTAAAGCATATGCACACTCTTGCAAATATGAACTAAAAGCAAAAATTAAATAGAAATTTCTCCTTTGGATTTGTTGAAAGCTACTGAGTGTTGATATTTTTCCCTATCAGAATAATTTTGCTCATGTTAACAGCTGCAATCATCAAAATGAAATCATTGTGCAGTGATTTGGCTGTATCAAGCAGAGAGATGATGGGTCAGTGGCATGTAAGCAGTAAGCTTTCATCACGTGAACAGAAAAACTTTTAGAAACTGAGGTTTTGAACCACCTTCGATTTAGTGCCTGATAAGAAAAAAAAAAGAAAAAAGAGCTCCTACTCACCCCTTCAACCTCACTAAAACAATAAAAATGAAAAGAAAGTATGAGTAAAAAGAACATAGAGCGTGGAGTCAGTTGCAATTAACCAGAGTTCATCCCTGGTCTGACCAGTAACTGCTCAGCACATCGCTCACCCTGACCCATGAGCTCCACCAGCTCAGCAGATAGATCAAAAAGGCCTGTCTTCAGTGGAAACCACTACTCCGTTTTGGCCAAGATGGTGGATGTCATTAGGGACCCTGCCACTGAGGGTCATAGCCTGGCTCAGTTTGTGTCCCAGGCTGATTTTGATGTATGTTGCACAATTTTTTAAGCTGATGTTGAACAAGAATTCACACAAACCCTCCAGTTTTTGCTGTCTATGAAACAAATGCACACCTATTCACAAATCTGTGAATGTTTCTCCATCCTTTCCACGATGTCAGTTTGAGAATGTCTTTTAATCGTCTGGGACTTAAAAGCAATTGACTGATCAGCTCTGTAGGATGTTAGTATATGCTCAACCTTGAGTTTTTTTTATGTGTGTTTGTTTTTCTGCTTAAGATCCAGGCTGTTTAAAGGGAAAGTCTTTGAATTGAGTAAGTCTTTCCCGAAGAAAAGTTTTAATACTCTTTGAACTTTGACAAGATATACTATCACCCTGAAAAATGACCGTCACACCACTAAACCTTGTGTTAATGAATGGAATGAGAAAAGTGTCCAAAATGTCAATGTCCACCTGTCTAGACATAATGACTCCCATCTTCCATCTTCCTTTACCTGACATCAAACCCATATCGTTGATGGTTGCGGAACTTTATTTTCTTAAGGCATGATCTATTGGACCAGCGTCAAACTTAGGTTCTTGCATTATCTCCTTGCACAATTGAGATTTTGGTTCAAATACTGATTTTCACCATGATCCTATTGTCCTCATTGAATAACTCCTTCTCTTCAGCCCACTGTTACCTTGTTTTCCCCTCTTGAGGAATTAGTGGTGACTTATGTTTGACTTTCTTAAAGGTAAAGTCCTGTTTCCTTAGGCTAGTTTCCCATAGTTTGGTCAAGAGCAGTGAGTCTTGCTTCCACCAAAATGTGTCTATTTAAATCTCTTGTGCATTGTCTGTTACAAGGCATAGTTCATCTCTGTGAGTTTCCTGTCTTGATACCTTGATAGCTCCCTTGGTTGACCAGCATGTTAACCAGGACCACCCAATAATGCCCACAGGAAGGTCCAAGCTAAAGCTCCAACAGGGAAGCCGTGGTCTGTAAGGGAACAGTGCAGCTTCACACACAACCATTCCTTTCTGATTTTTCAGGTACATTTATAAAATCCACACTGCAGCTATTTAGTAAACACATTTTGTGCCGTATCTGTTTCCTTTTTTCTATTAAAAGCTGATTAAATACTTCAGGACTGTCTTTAGGTTGTGATGAAAAAACACACTTTAACCTAGTATCGGTTTGGCCAGCTGCAAATATGTAATACAGGTTGAATTTAGTCGTCAAGTGAGATGCAAATATTCTTTCTGAGCCATGTGTTTGATCGTATTTGACATTTTGCACATTTACTTTGGGAGTAGGACTTTTTTTCCCTCTTTTTTTGTCAAAATCTCAAAAACACATCTAAAAATACCATCACTCCTGTTTCTTTTTTATGTTTTTTAAATCTTTTTATTTTTTTTATTCTTGATTGAATTGGCTTAGATTTAATTTCCTATGTCTTTCATCGGAAGTGATGTTAAACAAAGACCCTAACCGGAATTCTCCTGTGTTAGAAAAACCATGCATGAAGAGTCAGTGACAAGACAGCAGGTGTTTCCTTCCACAAACACAAAGTTTTTATGAAGCAACTACAGTTTCAATGAGACAGAGTCGGTTTCAAAACAATCCTTATATTTTCATTTGTGCTTTGATGATCCGTTCCATAGCTGTCGCCAATCAGCCAGTCATCTGTCATTATGTCTGTCCTTGCATCCGCTAATCAGGTTCCAATATCAGTAGCACTCTGAGGCATCAACAGAGAGACTGGAGCCATGACACTAACTCCCCATAATCACGTCACTGGTGGAAGAATTGGAACTTGTTCAAGGGGTATTTAAGGAGACATAACTGGAAGGAAAGTTTCTTCGGGGAGGGGGTCGCACTTAAAAGGAATTGAGAGAGAGAGAAACCAAGAGTTAGGGAGAAAGAGCAAGACCGGGAAGTGAGTCTGGCCATTGCATGTTTGAAAGCAACAGTTGGGGCCCTGATGACAGAGTGGTCTTTGGGAATTTAAGAGCAAGGGCCCAGAAGTGGGCGTTTCCCCCCGCAGAGGACTGAGCCAGGAAGGAAGGCTTTGGCTTTCAAAGCATCCACAGCTTTATTTATATTACATATTTTCATCGCCAGGACTTTTTCAAAGGGAGGAGAGAGCTGTTTTCCAATTTCCAATACTCTTTGGCCTCTGTCTTTTATTTCCTTACTCTGCCTCCGACAATGTATTTCTTTCCGGAGCAGCATTCGCTCTGGGCCAGCGTGTAGGCGCTGTGTTTACCAGCGAAAGATACGGACAGGGTGTTATTGTCAAATGTGAGGAGAGTGATGGGAGTTTGCGTGATTGTTTTGCCTCACCTGTTTTCCAGAGGGGGTCCAAAGCCAGAGACGAGCATCTAAAAAAACAATGGCGCTGAGGCCTTGGAACAACGATATGTTGAAAGGTACAGTCTCCACACAGCAAAGGCACCAACTTTTTATACTGAAAGTAGCCCACGTTTTGTTTTTTCATGAAATTTACATGTGTCTTGTTCAAATTATAAACAATGAAAGATAGTAATAGCTGTATTGTTTTCTAATATTCTGTTATTGTCAACAGATGTACGCTTTATATATACTTTGGCATTGAGGGCTCTCAAGGATGACTTTAGTTGAAGACTAAATGAATGATGAATGGAATTTTGTTTGAGTTTTTTTGTTTTCTAATGGTCTATTTATTATTCCACTCCATGGGACTTATCTGTAATTTGTTTAGTATTTTGATATTTGGTCTGAGGAGATTTTTTACGGACCTGTTCACAGATACACAGTTTCATAAAAAAAAATCTATAAAAAATAAAAACCCCAAAACCGAACAATCTCAACTTCAAAGCCATACATATCACCTTCTGTCTAAAACTAGCACAGGTCGAGTACTGGCATCATTAGGCATAGTCTGGTAAAGACAGCCACTGATAAATCAGTCATCCATCAAGGGCTTCCATATCATTTAGGGTCACATGATCGTTACCCAAGGTAAACACTGTCATCACTGGGAAGACTAACCAACTACTTCTATCTCTTTATGCACTTTGGAAAGGACAATGATATCAGAAAAAAAAACTTTCTACCAGCTTAGGATCGAATCTACAGAGCTTCTGTTCCACGCTCACCTATATGAAATGGAAGGTATCAACATCTTGCATTCCTTCCAAAAAGTACCTTATTGCTGAAGGCAGGTAAGGGTTTCAATAATCATAAAAATTCTAAAAGTCCAGATTAAAAAGGCCATGATTTCATCGTGTGCTTCCACATTGTCGAAACAAAAAAGGTTTAAACATTAGCTTTCGCATCGTCCAATTCTCTGAATTTAGGCAAGCAAAGTAGATGATCTCAAAATGTTGCGCATTGCTTTTGTGTGTCAGGAGTTTGTTTTGTTTTGTTTTGTTTTTGTGTGTCACTGCTTTGTGCTGTTAATATGATTCATCAAATTTCAATTTTACACGAGTTCACCCGACAGCTTTAACAGCAACCTTTTCATTGTACTTTAGATGGCCACTTCTTTGTTGATGAAATCATGTTTGCATTGCTGTGTCTTAATATGTAGCACTGTGTATTTGCTCCTTCATAGCACCCTTGAGAGCCTCCTTGTCGAAACAATGCTTAATTAATTAAGAGGGGGCTGCCAGTTGCCCCTTGGACTCTGGGGTAATCACACTGGGCAAATTACAGTACACTGATCTGTGAGCTGCGAGAGATGAGCCATCGGTATGGTTGTCATTGTTGATTAATTTCTCAGTATAAATCCTGACACCGCTGTGCATGTGAAACCTGTCACAAAACACCCATGTGTCCATTCATCAAAGTGTGGAAGATGTGGACTGCTTGCTCTGAATATATGCGGCAGCGTTTGGTATGATATTGCTGGGAAAAGATCTCACAAGTGTGTCTTTGCTACAGATACTGTCTGTACATGCTTTTCATGCTAATCTTGTTGTGATTTCTCGGACAAGAAACAGGTCATCACGTTCTAAAATCGCAATACGTGATGAGATCAAGAGACGTTACCGACGACAAACAGCTGATATGTCTTGGGACAGTGAGGACTGTGAGGAAGTGTATTGATTTGCCTTATTACCCAAAGCATCTGTCTAGGGAATGAGAGAGGGAAGAGAGGAGGGGTGGGAAATTAGCTCTGCTCCACCTCTGTTGATGGACTGATTGCTCAGGGGGCCCTGAGGAGAACAAATGGCCCTTGCCTGTCCACACACACACACACTCAGGCACAAACATATGTCTACACCAACACACTGGAAGATGTGGGCACTTATCACCCAGCGTATCTTCTGTCATTATTTTTCAAATCCAGTTCAAAGCTGTATCTGACATGCAAATTATAAAAAGCCTACAAAAATTTAATTTGTATAAAAAATAAAGTAAACAGGGACAAAAGTACAGTATACTTTGTTTGTGTGCAAAACAAGTTAAGCAATTTGCTGTATGGACATTTTTCATGGTACATATTTTAATTCCACATCTGATTAATTTACCTTAGTTTTACATTTACACTGTTTCACATCTGGTTCCAGAAAATGACTCTCCAGGTTTTTGCACAGTTATTCATCTGCATTCACACTGTGAATAAAATCATTTCTTAGCGTTTGGCTGATGTCTGTTGTTCTTTTTCTTATTTTGTTTTTCCCCTTTTAACCAACAAACATGATGAACACTGTGTGAATTATTTAGTACAATTGTTTAATTCTGTTTTCCTTTCCGCTCTACCCTGTGATTCCTGTGTTAATCACACTTCGCTGTAATGATCTACTTTCCTGAACATATTGATGAAAGTGCTGCAATTATTTAGCTCAATATTTCCCGCATTAGTCGGCCTCAGAAGTGTTTCACGCGCCCATTTATCTGCATGGGGTTTTAAGTGGCATAAAACTGGCCTTTAAAGTGCATTCATATTTTATTCTATTGAGATATTGCCTGGCTGATGGGGTGCTGGTAATTCATAACTCTAAGTAGGAGTAATTGCCCAAGCATGAACTTTCCTGACAGGAAAGCTGTTTCCAGTGGAACCGGTTAGTCTTCAACTGCTGAGACTAATTTTTCTCAATTACTAATTTCCCTGTCAAAATGAGAAGAAATATGTGCCTGGCTACTTACAGACAGAAGTTATTTGGCATTGCTTCTTGTTTGTGGAGTGAAAAGCTTACTCCTGTGAAGTGCTGAGTTCTGTGATGCGCTGGTCTATTATGGTGCCACAACTGTGACCGTCTTGGTTCTATAAAAATGGGGTCAATTTTTTTCTGCTGTTTCACCAAATTTTCTGTGAGGTCAGGACAAGAGGAGCTGCAGCTGTCTGGCCTCACTTTGTTTTCCATTCTGCTCCCTGTTTTCTATTAGGCTCTTTAGAATTCCCATAGTGGATGAATTCAAAATAAAAACTGTTACCAATTAAAGGCTCCTGACACCCACCTGACACCACCCAATTTAAATTCCGAGCCTACCTCTCCTGACTGGGCTAAAAAATCATTATGTTTCCTTTTATTGCCAGCATACATCAGTCTTGGTTAAGAAAAGCCCTTGCTTCATTTGAGCACTCTGCATGAAAGAGGAGTAGGGGGTGTTAGTGGGATTGATCAATACCCATCTTCCACTTGCCTTACTGTAAATGTGTTGAAGTATTTATGAATTAATTGACTTTCTTCATCCAAAACACAAGGAATATTCCGTCGTCTCCAGAGCTATACTGTGGAGGTCAAAAAGCAGTTCTCGTAATAAATAGAAAAGGAGTTTGTGGTTGCATAAATTGACAAATAAACTTGCAAAAACTTAATTTAGAATCAATGTTTTTCAGATTATTAGTAGATGTACATAGACACTACTAATGTGATATTTGTTCTCATTTTGTAATACAGAGAAAATATCTTTTTTTCTCTCTTGTAACATATACGCTTGCGGATGTCAAGGCCGGTTAATGTTGTGGATAGATTAGTATCTCTGCATGTCATATTTATGCGTTGAGTTTGGTGAAGGTCAGTCCCACAATGGCAAACACTGAAACAACCACAGAGACAAATTAGATTGTTGAAGATAGATGTACCTATAATGTCTTCTTTGCAACATAGCCTGTTCACTGAGGAGCAGCAGAGAGGGGATTCCTCATAAAACATAAACAAAGAACTCTGAAGTTGCTTAGTATGGGGCTCTACAGGTTTGCTCAGGCAAAAGAAACTGTGATCTGCATGAATGACTCTCAATTTGAAAACAAATCAACAAAAGATATGAGAACTTTGTCTTACTTAATCTGTTTAAAGAATTCATAGTTGTCAAGGAATACTATATCAAACATTTTCAGATCACCCTATTAATATAATTTGACTGTTGATTACCGAACATAGGAGTAGAAATAAAAAAGTCTAGTTATACTATACAACAAATGAAAAAAAAACTGTTATTACAGCAGCACAAACAGTATTTTCATCAATGAATTGTCTATTCTCTGTTTACTTGAATGCTTGTACCTCTGACAAGCCTTGTTGGAACTTTGTTTTTTCTCTTGGCTGGATGTTATTAATTCTTCCCATTTTCTGGACCACCACTGTATGAAGTGAGTTATATTTTGGGAAAGGAGACGTATATCGGTCGTCTGCATTTGAAGCAATATAAATCAAGTTGTGTCCCAAGATTAATTTTAAATGATTTTTTGCCTCTCTTCTCATGAAATAGGAGGCTTCCCAACACTTGGGTGGTATTGGGAAGGCAGGGAGTGAGCACGCTTTAATTTTTTTTATTTTTTAAAAAGGGGAACATGTTGAACAAGCTGCTTCCCTGCCATGGTCTAGCAACCGCGGGTGGAGAACAGTGTAACCAACCACCCTGAGAAAACATTGTGGTTTGACCACCACTTATGATGCTGGACTGGATACGAAGAGCTGTTGGTGGGGGTTATTCTCAAAGGACAAAAAGACGGGGAGGTTTGACTGAGAGCAAACACTCTCTGTGATCAGGATGAAAAGTTGTGCCTCTCTTAGCAAAAAATAAGAGATTTAGTGTTTAGTTGATGGTGAACTGATAAATAGGGGATGTATTTTTCATCTTTACTTGGGAGAAGTTAGGTGTTTTACTCAGTTTGAGGCTGACCATAAGGTTTGCTGCTTCCCAGCTGTGATATTAACACTTTTCTTTAAGGATAGACCACACGTGAAGCCCTCTCACCCTGGAAAAGGGAAACAGAAATTATTTTTAGAGAACAAGCTCCACCACTTTGACTTTTCCTATAGAGATTTATGGTCCCCTGTCTAAACACAAATAAAAAAGAACATCTTACTTAACTAAAAATAACAGCCACCTACATGGAAAATTAAAGGAAGATATTTGCATTTTCCCCATGAATCAAAAGACAAAACTGGAAAAATTACCGTTTTTTAAAATCCTAATCTTTTCATTTTGATTTAGCTGAGTAGCAGATTTATATGTATATATATTTATATATATATATATATATATATATACACACATTTCTACATTCTTATATATCAATGCCTTGAGAATTTACACAGTGGAATGAGCAAACTATTAATATTTTATTTTATAATAATATTATATTGAGAGCTTTTGTAAAACTAAGAAGTAGTGTGTACATGTGTGTATTGACAACCCTATCTGCATCCTTTTTGGGTTTGTTCCCATTTCCGTCGGGACAGTTCCAAAATAACCACCTCCCCTTTCCCTCCACGCACCCTGCACATTCAAAAACTCACATGCACGCATTTGTTGCTTTCTGTGAACACTGGAGCACACTGATCAATACGAAACCCGCAGCTTTTATCTCACAAATTAAATACATGGACATGCATATAATTGCACTGTGGCATATCAGACGTGCATATAATGTGTCATTAAGATCTTCTCATGGCTAACCAGCATCAAATATTTCTTCTTTGTCTGGCTCATAGTGGTTTCCTATTTACTGTGTGGTTTCATTGTTTAAGCAGCATAAGACATTTGCCAAGTACTTAGTCATACAATTTCAAAATCCTTTTCATGTAAACAAACACCCGTTAACAAGGAAAACTTTCCTAGATAAAAACAAAACAAAAAAAAAACTAGAATCTAGGAATGGCATGTAAAAAGTGTGAAAATCCTGAGATGTAAGTTACAGTTGACGGAAAAAAGATCCTCTTAATTTACCAAAAGGTGAGAAAAATAAGTCAATGTACCTGCATGATATAAGAGAACCATTAAAAATAGAAAGTCAGCAGACAATTTACACATTGACAGAAATCATATGGTGTCTTCTCTTTTGAATCCCATCCCACTAGTTTCACATGTCCATGACTGAATCTCAAAACTGACCATGCAGTTTGAGAGAGAAATAAGTAGGTGAATTGTTAAAACACAGAAAAGCTTTGATTGTTTTTTGCATCCTAATTTAGAATAAGAGAAAAAAAAAAGACTTTAAAACCACTGGAATACTGAATTTGTTAGCTGCTTTCCTTCAGCATCAAATTAGTGGACATCCTTTTTAAATTTAATGTCCTCATTGTGAACATGCCCTGGAATTCATAACTCAGAACTTCAAGCACAGATTTCTCCCCTAACAATGTGTAATCTACGTTCCTTTGGTGTGTTTTTCTGCCTGTTCGTGGTTGTGTCCACATGTGAACTTGATTCCACATGCATCCAGTTTTGCTCTTCTGTCAGTGCTAGCTGATGAAGTTTGAAACATGGAAATCCAAGCGTAATCTCTTATCCTCTCCCTCTGTGATCAACAAACCTGGATCCCAGAAGAACGAGCTGCATACGGTAAAAATTACAGGATGCTGACTCACAGAGTCGCATACGTACATACAAGATCTGTAAACACACATTTCAAACCTGTTTTGATCACAACACTAACTTAACACATAGCAACTTATTGAACACCATCACCACATGTGCAGTCATCTAAACACTCTTGTACCAACACACAACATTTAACAAAAGGAATTTAAATGGGGTTTTTGCAGATTCAACACTAAGCATCTTCTGTATTATGCTCATATCACTAACATGTAATTAAAGAGGAAAGAATAACATTAATAAGAGCATGTATTTGGCACTGAAAGAAATACAACTTAACATTTTGATTTACACCTAAGATATCTGAAAACGCATTACTCACCATTCAGTTCGACTGTTATGTTTTGTTGCTATCCGGCCTCCTGACTAGGTAAGCTAGTTTAACCTCAGTTGTGCATTTGCTAAAGTATCTTGCATCAAAAGTAATCATTGCATAGACTCACTATCAATCAGAAGTTTGGACATATCCACTCATTCAAAATGTATGCAAACATGTGTTCACATTTTTTTATTGCTGTAGTATTTCAGATTAAATTAGACGTCAATAATTAAAGATTTTAGTTGTCATGAGAAGAAAATCTAACATATAAAACATGCGCATCAATTTTCCTGATTTCCCATATGTTTTCGAATGCCCCATTTGATATAGAACTTGTAACAGCATATTTTAACATGTGCGAAACATTAAGCCTATAAATAATCCTCCATGTCAGGCTGTAACAACTTTAAGAAAACACAGTTCTCTCTTTTTTTTTCTAAGTTTGAAAAGCCGCTGAGGTGTTGAGAGAGTTGTGTATATGTAAAAAAAACCCCACCATTGTACATTAAGTGACGGACAATTAAGAAACAACATAAAAACTTTGGCACTTTTGTAGACTATTGTCCGTACATTTGATACTGAGTCTGTATAAATATATCCATGTATATATATTAATATATAGAACAGATACAATAACTCTTCTGTTTATTTTAAAAGAGCCTAAAAGAAACAAAACAATGCTAGAGGACAGGAGGTATTCATTGATATGAGTCCATGAGTCCTCAAGAGATCCTCAAGGGATCTCTGATTTATTTATTTTTATTTTATTTATGTCCATTAAAGAAAATAGCTGGGATTGAGCTGGGATCCATCCATCCATCCATCCATCCATCCATCCATCCATCCATCCATGCTTTTTATATACCGCTTATTCCCAATGAGGTTGCTGGGGTGGGGGCTGCAATGTATCCAATGGGCGAGAGGCGCGGTACACCATGGACAGTTCAGAAAAGCACCAATGTCAGATTTTTTTATTTTCAAATATGTGTGCTTTGTTTGCTTCTCTGGAAAAATAAACCTTTTGAAAATCTATGCATTTTCATCTGAAAGAAATTTTAGGCAACGCTCTACTGGCCAAAAATATAATCAGAAAAATCTGCACATCAAAATTTCATAACAGTTTATGTCAAGTGTGTTCTCACCACTCAGCACCCACAGCATATATACACTTTGAAAGAAAACAGTCACAGCCATGTTATGCTGGAGCTCTGTGATCCGGCCTGGCCCCCTCCCATCTTTGCCCAGGAAGGGACTCTTTTTCTTGGGCTGCTGTAAACCCTCATCCCGGTTCTCCCCCAACCCCCCACCATCTCTGGCTGCGCACAGCCGGCAGGGCTCCCAGTTCTGGACCCACTAGCCTCCACAGATATTTCCTGAGGAAAACATATCACCTCAGGCTAGACCCGTCGGCTCACTATGCTGAGGCAGCAGCAGCCCCAGCCCACAATCCACCACAGGCCTCAACCTCACTCTCCCTCCCTTTTCTGTCTCTTTTCTCTCCCCCTCATTTTGAGATTCTCTTATTCTTTAGGTTCTTAAGGTCCTTTCTGTCTTTTATCATATTTTTAGTGTGTCTACCTCTATATTGTTCTTGAGAACAGAAGATTAAATTACTAAATTTGACAAATAAATGAAGCTAATTATTTTAACCAAAATAGATATGCTAACAAAAAAATCCATCAGAATTTGTTTTTCAGCCTTTGATTGACTTTTTGCCATTTGATAACTTTCAGACACAGTATATAAAGACAAAACTATAATTATAAATGCTCCTCTCTCTTTTTTTTCTCAAATATGACGGCTGTTAAAGACAAGATAAGACCTCTCTTTCGGTGAGCCATCCCCATCCTCCAGTATGAATTAACATCCGTCAACATCTCTGCAAGCTGCAGTGGAGAGGAAGGACCCGATGATGTGTTTTATGTGGGGAAGGAGGGTGGGAACCCGGAGGTGGAACAGTAAAACATAGAGGACATGTTAAATGTATTGATACCATCACCCCAGGAAATCCCCCATACCCAACATGTTCTCATCTCCCTCTTTCACGTCCCATCTGTCTTTCCCGTATCTCACATGTATTTATTCATTTTATTGTTTTGATTTTTACCTTACATAGATTTGAGTTAATGCTTTTACTGTGGCACCATTCAAATCTTCATGATAAATCTAAGTCAAAGTACTTTTTTCAGTGAGTATTTAGAATAATTTCAAAATGCTAAAAAGAATGTAGATTGGTGAAAACCTGTGCACTGTATGCAGAGTAACAAAAGAATCTTATATATTAATGGATCTTAATGTAGAGACTGGTCTTTAGTCATCAACCCCATTATCACTTTTTTGTCACTGTAAACTTTGCAACTCTGCAGATTGAAAGATTTTACGTATATTTTTAATTCAGACATATTTATAGTAGTCCACCAAAATCTGACATGTTGCAACCGTTAGAGATGACACTAATATAATATAAACGTGTACAAATAAGTTTGCGAACCCCAACTGAAGGAGGTTGTAGAAGTCAACTCAACACATTTGAACCCATATCCTATGATTAGGTTGTCATTGGGTCATATAGAGTATTACTATTGTGTATTCAAATAGAAGAATAATTGAAAATCCATAACATATATCATGCCATGACTGATTTTTTTCTTTCCACAATAGCCATTTAATTTAGAATCCAAACTCTTGTGTTTGACCCAGGTCTAATTTCCACCTAACTCTATCGGTCAGGGCAGAGGAAGTCAAGGCAAAAATATCCATTACAGCTCAGGGTCTTTCTCAGAGTGTGCCAGGACAATCCCACTTAGCATGAAGGATGACTCTATCTGTCCACAGCCTCATTTTGCTTGTCCAAATGCCCCCGATGGCCCATGCCTACCTGTCCATCTGCTGCTGTCATTGTTTGTGGGGATCTAATCCCATGAATGATAACTGATTTAATTGAAGTTGAGGAATGGAGCAATTTTATGGAACATAAATCATAAGTTGATGAAAGTCAGAGGAATTCTGTGGAAACTTTACGGGTCAAAAGGCAGGATAAGCTTAATCTGAATTTGATGGATCAACAAAGATGTTTGACATCAAATCATTTTTATCAAAATAAATTTATTTGAGCATTGATGTTACAGAGGTATAACCAGCAAGACAGACTTTATTGGGAATTTACGGCATACTGTACCTGTATTTCTTTCTGTCTGTGAGGGGCTTTATTAGGTAAAGATATGGGGAAATAATCAAAGGAATCCTTTTGTATTTGGTCTATGAGTATTCTATCATACTTGTATATACATGTAGGGCGAGCCTTCATTTGTTAATTTAATGTAATAAACATGAAGGGATTCATTTAGTCTATATCACTTGATTATATTCTATTTGGTGTCTTAAGCATAGATAAGCACTTAAATTGCAATCAACACAGTGCAAAGACACGTTAAAATCGTGTAACAGGAAATCCCAAATGAGATCCTGCTTGATGGATACGTTCCAATGGATTTCTCACAGGTTACAGATAGTATGTTAAAGTATGTCTGTGAATCTGGTAACATAGGGTCCGGACAATCAAAGAGAAATACTTTTTATGCTGCTTCCAAATATACACTCCCTTCCTCGCACAGTGAAATAATGACAGGTTTGGCATGGGATTTTATGTTGCAGCCAGACTTGGCAGCCTTATTTAAAGATATAAAAATTAAGCCTTGAAACAAGAAACCAGTTTTAAAATCCACATACCTTAGTTTCTAGGCAAACGTACAAAATAAATCTTTGCTTCTTTCATAAATTCCACTTACTGAAAGTGAGGATAGATAATCAGGCTAAAAACAGGATGCAATTCTCAACAGGTTTGACAGTTTCCTGATAACTCTCTGCACCCCTGCATATATCCCTTTATTAGTATAAAGTTACACACTGTACTACACACTCTCCCTTTTCTCTGTTGGCTATTGCATCTCTCTTCCTGTTTGTCTGCAAATTCAGTAGGCTATGTGTGAGTAGAGGAACATGAAAAAAGAGGAAAACTCAACACTGTATTCCATTCCAAGTTATGGGTTCACTTCAGGGATGACACATGGAGAGGGCACAAAGGTCAAATTTTAGGAAGTGTGGTTGTGGAGGCAAAGAGCAAAATAGGGCGACATGAAACACAGAGAGAGATGAGATAATCTTCTGTAGAATGGATGGAGATGGCATCTAAGAAGACTTCAGGTATTACAAGCAAGGTTAGTGCCAGATAACAAGTGAAGGAACACGATTAAGGAAATCAAGTGGAAAAAGCAAACAGGATAGGAAACAATAGGGGGAAAGTTGTGAAGTTTTGAAGAGACACAAAAAGAAGGTAGAAAGAAATAGAGTTAGTAGGGTGTATGCTGCCAGGATCCAATTTCCACATTCTTCCTATCGCCCCACCTAAATCCTTAATTGTGTGGCCACAGAGAAAGTACTGCAGAGACCACAGTGCTGCTGCTTGCTGGCGTTTAGCTGCCGAAAACCTTGCCGTTTGAATTGGTCAGCAACCCAGTCTGCATGCGACTGAGGTTTGGGAGAGAGCAAGAGAAAGAAAAGGGGATGAAAAATAACACCAGGAAAAAAAAGAGCAACAAATGAGAGAAAATCCTTTTCGGAATTCCAGCTTGGCAAGGGCAACTGAGAAAATAAATATGAACATTACTGCAAATCAAATCTCCACCACACCATCAGCATGTCAAATGTTTTATGGAGAGAGAATGGCGCCTAACATTTTTCAAATCACTCACGAATAAATAAAAAAAAGCTTTACATTTAAATATATTTTGTTACATGGAGTGAAACAATAGGAAACAGCTGGAAGTATACCAAACAGAGCTTAACCATAATAATATGTAAATATAATAGTACAATGAAACATGGTTCAACCGTTTTCATGAGTAAACACTATACAGTACAAAGATTAGTGCAATGTATGTTACTCTCTTCTGTAGCCAAACGATAACTTCCCTTTTCACAGACATTGTGGAAGATCTTAGCTCCAGTCACATAGACCACAAGAAGAACAACAAAGATAGGGATTGAAATATTCTTGTTTGACCTCACCTTTAACACAAACATCTGAAACGAGGACACTGAGTCTTTTCATGGCCACAGCCCAGCATTTATGTGGGTTTGTGTTTTGGGAGTGTTCATGATATTAGAATGAGTGACCTGAAATTAATGTGGAAGAATGGGGTCTCGTTGTCTGCGAGATAGAAAACTCAGCCAGAACATCATTTTCATAGAGGATGACAGGCCTCAACCCACCCCACCCACATCCCAACCACTCCATC
Organism: Menidia menidia; assembly: GCA_907169785.1. NCBI lineage: Eukaryota > Metazoa > Chordata > Actinopteri > Atheriniformes > Atherinopsidae > Menidia > Menidia menidia. Next base: position 15,411,710 of record CAJRST010000002.1, on the reverse strand, counting down.
CGACATGCTGTCTCTGATCAATAAACCTCTATTTTCTCCCCCACACAAGGTTTCCCATTCAATACAGCTGCCACTGGCTTTAAAAACATAGAAGCATGATCCATTTATTATTGGCTGCTACTATGATCTATCTGTTCACCCCGCTCGCACCACCACCCCACCGCTCTTTATGTTGCTGCCTATTGGGAAAGCAGGCATCTCTTTATTTCCTGCCCATGCTGCTTATTGACAGGCCATCACTAAACCCCATCATTCACAGCACACGGTACATGAGTGCAAAGATATACGGCGTATTGTTTGGAACTGTATGCGATTTGATTGTTCGATGTTTATGTAGAAGCAGGTTTTGCATTAAATATGCTTCACCGGGAGTAAAAACTTTAAGTATCATCTTTACTAGTTTGAATAATAACGTTTAGTCTTATATTTAAGATGACAACAGCAACAGGATGAAAATATATTGTAAATGTTTTATGCTGTAGCTTACAATACCATAAAGAACATGGTAAAAGATTTTACTGAAAATGCAACAGAGATTTTTTTTATTTTTCAGTAAAGTTTTAAAGTATTTGAAAAAATGCATACAGGAATGAACTTTTCTACCATACCATACCACTTTACAATTTACAACAATGTGGACAGACAAAGGGTAAGAAATAGCAAAAAACACAAGATAAAAAACTCCAAGAGGTAAGACAAAGTAAATGACCATTTATGTCTCATTGTAGGTTGAAGGCCAAGCAGTAAAAGTGTGAGATTTAAAAAAAGTGAGCAAAGAAGGCTTTCTCAACCTAAACCAAAGAGGGTGAGATGGTTCCTACAGATGCTGCAGATCAAACAAATAAACTGGGTCGATATTGTCAAAAGTATGGATCACTAGGTACTTTTTCTTGATAAAATGGCATGATTTTTTCCCCAAATGACCACAGCTGTAAAAAGCATGAGCTTGTCAAGTTTAAAACAAGCATCCATTTGACATGTAAATTTATGAAGCGTAATAATAATAATAATAATAATAATAATGATAATAAAGTATTGCTTGCACACAGGAGGAGTTATACTTAATATCTTCTTTCTTCAGTTTGTGGTTCAGCTCGGATTCACACGTTGTTTTTCGTTAAAACCTACAAAAAAACAGAGAAAAAAGAACTGTTATCTAATAATTTAATCATAACTGTGTGTCTCATGGAAAAATTAACAACCAACAGTCAACACGTAAAGAACTTTCAACAACACAAAGATTTCAAGCAGCTTTTATCGTGATTGGAATTAGGCTTAAATCATAATAATTAGAAGCGAATATCTATCTTGAAATATGACCTTAATGATCATGTGTTTAAATTAATTCAGGATATAAGTCATTTAATAAATGAAATGTGGTTTAAGATTTGGGTTAGGGTTGAGAAAGCGATCTAGCTTCACAGTAGTGTACCTTGATTTGATTGCTCTTTGCTACATTTTAATTCATTATAAATAATCACAGACGTACAATATATGAGACACAGTGTTTTTTGTAAACCCAAAGTAGCTCACCATTTTCTCCAGAGGATGAAGACGTCAGCTTTTGGCTGACACAGTTCCAGCTCCACCTGACCACTGCAACTGGAGGTCTTCATTAAGGTGGTCCTCAGCATGCCAACTTTTACAAGCTGGACAGAAATGTACATTATCACATCATAGGACCAAAGAAGCCGACTCACCACGGTCTATAAATATGACACAGTTTTTCTCTTCCACTCGCAATTAGTGCCAACTTGCAATGACCTCATCTTATTTCCAACCCATGGAGTGGTCTTAAATATGGATGCCAGAGGATATAACACTGCGAAAAAAAATTAATTCAGTACGGAAGCCAAAAACTAAATAACCATGTGAAACAGTTATATCTTGTTAAAGGAAAGTAAGAAATTAAATTCAGTAAATGATTGAGGAAAGAAGTAGCAAAGAAGTACAAAAAAAATATCTTGTGACACACACTGAAACGTCACCTTTAAACTTGCTTACCACAGGATGTTTTGACTGGTCAGCGGAAAAAGACGAAGGCGACCATTTTGTCCAGATGATGAATGGGCTGGGCTGACAGGTCACTTCTCTTTCTCTTTTTTTTAAATCCTCCTTCTCCTTCCATACTTTCCCCTTCCTCCTCCCAGCTCATGCCAAAGCCACCATTTGTTCCCTCTTACTGTAGGCCCGGCGACGTACTCCACCTGGTTACAGATTTATCAGCGTCTGCGGAGGTAAAATGCTTCAAACCCCCGGCACAATCCACAGACCCACTGGCAGGAAGATGAGAAGCGTCATTTATTTCTTGTGGGATCCCTGTAAAGAGTAACTCTTACATATCTCCACAAAATACTGTGCCTTTTTCTCACATTTGCATCCATACCAAAGCTAGAATAGTTTATGGCTTATAGGGAGAATAGCCTACAGAAAAGCTATTGTTTACACCCTATAGTCAAGAAACTTGTTAAATATCTGGTTCGAGGTTTGCAGTGACTAGTCCACAGGTGTAACACACCAAGTCTCCACTGCCTCCCCGAAGTGCCACAAAACCCCAAAAAAGGGGACTGTAATTTATCCAGATGCAACCTCACCCAGTGCTTGAGGCCTATGGGTGGTCCACATCACAGGATAAACATTCACAGCCTGCTGTACATGTGAACAGTGCAGAAATTACATTGGGCATGCCTCATATGAATGAACCCTAAGGTCATAAGAAGCTACTCAACTGTCAAACTGAACCCAATGGCTGTTTCACACCTGGCTGACGGAGTGGCTACCACGCAAAAAGACATGATTCAGAGCAGAGGGAACTCCATCCAGAAAATATCAACCCTACTTTTGTCAAGATGTCTGCCAGAAAATGGGCTCGCCAACCCTCTCTCTTTCTCTCTTCCTCAGATCAGCTAAATGTGAAGTGACTGCAGTTGTCCTGCTTGTTAGTGTTGCATCTCTCATATCAGGCATTTAACTCACTGCGAAAAAAGCAAGTTCATGAATAGCAGTGATTTTCTCAGGAAGAAATAAAAGAGAAAATCTTTGTATCTCTCATAAAGAATATCTTTTTTAACACAAAATAGCTATTTAAGCTGTCAAAGCAAAAATGTCCTAACTTTAAAAGGTTTTTCAGAGCCACATAGTAAAACTAACATTTAATTGTGAAATGTATGACAAATATTCATGTGTGGTCAGTTGAAAAAATAAGTGCGACGAGAAATCATATATACTTATATCAAATATCTTTGATTGTTTGTTTCTTTAACAAAATGTGGAAAAATAAACAAAAAAGTATAATTGACAAGTAAAGTTTCATATAAAGTTCTCCTAAGTTGAAAAAGTTTAGCACATATAAGCAGAGCACTAAATTTGGTCTAAAATTCAATGAGTCATGATTTAGTTGCACATGCATTCTATTTGAGAGCACACTTCACAGACCCTATTTTGGTAAACTACGATCTACGTAAGTCTGATTGTGATTTTGAGCGCTATCCACAAATAAATTAAAAGAGTTTACTAGCGTATATGGACAACAAGCTCTGTGGCTTTTAAGTTCATATTCTCGGAAAGGAAAACCTTTACCTCATAAACAGTAAACATTAGGTGGCCAGTTGAACAATTTCATCCTTTATTCAGGCATTTGCAATCATAACGCTGTTCTCGTTTTCAAACCTGTAATCTAATGCAAGTTATAATCCTGATCTATACTGATTTGTGTAGCTTTTAACTGTTTTAAAAATTATTCTGGCAGTGAGAAAAGCATTTTATAAAAAGAAAACGAAAAACACAAAAAGTAATCATTCATGTTAGTCTAATATTTGTGATCATGAATCCCCCATCCATTATAGATAAGTGCTATTTAAAGTGCAACCCCTGTCTTCCTCCCACCCTCTGTGCTTTTGTGTCCCCTTTTTGTTAGGTTGAGAGATTAAAAGGTAAGAACAAAAGAGCATAAATTTCCAGGAGCAAATTCCTGCAGTCAAAGACAGGAACCGACCACAGATAATGTTTCCTAGTGTCTACATGACCAAACATTATGCCACAGTTAATGGTTAGGATCTCTGTATTTACTCTCCATTAAGTCTCACACACATAGCAACGTACAAACACACACACACACACACATACTAAAGCCGCCAAAATGAGCAAGTGACCTGTGCATCACCCACTTCAGTCTGCCACTTAGAGGTAAGTAAACACACACAGAAACATGTCACCAAAAATTATACTGGGGAGGTAAGTAAACGTGCACACGCTGGACTGGAGCAGGACTTTATCAAGAGAGAACAATGCCCCATGCCCCTTTCCTCTTTTAGAACCATAAAACAGCTCTCAGTCTATTCACCTGCCTGACTTTATGGATCTCAGAGCTGCAATTAGGCTTTATTAGCCATTCCCCGAGTAACACAGCACAAGAAATGCCCTGACTGAAAAGCAGGACATTGATGAGAGGTGTCAGCAGCACCTGTTCAGACTGGAAAATACGATCATAAATGTTTACATCAGGTGTTATGTTCCATAAGAACTTCTAAAAATAATTAATAATCCATCATAACATAGAAATTGTGCACACATTATACATTGGTGATTAGATTGGGAGCTATTTGTTTCAAATTTAAATTCCAATGCAATGAAGTGAATGTCTTAATGTGATGTATATTCGTAGGGGATGAAATGTGTATTTCTGTGATGGTTAATCAGTTGTTCCGTCTCATTAACACACTGTTGGATGACATGGCAGATTTGTTTGAAAGGGCCAAGAGTTGGATAAAGGGAAAGGGGAATGGTCTATTGGGCAGAAGTGTTAGTGTGTGTATGTGTGTGCACGCTTCCATATGCACATTTTGTCAATGGCCAAGGGTCCGCAAGAGGGGATACAATGTGTCTGTCACAAGTGACCGCTCAGCGACCACGAACAGCAGCCGACCAGCTATGTGTGTGTGTGTTTATGTGCATGTTAAAGGCAAATGGGGTGAGAGCAGTCTATTCACTCTCACACCCCTTCTTTTTTTTCTCCATCCAGACTGTCGCAGCCAACCGCACGCTAACCCCAGGGTCGCCACAAGTGTGTGTGTCTGTCTATCTCAGGTGAGAGTATAAAGCAGTCAAAATGACTTGCAGTAATCCAGCACTCAGCCAGGTAAACAGCACTTTGAAAAACAGAAGAGTCCAATGTGTGTGTAGGTGTAAAAGCACATCTGTCGTGAATGACCGCACATTCACCTGGTGACAGCTGAACCTTTAGAAATGCGTTCCTGCTTTGAGGGAAGTGATTAAAAACACTGACATTAATAGTTTTGGATTAAAAATAAATGATCAGAGCAATTCATTATCTTGTTAACCTTTTTTTAACCATAAGATTGTTTTGTAATGAGTTATGTCTAACACGTGATTTGTTGGTTTTCATCAAGCACCAGGTTTTCTATCCCAGTAACATAGAAACGTGGGTAGAAAGATAAAGATGACAATTTCACAGAAGCTAAATTAAATTCTACAAAGTTTAAATAGTTTAGAATTTTTATTTTATTTTGGAAAAAGGCAATTTTACTAGAAAGTAACTCAAACCTTCCAATCCTGAATAGGCTATTTATTCTTCAAATTCAATCCTAGTGTAATTTGAATTAATCTGCAACATCTTAAAAACTCATAACTTTTAGGAATTGCAGATGTCTTGTGCTTTTCTCCACTGTTCCCTGGTCAAACATTTACAGTTATGTGAAAAGCCCCAATTACACATGCATGACAAGAGCAACACGTCTGTTTGAGAAGAACAATGGCACGAGCTGATATTCCAGCTGCAGATGTTTGTGTCTTTCAGGCTCCCCTTTGGGAAGCTCCACCTGCAAATTTCACTGGATGAAGCCAAAGCTTGCAACTGTAAACAAGTGTCCACTCATAGGAAAGTGTAAAAGACTTGATGGGGTTTGTTAATCACACCGTTCCTTTGCATGAACAGCACATAAATAGTCACACATTCATATAAGTACTGCATTTACACTCATGGTTTGTTGTTCTTTGGTTGCAAACTAAACATCTGACATTGCTGCTGTGTACCATTGTTCCACTTGCTTGCTTTTGAAAATAGAAGCTTATAGGAAGCAATGAACAATGACTGTTACATGACCTGCTAATGGATGTAACAGTCGCTCTGTGATTTTTATGTGTGTATGATTGCAAGCGTGTGGTTAAAGAGCAAGACACAAGGACAAAAAAGTGACAAACCTGACAAAGAATCTGAATGCAGATACAAGCTTTTGTGGAGTCCTCGGAGCACATATGTACATATGTGGAACGCGAGGTATATTTGGAGCACCATCACGCAAGGTAAAGAAAACATATGGTCTTTAGAGTGGCACAGCAGCTCTCGGGTCGCAGCATGCTTTCCTTTTACTGAAGGACATAACATGAAATGGGCCATATCTGGTATGTGTATTGTGATTTAACGTCCACAGCTTTAATTTAGGCTTTTATGGTACTGACTTCTTCTTGTATAAATGAATCCACAGTCTGTGTCTGTGTACTTAACTCTAAATGATCCGCATAAGAGGTACAACCAGAAAGTTTCAGTGGTCTGCCAGTAGATAACAGTTCCTAAAGAAAGGCTTGGAAAAGGTTCAAGATGCTGGCAGATTAATTCTTATGTTGGACCGGTGCATATATGCGCGTGTGTTTGTGTGTTTGTGGATGGAGATGTGGCCAAGCTGTGTGACTCACAGTTACCACAGCATGTATTCTTGGACATTCTCTGGGGGATGATGTTTATACTACGCTGAATTGTGTGTGTAAGTGGGCCTCCTCACCACCACCCCATCCTTCCCCTCACTCAAACTCTCATTTTCCATATTTAACGTTTCATTTTGTACCTTTTTTTTCCATTCCCCTTCTTCCCCCTCTGCCATATTCTGCATGTGCAATTTCAAGAATGCAATTAAAATGGACACCTCTTCATAACAAACATGGGGAAAATCCTGATTTTAGGTCTGTGTTCTCCACGTATCTTTTCCCTGGAAGTTCTCTTTAGATTATCTCTTACAGCAGTTTTTAGGAGAAGCTGACTTGTAAAGCAATTTCTCATATAGTTACCTTGAGGCACTAGAGTTTCTGGCTGTAGTTCTGAAATTGGAATGTTCTTAAGCGACACGTCAAATATATTACACTCATTAAGCGATTATGTTATATAGAATTGGGTAACAAAATATTTTTTTAGAATGTGTAGTGATGTCTCAATAAACTACCATTAGAGGCTGTGCACTTTATGATATGAATTTGACAGCTCTGTTGAAGAGTATCCTTCGAAGAACCAGGTCTTCTTTTGTAAAATCTGACATTGGTTCAATGTCCGAGATGGGGGTCTATAATCCCACTTTAGGTCAAGTCAGTAATTCTAATGTACAATTGCAAGACTTCAATTTATTGAGTTTCCAGAATTAGTTACTTTCATATGTAGAAGGTTGAAAATGTTCTTAAAGAGCGGTCGTTCATTTCACCTGATGCTTAGGTTTTCCCAGCCATTCACAACAGAGACAATCAAACCACTCAGACAGTATCAACACCCTCCACTTAAGGTCATCAGTGGCAATCTTGCAACTGGGAAAAGTCTACACAAACATGCATCTACGCTCTCTCTCTCTCTCTCACACACACACACACACACCTTTCTCTTGTCAAGGGAGTCAGTCTTTGTTTGATCCTCGTAAGGTTTATCTCCTGAGCCCAAATGTCAACACATGCTGTTGACAGACTCAGTTTCCTCCAATAATCCATTGACTGACTACATCTAAAGACCTGCAGAGCACCAGTTTGACCTGGGGGCACTAAAGAAAGTCAAAGGGACAAAGATATACTCTGGTATTATAGAATTTTAGAGAGACTATAAGAAAAGTGTGCTTCAAACTACGTCTAGATCAACTATTTGTAAGTTGTTAATTGAACAGGTGCATACTTTGATTTAATTAACCTTGTCTTTAATGTAAGGAAGAGCACATTCACTTTAAAAACAGGTTCAGTCATTCAACTATGATTGTTTCTGCCATGAAACTTAAGAATACAGGCTTTCGAGAAGCATCCACAAATGATAATTGCATAAACTATAAACTGGGTCTCCATTTCCAATCTCATGTCAGAGAATAGTATTAACAGATTGTTTTACAGCCTCTGCATTCCCCGGCAAAAATATTTGACCCATGATTTTTTTGTTTTTTTTAAATCTATATCAACATCAATTTCAAAACTGGACGAATGAAGCCCTCTGTTGCTCTCATTTAACATTTTTCTTGTTTTGGTTGTTTGTTTTTATATCAGGAAAACTGTGTTTACGCCACAAGGCCACCTTCTTTGTTTTGTTTCATAAGTTGCCGCTGTACTCTTTGGCTTCTGCAGTATTGTTAGAACAAATGACTGTTTACATTACACTTTAAGCGGAGAAAATGAGCCATGGATGTGGGAGAAAAGTGTGCATGAGTAAGCGTGTGTTTCAGTAGGTGGATGCAGAGAAGTAATTTCCTGGTTATGAATAGGAATTGCATGCAGGTGATAGTTAAATGATTTACTATAAAATGTTTGTTTAGCTGTTATTGATCAGATCAGGCATATATATCAACTCAATTAAAAAGTACACACAATGACAATGTTCTCACCAAAGAGTTGTCACTGAAGCAGGTTTAGCATTGTTGGGATTTTGCTGCACTGGTCAGCCTTATAAAAAACCAAAACTTTCAACTTTCTCTTTCCACTCAGCTATTTTCTTCAGGCATTGCATGCCCTTGTAAAAAGGGATGTTTCAGTCATCTCCTGATTGTGCTTTCAAACAATAACAGTACACCACAGAAGTCTTGGAGAGTTGGAAAAACAGTAGGAATAATCGTTTATTATGCAAATATATTCACATTATTGTGCCACACAGTGATGCAATCCTAATGCCGGTTTGTTAGACACATCAAAGACGCCATCTATGCAAAACATTCAGAGGTTGTAGGGCACTTTAAAACATCCTTACCAGGTGATGGGATTGAATATCTGTCCATCCAGCATTGTCCCATCTACAAATAATTTAAGTAAAATAATTCACTTTGATTGAATATGAACAGTGATAAATGCATATAGAATAATAGATTTTCCAATCAGTTTATCGTCAACAATATAAATCTAACACAGCCTATGAATGAATGTTGATTAAACAAAGGGAATTATGCTTAATTTGCTGGTAATGCTCATATATATCTTAATGGCTTTACTAATGTAATGTACTGTATTTGGAAAGAAATTGTATTCCTGGGGATGGAAATGGGCCCACCGATGGACTGGTGACCTGCCCAGGGTGTACCCTGAATCTTACTCATGTAAGATGGGATAGGCTCCACCCCTGGTCTTACATAAGAGTGAATGATGTGGGGTATCCAAAATCGTATTGCCTTTTACTTTTTTGGATTTAAACCATTTTAAGGTTTTGGAAGTATAGTAGGTGCAAACCCAACTAAAACTCACGGATGAATGCATCTTTTTTTAAGAGTACTTTTCATACTATTCAAAGCATAATATTTTCTTGATCATTCAAACCAGGAAAATGTGACTGAGATGATTTGTGGGGCGGCACGTGGTGTGGTGGTTAGCATCATTGCCTCACAGCAAGATGGTTCTGGGTTCAAGTCCCCAGGGGAACCAGGACCTTTCTGTGTGGTGTTTACATGTTCTCCCTGTGTCTGTGTGAGTTCTCTTCGGGTTCTCCGGCTTCCTCCCACTGTCCAAAAACCTTAATTGGTTGATTGGACGTTCCAAATTGCCCTTAGGACTGACTGTGAGTGTGCTATATGTCTATATGTGTAGCACTGTGATGAACTGGTGGACCGTCCAGGGTGTACCCTGCCTCTTGCCCATTGACTACTGAGACAGGGTCCAGTTCCCCTGTGACCCCATTAGAGAATAAAATGGATGGATGCAGATTGAAAATATGCCCATTCCAGAGACTAGGTTGGAAATTTTAAATGGAGGTCAATGGCAACTATGGTGTCTTTAGTCTGCCTCAAGTGGACATGTCTGGAACTGTAGTATTTCAAACTCTGGCCCTATTTTTCAGGGGCCACCTCTAGGTTTCAATCCAAAACAGTAAACATAGACTGCTTTGAAACTGATTATATTTTCAGTGTTCTCTGACTTTAAACTAATTCAAGAATAACACCTGGATTCCAAGGCTTTAAACCCTTAAATAGTTGTAGATTATTTTTTATAGCCAGTTTGTCTCTGTGTATTTGCTAATCAGATAACACCCTACATGGAAGTGTAATTCAACAGTTGATTGGTCTAAAGTTTGAGCTGTGCTGTTGATACAATCTGACATACAATTCTTTTAACTGACCTGTGCCACTGTAACAAATGTCAAAATCAGTCAGTCTTCAATCTTGCTCTTTTAACCATTTTAAGTTGGCGATCTGACTTTTTTTTCGGCCTCAGTGCTCTTTACCTTTCACCATATTATCCTTTTTCTCTATATGGGTTAATCATTCCACTGAAGCTATCTTGCCAGAGAAGGTCTTATCAGCCTCTGTGTCATTTTATAACCTAACCTGCAGCCTCAATCTGCCCAACCCCCATTCACTAGCCCTGCCTCACAGTTCCCTTGTCATTCTCTGATTCCAAATAATCCTGTTTTAACTAAACCTATCCCATCCTTAAAGCTTAATGGTGATTGGCAGGTGTCTTGATCACTGACAGAAAAGAGGCTGACCTGCAGGGTCAACAAATTATAGTTTAGAAAAAAAAAAGATGTCCATCCATATGTTAAAACTGATACTAATCACTGGTTTAATAGCAAGTTAAGTTTTATTGATTTACTTCAAACCCATTAAAGCTTAGACTCATTTTCATCATTTTGTGTATACTGATTTGTTGTTACCAAATTAAAAATAACGGTCTTAAGTAAAGGAAAAAGACAAGAGAGGAAAATTAGAATGGGGATAAAAATGATCCAAGAGCGATACACAACTGTATGTTTGGCCAAGTAACAGGCATTTTTTTGGGACTCATTTCTTTATGCAGATCACCCAGGCTAATCCTTTTTAATAACGTTTCACATCTTTCATATATTTGTTGAACCTTCACACATTAAATTATGCCTAGCTTTCCTTTTGAATTAAAGTTTTATCTTTGTGGAATGTTTTTTTTCCAACAGATTTTGAGTGAATTTTGTATTAGTGAAGAAACCTGACAGTGAGCTCAGTCTTTTGAGAATTGCAGCGATGCAGAGGAATTCATAAATATTTCACTTAGAAATTAAACGTAACCCCAGAAAGGCATGTTTCTGTCATTGTTATAACATAGTAATGAAGTCGATGCCATTTAAATGTAACCTACTACGTTTTCCACTAACACCCCTGTTGTATGTGCGTGGCTGTGTGTAGTGCGCCCTTTGCGACCTCTCAGATGTGTCTTTTCCTCTTTTCCGCATATCCCAGTGCATGTCCACTAAGGATACGCTTTGGCAACGTGAGCAAGTACCCCTTCGTCAGGACGTAGTTGTTTAATTGTTTCCTATGTTTGTGTATTTCATTTTAAAGAGAATAAATACCTCGAATCTGACAGCAGATTATGTATTGATCCCACAGCCAAGTTGGCCTGATAATAAATCAGAGGTTAAGGTGTCATTTATTGCATAATGTGATGTTTTTTTTGTCTAACGTTAAGACTGGGGTGGACGCCACTTCCTACAACTGCCCAGAACTACTATTGCTGCTTAGATATCGCATCAGCATTCAATGAGACAGCAGGAATAGGAAGAAATGTAAGATTTACATCGATACATAAAAGCTTCCTTTATTATAAAATCCCAATGCAGTCATGGATGAGAACATCATGTCAAAATAACGTGGCCACAAGTCAGAGTATTCGCAGTAGATTTATGACTAAAGAAAAAGACAGAAGCGTGCGTGCATGTGCACAGCATATTACAGTTTCACACGCTTCAGTCCACATACCTTTGCATCTTAGCTTCGCACCCCCTTTAGCGCATGAGTCTGGTCTCACGTGAAGTTGCATCACTTCTCTTGATTTCCTCGTTTCTCTCTCCGCTTTTAAAGTCCGTCATTAACGGGATTTAACAGCTGAGATTTCATAAAGACACAAGTGGACGGTTTCAGGGCGATGTGTTCCGGTCTCCCCCGCCTGATTGGAGCAAATAAATATGATGTCAGACGACCGCATGCGCCCCGGATTGGAGAGACCGGAGTAAACAAAGCGGCGAGGAGGAGGAGTAGGAGGAGTACAGGTCTCCACATCTCCAGACAGTCCGACCGACTCACTGAATCCGACTTTACGCACAGGGGAGGGCTAGCCCGGCGGCGCGTGCTCGTCTACAAAAAGCTGAAAGTTTCTGTGACAGTCTCGCGCTAATTGGTGACGCGTTGTTAAGCCTTTTGGAAAAGAAAAAAAGGGGACACTTACCGTCGTCTTTCGATCCGGACGTTGCGCAGGTTTTACATTTAGCCAAAGTATAGAGTTATTATCCAACTCAGCTCGCAGCTATTTCTTATTCACTACTAGATTAAGGGTTCATATGTGATCTTCATGTGATCTTACGTTGTTTTAACTTGCTTATTTATTTATTTATTTATTTGGTAGTTGTCGTTTTTTTTTTCTTTCCAAAATGATATTTGAAAAATTAAATCAGGGAAGTTGAACCATAGTAGACAGCAGGACGCGTGTTGAGAAAAAAGGCTAAAACTGTTAGAATCAGGACCCATCCTCACCATGGTTCGATAATCGGACGACAGGGAAGCAGAAAGTGAGAAAAGAAACAACAACCAAACAGCACCCAAAAAGAGCTTTGGGACACTTCGAGGTGTGTTTGTGTCAAAGTCTGCCTGACACATCCAGGTGTCCCGCCGAGCGGTGCGCAGTGTCCAGCTCAGGCCGGCAGTGCTGACATGCTGCCCAAAGTCGAGTCTGAATCCCTGGGACTCACTCGATCGTATGGGGAACAGGGGCACATGCCAAGGAACATGCAAGGTAAGCGCCTTCATTGCTCTGAATCCCCCTTCAACCTGATTATACAGCAGTTTCGTGAGTAAAAAGTTTGCGGACTAAAGTGAGCTGAATGCGTAAGAGCATGCACAAACTCTGAAAGGAGCGCATCTCCGTTACACGGAGAACCGAGGTAGACCAAGAACAGCGCAGTCCTGAGTGATATAAAGGAAATTAAAACACCGTGATATTGAGTTTGTATGCACCCCTAAACTTAATTCTAATGTAAAGACTTTATGGCACCTCGTTCCACCTTGGAAACAGTTTTAACGTGAGATTGCGCGGAAGCCTATTGCGTAAAAACAGGGTGACAGAGCAAAAGTGTTCTGGGTATTTCAGCTTCTCCAATTCAGTTTTTATATTTTTATAAATATACAACCTTATCAGAAGTACACAAGTGACATCGTTTTCATATACATTCTTATTAGAGGGAATTGTTGCCTGCTGATTGAGTCGTTTAAACTGCAGAGTTAAGGTTTTATCGTAAATATGACCAAATATTTCACGCCGGACTGGAAAAGTTTAATCTTCTAGTCTGCAAACCCAATCTCATCTAACGACAATATAAATCATTTTACACGTGTGCAAGGAAAATAGCTCAATTATATGTTTATCTTCTTAGTGTATGTTCTCTAAATTAAAGTTTTGTAGATGATGCCTTTTTTCTTTTTAACCAAAGTAACATTACTATGCCATAATAATGTGAAACAAAAAGTAAATTTGTCTGATACTTATACTTAATTTAACAGAGATAACTCAATTGGTATTTATTTTATATTCCATAAGTCTTGATGTTTGTGCCACATAAATTGGAAAGAGTTTTTCCCCAAAAAATCAACAGCATGGTTATGGTTTTGAAAAATGTCCACTGCCTGAGCACAACCTTAAATGCACTTGTACGTTTTTCAAACTGAACATAATTATTCAAATTCCCTCTTGCATACATTAATATATTTTTCTTGATCTTCCTGGAAAGAAGACTACATACCCAGCAGCGAACATTTAAAGACAGCCTCTCTCCTTTATACCCAGCATGTCATTCCATTGCAATAATCAATTAACCCGGTCTGGTTTATGAGACGTTGATAACATATCCACACTAAAGGCAAAGGGGTGCTTTGTCGCGGGAGTCCGTTAACTATTTTTTCAGAGATTTAAAAGGCAAAGAAGCTGCGAAGAAAAAAAAATAGATTTAAGTTGATTTGGAATCACCGTGCTTGACGAATGTCTTTTTGTGGGTCTGTATAAATCAGTGACGATCGTTTTCTGCATCTACTGCAGCATTATTTTTAACTGAGAAAAATCTGCATTCACACTTAAAGCCGCCATCAGATAAATGCTCTGAATGCAGTTAAACTATTACTGTGCTTTACTTAAAAACATATATTGCATGGATTTATCCAGACTATGACCCTTTATTAAAGCGATAATTTTTTTTAAAGACTAGATCAAACAGAAAAGTTCATTCAAAGCATGAAATGACGTGGATCAAGCCTGAGAAGCAAAAAAATTGATTTATTTTCGAAAATGGGGCCATCTAAAGAGAATACCTTTTTTGTGAACCGGTGCTTCTCCGCAAACATATGGCCAGTTAATATTTTTTGCTCTTTATCTGTCCCCAAATCTGCAGTGACCGAGCGTCATTTAAACACACCCTTTCGTGCGCTTTAAAACAACAATTAAGTTCAGAGATTGAATTTGCTCTAAGCTTCCTTGGAGGGAAAAACGCAAGAGCCTGGTGGAACTTGTTGCTTCAGTTTCGAAAACTCAAGATCCGAGCAAGGCAAGACGTTCACAAACGAGAAATCATGCCTAATTAAAGAATCTCAGTGAGCGGACTGGTGGATTTTTGAAGCAGAAGCCGGAGTGTGTGCGAAGGCCAGTAAAAGGCGTCTAGCTGACAAAATATTTCCCTTTTACAGCCACATCCAAAGAGGTTTTCCCGTTTGATCCTGGTTGCTTTTTTATGATTAGTGCCATAAATGCTTTTGTAACTGCTGTAAATGTCAACCTGACTGTTTACTTTGCGCTGTCACACATGGAGGTATTTTCAAAAACTAGCAAGAGAGGCAATGCGATCTTTAGATATTTTTAAATGCCTATATAGTGTCAATTATATTTAAAATAAAAAATACTGTATTTTATATTTGACCAAAGATTCGACAGTTCATGTCTCTGGCATTCGTCATAATGACTGAGCTTCTTTTAAATAAAATAAAAAGATTTAATCAGGCTGACAACTTTCTACAGGGGCACATACGATACTGCTGCTCCTTTTTGCAAATAATATAAATGCTTTGACCTGTGGCGTTAAGGATTTGTCTTTGAGATGGCAACATTTGTTGGTTTTGAATTTTTTTTCTCTTTCTAATCGCTTGCAGAGTTTAGGGGGTTTGTGTGTCTTCATTTGTCTGTGGGCGGTAACATTTTCTTTTCCAATCCTCCAGTCAAATATCTACGCATTTCCCCCAGCGATTTCACAACTTAGACGCATGCATATTTATGAGGCAGACTTCCGTAAGCCTTAAAAATGGGTTCTTGTCTGCATCAAATTTATAATATATGGCACTACAAGGGGAGAAAATAGTTGCACCCTTTCAACTTGCTACAAAATCATCTGTTCGTTCTTCTCAAACTGAATCTTTAGATGAACGGAACTTTGAAATTCTCACCCAGTCGCGGCGCGGGGTCCCTCGTGGTTCGCCTTGATGGATGAGAGTGGACTTTTGGGGAAAGAGATCGCGAGGCTTTTCAAACCGACTTCTGTGTGTGTGTCCTCCGCAGCTCCCCAGTTAAAAATGATGGACTACTCCTATGACGAAGACCTGGACGAGATGTGCCCCGTGTGCGGAGACAAGGTGTCAGGGTATCACTACGGACTCCTGACCTGCGAGAGCTGCAAGGTATGTCCACTCAGCCTTATAGTGGAAACCTAAAGAATGGTGCACTTGAATTTTGTCTGTGATTTCAGTCACCACAATGTGAAATGCACTGATATGGAAGCGTTGATGTCAATATTTTAACGTCTAAAATATTCCAACAGTTTATTTACCATAGGGTGGTCTGGTGGACCTATATTACAATTTTAATTCCTGTGGTGCGTCAAGGCTCGTTAGTGTTAGGAACAAAATTGCTGATGGTTTGTGGTAATGCCAGTCTTTTTATTCTGTATTTCATATGGAGTAACTTCACTTAGCCTAACTTTTCCTCAGATGTTATTGTTATTCTCTGTAGTATCAGCCTTTTAATGCAGATGCTTGTGAAACATTTTGCACATTGCCTTACTGATGTCCTCTCAACTTTGCGGTAGAGATGGATTTGAATGTATGGATTCATTGAGTCATTTATTTGTTGAAACCATTTTGAATGCAAGGCACTTAAGTTGAACTTTTTTTTGTCCCACGTGTGATTTCCAACAAGTGCAACAGCACAGCGACATTTCTTAAACGTCAGGCCGAAGAGGCCGAGGGTCAAAAATTGTTGTGACTGTTTCTCCAACAAACCTTTCCTGTGAGTGTCAGAAGATTTTTCTTTAATGGAAAGAAACAGGAGTTCAAAGGCATGCCTAGGGGTTTTTTTTCAGTTTTTTTGCAATGACCAGCCATGGAAGTTTGGGGATGTTCTAACCCCAGAGGCAGATCACATACAGTGATGTTTCTGTTTGCACAAGCTGGTGTTCTGTACTGTCTGACTCTCATCACCGGCTCATTAAGAGCTCCACCGCATTGTTGCAGGTTGATTGTGAGGCTATACAGCAAAAGTAAACTACACTTTTGTTTGAACTCTATCAACAACTTACTTGTTCCCCTTTATGCACCTCTCAACAAAGATCTATTTTTTTTTCAGTCATGTGAAGCTGTCAGTGCAAAATTAGGCTCAGACAAATGTCTCTGTGTTAACACTGTTCAGAGTAAAATTGCAGCTCGCAGTATTGATGCGGCATCACGCATTTCTTGCCTATGCGGTCATTATTCAAAGCAGATGTTATAGATTTTATCCCATATTTTGACCTTGAGATGCTGAGCTTTTGCTTGAGGGGAGACGTCAGTGGCATCTCTGCTGCTTCTCAGCCTCAGCACAGACGCCCGTTTCCCAGCTGAGTCGAAGCATTCTGCATTTGTGCACGCGCACGTGTGTCTGTGTGTGTGTATGTGTGTGTGTGTGTGTGTGTGCGTGCCCATGTGTGTGTCTGTGCGAGCGTGCAGGATGTAGATGAAGAGCCGTTTTTATAAAAACGCTGTATATCCTTGTTGAAACATTAATGATATTGATAATTACCTGAAGCCTGTCATTGATTATCTCTAAAATGAATCAGGTTGTATGATCATCAGGACTGGACGGATATATCAGCCTGCTGACACGTTACAGGTTCATTTGGACATTAGATATATGCTATGAGCCAGGGATTTGCAATCTGCCGGTGATTGAGGCTCGACTCTGCTGTTGCAGTCTGAAATAAGTGGTTGGATTTCTTTTTATTTTTAGTAATTCTTTTTATCCTTATATGGGTCCATTTTCAATCACAATACAGTCTTATTTTCAAATCCTTTAACTCATCTCCACTTCTTACACCAGGAGTTATGTTAACCCTCCAGAACACAAGTGGGAGTAGGACACACTATTCATCAGGACGAGATTTTCGGAGCTCAGTGCTCAGCAGCCAGCTTTTTCCTGTGGAACACACAGACTTACACACATGCAAAAGGAAAGTGCAAATCAAATTTACGGCGTAATTGTACGCATAAACACACACATCACCTTTTATTCAAGCTCACCGACAGTTTTAAATTCTGCACGCCAGCTCACATAAAGTAAACATGTTAGCACATCATATCTGTTGGAATACCAACAAGAAGCTCGGCCGCATGTCAAACTGCGTTTTTTTTTTAAGAGACTCGAGCTCAGAGACCAACAGAAGAACAACCTTGTAATCCTAAATTACAACTGCCCAAGCAAATAGTAAGAAACTTTTTTTTTAACCCTTTGTATTAAATTTAGACAGATTGCGAGAGCAACTTTGTAGAGTGATTAAACTAGAGGGGTCTGCATGAATTATATGTTTCAACTTCCTTTTTTCCTTTTCAGTGAATACAGTAAAAATAAATCAATAAAAACATTTCCAGTTTGCTTTTTTTAAAGGCAGCTTTTTCCTTTTGATGATAGAATGAAAACAAGGTTAGGGATTCCCATACATCAGATTGAGGAGGGATATTTTTTGTTTGAATTTCTTATAGCTTTGCAACAGTAAGTCACATGATTTCAGGCTGTTTGTGTTTTTTTTCTAAAGAAAATGTATTTCTGAACAACTGTTAACATCAGCAATGTCTGAAGGCAGCAATCTACTCATGCAGCTTTTGTCTTTATTTGGGCTGTAACTGTAAAAAGATCCTTTCAATGAGATGTTATGCTCTTAATCTCCAGAAAGCATGTATGAATCCTGCGAGGTTCTGATATTTATGGCGCACGCTGAGTGCTAAGTGGAAAAATTGGAGAGAAAGTCTTGTCTCAAGCATGTATTTTTTTTGGCACAGAGTGGTCGATTTTCCACAAGTAAATGTAGTGCTTTCAACCCCTCATCGCAAACCTCTTTTTTGTGTCTGATCAAGCAATGCAGATTGTCAATTAAATTTGTGTTTGGTGGGATATTGACAGCAGCTCACTCTTTTTTTATTTTATTTTAAAGACCAGGTTTAACTATTCTCCTCCTCGGTTATAGATCTGGAATACGTTAATATCATCTTCCTTCGTTTGATTTCCACTGCTGCTGCAGATAATAAATTCCATGTTGTAGGTATGAACCACTGTAATCCCGGAACTGTGAATTATGGATATAATTTATTGGATTCTTGAGACTCGTGTGCCTGTATTTTTCAATAATTAAGAAGGAGGCTGAAAAGATGCCTGCCGAGTAATTCCTGGAGTAAACAGAGAACACCGAAAGTGTAGGAACTAATTTAGATTTAATAAAGGAAAATTACATGATGAAAAATTATGTAATGAAGTTGGTTAATTGGAAGTTGGGTTTTTTTGTGTGTTTAAATCAATCAAAGTTGAATATATGTAGTCATCTTCCTATATACACACATAGATATGAAATACTCTCCAAGTAATGTTTTTTCTAATACAAGTATTGATATTGAGCAAAGTGTCTTCATTGCCTTTATTCTATTTGAGCTTCTATGTGTCTGGAGCTTTATATTGATAGGTTTTTGAAACATCCCGCTGTGCGTGTGTGTGTGTCTATGTGTTTCCATTAGGCTTGTCCCTCTCCATCTGTCTGTGAGTGTGAATGGGCCAATTACCATTGCATTGCAGGGGTCAATCGGGTTGACGTCTTAATTGGTTCTCTCCACAGGGCTTCTTCAAGCGCACCGTCCAGAACAACAAGCGTTACACATGTATAGAGAACCAGAGCTGCCAGATTGACAAGACCCAGAGAAAGCGCTGCCCGTACTGTCGCTTCCAAAAATGCCTCACTGTTGGCATGAAGCTTGAAGGTATGTCTTTTTAATTTGTTTTGTTATTTATTTTTTGTTTATGTTTAGCGCCTGTAATTTGATTAGTCTCCAGCTTCGTTATGAGGTCGTCGTGAGTCACGATGAAGCAGATTATTGTGTTAAAGGTACAACAGTGACTGTGGGTGGTGTTTTAAAATCTGGGATCCCTCAGAATAGATAAATAGGACACAGCTGTTTTCATAAGAGAAAAGGGGGTTCTTACATCCAAAAAAGTAGCAGTTAAAGTCAACACACCATTGTGGTTTCACTATCTTTCTTTAAGTTTCTCAAAGTAGACAGTCAGTACTACTGATGGTGTGAGTGTATTTCTACAGAAAAAGTGTTGTGATGAAAAAGGTTTGATTTATGATCATGTTGTCTAACGTAAAATACTGTTATTATCTTATTTATGACTCCTGTAGCTACATATTTACTTATTGACCTATTTGTTACATATTGTATTTAATTTTTGACAGAAAAAATTTAAAATGAGTTCAGCCATGTTTTTCTCATATTTTCTCAGATAATACTGGAATGTGTAGTTTAAACTTCAACACAGTAAATGTATATAATGTGCTGAACTGCACATCTGTTTTCAGTATGTCAGCATTCAGTTGTTTAAACTTTTTGGCTTTATGGTAAACAGTGATCACTGGTATATAATCTGGAGGTTACGTGACCCATCTGCCTCAGTGCAAAAGCAAATCTGGGCTCTGTCAGTGAGAGCCCATCTCCTTCTGTTAACTCGCAACTGAGCAGAGCTAGGATTCCAGTTAGTCATGGCTTTTCAACTTTCTTTCTCTTTCAGTCTCTCTTTATTTTGGAAACTCAAAAGTGAAAATATTCTTCGAGTGTTAATTTTCAAGTGAATTGCTTCCTCCCAAATTGAAATATCCACCATAAAAAAACCCTGCTCTGACAATATGATTGCAGATTGAAGATTCTATTTATCTAAGTATTTAATAGTGATCGTCTCAGTTATATCCGTTCCAGGGAAACCTTTCATTCAACTCGTGTGATGAAATCTAGCATTGCTTGTTGGTATTTGGGATGGGGTCAGAGGGAGTTGGGGGTATCTGGTAGCCACCATGCACTTAAACTTGCCAGACAAAGTAATAGATAGAATATTAGAGTTGGCCGTGATTCAATAATGGTAATGATGATACTTTTGGCTGGTCATTTCAAGGCCTCTTTGTTTGACTTGAACACAGCTCAGACGCTTCATTTTATTCAGCTATTCAGTAGTGACAGAGCTCCAGAGTGAGAAATAATCTTTCACTGTTCAAAGATTAACTTTAAAATCAGCATTAAATGAAAAGATTTCATCTGAAATTACCTATTTCAGAGTGAATTAGATCCGTGAGTCAGGAAGGTCACCAAGATTTTCTTTTCTTTTAAATAATGGATATATTGTCTCTGTATTTCAATACATTTATATATTGTGTCTTTCGTGTAGTTTCTCATGACGAGATGGAATTTTTTTACACATTTGTAGTTAGCTAAACTAACAATTCCAGGTCCCTTGAAATGATTGCATACAACCGAGATAAGATAAGTTAAAGAAACTGGACCCTGAGAGGTTGAAAATAAAACAAAGACAGCCCTGACAGAAATCCTGCAGGAGGCTGCTGCCTTTGCCTGCCATGTGCGCTTTAATTAATTGCTGTTAATTGTGAATGGCCGCTGGGCAGAATGTCCTGGCCTGTCATTTTCAAGCTGACACGGGCGGGGAGGAGGGTTAGTGTTTGATTTGTTTTGCCGGCGGTAACTTTCCGCTCGGGGGCAAGACGGGCCCTGCAGCACTCTGTCAGGTGCCAGAAGCTCTGGTGGGCGACTCCTGCCACAACCAGTAACTACCTCCCACACACAGAGGCTGACACCCCTCACCACACACACACACACACACTCACACACAGGGCAATACGCGCATGCACAAACACCTCTCCCTGTTAAACACACAACATTTATTCATGAGAAAGCCTCAAAAGTGTGTTTTGACGGCCACAGGCACAAGGAAGGAGCTGTCATTTCATCTTCAAAAAGAATTTTTTGGGGTCACTCTTGTTCCATCAGTCTTTGCCCGTAGCAACATGTTATGTGAGAAATCAAGTAGAAACTAAACTTTCTATGTTGTTGTTTTCTTCCACTTTTTATGTTGTGCGTTCACATTTGACACTGATATTGTACAATTTCCCTCGTGTTTGCTGAGAGGTCATTCGGTGTGTAGGGGGTTATAAGTTAATCTGTAATGTTTCAAAGCTGAAGAGAGGCAATGAATCCCGACAGAAAGCAGATAACGTGCCGTGACCCATTATGCCAGTAGTGGACCAGTCATATGGTTGTGATATGGTCGCTCAAATGTTGCTCCCTTTCTTTGAATAAAAGGGCTAAAAAGCACAGCCCAGGTTTTAAAATAAAGAATTTAATCCCAGGGAAGAACACTGTAAGATCTTTTTGACAACGTTGTAATAATTATGTAAATTTTTAAACGTTTTTTGTTTGTTATACAGTTGTAGAATACTTTTTTTTCTGTCAAAAAACAATTTTGGTCAAAATGTGACACAATTTTTACATGAAAATAAGAAACAACACTCAGGGACACACACTTTTAACTGTTGGAGCGCACGTACTGCAGAGCGCTTTCTCCTCTGTATGCTGTGTAGCTCTTCCTCCAGCATTGTCTCATTGAGAAAACAAGATTTGATCCATTAGGGCATCACTCGCTGAAGTCAATGAAGCATGCTATATCTGAACTGCTCCCACTGGCATGATTTTCTTTTTGCTTGCTAATAGTTGTCTTGTATCATATGCTTCACTGAGCTGCCTAATATTTCCTACTCTTATGCATCATGTTGAAGGCAGAGCCCAACAGTGGTATCAGGGCTGCTGTGAATTTGAAGACATTTGAAATCCACTGTTTGCCATTTCAGAAAAACAGACATTATATCATGTTTGAAAGATAGATAAGGAAAAACAATAACTGAAAGGATTAGTTTGCACATGCTGTGATGCTCGGATAAAGTACTGACCTGTTGCAGCTCAGTTTTAACAAACTAATATTTGGACACTGTTATAGTTTTAAAAACCATTCCCGTTAAAGAAAGTTGTTGTTTTTTTGCATTAAAATGCATTTAATTTGTGCACTCACAGCATCACAAACAAAATTAACTATCTTATCCATCTTTCAGTATTCAATCTTATTTTTTATACATTTTATCTTTGATGAAATTCAGATTTGTTGATTACTCATGTTTGATTTGCCACTTAGTTGAAATTAGCACTAAAGGTTGAGTGATTCTACATGCCCCTTTGCCTCGCTCAGCCTCTCTCTCCATTTTTTATTTTCTCCCCTTCTCCATCTTTCTTGCTCTGATTTGTCTTCCATCAGCGTCCCAGTACAAGCAGTGGAAGCCAGGGAGCTGTCCCATTACTTATGCATAGGTATCATAGGTATTCATGTGTGTGCATGGGATGGGGTGCATCCGGAGCACAGGCCAGGTCCCCGACATGACAAACAGGGTGTCAGCAAGGCTCCGCGGGACCCATTAATATGCTGGCAAGCGACAGGGATCTTCACCTACGCACGCTTAATATTCCTGTATATTAAACAACCATAAATCAGAGAATATAAGCACCGAGAGCTGTGTGTATGATATGTTTGAGTGTGTTAGAGGCTACATGAAGGTGTGTGCAGAGAACTGTATAATAAAAAATGCACTGTATACTGTCCTACAAATTTGAGAATTATGTGGGCCCCTTCTTGGAATAATAAGATTTAAGTTGGGTCATTTTAAAAGATTAAGAAATTGTAAACCCTAGTTTGTTTTTATGGTCTGAGGTGAATTCACAGAGAAAACAAAAAGCATCACATGCTTATCTTAGCATTAGTCCAAAAGCCTCTGCAATACTATATATATCAGATTATTTAAAATCTTAAATCTTGTATCTAAATAGATAAATAAGGTCTCCCTTATCTGTCAAGTTAAGATATTAGTTTTTGTATTTCCAGTTCATCTTTTTGTCCTCTGGCTCTCAACACCAGTGGTTTCTAAATACTGCTCAGAAGGAGTGTGCTGGACAATAGTATTCTTTTTCAAGTTTGAAGTTAGAATATAGGATAAGATGTTTTTTTTTGTTTTTTTTCACAAGCTAAAAGTACAAATACTAAAAAGCGTCATCTTGAGTCAAAACTTGTCAAAGAAGTTACAGAAGGTTTTAATGGAAGGGATAGCCGCTTTCCATAGAATTTTTTATTATGCCGTAGACGAGGCGTTTTTAACTATGTAAAGTTTCTCCTTTAGTATGTTGTATCTTTCCAATAAGATATCTCTACTTTATTCAAACACGCATTAAGCCTCAGCCCCATTGCACGAACTGTCCCTCTTCCCCTCCCCCTTCACATTAATCTGTGTTACATGAATACAAATCACCTTGTTTAATTAGAGACAAAAAATGTGTGTTTGTGTGTGTGTATGTGGTGGACCTACACCCCCCTGATGCTGGTATTCACGATGCGCTTTGGGTCCCTGAGTCCGAGGCAGGCAAGAAAAGCAGTCAGGGCCTAATTTTGTTTTCCCAGTAGAGCCAACTATTAGTTTCTCAGCTCATTAATTACACTGTTGTGGAGAATCATTAATAGTTAAAGTTCCCCTACAATAATGTATAATGGATACATTTGACGAGGCACCTGATTTCTTCTCCTTTTTTTTTCATGCTTGATCAATTTTTTAACAGTCATGATAATCCTTCTACTTGTGTGAGTGGACAGAGCAGAAAACCGTCTTTAAAAAAAAATCCCTGGGTTTAAATTACACAAAATTGTGTCTGTCAGGAGCTATTCAAGGTGCCGGAGTGTGTGGCTCACTCCAGTCTCTCTGGTTGGGAGCAGTGCCTGATGTTTTTCATGTTGGCCACTTTTTTGGTTTTTGGGCGTTTTTTGTGCATATGCATGTGTGAGAAACCCAGGGCAGTGTGAGAGTGTGTGTCTGTGTGTGTGTGTGAATGTCTGCTCTCTTGGCCGTACCCGTTCAGATAGGCGACAGGCCCTTTTTGTGACGAAGGTCATTAAAATCCCTCCCAAGGCAGACCGGCTTACATGTGAATGAGAGTGCGTCTTTGTGCAAATGACTGCCCATCTTTGCCACCCAAACTTCAAATCTCTACCACACCCTCTTCACACCCCTTCTTCAGTTTTCCTCCTCTGTTCCTTCACTCATCTGTCAGGAAATCGCAAGCTCAAGAACATCCAACATGAATCACTATCTTATTTGACCGTTGAGCATATATGAGCAGTTCGAATATGAATGCATGTGCAGTTATATGTCAGTTTCCTTAAAAAAACAAAGAAGCCCTAACTAAATTCAGTAGGTCTACTACTCTGTACTATTGGTATTAATAAGTGTTTTTTTTTTCTCCTATCCCAGACGTCCGTTAGCTCTTTGCATGCTGGGTTGTGTGAGCCATGTCAGAATAAGAGGTAATTAAGTATGAATAATTAACACCAGCGCCCCCCAACTGAGAGACAGCAGAGCAGCTTCCCCATGGCAGCAGTCGGCCAGATCACACATGGTCTTCAGTGCAGTCCACTGTGTGCCCAGTTCGTTCATTAGAAATACCCACGGCACAGACTTGTTGTGATCCTCACCACAGGAACCTACACTGACGGGGTCGGCAGGGGGCATCACGAGTATATTTGTTTCATCAGAAAAAAAAGAGCCCTTATCAGATTATTGTCAGGCTTTTCTGCCTTTGGTTT
This sequence comes from Menidia menidia, assembly GCA_907169785.1. Lineage (NCBI taxonomy): Eukaryota > Metazoa > Chordata > Actinopteri > Atheriniformes > Atherinopsidae > Menidia > Menidia menidia. Next base: position 15,386,450 of record CAJRST010000002.1, on the reverse strand, counting down.
TTCTAAAGAAGAAGTCTATGTTAATTGACTGCGACATTCTAAGGGCTTTTACATATTGCCCTATCAGTACGAACATGTGTTTTGGAGAGAGAAGTAAAATTTTGTTGGGGAAGTTTACCCCAGTAATGAGCTCACGAGCTGCAGAGAGATCACCAGCTGTACAATGATCATTCAGCGCAGTGGTTCATTTGACTTTGAGTCTCTGGTCAATGAATAACGTTGGTATCTGTTAGATCTGTGGGCTTTAGGAGTCAACAAAGTAATGTCAAGTGTAGCCATCATAGGAAAACCTTTGCCCTACATGCAGATGAGAACTAAGGAATTTACCTCTAAACACCACACATATGTGTATCTCTACACAAATGGACACCTTTATAGCTAAGCCAAAACGATTATTTAAGCTATAAACTCTGTTACACTCTGTCCTCGACCAACTTTAGTAGTTATTCTTTGCCTTTCTTTAACAATATTTTCACTAAATTAATAATTTTATCTTAATAGTTTATTACTTTAAACAATTCTGCATTGCTGATTGTACCGCATTTCAATAGTAATTTGTTGTGTAATGTAAAGAATTTCACATCCTGTGTAATTAATCCTTTGCATTCCTTTTCTTTCATTTCTATCGTCTGTGTTCTTGCCAGCTGTACGGGCAGATCGCATGCGTGGTGGTCGCAACAAGTTTGGTCCAATGTACAAGCGTGACCGTGCCCTTAAGCAGCAAAAGAAGGCGCTGATCCGAGCAAACGGCCTGAAGATCGAAGCCATGAGCCAGGTGATGCAAGCTGTACCCACTGACCTCACTATCTCCTCAGCCATTCAGAACATCCACTCAGCAGCTTCCAAGGGCCTCCCACTGAGCCATCACGCCGGCCACCACGCTGGTCACCACCACCACCACCACCACCACCATCATCATGCTACTGCCCTGCCCCCCACAGACTACGACCGCAGCCCATTTGTCACTTCGCCAGTCAGTATGGCAATGCCACCACATGCCGGTAGTCTCCAGGGCTACCAGACGGCCTACGGACACTTCCAGGGTACACGCACCATCAAATCTGAGTACCCAGACCCTTACACCAGCTCACCAGAGTCCATCATGGGCTATGCTTATGTTGACGCCTACCAATCAGGTTCACCACCCAGCTTTCCCCATCTGATTGTAGAGCTACTAAAGTGTGAGCCTGACGAGCCGCAGGTTCAGGCTAAGATCCTGGCCTATCTACAGCAGGAGCAGGCCAGCCGGGGCAAGCATGAGAAGCTGAACACGTTCGGCCTCATGTGCAAGATGGCCGACCAAACACTCTTCTCCATTGTGGAATGGGCACGCAGCAGCATTTTCTTCCGCGAACTAAAGGTAGGGGTGCATGGTAATTCATATGAATTCAATGTTAGTCTATTTTTTATCTGTATCTTTTCATCAACCACTGAGAACACTTAACTCAGCTCACCATGCTGTAAATTCAGTTGACCTTTGATCTCTCCCTAGCTTAAAACCTGACACAGAATGTACAATGCCGTGAGGGGAAAAGTGGGGTCTCTGTTCATTGCTGGCACAGCTGTCTTCCCTACTGCCCATTAAAATTCAGTCAGTTTTATTAACCAACCGCATGTCAGACCGTTGCTGTGGGTTTTAAAATCTGTGACTGTCAGCTTCAGGAAAATTTCTTGTTAATGAAGTCTGAGGTTTTCATCTGAATTAGATGTTATCCCCTTGAAACATGTCTGATATCTTAATCAAGACACATTGATATTCAATACGTTGACTATCTAATGCAAAATACCTTTTCTATTAAATCTTGCCTATTGGTTACTATCAATTTTCTTTCTCTTTTGTTAGATAACTTCAGTCCCTTATTATTCGTTTGAAATAATGTCCTTATTCTTTTCCAACGATCGTTTCTAAGACTCAGCTCAACATATTTAAAAAGTGTAAAATCACTCATTCATAGACCAGACATGGCAGAGTTTTTAGTCCTGTTTCAAATTACCTGTTGCTGACTCTGTACTTTTAAATGTTCAGATGTGCCTAGGTCCATAAAAGAGCTGTTGCTTTCCTACCTGTTCTTTGAATATTCCAGCAAAATCAAAAAAAGGTTAAGCACAAAAAGTCCATGTGTATATGGGGGAAATCATTTTCTATAAAATGGGAACTTTTAACAAACAGAGATAGGCTTAAAAATCATGCACACTTTTTTAGTATTTAAGACTTTCAATCACATATAACCATCTTTCAAAGCCACACCGTAAATCCCTACTACAACTCATCAGAGAGCCCAAGGGAGAGTTTCTGGTGTGTGTTTGTCTGTTTTCACAGCTTTATTTTCTCTGAATGAAGGTTAATGTGTGGGACCGTCATGAAAGCATTTGATTAGCGTGTTCACCTGTTTTATTCTTCCCCGTTTTTGATTCTTTCTTTCTGTTTGTTTCACTCTACATCGCCAAAGGCTTAGCTGCATATTCATGCGCCCGTTGCAAAATCCTCTCCAAATATTTAATCTATTTTGTTTTCAAACGAGAAAATAACAAATGAAAAATATTCTATATAAAAAATTGAGCCAATTACGGCACACACAAGAGTCCTTGAAAAATACGTGTTGACATTTAGCATGCGCCGTGTCCCCACTATTGACATTATTGAGATCTGCATTCAACATAAATGCACCATTCACGCACGCACACAAACACACACACATGCACACAAAATCACTGAAGGGTGTGGTCACACTTAATAACTGTGTGTGGTTTGCTCATTAACTTTGAATGATCATTTCTGTTCCATTGTGAAACCTCTCCATTTCTCACACCCTCCTCCTAATTCAATTATCTCACCCACTCCCCGATTTGTTGCTGAATGAACTATCATTATGTTTCCCTAATGACTACTCATATTACTCTAGCTTAATAGTAATTGAGCTGAGTGTCTGTTACAAAGGTACAAAATGACCCGGGCTTAATGGAGGAGAAAGCTCCCCTCTTTTTACACAGGCCCATAGCTTTCTGGGGAAGGTGGGACTGCATTTCACAAGAGTGAGGGAGATAATTGAACTTGCCCCACTTCCCCCTGTTTTAAAAACATCATCCAAAATACAAGGGGTTTTGATAAATAATTTTCTGGCTGTGGCTCCGGTAGATGTTCCCACACGTTCGACAATCCTCTCCTCCTTGCTTGTTTCTCTTTAGCAACAACTGTGAGGGCTGTGGAGCAAAGATTAGTGTTGGAGCGGGCCACAACTGTTTTTCGTTGGCTGATAGTGAACGCATTGGTGAAATGCACCATAATCATTTTTTTATTCTACGATATATCTCCATAGTGGATTGCTTTGTAGGTTCATCTGAGCTGCGGCTTGTGTAGTAATTGTGTGGTGTGTTCTGAATGAACGTGTATCTCTTTTACTGCTTTAGGAATTTTTCACTGCAGTTCAACACCAAATTATGTCGAAAAAATGCCACATGTGGCCTCTGCTCTCTCCATTTTATCCCAATATTAATAATTTGTGTGTTTTGATAATACCTTTGAATTCCTGTGAATGTATTACTCATTTTGCACCAAAATTAGTGTATGTGCTTAAAGAGAGGACAACACATTGGTCGTGTGTATTGCAAACACGTTTAGTGTTTGTAAGATCATCTCCATTATATACTAAGATCAAACCAACAACTAAAATGATGGTTGTTCCAGTGTCTTGATCTCTGAACACTAATTCAGGTTTAACGAATCGAGGTTTGAATCCATTTCACCTTTGACCCCTTCTGTTTGTAGAGATCTGGTTATGAGAAATGATGTTGAGCGCGGACCAGAGAAGCAGGAAGCAGATTTGAATAAAAAGTTGGTTACAAGAGTGGTGTGCCACTGTAGGAAGTTATAAATACACCTTCAACTCACACACACTCACAGACACACAGCTCCACATTAAAACAGACACCACTCACACACAACATCCAAGCCCGCTCACTATTATTAGCTCTGTAAGAACAAAAGAATTTCTCTAGTAATGGAGCCAAGCTGGAAGGGTGTGTGCGAGGCGTCTGCCAAAAAAGCGTTTAAAGATGTAGTTTCCATAAGTTGGCCTCAGTCACAGGACTCATAAATATTTTGCCATTAGGGGAACTTTCTAAAGAGCGCTCCCTATTCTTTTCCATTGTGGCACTTCACATTTCTTCCTCATACGCTTTCCATCTGGGAATGAAGCATGACGTGAGGGGTCGTTTATTCCTAACACCTTGGATCGGAGAAATTGGAGCTGGCTCTTTTTGCCAACTTTGCAGCAGTTTGATCAATTTAGAACATCAACATTTGAGTGTGGCAGGTCTTGGTTTTGAAATCAGAGTCATGATGAAGGAAAGTTTTGGCAAGGCTGACACCATGGTCACTTGTGATTACTGTATAAAATTTTAAGTGAGACAGGTGCATGTGTGAATGTGCAGGTGTGCGGTTATGAAGTTGGACTTGGTGTGTGGAATTAATTTTAGTATGCATGTGCGAGTACATGTTTTCTTTCTGTATAATATCTTAAAAAGGTGTATGTCTATTTTTTAAATGATTGAGCTTTAGCTGAACCTCTTAAAACTGCCACTGTGACAATTTCCACCACAGAAACTGCTGAAGTGTAGTGAAATAGTTAGCTTCTATTCTTTACTTCATTGCTGAAAATGTACATTTTATAGATAGATTGTTTTGGATGTGTTTGGATAAGTGTGTATGTGTTATTATCAAAATGGGTGACATGAAATATGAATCCTGTTGGTTTGTGCGATGCATTAAAAACTGCAGCTGTGGTTAGTTAAGTTTGAGTATGTCATTTCACAAATGGATCCCATTGTTTGAGAGGAACCAGTGTGTTTGTCTCTTACTGACACATGCTGGGACACTGCCACCACTTACAGCTTACATTGTCCACTCCTGTCCCTCTATGAACCTCCTCCTATTGCCAACGCTGGCATGTTTGTGTTTTAGTGGGGATCTTCTAAAAGGTGCTTTAAAACTCTTTAAAGAGAGCTGCTGGCAGGGTTTGGCCTTGAATATGTGAATGATTTGTTTTGTTTAGAAATACTGAATCTTGTGGATATTGGTCTCTCGGCTGATAGCAAGTTTAGACAAACCACAGGCCAATGCAACCAAATGAATGCAGTGTTTTCACATTTCTTGTCTTATGAAGGAAAACTAAACAAATGAAAAAGTACACACGTCAACATGAGGCAAACACTAGATGTGAGAATATTGATCTGAGAATGAACATCACGATACCCTGCTTGAAATCTTTAGATGCAGTCACATTGAATACTACTCTAATTTTCTGGTTAGCAAATGTGTTTTCTCCATGTGGCATCTTCTATTTTGTGGCTGGTGTGGTGCAGCCCTCTCCTTCATTGTTTCGACATTGGGCTGGCAAGCCTGACTCCCTCCACAAACACAATGGGAAAAAGCTGGGGGATCGGGACGATTGATGATTCATATGTTTGTGTCTTAACTTTGTGTAGTACTCCCTTTTCACTACAGCAACCCCACCCTCTTTTCCTCTCTACGCCCTTTAATAAAAAGGACGTGTGTTGTTCAGAAAACAAGCACTTTTGTGCACCTTGTCAACGCATGACACACAGATGTTCACATGGAAAACACAACATTAGATGATATTTATAAGCGGGTATATGTTTATCACAGCTATAACACAGTAAAGACAAGAGTAAAATAAGCACCTTTTTCAGTTTATTTTTTTATTATTTTTATTTTTTTGTTGATGTTTTCCTAACATTCATAATTATTTGTCACATTCACCCTGCATTTATTCTTCAACTTGTCAATATTCAAACTTTCTATAATGCATTTTACCCTGTCCATTATGGCCAATTAATTCTTACTTATACAGAACAAGAGTCTGTTACAAAAATGTGTATCAACTTACTCTTGACAAATAAAGTAGATAAAAAGAATTAGTTTAGCAGATTTTAAAATCCAGGTGAAGTTCATCAATATTTTTAAGCACAGTGTATGTGAGGCACATGATTATAATGATTGCTTACAAATGACAGAGCAGCTTACAAAAGGACTGTGTGTTGTGTAATAGGAAGCATCTGCATCATTCCCAAGAATTTCCTTTTTTTTTGTTGAGGTTTTAATATGCACACGTTCAAAACTGTGAATGTGCATATATTTGTACTCTTACAAAGAAAAAAATAAAATAAAATATCCAATAGAAATGAGAAATGTGACATCACATTTTCATTTAGGTGTCAAGAAACAGAGGATCAGTGGTTTTTTGATTGATCCAGGAAATTTTTCTATGGCCATTTTTAAGTTTGGATTTTCTTTTTCCTCTGTTTTGCTCTGCATGTAGCAGGAATGGCAAAAGCAGAACTGAGGGCCATTATGTTGAGGAGGAACTGCATTAGAAGTCATGTTCCCTGGGAAAGCTCCCAGCTGAGATGGGACAGCCATATTGGATAAACAGATGGCAGGGGGAGAGGAAGGGACAGGAGAGGAGAACGGAGGTGAAACAAAGAGGGGGAGATGAAGGAGAGATGAGCATGGGAGGAATGTGAAAAGAGAGGGGGAGAGGGAAAGAAAGGAGCGGGCTTAACAAAGACGAGAGATGAGGGACTATTGTAACAGTCAGGTCACCCCAAAAACCCCATCCCCCTATGAGTGTTGTCACATTTGCTATCACTTGGCAATTTGTTATTGAATATAAGTAGTAATGCAAAATAATAATAGTTTGCTCATTCCACTGTGTAAATTCTCAAAGCACTTAAATATATGTGAGTGTGTGTACATATATATATACATACAACTCCAGAAGTCACAAATCCGTTTTACACAGGCCTTTTTTCGTATTTGTTTTCCCTCACCTCCAGTTAGTACATTTATTTTCCTCTAGTTGAAATGTAAAAATATGCTAAGCAGATATGACAGAAACCTACAATAAGCTAAAAATAAAAAAAATGCATTCATTTTAAGATGTCAAATCATTTACACATTCTATTTCATTATTATAGACAGTTCCTCTAAGTGGCTGTGCATCAGTCAGTCTATATGACAAATCCCCTGGATGGGACAGGATTGTTATATGAATGAACACGCTGCAGTTATAGATTTACTTGGGTGAATAATGTAAAGACCTCTGGTGCACCTTGATCTACCATGCAGCATAATTTCACCTTTATCTACATCCATAAATATTACATGAATTTACGTTGGTAAAAAATATATTTACACCACCACCAACCAGTTTCAGACAGGACGTTCTTCTTCTACAGTCTTAGTTATCCTCTTTCTGCACACCCTCACACCTTTTGTCAATACCTATCCAGAAGCAGTTTAATATTAAAATTGAATGTACATGTCTACGTGGGGAATCAAGTTGGTCTGCTGCCTCTGCTCTGACCAGTGATTGCACCTTTGCTTTTTTTTTTTTTTCTTCACGCCCCATAACTGAGTGGAAATTAATAAGCCGTTTTAGGCGTGATCTTTGAACCCTGGGAAGTGCTATATCCATACCACACACACACACACACCAACAAAGATTCAAACCCTCGGGCGACAATGTCTGTCTTGTCACAGAGGTCAACGGTCCCACCTGCAAAAACCTCCCCTCCCACTGACACCCTTTTCCTGACAAACTGCAAGTGTGATGAGGCTGGCGGCCGCACGCCATTGGCAGAGATTTGTAACTGTGTCCCTGGTCCATTGCATTTGAATTATTCTGCGGGTTATGCTGCAGTCCCCGGCACAAACTCCCACCACATTAGATGAATAGAAAGGAGTTTTAGAGAAGCACGCGAGAAGGGAGAAGGATAAAGAAACATATTGGGAGAGATAAAGAGGAGGGGACCAAGTTTGAAGTTAACAAAAGGCAGGGAGGAAGATTGACAAAGACTGTAAGATGAGAGGAAAAATTGAGCAGAGGAGGGAAGAAGAACGTTTTTCTTTTTTTTAAAGGAAAGATTAGTGACTATGAATGAAAGAGAGGACAAAAAAAGTAAGTTGACTAATAAAAAACAAAAAAGAATAACTACAGAGAAAAAAGAGTGTTGAGAGGTAATGAGGGATGGCCAAAAAATGACAGAAAGAGGGAAATTAGAAGAGGGGGGGGGGGGGGTAATGGAAAGATGAACAAGGGACTGTGAGAGGCAACAACCAAGGGCAAGAGGAGGAGGTGGAGGAGAAGAGGGGGCATAGTGAAGGACAACAGGGGAGGGTGAAAAGAGGACCGGTAGGTTGATGGGGTAAGGTGGGGGTCTAAGGGGGGGAACAGGTGGAAGGTTAATGGGCCTGGAGCGGATCCACCAGACGCTCTTGGGCTTGATATATGGGTCCGGGACCTGGCGCAGGGCGTAGGCTTTCAAAGATATATTATTTCATTTGAGGAGCAGCACCATTCTAGCTGACACCCCCCCCCCTTGCCACAATCACCCATTCTTGCCCCCACTTCCACAAGCATCCACCCCCCCACAGACTAGCATTTGTCCAGTGATAGATGACACCCCCCTCCCACCACACCAACTCAACTCAAACGCATATACATTAACAAAAACATGCAGTATTGCTCCTCCAAAACTGAACCATTGTCTTGTGCAGACTTTGGTTTTTGTGGTGAGAGACAGAGGGTAAATTTTCACTTCTTTTAGCTTTTTGTCTACCTGTGTCTAACTATTACACGTACCTTATTTCTTTCTCTATTTCTCGCCTCTTTTTTTTTCCACACTTGGCCCTCCCTACTGAGAGTCTCCCAGGCTGCAGGCCGGTCTTATGGCTGGCTGTGTGCTTTTTTAAGTTTCTATTTTAGTGGTAACAATATCTGTTTGATCAGTAGCACTGGGTCAGAGCAGGAGTTGAGGGGATACTTAAAGGGAGGGAGAGACTGGTGGAAGTTCACAAAGGCCTCTTTTCATTCATGAATTATTGACCGTCATGCAAGACATCACTCTTTTTTTCATAAATACTGTAAAACGTGCCTCCTGATTCTCTTTTTTTTTCTCCCTTTTTTTTCTCCGACAAATTCTGATACAAAATTGTTAAAGTCTTATCTGTGGATAAGTTTTGAGGAGACCACGTATGATGGATAGAAATTAACAAACCGGAGGCAGTTCTGTACCTGCAGGGATTTAATAGACACCCAAAGAAGAATGCAAAACTGAAGAGTGATTAAAGGATCTCACAGGTTATATGTTAATCATCAATATTAAGGTAAAAAATGCAAACAGGTATGCACTGTGATGCTCCTATGCGGTCATATATTTCTCATAGTGAAAATCAAATTTCCAGTCTGGTCCTCCATTGCCTGTCAGCCTTAGCATCACAGAGACAGCCATGCTGCATACGGGTACGGTGCTGTTGGTTCGACCCCATGGGACAGCCAGAGGCCGGAAGGAAGAACAGGAAACTTGTTAAAAGAGAAGATTTAAGGTCACCTGTCCCAGAGGAGCAGAAGCATGAAGGAGATGACAGGGGTTGGGAGGTTTTAGCATCCACAAAATCTGCTCATCCACTTGTGGCTTTGATGAGGGATGAAAGGCTGTCATGAAGTACAAGTTTACAGAGCTCTAAGCAATGATAGACTCGACTGTCCTCAACAACATTTCCTCCACACATACTGCTTCTTTCTGTCTCGAGGAATTTTGGCTCGTACTTCCTCTTTTCTTTCCTTACAATAACTGAAAATTGCCACTCAGCACATGAAAACGCTGGCAGAACGCTCACAAGACATGCAGCTGTTCACAGATGGACATGTCCGGATCAGGTGTCTGCACTACCACACAAAACCTGAATGAGAGATGACTTTTTCAGCTTCAGTGTATTTATGCTTTTGGCCGTCTCACTATTCCCCTACAACGTCCTGCCGATGTTGTTGCAATGAAAAGCCAAGATTGCCTCCACTGCCTTTTCTAGTTGCTACCATTTCCCAGCAAGTTAACAGAGCCTGATTCGCATTTGTGAGCACTTTGAGCATTTGGGACGAGAAAGAGGAGGTCGTGTTTAAGTCTTGTTTGAGGATGATCAGGGTAAAAGCCTTTTTTATTGGCAGGTCATGCTGCTTGTTAAGATGGTGATGCAGGTGACAAGGCTGTGATGTTAGCCTCAGTGAGTCTCAAAGCAACATGGGCGTTCTTTCACAAGTTGGCAATAGCAAGTAAAATCAGCTGGAAGAGGGAGACTGGGAGATTGAAAGCAAAGGAAGTGGAAATGAAAGACAAAGAAATTGGGCAAACAAAGTGGATATGGGGACTTGATTTAGTTGGGTGGAATGCTAACAAATCAACTAAACACTGTGAAAACACTTGGCACACTCCACAAAAGTACAAAGCAGCTTTTTCCTTTCTTTCCCCTCTTCTCCTGTGGTTGTGGTTAATGTTGAAAATATATTTTATCATGGAAATTTCCACTGTCAATACCTCCTATCAGAAAGTCTGCAAGAAAAACAAACCGAAAGAGCTAAAATAATGTTTTTTTATCTGCAAGCATATTGAGTGGTGGAAGGTAGCAATGAGTTATCAGCATATTGTTAGTGAAGTGACAAACATACCATCCTAGGAGCTGAAGTTTTGGTTTTAAATTGTTCCTGGCTCTAAGGTTTCCAAGAGGTCAAAGGGTCTGATGTGTGGCCGATGCAGCCTTGTGCTGACCTCCACCTTTTAACTAAACCCACTATAAAGAGCAACACAAACATGTCATATCATTTCAACAAAGGGTCATAAATAGTAGGTCTCAAATATGATATATATACAAAGAAATTATTATAAATAAGAAAATCATTTAATTTGTTAATGGAATTGTGTATATTGAGAACGCAAGGCTTGAAATATGAAGAAAAACACATAAAGTACCCTCTGTTCTCAATATGCATGGCTTCAATTATCTTCTTGTAACCCAGCCGGCCAAGAGGCTGTGCTTGTGTCTACTGCTTTCGTCACCAGGCTGTCAACAGTTGTCCTCCGATGTCTATTTCTGATGCTTATTTACAGCTTGTCTATTCTGGACAGGGAGTTTAGGGAGGGTGGGGGGTCAGGGTTCCAAGAGACAATAGATAAGACAGTGGTGGGGTAGAGTCGAAGGTCTGCCTTCTAGTTTTGGACTTGAAGAGTGGAGGGGTATTTATATTCATATTGCAAGGTGGGTGATTGAATTTGCACACTGATGACTGATGTATGCAATTGAAACACTAGACTTTGTGGTTGTGTTGTGACGACGGGCAAGAAGCTTCAATAGGGCTCCACCAAACAAGGACCAAGCTGAGAAAACAACTTTAGGTCCATCGACACATGTTTCCTTTGCCTCCCTTTTCTGGTTTAAGTTTTTTTACTTTACCCTTTATATTACTTTTATACAGGACTATTACTTTTGTTTTATTAGTTTGACACTATTCTCTTTCCTCACTTCTCTATTGGACTAGTTCTTCATAAATGTCATAAATGCAAAGCTGGCATGAGCCAGGAATAAATGATTCCATGCATGTGAAATAAAGGCATGGCACTAATAACAACCATTACAGGCCCACGTTCCTTTTGGATTGTACCCTCTCAAAAGGGGATAAAAGGGGGCTTTTCAAGCAAGCTGAAACAAAGACGAGCAATAAACCAAATATGCTGAAAGGGAACTTGTTGAAAAAGGTGTCGACAACACCATTAAAGGAAATGAAATGAACCAGAAATGGTTAACAAAACCCAAAAAGGACAAGAATTTCAAGCAGCAAAGCAGTCTCGCCGTCCCATAGGCCAAAATCTTTATGCACCACATGTGGCACCGCATTTCCCATCAGGACTAGCAACAGTACCAACAGGCATGTAGCAACAGTGCTGGAGAGATCCTTTCCCTAATCCAGATGCATTCGTGGCAGTTTTGTCAGACAAGGCCTGGATATGCACTTCAGGGAGAAGCAAGGCCCCATCTGCTCTGCGGCACTGCGGTTTTGATGCCTCATCTTTCTTGTAGCTGGATGGTTTACATATCACAAGAGTTCTGGAAATGCTCAATTAGGTAATTCAGATGTTTAATTTGTGCATCAAGGGCAGTGATCTCAGTGATCTCTGGAAGGATGCCACATAAGGATATAAATTCACAGCTGTTTGCTCTAACATCGAGCATGCAACCCCCTTTCACCCCCCTCTGCCCCCTAAAGGAAAAACAAAGACACCCATCCCAGCGCGTCAAATACTAATGGGGATATGTGTCTTCCACCCTCTCAGACAGAAAGCATTAGAGAGTCAGTCTCTGCATTCTAAAACAGTTTTAGTCTTCTCTGTTGAGGGACGGTGCATTGCTTATGTGTGCGTCTGTGGTAGGCATGTGAGTGGATGGAGGTGTGTGTGTGTGAAACAGAGAATTTAAGGAGTTTCTCAGCGATCCTGAATAATACAGAAGGTTGAACTCTTCAGTCTCCTCTCTTGATTGTCTGTCCTCTTTCCTGTTTTCTTTCCAGCTTAACACAGAGACAGGGTCATGGGCTAATTTTCCAAATTCTGTCATTGGAGTAGCATCCATTTAAAAAGTCATGCAGTTGAAGTATAACACACTGAAACACACATGAAAGATATAGGTAATTCTATAAAGAATTTTGGTCACATTTGCGACGTGACTAAAAAGATGATGATTATGAGCAAACGCAGCGTGACTATTAAACCTTACGTTAAGCTGACTTGCAGGCCTGAACATGCACATATAGGCTTTCATTTCCTCACCCTCCATAATGCATCTCTTCTAGATTTCACACTCAGCACCCAAACCTCAAGTCATAAATCTCAGCATTAGCTGAAATAATGGTTGTGCAATGCTAAAATCCAATAGCTGAGGTTTAATGATCAGGAATTGCCTGGTAGATTAAATTCTAGGTGTTTGTTTGTGTGTGCTTGGGGGAATCTGTGGCAGAGGTGGGGGGTGCCGATGAATCAATAGGATTTCTATGACCAGAAGCTCCCATCCAGCAGCCTCATAGTCAATCTAGTACACCACCAATACTTCCTTTACATTTGGCATACTTTTTCTCTGTGTACAGTTGATGGAGGAAGAACATTTGTAGGATAGGGGACCAAAACAAGGAGAGGGACAGCCTGTGTGTACAAAAGTGTGTGTGTGTGCAGGTATAGCTGTTTTTGTAAAGAATTTGTAAGTATGCGGTTCTTAACATGACTATATGGAAGTGTGTGTGAATGTGTGTGTCTGTGTTTGAGTGAGAGAGGGGGATACTTTTGGGAGATGCCATTCCCTGTATTGCATGTGTATTAGTGGTCTAATGTTCATCTGAATAATTGATTAGAGCCTCTCTGTATTTTTCATAATTAGTTGATAGCTTCTTAGCTTTAAGCCCTGAGATTGTGCTTGTGTGAGTATGAATGTTGTGAGGATAGGTTGTCTAGTTACTGCAGTAACAATAGTGTCTTAAAAAAAAAAGAATGTTATTGCCGGTAAGCCATGGATTAACTTTGTAAAGAAATCAGACAATGCTACATACATGTCTTTCTCATAACCTACTTTGTGTTACTGGATTTCTCATTTTCTTACGATAGTGTTTCACATAATATCATAGTTAACAAAACTGAGTTCAACTCATCTTTTTCAAGAATCAAAAGATTAAATTATTTTTTTATATATATACTCCCTGGCCATCAAAATAAGTTGCTAGATATTACTCAGAAACAGAAATAAATTGTCTGCCAGATCACATAAAACTATTATTAACCATTCAGTCAAACATGAATGAAAATGTCATTTATGTGTAATTAGGGCTCAAAATCACAGAAAATTTGCAGTGCTTGCTCCTCTGTAATGAAGGAAAAATGCTAGTTGGTGATACTGATTTACAAATCTCAAACTAAACTCAACTGAGGGACACTAACAGGGAAAACAGAGCTCAGAAACAAACCATTTTGAAATCACAAGGAAAAAAACAGTGAAAAACCGATTGCATCAATGCAAAACAAACAACAAAAACTAAAGTTTAGATTCCAAACTCCACTGTTATTTTCTTCTTTAGTGTTTTTATGAGCACGCATCAATTGCAATCTTACTTTCCATCTTCGTCAAACCAGTCAATGGCCCCTTGCTGGAGGACAACTTTTTGGAATGGTACACTGAAATTTTCATAGCAACCAATACCTTTCAAATGTATGAATATATACTTTATTAATCCCGAAGGAGTTCTTTTTCAAGATACAAACATTCCATCACTCGATAAAGCTTATCCCTAAGAATAACTTTGTGCTAACTCTGACCATTCCCTCAAAGAAGACAGCTATATCAAGACCTTACGAGCATACATGCTCTATGCACAGCATGATTCCCTCATTGGAAGTGTCAGTAGCTCAGCTTTTCCCTCTGTCACCCCTTTGCATCTGGAGGACAGACGTGTTGTAACGGACAACAATAAACATTGCATGTATGAAATGAAGCATTGAAATTCAAGTCCGGCTTCTTCCTTTGCCGTTCGCTTGCCGTATTGATTTTCCTATCTTTCATATGCTTATGCATTGAGTAGAAACAGAATAGGAAAGTTTGGGCGTGCTTGCTTCATCCTCAAATCCCTGCACTGACATCAGAATGAGAGGAAGGCTTGCTGCTATCATCAGCGTCCTTGAGAAAACAAGATGTTCCTCCAACTACAACACACAGACCCACAGAGATACTTTGTTTTCCCTTCCTCATGAATGTATTGCCACGCTTCTCGTGGAATCTCATAGATGCGTGTGCGTGTGTGTAGTTGTACCTGTGTTCTAACACTAGCTAAACAACTTAACCTTATACGTATAATCCATGACTGTTTTACCACTAACAGCTGCTGTATCAAGTTTATTCTGACAGCAGGCTTTGATATTTTATTGATTTATGATTTACATATTTATCAAGCACACACTTCACAGTTGTTTGCTTCGGAATGCAGAGACTGCAGTTCCTGTCTGTGTTGGACTTGTATTGAAGTGAGACCCTGACAGAGCGATACAGCCTTATTACACTCTTTTCTTGTTTCCTTTCTGCTCATCAGGGCTCAGGGTAAAAGTGTAATGTATGGGGTAAAAGAACAAAAGCACATTCTCATTCTTTTCCCCCTTTCTACAACAAATCTGGGGCAAAACAAAGGATGCCACAATTTGGAGACGCACAAGAGTGAAGGAGGGATGAGGGCAAGAGCCTGGCCAATCGAAGGTGGAAGGTTCTCAGGGTCAAAGGTCAGCCTTTTGGAGTCTGTTAATGCAGTCACCGTGGGAACCGATCAATCTCAGTGCCTCGGTAATATCGATCATATGTGGATGTGCGCACACGCGCGGCAACACTCTTGAACATGCATAATTCTTTGTGGCACACACTCGCACAATGAAGCATTCTTTCACTTTGCTGAAGACTTTTTTTACACATTTAGAAAAATGCACATAGTCCTTAAATAGACAGGGAGATAGACAACTCATCCGCTGACCGAAAAATGCTTTAATGGGATAAAAAAAGACTGAATTTCATGTGTAGCATGATTACATTGATTTACCTTTGTGATGAAAAATGCTATTTTTAAATTCACACAACCATAACTGACTTCCAGAATTCTGAATTTCCTCCAAATCAAAATTGAATAAAAAAAAGATATTCCAACTATCACCTCTGACTACAAAAGATTTGAAAATCCTTTTAAGTGTGATGGAGCCACTTATATCCTTAATCAGCAAGTCAAGAAAAACTTGTACGATTTTGATCTCTTAGTAGTCAAGTAAGTCCATTGTCATCTTGGGCCAAAACATTTCCTTTACTAACCTTTTTCACACATAAGCTCTGCACAAAGTCAAAATAATCTGGTACGGATACTGTCCACAGTTACAGTTTCACACATTGACCAAACAAAAGAAGATTGCGTGAGACAATATTTCACTACTGCAAATAATCCACTGTGGTATTTGGTAAAAGGGAACAGGAGGAAACATGATGCAAAAATTCCACTTAAGAACATTAAAAAAGTGTACAAGGCCCCATGCATTATTGATTTCTAGATGGAGAGCAGCATAATGCAGCGCTCCAACGTATCTGCAAAAATGATAAAAGATTGAAAAGTATTTTGGAAAAAGTAGCAGAACAGAAATAACAAAAAGTACTCTGTTGCACATGAAAGTCCTATATTATACGTTTGACTGAATAAAATGAGAAATTAATAGTCAAATCTTCCTGAGATCTTGAAACAAAAACTGATTTAAGCCTTTTGACTGATGTACCATGTACGATTTAACTAAAACTCATGAATCAACTGAAACATGCTGTAATTGTTGCATCTTACAGAGGAGGAGCCTTTTTTAACTGATGCCTCAATGGGGACACCTGATCATTGCGTTCATGGGGAAATTAATAAAAGTGACCAGAAGGTTCATAGCTGTTCCACATTTAATACTTGCAGAAATGCAATAGTCACTATCCACTAACGAGAAAACCTCATACAGAGAGCACAGCAGAAAATGTAATCCGAATACTCACTCAGTTCATAGACTTCTTAAATCTAATAGAACACCAGCTCAGTTTCCTCCAGCTGACTTTTGTGTTCTCATATGTACTGTAGTTATTACATGATGTATACCATAATTGAGTTCTAAAGGGCAAGCATTGAAGCATTTGGTGACTGTGCTATTTCCATAATCAAGGCACAGTGAGATGCGGAACCTTAATGAGCCCCAGCACTTTTCTGTGCATTTAATGAAGCTGGCTTAATTAATTTAGCACCCTAATATACATCTACCTTAAAAGATGGACATGTAAGCTTTGAAGACCAGACAAATTATATTAAGCGTAGAAAAACTTGACACATTATGGTAGATATATTGCCGCGTATATTAAGCTTCTAAACTAATGTAAACTACTACAGCAAGCAAATTGTATGCTCTTGTTTTTTAAGAGAATGGGTTTTCTACAGTAGCAAGGCCTGCTGTGTCTGGTGTGATATTTTCTGAGCTCGCAGATGGCCTGTGGCATCTCAATGGCTGCTAAGAGACATAACAACAGTCTAGGATTTCTGTGTGCTCAGTTGGAGATAAACCTACGGGGGCATTCTCCACTACCTGATCTATTGGATTACAGATACACGCAACCAAGAAACAGGTGCCAGTGATGTGAAATGCTGATAAGCATTCATGCAATGATATACATACCGTCACAGCCCATTTCGAATTTGGACAAAGGAGAGGAGTAAGCACATGATTTATAACTACAAACAAGTCTAATGTAATCTCACTTACATTAAAAAAAAGCAACAATACGATAGAAATGACACAAAGCCCAGATGACGATGAGCTGAAACTTTTAAAATATAATTTCACTTTGACTCAACTGAGCCCCTGATGACAAATAGATGCCTCTTGATCATTTTTCTGACTGTATGTCTGCTTCACACTCTTGGCTTAAATCCAGTCTGAGACATGAGTTAGTCCCCTCACATAAACTGTTTATGCATAACATGGTTATTCTAATTTTGACGAAAATCGAATTTACTTCATTATCCTTTTGTAATTTCTCTGCTTATCTCATAATGTTCACAGAGCCAATGTTTTTTAAAACATTTTTTCAGGATTTTATCCTGTAAAGGAAAATGCAAGACAACATACAGATGTATGGGTTTCAGGCAACTGATTCTTGTGGCTTTATTCCTCAGCTCTGTCTGCTGTTGACTATTTCAATTTTACCAAAGCTAGCTGTTCGGTATCTTATCACCAGTATTATCATTCCTCTCTCCAGTGCGTCGCCCCCTCCGACTTGACCACCAACACCACCTGTCACCTGTTCTCTTTCCCAGCATTCTTATCATCACGGCAGCCATAAGACTGAGGCCCAAATCGACCAAAAAGTGATAGCGGGTTTTTGTTGAAGTGAACACTGTTGGATACTGTGTTTTATTCTTGCCGGCCTTCTCAGCATGCAGAGAGGAGCTGTCTCAAACGTGAACACCTCTCCTCTGCTTTCACATTGCTGGAACATGTCGGTCATGTGGTTCCGTGTTTTTGTTTGTAGGTCTTTTTTTTTTACAGTAATGTATATTTTTGGTTTATAAGAGTTGTGTCAAATATTAGACAGTTGTATTTTCTGTTTCAGTTAAACAAAAAACAAAATGCTGCTTGATTCATATGAAACTTTGGCCTTTGTTAAAACTGCGTAGGTAGATTAAAAAATTTATTTAAAAAAAGCAAACAGCAATATTTTATCTCGGGTCAGCTGGGTGTAAGTGCAACTGCTGTTAATAGTATGAACCCCTTTTTGACGTGTCACTTTGCTTTTCTTCCAAATAACCTAAAAAGCATCACAATATTAATGTGAGTGATGGTACCCCACATAGAGAGTCCCTGAGTAAATTACTAATCCAAAATGGAAACGAGTCATATTACACTGACAAGCATGCCATAATTAAGCGTGTGCAACAATAAGAACAACAGGCGCCGTTCTAGGTAAATTAATGCCTGTTCCCAGGTGAATACAGGGCCTGTTTGGCTCAAGGCGAACAGATGCCAAGACGGGGACTGCACCAAAGGATGGCTGCCAGAGATGCACAAGCATTGATGTGAGCTTCAAATCTCACCTGTAGTACTCAGAAAGAGCATTGATTCTCATCCAGCAGAGAGAGCGAAGATAGAAGCACAGCTATTGTTTATGTTCGTGTCTTTTGAGGCTGCAAACATCACAACCACAATCTGTGTTTGTGTGTGTTCTCCCCTCTGCAAAAAAAAAAAAAAAAAATCAGTTCTCTCCATTCATTAAGGCTCCACAGAAGGAGATTCCATTAATCTGTTCATTAGGCTACATCAAAAATGGAAGTACTTATTAAAATCAGATCCAGCTGTGTACTCTCGTTAAAGCCGACCATACCGTACGGAGCTCAACAATGCTTGTGGCACTCGACCAAAACCCGGGCAAAAGAAAAGGGAGGGGGGGATTCTAATACATTGGCCTGTCTTGACTGAACACACCATGATAATTGCAGTGCTCTTAGCAGGGGGCTATGAATAAACATTACTTTTGTTAGCGAACATCTGAATGCTCCATTTCCAATTAATTTACATTTGCACAGATATAGAGGGAATATGCACTCTTAATCACTATGTTTTATTTTCTCAATTTCCCCCAAGTCTTTTCTCATCCTCTCATTCCCTGCCTGGCAGTTCCATTCACTCTCTATTCTGGGCTCTCCTTCTTTTTCTACCTCTCTCTGGAAAATCCCATTAATCTCAGCCAGTGGTTTTGAACAAAAGCTATGGGCTAAGCGATTGATCCGGGCATTGATCCCACTCGCCTGAACGATCATAAAGGTGTTAAATTGGTTTCTTGGAGGATATGTATTTTTCATTTCTAGCTGCTGCAAGAAGAAGTTCCTACTCGGAATGTCTTTAATTTTTTTATGAAACCAAAAAATTGGTGATGATATTTAAATATTAAATAGATTGCACCTTGAAAAGTAGCCCTAAATGTGGATATTGAGGCCAGTTTGAAGCCATTTCTGGAAAGTGTGTTTTCTGCATGAGCATGAACCTTTGTAGCTAAATCCCTCTAATGAGTTTTGCTTCATCCAAGGACATATAGAGACTTGGGGGTTTAACCAATGCACACTCTTGAAGCACAAGTGTGAAACATTTCCACTTATCTGGCTGTAAATAGTATCTTTAATTCATACCTTATTCTGTAGCTAAATTGGAATATCTTTGACTGACTCAAAAATTCAATTATTTTGAAACTGTGAAACAATAAGCTGTAGTTTTAATGTCAGGTCATGACCACTTGAGCCTTTACCCAGCAAACACTTTCAGTATTTAAACCCAAGATTGAGGTAGCTTCAATGTTCATTGATATTTGGTTTGAAGGGAAGTTTAGAGTGAGAACAAAAGACTAGGAAATGGAAAGAATGTTAGTGGTGCGG
Source organism: Menidia menidia (assembly GCA_907169785.1). Taxonomy (NCBI): domain Eukaryota; kingdom Metazoa; phylum Chordata; class Actinopteri; order Atheriniformes; family Atherinopsidae; genus Menidia; species Menidia menidia. The sequence goes on along the minus strand of CAJRST010000002.1, from coordinate 15,366,594 downwards.
CACATTGAGAATTTTTTTATTTATATAACGTTGAATGCAAAAACAATGGTAATTAGGATCTAAAAGAAAAAGTGGTTGATTTGAAGATAATAATAATAAACATTGAAAATGTTCACATAGTCTACTTAAACTCACGTGCGTGCACACACAAGTAAGCCATGCACAGCCCATTATAACGATCGATGATCAACAATCTTAAAAGAACCTTAACAAATTCATGAATCAATGCATTTCTAGTGCTCATGGAGTAAACTTTTTTTCTTTTTTTTGCCGTGTCAGAGCAAAGGAAGAGCTTGTCATGGAAACAGCTTGTGTCACTGATACTTAAAAAGGTCAGCGAACTGAACCCCATCCTCTGGTCCGCCTTTGTGTCATGCCTGACTGTCAGCAGTCCTCCCGTTCCAAGAAATGTCCTCCCGCCTTGTCTACGATGCTATCATCCATCTGAACTGCCCCCCTTTGATGACCTATCCCTCTTGTCAGACAGGCGCTTCTAGGCAGGCAGAGTGAGGACAGGCCTTTGATGAGGACCCCGACACTTGCCAGCACCAGTGACAAGCGGCAATCTTTTGATGCGTTTTGGGCTTTACATTTATCCATCTACATACTCACACACACACACTTATTATTCATGCTCCCAGCCTCCTCACAGAGACAGACGCAGGGAAGTGGATGAGGGTGAAGTATAGAAAATGCTCCTTTGACTGCTTTCAGCACTCTCTGATGATTTTAATGAAGGAATTTGAATTTTGCTTTCGTCTTTTGCTGGAGAGCCAAAAAAGTACAGTGACAAAGGTGACAAAAAAAGTGCACAATGCTGTCAGAAAAGTGAAAAAGAGCACAGCAGCTTTGTTGCATTTTTTTTTATAAAAGTGAGATAGGATATGAATTACTCCAGATCTGGTTATATCTTGCATTTGTTGCTGCAGATATTTTCTCTGTAGCCTACATCATATTTTTAGCCCAGCATGATTAGAAGCATAGAGACAGAAATTAGAATAGTATTGAGAGAGATCAGTGGAGAGGAATAGAGGTCATCTAGCTCTTCAACTATCAGGATGGGTGCTATTTGGATGGCAGTATGAACACAATTTATAATAAATAATTTTATCTCAGTAAAAGAAAAAGATAGAGCCAGGTAGAGGGATTTGGATTTGGCCAACATTTTCTCAAATTTGATAGGGACCTTTTGTGTTGAAACACTACCAAACTTTAAGGTGTATCATTATCAATCTAAAATAAGTAGTAGTAACAGAGACTTTCCATTTACAATTGTAATGCAGACTGTGCTCAAATCTGTAAAACTAAAAAGTTATCAGAAAAACAGTTATAGTCAGATAGTCAGAGTGTTCACATCCTCCGGCTGTGTGTAGTCTGCTTTTATATCTGCCTGAAACATAAACAGACGTAGTTTAAGACCAGCCTTAAATCAGTAGTCAAAACATTCCTAATCAACAAGACCTAGACTTCAGACTTGGCCACATCCGCAGCCTTGTCATAAGAGGTAATAAAGCGTTTGACATTTGCTGGCAGAGATACAGTTGTTGACATCAAATGAGTACCTAAGGTCATTTGATTTCAACAAATAGGTCAGTGTTCAATTTCCAGACAGCACAAAAACACATTCTTTTCAGGTGTCTTCACACTGCAGCTGCCCACGTTACATAGCTTCAACATTGATCCACATTCCACACCTCTTGAATGGCAGACATTAAGGTTGACCACAAAGGTTCTCACAGACTCAATGCAGCGAAGCAATTCACACAGCACCACATCACCCTAGCATGTCTACATTACGTCCGATATTGCCACAAAGAGCACAATGTTTGTCAAAAAAGAAGGGGGGAGAAAGAAAAAAACTCTCATGCATTTTCCTCATTCCTGTTTTCATAATGTGGCCTTTTTTGTCTTTGTTTGGCCGTGCAGAGTAATGATTAACACACTCAGGCATGGGAATAGACTAGCTGCTACAATAAGGGGGATTGTTTTGGGTCACAAACCCACTGTTTCACCTGTGTCAGCTTCCCAAGTTCACCTGGCAGATCCCTGGGAGGCAGCGGCAGGTGTTTGGAGGGAAAGGAAAAAAAAAATCCTCCACTTAATCATTATCATCTGCGGAATCACTCAGAAACTTGTTTGAATGGGCAAACATAGACCTGGTCACAATGTTAATTCAGGCACGTAGAGGAGAGCTTTTCTGAACATGGAGCGGTTCACATGAGAAAGCTTTGCAGCGAGTGCTGGGGACTTTTGAGCTTTGTGTAAGGTCTCAAAAACACCCAACTGATCAATAGCGATTGACCTGCGTGTAAGTTTACACACAGCAAATAGCTGCCTGTGATGCTCACAAGCTGCAGGAACTGACACAGTGCATCAGCTCGATTGTTGCTTTTGCAAGAGACGTGAAAAGTAAGGCTTTATATGTGAATTAAAACAAAAAATAATATTAAAAAAATATAGATAAATATATTTTTTATTTGAAAAAAATTTACCTTGACAAATCACTTTTCTTCCTTTAACCGGTTGGAAACTGTTGAGGGGCCAAAGAAGGATGATAGGAGAATGTGAAAGGATTTCAGAAAAGAGAGCTGTCCTGAAACTAGAATCAGCTGTATTCAATCTGACCGTTTCTATGAAACCAGTTTTAAAAAACAATTTTGGAGAGATTGTTTAACTAATATATTCTTTTAACGTTGTTTCATTGGGGATAAATTAAATGTCATATAAGCTGATTCTGAGATATCAGATTTACCTAATTATCATAGTTGGTAATTAGAAATAATGACAACCAAACATTTTTCTCACACCCTGCTCTTATTCATTCCCTTGTCTTTAAATATATGTGTTTGACTAAATTGACGTAAAAAAAAGAGAAACAATATCAATATGAATGTTGCACTCACAAGGAATTACACCTCCCTTACTTTCGATAAAGGAGGTTTAGGGTTCCATATGCTAAAAGCAACCCTTTGTGTGGGCTTTAAAAACTCTGACCTCCTTTTATTGTGGTTTAGGCTTAGACAATTATAAGTAATTTGTCTCAGTTTAGGGATAACTTAAAGTTCTGGCAAAAAGGGCCAGACCCATTCGTCTAGTCAAGTATTTCCTTTTCCAGACAGGGACACTGTTCACACATTAATTTTGCTTGTTTTGTTTGTGCATTTCTTACTACGTTCACATAGCCTATGCAGAAAACCGATTCACATAATATGACTCCACAGAGATATTTAAAAGAAAGAAATATTAAATCTGCAGTTGTGACAGTTCTGTTGCTGTGAATATGAGATTCAGCCACAAACAGAGACGGTTGTTACATCTGTGTTGGTCAGGGAAGGAAAATAGATAAACTGATTATTGTTTTTCTTTTTTGTTTGTGTGTGTGTATCTTTAACCAGGTGGATGACCAGATGAAGCTACTGCAGAACTGTTGGAGTGAACTCCTCATTCTCGACCACGTTTTCCGGCAGGTGGTTCATGCCAAGGAGGGCTCCATCCTGCTGGTCACAGGCCAGCAGGTGAGTTGGTGAATAGTGACTGAAAACTTCCAGTGACTTCACATAAATTCTTTTATGTTTTTTTTTTCCTTCAAACCCACTCACCCACCCTCACCTAAACCCCTGAAAATGAATGCAGGCTAACATCCCAAATTCCCAAATTGTGTCTATTTCTTTGGTGTGTGAAGGCTCCAACAGTCGATACACAAAGCACTCACGCAGGCATATAGCTTTATGAGTGGGTGGACAGATAATGAATGTGGCTTAATGTGTTATTGTGTTTTACTGGTGTCTTTGAGGAAGTTGGTGGGAGTCAATGCCTGAGGCTCTAGCAGAAGTTCTCCATGTTTCAGGGTGCTCTGCGCTGATTTCTGTTTTCACTCACTCACAAAGTACATGGTCAAACAGAGCACACAAAACCCATAGCATACAACAGTCATCATAATATCATCTGCACAAAGGGAAAATTCATAAAAAGGTACCTGTGTACGCACAGAGGTGAAAAAACTCATTGTGAATATGCCTCTTACCCATCATATGGCTGTCAGCGAGAGGTCATAAATCATAGATTGTCTTGCCCTCCAAAACCACGCTTTTCAACAAAATGTTTTACAACAACAGATACTGGCATAAATATTGGAACAAGACAAGTGCATTTGCCTTGTGTGTTGTAGAGTCCTTTCTAATTCCATGATTCTGAAGACAAGGTCAGGATAGTATTTCAGGACTGGTGAGGCGTTACTAACCATGATAAGTAAGCAGCACTGCATGAGAAGTGTGAAGAACGAGTTTTAATGCAGTTTGATGCAAAACAAGAGTTTATGATAAAGTGATCGTGACATACAGTATACAAATGTCTTTTAAAGGGATGGACACTGATTGTAGAGTAGAGAGGACAAGTTGGGAATGGATAATGGGGAGAGCTGGTTAATGGAATGGCATGGCAAAAACACAAGATGAAATAAGTGATGGAAAGAGGGACAGAGGCAGAAACAAAGAAAAAATATGAACCATTAAAAATAAAAGTTAAGGAGGGATGGGAGTGGAGATTATGAGGTGAAGTGGATGAGGCAGTTTGAAGAGGAGGAAGGAGGGGCCGATAGTCAGGGGAGGTGTAGGTCAGTGGTTTCGTTTGCATACTTTGGTTAATGAACAGCTGGTGTTGCAGGGCACGTGTGTTTAAATGCATGTTGGAGTGTGTGTGTCCGTGTGTGTTTGAGACTGTGAAACAGTTCATTATCTCCTATTATTCTCTGCCTGGCCAGGGGTGACAGCACAGCGATAATACCAGTGATATTTAAACCACAGTAGCAGCATCACCCAAAGCAAATGCTACACAAACACAAAGAAGATTTATCTTAACAAACAGTAAAGGTAGGCCATAGTGGTCTATAATATGTTATGTGTGCAAAGCTTTTCAAGCTTTTAGAGTCAGGAGTCAGTGGGAGAATATTGCATCATATCTGGTTTATCTTTTTAAAGAACTTGACAGAACAAAAACTTTGGAAATATATTTTTCTATTGGTTTATAGTGAAGTCTGCAGGTGATCCTCTAAAATATTATTTTTAAGTATCCAAGTTGAGGATTGATATTCAGTACATGAAGTAAACATGGATTTTCTTGTTGGGGAAAAAAAACATGTGTTTTCTTGTCTGCTTATTGGAGTTATTCATTAAAACATGTATAGTTGTTCCTCAAAAATCGTAGACAGTGTGACATACAATAGTTACATTCTCCTACGCAGTGAAAGTCAGGGGATTTTGTTCCCGGTACAGCTAATAATTAAAACATGTGCAAACATTGGAGTCACAGTTTATGGAGCAACAAGGTTTGTAGAATTCAAAGTATTCAGACTTTTTTTCCATTCCTTTACAATTATAAACTATTCATTTTCTGATGATTTGTTAAGGTATTATTCAAGAAAAGAAACCCCTCGTCTTTCCAAAAGACAGTCAAAATCAATTTATTGGATGTTGGTTGCTTTTTATTCCGTTCTCTCAATGATCTCACACTGTGTCAATATTATAAAGATCTCGGCTGTTGGGTGGATTATGTGTAAACATATCATTGGTTCTTCTCTTAAGTGTAATGCCTACTTATACTTAAGCAAATTGTGTGTAATTGGCCAAATAAGAAAATACACAGTATAGATTTGACTTATACTTCATGCCACAAACATCTTGGAAACATGATCAATTGTTTTCATTTTGAAACATAAGGTGCATCACCACAAATATTACTGATCAATTTCACAGCCAATGTGGTGCCAGGAAAAGCAGAATTCTAATACACAAGCAGTGAATGTCCATGTGGAGCAGCATTTGAACATTACATTTGCTTTGAAACAAGCTGACTGTTGCCTGTCTTGCAATGCTTTCATACAGACATTTGAAAAGAAAGCTATTGAAGCAGCAAATTAACTCAACTTGTCCTTTTCCTTGTGCTATTCTATGTCTACTGTCCTTATCTTTGTCATCCCTCACTTGTCAACCCTTGTGTTTTCTTTTCTTTTCTATGCTTTCTCCTTTTCACCCTATGTTATTATGTCACCAGCATCAGAGAGAAATGGCCATGAGGGCTTGGGCTTTATCCTGTCATAGGATCAAACAACAAGTGTAACTTCTACAAATGAGTGCAATCATCAAATGACAAAGATTCCATTTATGCCTTGAATGCCAAAGCAAGACCTTGCAGCTTTATAAATATTATATTATAAATCCTGATATTTTGAGACTGTAACACTTCTAGTGTGGGCTGTATGACATCCAAATGACAAAGTAACAGATAAACTTCAAAGAGTCACATATTCCTTTGCTTTCAAGCCAGGCCTGTTCTCCCATATGCATCTTAAAAACACATCAGAGACATCTAAGCAGCCAGCTAAACTTAACTTCCATGTATTTTGTAATGTTCACCTGGATCCATTCATCATTTTCATAGTAGTTGGAATTTTTAAGGTTTATTCATATATTTGCCTTCCACGTCAACCCAGGAGAGATAATAAAGTAGTATTGATTGATTGATTGATTGATACACAGGTCACCAATGCTTTAGTGCCAAGTCTGCTATAGTGATATTATAGTAATCCCCCCCCCTCTCTTTTTACTTAAGGCAAGGAGGTAATAACCCAAGGCATCGCCATCAACAATCCAATCCCTCAATGAACTTATTTCATGCACAGTTGATTTTATGTAAATTGATTGACACCTTGGAAGGGGGGCAGGCAGTGTCTGCTTTTCATAGAGTCATAACTCTTTATGTCTTATAGGGGTTAAGAATGAAAGAGGGAGGGATAAGGGAGTTGGGACAAAGAGTCATATAGTAAAAGCAAAAGAAAAAGAGGAGGCAGAGGATGAAACTGGTGCATTGTCAACATTTACTTAGCTTGAACCATTCTCTTTTTCACACAAATGAAAAAGATAGGGAATAAACAGTTTCAGTCGTCCTATTTACACAATAAATAAACTCCAAACCCTGGGGCTTGTTTTAATTGCAAATGTAAGCTCCTAGGGACTCTATTCCTCTCTGAGCTTTAGGAACTGCGCACGCCAACATCTACCTTCCCCTGGAAACCCCTTGCACAGTCAATTATGGTAATGAATCGTCAATAAATATAAAAAATTAATATGGTCCTGCTTATTTTGAGTGGCAGGTAAGGACTTGCCTCCAAGACAAATGTGCTGTGGCTGCAAATCTAAAGTGCACCTGAAAAGTAGTTTGTGTTAATGCATGTTTGAATGGATGACTTCAACCTAAATAAGAGAGGTGTGTTTGAATGATAGATCAATATATCATGATATCATAATATTCATACCATAATCATATTACATAAACTAATAAAGTAGAAATAAAATTATTCCCAATATGCATCTATTGTGCCATAATCTGATAGGTTTTACTTTTAATGCAATCCACTTGTTGCCCCCGTAAATTACAAGAATCTAAATGAAGAATTCCATAAATCGTAGTTAATTGGCTACTTGTGTTGTAGTATAACTATTTTTTTCAACAAAAGATCTGCTAGACTTTGGTGTCATACTGATGCATCTCCCTTCTTGTTTTTTCCAGGTGGACTATGCAGTGATTGCTTCCCAGGCTGGTGCCACCCTTAACAATCTGTTGAGTCATGCCCAAGAGCTCGTCGTCAAACTACGCTCTCTGCAGCTCGACCAACGAGAATTTGTCTGCCTCAAGTTTCTGGTCCTCTTCAGCCTTGGTGAGTTTTTAAAAAAATGTGTGTTTGAAGCCACATGTGGCTCTTTGTTCTTCATGTAGCTCAGGTAAAGTAATATCAGCATTTCTTTTTCGTTTCCTCTGCCACTCAGTGATGGATGGCATAGATAGCAATGATATGTATGACTTTTAAAGCTGAAGCAAGGGAGAAAGGAATGGAAAGAGCAAGAAAATAATGGTTTGAATAGAAAACAACAAAATGGAATGCAGATAGGAAATAACAGTTCACTTTTATAAGAACAGTTCTAGAAAGCGTTCGTGTGGAGTTAAAGCTTTAGTGGTTAATCACAGCGGCATATAGTAGTTGTGAAATTATTCAAATAATTTCAATAGTAAGCAAATCCACCTCATTACAAAGAGGATAAGAAATAAATGTAGACATGTAGAAATAAAAATAACGTTCGCATTTATCATTTTTGGAATTTATCTTAATTTATATATTTCTTGTGGTTGATACTTTTTTCAACAGGATATTAATCTATATAATTTCTTGGATCAACAACTGTAGAAGCCACAACTTATAACAAAAGCTTGTTGAATGGTGAAACTTAATGCAATATGTCTCAGAACTGCTAAAAGGGACCATAGCTATAAAATAGGACTATGTGGGCATGATGAACATGGAAATGGTGTATTGCAAAAAGGTAGGAGTCCAGGGTTATACCTCTCTTTGACATTGCTTTTGGAAAGAAAAGGATGGAAGGGAGGTGTGCAAAAGAGGAAACAGGAGGATGGAGTATTTGAGATGGACAGGTGGGAGAGAATTGAAGCTAGGAGGACATAGAAAGCAAGGGATTTGGGAGAGGAAGGAGTGGAGGGATAAGTAGCTTAATGAGTTAAGGGAAAAAGAAAGGGGTAACAATGACGAGATGTGAATGTGTGAGGATTCCTGTTTGTGTGTCCTTATCCCCAAAAATGCCCTCTCCTCCCTCAACCGAGGTCAGACACTGCCAGGAGACTGTCATCCCTGACTCTTTTCTAATGAGTCTGTAAAAGCGGCCTCCCAGGAAAACACACACACACGCACACAAACATTTTTTTTTTTTACATTCCACATCATTGAAGCCAATGATGTTTAGTTTACTCAACCTAGCTTTGCTGTGGTGCTCAACGAAACTGTGGCATACATATGATGAATATTTTCCTCTTTCTCAGCTTCCCTTGTCAGTACTTCCCTTCTTTGTCTTCTCTGAAAAAAAACACATATACATGTGATTAGGTGTGATTACTGTTTGTGGTCGTAGAATCGGTAAGGAAAGCGAGAGGAAAAGGTAGATGCAGTAGGACATTGGTGTGTGTACATCTGTGTGCATGCTTGTTTATTTTGTCATGTTTTTATATAGAGTAGGGATTTTTCTTGGGCTCAGGGTCTAAATAATTTGGCAGAGGCATCATCCATAATGAAAGGCCCACCTGAGGGATGTGTATCGCCCCCGGCAGTGCCTGTTCTATGGCGTTGCCCAGGCCTCCCGCAAAAGAAGACAGACACAGGCGCCGTACATCTGGCTGAAGTGATCAGAGTTGGAGGAGGTGGTGTTGGTGGGGATGAGAGAATGAGAGGGATTAGAACAAAGTAAAGCCAGAAGGTTCAGAAGTAATGTGACTAGTGTGATATACAGGCAGTCAGAGATGTGCAAGTGATTGGGTCTGAGATAGATACCAGTTCCCTCCAGGGAATGAATGTGCATAATGTGCATGACAGTTAGAGAGCAGGTGTGTATTCATACGTGTGTGTGTGCCCGTGCAGGCAAACAGTAGTGCCCTAAGAAGAAGCGGTTAATAAGGACTGTTGTGAATGAATCATGTCAAAAGGTCTGCACTAATGACTGAATTAAGATCATGTGCTGCTCTTTATTAATTTAATTTAAATCTAAATGTTGATCACTGTAGTCTGCAATAGACAAATTATGTACTATCCGTACATAATTTGTCTATTGGAGATGCTTCTGTTTTGTTCTACTTTCTTACTGTACAGATTATCAACAAACCATTAAGTGAGTGAGCATTATTAGTTTTTATGTGTAAATATGTAGGTTAATGAAGAGATTTAGTCTCAAATTATAAAAATAAGGAACCTCAGCCTGAAACTTGATTCTCCCAGAGAATGTTGATTTCTTTATGCTCCAGTCAATACATCTGTATCCCCTGTGGCGTTACATTATAGCCAAAGATTTCTCTTTTGCGGCATGGTATTATTCATGTTATCTGCATTTCTGTTCTCCTAACTTTCCAACAGTCTTACATTTCCCGTTTTGCTTTTTTTTTTCCTTTGCATCATAATGATTTTCAGAGTTCCTTCCTTTATCAACGATCCCCTCTTTCTCCTTCACTTTTCCTGTGTGTGGACAATCAGTCACCGCCCTACCAACAACTCCTGCCAGAGCAGCTTTTAGTTAAGCCACTTGTCGATAAAGACAGGGATATAGATGTCAGTCCAGGTGTGAGGAGACACTTGTCATGGTCTGTGTGTGTTTGATTTTAGAGATAGACATCCTTTATTTTAGTTTATTGCCTTACTTTATCTTATTCTGTCTCTCTTTGCACCATGTCGCTCTTTCCTTGCCTTCAGTGAGGGCTTTTAACATCTGTCAAGAAGGAAATGATCACTCTGTGATCATTGATCTCTTAAGTGTTTATAGTTCTTTGTGCAATGATTGTACTGTATGTCTTGAGCGCTGAGCAATACTCAAGAGTTTGAGAACATTCTGGGTCAAAGTTCAGTAAAGGATTACTACAAGTCGTTCAATGTCAGGACACTGTTAATGGGTCTTTGATTTCCTTTAAAAGGCTCAGATGCCTAACAGAGAGACTGACAATTACACGTGGAAGGTGATAGAGCATCACTTGAGTAAAGGATTAGATCACAAGTTTGAAGTCAAGCTGAGGAAATAAGATTAAAGATCCTCCTCTTCAATTAACAGGAGCTTGGGTTCAATTAGAACGTCAATCATTGATCTCCAATGTATGAAACTATGGAAAACAAATATCTATTTGTAGTATGTAAGCAAAGAGGGATCCCTAAAAAGACTAAGCTCTGTGATTTTATGCTTATGCATATCTAAACAAAGAAAAATCAAGTATTTATCAGTCTTTACCAAAAATTCATGCATCACCGCTGAATCACAAAGTTAGCCTGAAACAGATGTGATGACAGAGGTCAGAGAGTGTTCAGCCAGCAACCAGTTAACCCAGCTTAGTGGGTCAGACCCCATCGGATATAATTGGGTGAGACAGGTGCTGCCAGGCCTTGTCAGCTGAGAGGAGAGCCAGAGTACCTGCCAGACGAGCGTAGGGGTGGTAAATGGTCCCAGCGGAAAGAGCACAATTGTAGACACGGCCTCAAATAATGTTAGTTTCCAAGACAAAGCCAATGGAAAGTAAATGAAGTATGGGAAATTTCAAATTGTGTTTGATTATTTCACAAGGAGGCTTATTCCTCTGGATGTAAATGTAATCCTTCACTCAACCTTAGATTATTCTTTTTTTATTCAAAAATAACTTCCTGATTCTGCACTCCTTTTTTTAAAGGATGTATTTGATGTTGCAGAAAACTCAGCTACAATTTGTTCCAGAAGTCCAAAAATGTAAAGCTTTCTTGTCTTAAAATCTACTCAAAAAGAGGAACAAATTCAATGTTTGCATCACTGGTGGGTGAAGCTAGAACTGCTAAAACTATGTGGCTGGACACCTTTTACAGAGAACACACACTTTTGTATGAGCCGTTTGTTTTGCATGAGTCAGAAATGACCAGTGCAGTAAGATCATAAATGAAAAAAAGATCAACCCTACCATTATCTTGCTGTCAACCGATTAGTCCCTCTCTGACATTCCACTATAAAGACAACTACCCTTCAATCCCAGCTGTCCTCATCCACTCTGCCCTTCACATCAACTCTTGTCTTACTGCTCTGCCCTTTCCCTCCACTTTTTTCCGCATTTATCTTTGTGCACCTTGATCCATCTCAATTTTATCACCACCTCTACTGGTCTTCATTAATCTCAAATATCCATTCGTCCATCCATTCGTCCATACGTACCTCAACTGTTCCTCCACACATCTGCACAGACTTAAAATGTCCTAACAATAATACCTGGATGTACTTAATTTTATTTGTATTACTAATATGATTGAAAGCCCATGGTAATTAACCCAATATTGGACAAAAGCTATTGCTGTGTTCATTCATAACTGACAGAAGTCAGGGAAGAAGTTGCATTTTATGAAAATCTAAATTCTCTTATTCACAAAAACTTTTTCCCCCATCATTCCCCATCCTGCATCAGTAAGATTATTAACTATCAACTCCCCACACCTTGAGACGGGTAATATGACACATTTCTCATTAGCATGATAAGCACAGTCTATGCAGAACACACTTTTTTTTACTTCTTTCAAGCACACCGAGGTCAGAGACCAATTTGCTGACAACACAAACACAGCAAATCTGATTAACCTTGATGAAACGGACTCCTTTCTTCTTGTTCTTTCTTTCTTTTTCATTCCTCTCTCTCTACCTTTCTCCTTGTTCTTTCCTTCAATCCTGCTCATTTAGTTTTCCCTCACAATAAAAGACGGAGCAAGAAAAAAAATGTAATTCCCAGGCAGGTACACCCTAATTAAGAAAGACCTGAGGCTGCTCATAATCAATGCCCTGATCCCTGACTAGTGAACATGTTCCCATTCACATATATACACCTACATACACACATTCTTGCACCAGCAGTAAGCCTGACAAATATTCATTTCCTGAAGAGAACTAAATCATTTAGAATGCAGTTAGGAATTGATTAACATCAAGAGGTAATGTTGGGTCAATACTGAAGCTCATAGAGCTTCATAGATGTATGGGTTAAATAATGAAGCATATAACCTGTACTTAATGAAGTTGTAACATTTTACGATTTAATATAGTCACGGCAACATAATGTGGATTTTTCTTAAGAAAATATTAGTGTGAGATGCTTTCTGCTGGGTTGCGAGTAAGCAAAACATAGTCTCATATGTACCTTTGACCCAATCAATACACAAATGAAGAATTGTGAATGTGTGTGTGAGTAGTTAGTCACTGGTCAGTGGGAAACCTTGACCTTAAATGAAGCATTCCTGTGTGTTTTTGCATGGAAGAGGGAGTAGAAAATATCAAGAAAGGTAACTGTTGAAATTAATGGATCAAACATAATTTTATCTTATTAACCTTCAGTGTTTGTACAGATGTGTGTGTGTGTCTGTGTATATATATATATATATATATATAGATATATATATTTCTGTGTGTGTTAGTGTGTGTGTGTGCACTATTTAAATACACTACCAATCAAAAGGTCAAAAGCTCAAACACACCTTCTTATTTAAAGGTTTTTCTTGATTTTCAGGGCTAAAACTATGAATAAACACATGCAAAATCACGTAGTTAACTTTAAGAACTGAAGGTCCATCCATTTAAAAAAAATATTTGAATGTGTCCCCATGTGCAATCACAAAAACCATCAAGCACTAATCCAAAACTGGCTCACATATTGACCGCCATAGGAAAGGAAGAACAAGTGTCCCCTCTGCTGCTGAAGTTAAGTTCTTCCGAGTGCACAGCCTCAGAAACCGCAAGTCAACAGGACCTCAGATTAGAGGTCTAGTGGCAGACATATCTCCACGTCAACTGTTGAAAGGGACTGCGTGAATCGGACCTTTGTGTTCAAATAGCTGCTCAGAAACCACCATGATTGAAAAGCAAAATAGATATGTCTTGGCCAAGAAACAAGGAATGGACATTAGACTAGTGGAAATCTGTGCTGTGGAGGAATGAGCTGAAATTTGAGATATCTGATTCCACCAAATATAATATGGATATTACTAAGCCAGTACTTTTTGAGTGTAATCATAGGCCTGCATGAACAACCACCACATAGGCACATGTCGTGATCCATGCCTCAGAGTGTGTGCACTGACACAGCCACAAATTGCAGTGAGTGGATCTGTACAATGACAGCCTTAATGGAAAAACACTGAAGGGGTGATTGCAAGAACCTCAAACTGTAAATGTGTGTATGGGGTTCATAAAGTATAATCCATGCACTGACCGGCTGCTTCTAGTGCTTTTTCTGTGTTTAAACTCGCCAAAGTGTTCAGCAAACACATGCTAATTGAAAAAAGATTGACTGTCTTCTACCTTTCAAACAAACCTTTTTACCTTCCATCTGTTTACTTCATGGATAATTCTGATGCAGGCAACAAACACACACACACACAAAAAAAAAGTTCAAACTTCAAACTTCATTCCCGATGGAGTCCAATGTTTGATTGTCCCAACTTTTCTTCAATTTTCTTTCATCTCATCAGGAATAGGTGGTAGTGTGCCCTCAAGAAATGAACCTAATCTGTCTGTCTGTTATGTCAAATTTAGCTAAAAAACACATGAAGCAGTCAGCTCCCGATGCAGACAGCCACTTTGCAGGGAATTCCACATAATGAGACGGGGGAAAAGGCTTTCAGACTTTATCAAGCTATAAAAGCTCCAGATCTACAGCTTGCCACTATAACCTGGCAATACTCAGGGCTCTCGTCAACAAGAAACAGCTACAATGAGTTGTGGAGGTGAAAAAAAGCACCTTAACAATTGTTGCCTCTTACCTCAGACTCCCCCTCTTAGTGCTTCTCTCATGTGTTGCTTGCATGCTTGCAAGTTTTTAATAAATTTAGTCTCCGATTCTTCCTGAATTATCCTCATAACATATGTTTTTCATTAACAGTCTTCTGCAATGATATAGGTGATGTATCTATCATCTGTATCTATCTTAAAATACATTTTCTTTTGGATTGTTTATTAACCTTCTTTTTTTAGAATATACAACAAAGAATTTAAGAAAAAAGATATTAACACCATTATATGAAAGATACAATAAAAAGAGCATTCCATCATCTACATTGTTATGATGCAACAAGAGTGGAAAACTCACTAGTAGTGAGAATAGGCACACCAGTAGTTTTTTTGGAGCATGCAGGGAATAATTCCCTCAAATTATGTCTACAGAATTTGCGACCTCTATAGTGAGAGTAACTTCATTGGATTTTTAAAAGTGGTGTCCATGAAGGTCTGGGTCTCATCGTGAATACATCTAAAGCAGTGATTCTAGTAGAGCAGATTGCTTCTGGAGAGCATTAACTATACTTCACTAACTGTCTAAATGCAGTATCGCAAGATGATCTCCTTTTGGATTTCCACACCACTTTAGAGACATCACACTTTCAGCCCTTCACCTCTGACTGTTAATAACAACTGCTGTATGTTGGCTGCAGGTGTTAATGCATTTTAACTTACTGCTATGCTGAGGCAATAGAGGATATATCCCCTAAACTTCCCCTTCATCAATGCACTCATTAACTCCACCACCAGTGAGCACAAACAGACAATTGGTCCTGTGAAAGATTTTTTCTTAAACCCTTGTCAACACCTGTGCCTTCTTCTCTGCTTCTCTCTTGCACTCGTATATGGGATGATTTAAAGGCAAGTTGGCTATGGAGAAACTGTTGTCCTCCATCTCTCCCTCCTCCCTTCCTCTCATTCTCGTTCTTCCTCGGTCTTATTACAGGCTGTCAGTTTATTATAAAACATTAGGAAAGCAGAGGGACACTTGCAGTTACTGTCCTATCGATCGGCAAGGATAGATTCTGTGATTTAGAGTCAGCCTCCGCTCACGACCTCCACGTTCTCGGTCTCCTATTAAGGCCCCTGTGCTTTGCTTTGGCTATTGATGTTTCAACATTAACAGTTACAAGCTGCTACAGAAAATCAATGTTCAACTTTTATTATCAGCTGCATAACGCAAAGGACTTCCCACAAGTTGGTACTTAGCAGTCGAAAGGAAGCGCCAATGGTCCATCTTCTACATCAGGCATTTCCTAAGTCCGAGTTTCTCAGGTGTCATTAGTCATATGTAAAACATTTGTAGGCTTACAGGAATTTGGGTCTCCTTCTAAAAAGAGATGTAAAATGATGCAGACTAAGGAGTCTGTTATCGTAAATATGCAACATCCTACCATCCATCCATCCATCTATTTTCCATCCATCCATCCATCTATCCATCCATCTATTGTCCATCCATCCATCCATCCATCCATCCATCCATCCATCCATCCATCCATCCATCCATCCATCCATCCATCCATCCATCCATCCATCCATCCATCCATCCATCCATCCATCCATCCATCCATCCATC
>CAJRST010000002.1:15014367-15344586 GCA_907169785.1 Menidia menidia | reverse complement strand
AATAATAATAATAATAATAATAATAATAATAATAATAATAATAATAAGCATATGTATATGTATAATATACATACATATATATATATATATACTCCACTAAATAATAAGTAAATAACGGAATATATATAGGTGTGTGCACACACCTATGTGAAATATTATCAGTGAAATATTATCAATGAAGTATTGATGGGAGTTGAGGGAAGTGTGCCTGTATAACTTCAATAAGTGCATTTGCAAAGAGGGTAAAAACATTGTTTTTTCCCCTCATATAAAGCATAGTATGCATATCAGAGCAATGGAACATAACTCAGATAAAAGTTTGCTAAAGATTTACTTTTAGCCATGCGGTCACTGCTCCTTGCCCTTATTTGCTTTGATTGTTCATACTGCTTTCCCGTCTGTTCAGACACACACCTTCTCCCAGTGTTTGTGAAGCAGTACACAACTATTGCAAAAAGTCCTTAGTCCTCACTTGATTCTGTCGTCAAAAGTCAATGGGTTCTCCTCAGTCAACGCCCCCAGACTGATGATGATTCAGGTAGCTGTGGACAACATTGCCTTGATAACAATCCAGTAGGTTGCAATAAAGAGGACTTAGCTGGGATAGAATTTCAACTCCAGCTCTTTGAAACACCGCTGCTGTAGTAAATGCTGCCTCACCTTTGATAGGCTCATATAAATGTCTCTGAAACTCTCCTATTGGAGGAACCAAGCCCCTAATACTTGTGCAAGCAGGAAGTAACCAGTTTGTTTTCCACTCACGTTTAATCGGCCAAGTTTACTGACAGCGGCTGAATAACTGTTTATGACTCAAGAAATTTATGTGGTTTTTTTTCTGGACCCAGCAGAAAACACGTGAAGTTTCAAAATCTGTGTGTGTATTGGTTGCATGTGACTGAGTGGATCATTGATTGGGCCAATAAAAGCATAACATGAGACAGTATAGGGTTACTATGGTATGGAATGTTTGTTGGCCATGTAGCTGGGTCGTCAATGAAGAGGGCAGTAATTGTAATGGGTTATATGACACGAATGCAGAAGAGGGAACTAATTATTACTTACTTCAATATCACTTCTTCCTAGCTTTTTTTTTTAAGCCATGCATCACAGCGATTAGTGAAGATTTTTTGTGTAAACCTTCAAATCTTTTTAACTTAATTGATCAAATGTTGGCCCTGTAAAGTTGAGAAGTTATTAACATATAAGAAATATCATCAGGCTGTATCTGTCTATAAATTGTCATGTTTCCTACTACTTTGCTTTCCTAATGCTAACTAAATAATGGGATCATTTCGCCTTTGTAAAGGATGATGAACTTTGAGACTAGCTTTAGACTTTTTTTACACCATATTGTCCACTCTGAAGTATCAAAGCAGAAAAGTGGAATGTGTGGAAGTATTTGCCTGAGTGAATGTGCAATTTGTCTAAACGCCATACGCATGTGTGTGTGTGTGTGTGCGTGTGTGTGTGGAGGGGGGGTCGCTGGAGTTGCTTGATTGTAAGGGCTGTGAAAGTGTGTAAAAGTGCATGCTGAAAAATACATGCACAGCGCAGAGCAGATGTACTCTAATTAAAAAGCACAGCTGAGATTTCAGGGGTTCTGTGAAAGTGTGTGTGCGCTTTTGCGTTAGGTCGCTGGCTTCAGCGTGATCAGCCGTCAAATGAAACAATGTATTCCGTGGGACCTCAGGGTTTCCATTTGAGTATTCGGACGCGGCACTGTAACGAACTGTGGCTGTTTAATGTGAAAAAAAAAAAGTTGATAATTAGTCCCTCAGTGACTGAGGGATGAGATGGAGTGGAAGAGGAGGGGGTTGAGGGAGGGGGTGGGCACTGAAGAGAGAGAAGAGAGTGCTTAGTGCATTTTATACACCATCCTGATACTGTCTGGGAATCATTGATCAGTTGTTTATTTATTTTTTTGTTAGTTTGTTTTTTATTCCTCATTTATACTTTCCTCTCCCTCTTCATTCCACATCCTGCCATCGATTGATCAGTAAATGGAAGCAACCTCTTGGATAAAATGTTCCGCTAATTTAAGACAAATCTCTTTATAACCTTAGTATTTTCTTGCCACTTGCCCACTGGCTTTTGCAACTGGGACATGGCATAAAGCTATTGTCATTTGTGCTTGTTCTTTTTTGGAAGCCCCGATTCATTATTATTTCAAAAGAGGCACTACTGGTAATTAGCAATTAAAATGCTGTCTTTTGCCTTTATTTTCTGCTAATTAGCTTGACAGAGACATTGGGTACTAATTCTTTAAACCCCCCCACCACCACCACACACACACACACATGCACACACTCGTTATGCATTGAAGTTCTCTCAATGCAGAAATACAAACAATCTGTCAGGGATATCGCGTTGCCATGTTTTAGCTGGGATCACAACTTGCCAATTTGCAGAAGTAATCGAATTTGCAAAAAAGGCTAGCAAATAACACAAGATAACGTCATGATTTTTTATTTTTTTATTTCTATTTTGAAGCGAAGAGTTAATCATATGCTTGTTTCCATCTGCAGCTGGCAGAGACAGACAATCCCTTCTAATTCACAAATTATTTCAAGGTTTAAGGAAGTCCAATGGTCACTTTAAAGATGGAGAGTTGCTATGAAGCACTCAATAGGCTCTTTCGTTATTATTTCAATAGTGAATTTGATGAATGAGAGACTTTAAAACCATAATGACTAAACTTTTTCCAGTACTTTCCTAGTCTTCCTAATTTGGTTGCTTCTTGCTCAATTTTTTTCATCCGCATAGACAGACAAAAACAAGTTGTTGTTTTGTTTTGTTTTTTTATTTTTGTTTTGTCCTTTGACCTGCGTAGGATGTCAGCACGTTAAAGCTTAAAGCAAACTGCGCTGCGTTAGCTTATGTAACACAATATTAGCGCTTCTCTGACGGTGCGAGAGTCGGGTCAAGAGTCTGAGAAGGGGGCCCGACAGCTGAGTGGCAGCAGGAAAAAGCACGTCATGTTTGTTTGGAGGCTCCTTTGTCACATCACCCCTCTCTCTGTTCCTGCCCTCGTCTTGGTCTTATTCAGCGCCCCAACATGTCAACCAGGGGTCAGGGCAAGCATGCACTAGTTATATGCGAGCTCACACATTTACAAGCGGCACAAGAACACACACACACGGATTGTAATAGCATGGTAGAGTGCATCATAGATGGAAGTGCCTTTAAGACCTACTTCTCATTCTTTAGACCTCATTAGCTGCTGATTTATCCCCCCCTCCCTTTCCTAATGCTCTTGGTGGGTGGATGGGGTGTATGTGTAAGTCTGTGTGTGTGGGAAGGGGTTACTGCGTAAGAACGAACGAAATACCATGTTTATTTCAATAGAACAGTACATGCAAGTCAAAGGCAGAAATTTAGAGTGTAGAATGGGTTAATTTAGCTCACCTGTATGTTTTATTGCATAGGTGTCATGTCGGCTCCTACCTCTCCAAAGCAGCCGACTGTGAGCACACTCGACCTGGGGTCAAACGGATTAATAAAAGATAACATACACGCGTACAGAGCCCCTACCTGATTAAATATTCTGCAGCCCTGCGCTTCATAATCATGAGAAACACACAAAGCGCTCTAGTTCGCCATTATCCATTTAGCAAATTTTTTGTCTTGTCTTGCAATAATCTCCCCAAACCCCCTGTGAGCTTATTATTGTCAAGGAAAAGTGCTTATAGCTGTGCAGAAAAGTGGGATTTTGGAAAAATGCACAATGTATTTTGTACGAAGAATTAATAGTGAAAGAAGACTTTCCATAGATTAAAAATGAGCTCCTGCTCATGAATTGGACCGAATGTAAAGTTAAGCTTGTTTTCGCAGTCATTCACACTTTCAGTAAACTTTAACCAGTTTTTTTTTATAAGGATTTGAAGAAATTATGTTTTGTGGGGATAAAAATGTAACAAAGATTTTAAAAAAGGAGACAGCCAGAGTGTTAGGTCAAGCAGCAGCTGTGGCACTAACTCAACAATAACTGTCCTACATAATTCATTGACTCCTGGGGAATTTATTTCAGTGGAAAAACCTTCTTCTCTTTACCTGATTCCTTCTACACTGTTGTCCCATGGGACGATTAAGAGGTGGGGGGGGGAGGAGGGGAGGGGAATATTTCATCATGCGGTGCATTTTAAACTGAGTAAAAATTAACTCCAACGAAGGTAGTCAACTTGTAATGCTGTCCCTTGATAAATGAGAACACCAATTACTCTTACCCTTATGAGTCTGTAAAATGATAATTTTCAACCCTCTGGGTTATGGATGCTCAATGCTTGCTCTGTTTTGTCTCCACATTGAAGACACTATTACACGTTGAAACTGCTTTGTTTGAAACCTTATACATCTTAAATACAGCCTACATCGTCACTTTCTGGCAACAGTTAAGGTAAATAGAACAGTATTTCCCCCCCTAAAAGCTTTAAAACAGAAACAAAGAGTGGGTATTTTATTTTGCACATTGTTTCAATTCTTTCACTTGCTTGCTTTTTTAACTATCGCTTAGGGAGGGTTAAAAACTTTTTGCTTACCTTTTTTCTGGTTCATCCTTTAGATGTGAAGAACCTGGAGAACTTCCACCTGGTGGAGAGCGTCCAGGAGCAGGTGAACGCGGCGCTGCTAGACTACGTCATGTGCAACTACCCGCAGCAAACGGACAAGTTTGGCCAGCTGCTTCTCCGGCTGCCCGAGATCAGAGCCATCAGCCTGCAGGCTGAAGAATACCTTTATTACAAACACCTAAACGGCGACGTGCCCTGCAACAACCTTCTCATCGAAATGCTGCACGCCAAAAGAGCTTAAAAAGTGGACTGTCGCAACCTGTGCTGCAGCTTCGAGACGTTCTCTGAGTTTTTCTCAACATCGTGCTTTCACCAAATTGAACCTCAAGCTCACGCTTGACTGTGTGAAGATCATGAGAGTGGAGGGCAGAAAGTGTCAAAAACTCTAGTTTGTACTGCGCTCATCTTGTTGTCGGCCTAGACTAAGTGCGGGTCTGGAGACTCATATTGTGCACAGATAAACCGCAAATGGATTCCCTCATTAAAATGAAAAAGAAACATCCACGAAAAACTGCTTCTCTTCAACCACAGAAAAGGACAGTATAGAGAGGAAAAGAGAAAATCACTTGAAGCAAACTGTGTATTTGACGCCACGCGATGATAACTGCATGAGCAAGACTATCAGACTGCCAGGCTGCAACCTTTACAATTAACAGCCCCCAAAGGATTTTTGCAATGGTAATAACACAAGGGGGTTTTGTGTTGAAAAAGGAAGCTGAATAACACTGCCCATCTTTCAGACAGCTTTGTAACTACAGGTTGACGATTCTCCTGTGACTTGTCTCACTTAAACTGGCTTTCAGCTGTTGTCGGTACTGTACGGTCAAATGGACATGCAGCCAACCAGGCAAGAGACTCCTATACACCACCATGTCTGTTTTTGTTTGTTTGTTTTTCTCCCATATGACGCCTGCCATGGCAGCTTGCCCTAACTGAGAAAGGAGGACAGACAATTTAAAAAATGAAGCTCTGAAAAAGAAACAGTCTTTAATGAACAAAATGTTAAAGTAAGATAAGGAGACGAGGACTTTCTTTTTCTTGTAACAGAAACAGGTTCTTCTTCACAGTCACTTTGTAGTGGCTTTTCCTATTCCACCTCACCAGAATCGTCTGTAACTTTGTACCACAGAAAGACCAATGTTAGCTCATTTCAGTTAATATCTTAAGCTTAAACAATAGCATTTCGAATTATCATTTTGCTACAATAAGGCCCTTCATTTTTATCAGTTAATTCAAACAGAATTGATTGATTTTTGAGTCAGACAAGATTCGGTCTCGTCCTTCTATGAAAAGACCAAAGCCTGTTGCAGAGCAGAGAAAATAAATTACTACTATAAATTACATATTAATCAGTGTTATCGGAGGAAAAAAATTGTGATGTCACAATTATGTGAGTCCTGCCTTATTTCATTACCATGCTAGCTAACCATGCAGATGTGAATGAACATATGTAAAAAATAAAAAATATATATATATACATTTATATATATATATAAAGTATTAATGGTGTAAAAAATTAAGAGTAATTCAACAGGTGTTTACATTCATGTGGTCATATGGGAGAGAACTGTGATGAACCATAAATTGCAAAGCAATGACTTCCTAAAAAAAAAAAAGAAAAAACATTTTAAAAAAAAGAAATCAGCAAAATGATATGAAAAAGATCCCTTTGGTTTGCTTCCTTTGGTGTGTGTACAGTGTTTAAATTCTTTTTTAATAATTGTTTTACGCAGTACTTAAATGATGTCGTGAGACACTAAAATCAAGGAGGAATCACTTAGGATATAATTTTTGTGTCTGCTGGCATTCAAATATTTTTCTTAGAGCATTGCTGTGTAAGGGTTCTTTTTCACTTTCAGCATTATATTTGTAAAGCCCTTCGTTTTGCTTTTTTATTTACAATTCTTTGCCTATTTGATGTACAGTATGTCACATGTTACGCCTAATAATGAAGATAATTTATTGCGTCGTTGGGTCTCCATCTTTGTGTTACATGACGTGATGTGTCCACGCCAGAATAAATTTGTTTACTGTAGCATGCTCTTTGTTTTGTTTCCATGAGTGGTTTTGAGATACAGAAAAATAAATCCCTTTAGTTTTTTTTCTAGTCTTTTAAATGTTCCTGTAGGTCTGTACATTGAGAAAAATATTGTATTTAAGTGGGTTGTTGTAAAAGGTTTGTGCCACATCAGTTTTCCTTATTTAATTTCGACCTGAATCAGTATTCTTTTCAGTTTATCTTTACACCAAAGAACTACACTTTTCATTGCTAGCTATGGCTTATAGTATTGTGTAAAAAATTAAAAGAACTGGCTTCTTTTTTATGACATATTGCAGGCTACGTTATCGTCACGACCGCTAAAGTTTCTTCACATGTACAGTAGTTGTTACAGTTTTTATCAAAGTGTCCCCACTCCTTACTTACTGAACAACCGGTGGTGTTTATTTGTTTAACCTGTCAACATTTTGTTAAATGAGTCATGGAATGATCAAACGACTTTCTAGTGGCATGTTTAATGTACAGAAAAATTCCCTTAAATCCCGTGTCAAAAAGCTGTTTCTGATTCTGAGTATCACCATGTTCTCCTCCTTCATTTTGTCTCCCAATCAGACAATCTTTTTCATCGTCAACTCGAATTCAGTGTTAAGGGGGTCTCCAGCTGCCTTGGACTTTCTGTAATATATAGGTAAACTCCATACCATATGCAGGAAATACAATTGCTAATGAGACCATTGCAGAAGTTGTGCTGTCTGAATGATTGTTTCAACACTGCTTCAACCATGTAGAGTCCCTGTCTGGAGATAGTAGATCTAATGCTTGAAAGAAATGTGTAATTTGGCTTTCCATAAAACTAATTCAAGTATATGAATAATGTTAAATAGTCTTCTTTGCAGGTGGAGTATCTTTGTCGATAAGCTATTGTCAACACCTTGAAAGAGAAAACATCAAAATGCCATTTTCTTCATGCTTGTGTCTGAATTCTGCCACTCTGGATGAAATTCTGAATGCTCCTATCAAGCTTTGGACCCGGGATGAGCCTCTCCCCGACGCTAACTGAGATATTCCTCATAGCTCAATAAACAATTATCATACTTATAACACCAGATTCTCACTTCATCCTCATGCCAACACTGCCCACATGAATTTCATGGGTTCACTGTGCAGGACAATATAAAGCCTTATCTGCCAATTATTACATGACAGCCTGTAGGAATGATAAAAAAAGGAACAATTAATTCATCAAAATGCACAATTAATGATACAAAAAATAGTCTATCATAATACCATGAAATGCAGATGTCAATAATAATAATATACAGGTTAATTCATTGAGCTTTCATATAATATTTTGTGGCATTCTGATTTATATTTGATGATTAACAACCACAAGAGATGTATGTACACACTCGATAACTACAGACTACAGACATCATCGTTACACAACATGTAATCAGTTATGCTGTACATTTAGTACAACTTTCAGAGACTCTTTTAAAAGTAACTTAACATAGAAAAAAAACAATAAAAAAAAATATTAAAAAAATGTAATACACAAAAAGTGAAAACTTTAAGATTAGATAGTAACAGATTAATAACATCCTGCTAACATATCATCCACCACATCTTAAAATCCGGCATAACGAGCAATTACTGTCTGTTTAACATTCGGGATAGATTCACTTTCCTGTTTTGCTGCTATTATTGTTGGTTAAAAACCACTAATGTCCTACCAATGAAATGAGGATAAAGTTGCAATAACAAAAAGATGAAACATTGCACAAAGTCAGTTCAAATCGCAACATTCATCGGGCAGCCCCTGTCAGTCGGCATAACTCTTTTGAGGCGTACCACTGCGGGGGAAACAGGAAGCCGCAAACTCAAGCTCCATGGGAACATGAAGATTACAAACAGGCAGCGGCAAGGCGTCCACTTTTGCTCGAGGAATCTCCTGGATAGACAAGAAGGCAGAAGACATTAATATAAACATTATTAAGGTTTGTGTCAGATAAGCTTGGCATCATCAAACACGTGAAAGAGAACAGGACGTTTCCGTCTCCGCACCAGGGCAAGATGCTTGAAGATACATATGTTTAGGTTCACAGCAGGATGATATCCTGCTATTCTTAGTTTGACGAGGGCCTGTGTTACTGCATAATCACCCATTTAGAAATAGAGAATTCATTCATATCTTAATTTTTTTGGGTTCATTATAACTATCAGACCCGAGCTCTGCAATTACACAATTTAAGAAAATACTGAAAGTATGATTTTTAATTCAGTCACAATCTGAATATCTAAAGTGAACATTATTTTTCAGTGACTAAATTAGCTGAATTGAGTTCCTTTGATTTAGTCTTATGTCTCAAATAATAGGAACTGTTTTACAACTGGGCATCTACAAGCAGCAGAGCTGTTAAACTCGTTTTGTGACATTCACGGCAGCATGATTCACACTTTCGCCTCTTCAAACGAATTTTGGATTAAGTTGAAAAACATTCATAAAGTCTTTACAAATGTAAGACATAAATAGTGTGACATAAATCTATGTGAAATTATGTTGCATTGACTCACAAACCCAATTATAATTTTGCCTGATTTCAAAAGCCTGATTTATTTTGTCCTGATAAACTCTTTCATTTACACCCAGCCTTTTCCTCAGCTTGATTTTTTCACAAGTTCTGAGAGGGCAAACAAGTGCTTTGTCAATTCAGCAAGAAGTTATTGAACATAACAGCAAATAACCAAATAGAAAATAAGCAACAATAGCCAACAGGTTAACGAATCGAACAAGATGAAAACTCTTTACAATATAGATGCACTCTTTGAACGTGTAATATGAGGGATCATTTAATTGTTCAGGCGGTAAAGGTAATGTTAGCGGTGTTCACATGCAGCATTAAGGATGCTGGTCACAGACAGCCAAGCAGCCAGCTCGATTCCCAGCACACAGCGTTGCAATCCTCACTTGGAGCTTGGCTTGCAGTGCCTGGCCTCCTGTCTGTAAATGTGTTAAACCTGCTTTCACTTGCTCTGAATTTGTATAAATAATGTATATACATTTATCCACAGACTCTAACAAGTGCAGCCTCAGGTGAAAATACTCAGAAATGCATGCTCTGCGCGTCCCCGAAGGTGGACATCAGCTCCAAACCAACTAACTAAAAAGATAACCACACAGAGAGAATGAAAAAAAAGAAAAAGAAAAGCACATACAAATGAATAACTTGCCACAAGCAACGTGAGCACACACATACACACGCACAAAACATCGTTTTTGCTCTCTCGCACACAGTTCTGTCAGTTTCGAAACAAGTTTTCCTTTCCGTCACACAAACAGCCCCAAGTTGTGTCTGCCAGTGTTATGTGAAGCTTTTAAACTCTGGAACCACATCACTCGTATTTACTGAGATGTGCTTGTAGGTTTCCCTGCATTGTCAAGCACAGTCAAAAGGAATAAGGCTGAGGGGCAAAGAAAGAAAAAAGAAAAACAAAGAAAACATAAAAAAAGGAAAAGGAAAGATTGCAAGAAAATCTGCGACTAAATGCTAGAACAAATGAGTTTGATATTCAGTTCAGCTCCAGGCAAGGCTTGAGGCTCAAAAGTACACAGGATGACAAAAATTGACATAATGTATAGAGAAGAGTACTCCACAAACTGCAAAATATGGAGAGCAAATGATTTCTCTTTGTTCAAAGCTGTTTCCCTGATTACTACTGAGTTTCACAATATTTTTTTAATCAACGCCTTCCATAGTCCATATGTACTGAATTCATTATTGTAACGGTGAGTAAGTGGCTTGATGGATTTATGTACTGACACAGGACAGTCCCTTGAATCAAGAAGACATTATGTGAACTTAAACCTGTCTGCATAAATGAAAAAACAACAAGCAATGTTACAACAATAAATACCAGCTGTGAAACTGACCATGAAAACTGTTGTAAATAAAGTTGGGATTTGTCTGG
Source organism: Menidia menidia (assembly GCA_907169785.1). Classification (NCBI taxonomy): domain Eukaryota; kingdom Metazoa; phylum Chordata; class Actinopteri; order Atheriniformes; family Atherinopsidae; genus Menidia; species Menidia menidia. The sequence continues at coordinate 15,334,053 of CAJRST010000002.1, read as the reverse complement.
GAAAAATATTCCAACTTTAATGTTTCTGTTGTAAGTATCAAATTAAAAGGGAAAACAAATAAATTGTGTGTGTGTGTGGGGGGGGGGTTACTGGAGGCTCACAGGTAAAAAACGCTGAGACAAAAAAGAAACAGAAATCTTCAGAGAGGTAATTAGCCCGTGCAGTAATCACACCAAACAGCAACCGGGGGAACCAATGGTTGGCGGCCTGATGGACAAACTTTAAAAATGTACAGATCAAATTAATAAGCAAGTATTGTTAATGGGAACACTCACAATTATTATGCAAAAGCTTCACTGCGGCATGCAAAACAAATATGCTGAGGTTTGGAGATGGAATGATTTGAAGGCCGCTGCCGTTTCATTTCAAAGCATGCATTATACATCATTGTGCATAAAAAGGAAGCCTACAGCATTACGGTTTTTCTTTTCCACAATGATTATCTTTTATTAGTCATTAAAAAGAGATTGAGAGAGAGAGAAGGAGAAAAAAACCAAACTTTTAAGCACCTGAACCTCGCTGCCAGAATTCCATTAATTGCCTGCACAAAGGGGACAGCCTTTGGAGATTTTTCAATTTCAAAAAATGAGGAGCATGCATTCAGTCATGTTCATGTTATACCGGCACTTAAATCCTACAGAGCTCACATAAAAAGGACTCAAGGTTGCTTCCGATTGAAAGCCTCCAACTACAGCCACTTTAGAAATCCATTTAGCAAGCGGGGGGTTAGAACATCTAATTCAAAGAGAGTTGCCCTGTTAAAACGGTTGCACCAATGTCTTTTAAAAAAACATACAGACAAACACACACTTCTCTCCTGAATTTGCTTGGCTCTATTGTGCAAAAGAAGGCAAGACACAAAGAATCAATTTTGCAAGACCCCGGCCAAGTGGCAAAGATGAACTGTGGTGAACGACTGCATGTGGAATCTTGACCCTTAATTCAAAACCATCAAAAGGAGTGCTCAGCCAGAGTGACAAAAAGAGGTATGCGGTGACAGTTACAACATGGCAATCTGAATACCACAACACTGAAACTAAAAAGAATAATTATATTTATGGTATGACCTCTGACAATTTTTTATATGTCGAGACAATAAAAAGCCGTTAAGGCAATTAAACTGAAAAAGAACTTAAGGGAAAAAATAAATAGACGTAGTAAATGGTTGCTTGCTCCTGTACATCCTCTATGAGTGCCTACCCCACCGCTTGCTCCTACAACCCTAACAATTTATTTAATATAATTAAATTCATCGGGGCCATCAGACAGCGAGGACACCTGATTATCTGCAATTGGATCATGGGTCTGAAACCCATCATTTGTAGTTTTATTCGTTCTGACACTAATTGTGTTGTGGTTCTTTCTAAAGACAAATTTGCATTTGCAAGTTTTCATTAAGTTTTTGCACCCAACCTGTATTCAACTTACACCCTCCTAAGGTTATCTAGCCTTTGTGGGTTTGACCAAAATGCTGCACTGTCTCTGTTTCGCTCCTTACGACTGGTGATCAGTTTCACTCCACATTCTGTTGTATTGCTTGCACTGATGCGCAAGCCTGAGGTAGTTGAACACTACATGCCTTCGTAACTAATCATCATGCTCAAGAGTTAACCCTGATGCACCTGAATAGACTAGGTCTTCTAAAAAAAGATTATTTCTTCTTAATGCCGACAACAATTGCTGGAAGACTGATTCATTCTTACTGAAGCTTAAAAGTGCCCCTTTTTTCTGTGTATCCTGCCCATTCTAATATCCTCATTGTAGGTCCATGGATCTGGTGCATGAGCCTTCATGCAAGAGCAGCCTTGAACAACTTCACAATGCAAAGGTACTTTAAAGCAGCAATAAAACAAGTCCAGGATTTAAAAGGCTGAGTTTTCAGATGGTTTTTCTGTGACAGCACGACAAACAGGAAAAGCTTTGTCAGGGGAAGGCGTGCGGAAAAGCTGTGGATTTCAGGAAGATTGAACATGCTCATCACGGAAGCAGAGAGGAAGCTTGCTCCAGCCGTTTTCACATACATTTTTTCTCATTCGACATTTGTACTATGGCTTTACTGCAACCATGGGGCACGGTGTCCGCACTATCTGTGCAACATGTCAAAAGAGGTGATCTGATCTGGGGCCTCTTTCCGCAGTGGTCTCTCAAAACTCCGAGACTCCAGTTCCTCACAGGTGTAGGAGATTTTAGGTCAAATCAGAAAGCAGTAAGCACAATAACTTATTGATATCTGGTCTTCATAGATGCCCCCCACCCCCCCACCCCCACTACCCCCCGCCTTTCCCCTCCAGACAGCTGCACTGTCAACAAAAGCTTCAGGATCACTCATCACACATCATCACATATGGAATAAAGGCCTTGGGCTTTGTGGCAAGAAGTTTTCCGCCTACATACAACCATACAGTTTGCCGGCAATATTGCTCAATTCATATTGGATAGGAAGTTTAATTGTGTTAAGAGCTGCAGCCCCGCAAAAGTATCTCAGCTAAAAATGTCCTTGTTCCACTATCTGCAGATGATACTGCCTCCTTCCATGACGAAGTGGTTCTGTGAAGTTAAGACATACTGGCCTCATAGCTGTTTCCATAGGCTCTCCATATTGGGCTTATGCTACATCCCCTTATAGTGTGTTACTTTTTTTTGTAATAGTTTGCATTATTAGAGACGATTAAATTAACATTATGACCTTCTTGTGTCACTTAAAATATTAATTATGAATAGTAGAATGTATTTTCTATTCAAACAACATAAAATAAAGTGAACATCGTGAATTAGGTTCCAGTGAACCGCGACCCAAAGATAAAGAGTGGCGGTCAAATATCGCAAATCCACTCATATCCCTTGTACCACAAGCTCGTGCTGGTACAACTTCCATATAACTAACCTGAGTAATAGAGTTTTTAGGGATTGCTTCTTTGAACAGTTGCACAATTTGTTAGTGGTTTCACAAGCATACACTTCAACAATCAATAGCTTTGAGACCTTCATTGTACAGTCTTCTAAATAAAAATTATTTTCTGTCTACCCTTGCATCTATAGGTGTTCAGCTAGGATCAGTACCAATCCAAGCAGATCCAAGCACATATCTCTCATCTTTCCCCTCCTCTATGTCTCCCTACTCTTCTTTTTGTGTTTCAAAGCACCACGGATGATTTCTAGCTGGCCCTAAAATGCAAACAGCTGTTCTCAGATTGTCACTGTGATGGGAAACTCATTATTTAGTCTGCCGTCCCTCTCCTGAGACAAAAAACTGTTTCTGTTAGCTACCGTGGACACTTAAGCGGTTCAGCCTGTTGCTAAAGGGGAGCAGTAACATTGGAACATGCCTTTTGTGAGTTAGCACTATAGGTTTACAGTTACCTAAAAAAATGAGAATATGAGGTAAAACGAAGAAGGATCAGTTGGGAAAAACCTTTACGGGTTGTCATCGCTATGACTTGTCCTAGTTAGTGATTCAGATACAACCCACGCTACCCGACCAAAGCATAGCCTTAAATAACACTGCGTGTTTAGCCTCAGACCACATCATTGTCTCAATCTGACTAATATTCCCAAGGCATTGCATGGCCTTCCCATTGTATTTAAAGGAGCGATCCAAAACCTTACTACCATCACACTGCTCCACAATGTGCATGATACTGCAGCATTTAGTGGTGGTACAGGTTTCCATCCCCCATTGTGACCCTTGTGCAAGAAATTTGAATATAGTAATGTCTCAGTGACCTAAGTAGAAAGATTTGATTCTGTTTTTCTTACCGCTCCTTTATCTTGAAAAGAAGAATTAAGAGATTCCACCTGGTCATAAAGGAGTACGTCATACATAACACCAAGACAACTTCCAGCATATGTAAGTGATTTAAACTTCTTTGTAAGCCAACAAAAGCTTCTATAAATCTTTCAAATTACTTTAAGCTATTAGCCTACTGAAGTCCGGGAATAGTGTCAGGAGGGACCATGCATTCATCATGAACATCATTTTAATACCAGATATAAAATAAGAGTAAAAATGAAGGGAAAAGGCAAACACAAGTGGATGAGTTAGAGAGTCATTTAAAAGGTGTTGCAAAGCCTTGCAGTAAAAGAGATGCCCAGAGATTGACTGTACATATATGCACGTAGAATAAAGTAGATACATGCCGAAAAAATGGGTATTACTGATGGAAATACTTCAGTATAGGAAACCTTATCTCTATTAAACAGTAATTACTTCATTTTCAAACACAATCCTCTGTCCAAAATAATTTGTTGGATGGGCGATTGACAGCAAGTAGGAGGTGGAGCTCATGTTGACAAGTGATTTGTCTTGCAGTGCAGATGTGCAGATCAAGCTCACAGTCTAATGTAAGGTGAGTGATGTAAGCTGGGGTGAGAGGGTGTGAAGCCTGAGGCTGTGAACACCAAAGCACTGGGCAGCAGTTAGATCAATATCCGCTCAATCACATCTGCACAAGATGGTGAGGGCGGACGGCAGAGATTGTTCAACTTTTCATGAAAGACTTGCACAAGGCAGTTCGTCTTAAATGACATCATCATCACTGTTGACAAAAAAATACAAGGATTAAACATGACAAGTAATTAAATCAACAAGGTACACAGGTAAAAAGCATTATTGATAAGTTAGAAAAACAATTTTGTGGTCTGATTGGTGACTAACAAAAAACAAAAGAATAAGTAACAAAAAAAGAACTGAATTTGGAGCTACAGGAGGTTAACTCACAGTAAAGACAGCTTGATCACCATTACAACATAAGGGATTAACTGCCATTTGTATGAGCCATCACTGTTCAAGAAGTTAGTGAGCGGACAACACTGCTTGCTTTGCACTTGTATAAAAAATGCTTAATTTGTGATACATACCTGCGTGTTTTACAAACATTTCAACCTCCTTTTTATTAGGACACACCCAGAAACTGACATTTACAGCTGATAAAAATGTCAGATAGAATTTGTAAAAACGTATAAATAATGGATGCTCCAAGTAGGCAGGGGAGCATCTTCAATGAGCCCAGAGTGCAGAGCGCACTGTCTCATCTCCAAACTGAGGAGCCATCTTAATGACTGCGCCAGAGACCTAAGGGTCTCCACAAGCGCCCCCCCGTTTTCATCAACCCACCAATTGGACCCCCCCTTGTTAGACCCATGTAGGCTCTCAACCACAACACATAATGCTGAGGGGAACATGAGTCCTTAAATTAAACATTGACAGCGGCAGCTGCCAGTTTTAGGAAAATCAGCAGAAAAAGAAACAAACAGGGTGTCACAGGAAGATCCCTGTGTGTGCAATTGAGACATTTTTAAGGCGTGACTGGTGGGGTTTCTTAAGTCTTGTGGAGAGCAGAAAAGGCAGATATGTGCAAACACAATTGTGTTTCCGTGAGTTAAAGCGGCTCTTTGGAACTTCCCCATTTTAAATTATTGCAAGAAGTAGAAAATAAGGCAGAGACAGAACAGAAAAAATGGAAAATTGAGGAAGGTTTTCATGACACTATGAGAAAGGATGGCAAAGTTTACTTCACATTCACGTCCGTTCTGAAACACCTAGACGCACTCATGTCCAGCTAAAGGAATTTGGGGTTCACTGTCTTTTCCGATCAGCAGCCACTCCTTGACAGAGTTTTTTTTTTTAAAGAAGGAAAGAAAATGACAGTGGTGAACATAACATCCTGCGTCATCAGAACTTGGGGGTGTGATGATGGCAGACAAGGTAGGGGTGACTATACCCCTCTCCTGACCTGCATTCAGACATAAACAGGAAATTGTCCTCAGGAAGGAAGTCATATTTTCTAAAGCTGAGCCCTGCATGAGGACAGCTCTGTGTTAGTTGGATTTCCTATATGTGCAGAGATTTACTCCAGATATCAACCGGTCAGTATAAAAAAAAAAACTACATAACTAACTAACTAGACAGAGTCGCTGCATGTTTATCCGTTGTGAATTAAAACTAAGTTCCATTGTCTTTTCATGTCAACATTAAAAAGTCATTTTCCTGCACAAGTCTCAGACACACCTTTGACTCTTTGTTTTCATTCTTGGATGAAGATCAAGGCTCCAGGTTCAGACTCGGGGCTTGTAGTATGTCATGGAACAAGGATTTATATGGCAATACTCCCTTACAATACTCATCACATCTGCAAGTCGTGGCAATAAATCAGACTGGTAGGCTGCATAGGATTAAATACATACACTGGGCATAAGGACAGGTATCAAAATATGCTTTTAAATGTTTTATGGATAAAAAATCAGCAGTTGATCGAGATGAATTGCGAAACATTTTCGTCTCATTTCACACCTTTGTTCTGTTCCTCAGAGGCCATTAACATGAATGTGCATTTTGAAGATGATAAATAAAAAATAAAAACTTGATGATGAGCTTTGCCTTCCAAAAAGTTTGGTTGAACTGTGTTGAGGTAGAAACTGTGGATGTAGGGGGAAGCAGTCCAGAGCCCTACAGGAAGTGATTTAATGTCCAAAAAGAAATGCACTTGTTTTTGCTCTGTTCCTTTCCTGTTGTGTTCTGATAGGGACTTCCTCTCCCCTGTGGGGGTGGATACGGTGTCATCCGTCCATCCAACCCTCCCACCTCCGCCCACAGCTCACGGAAATGTCCTCATGCTGTCACGCTGTCGGGGCAAAAGGTACCATTAAGCTCGACTGACAAATCGGAGTTTCTCCTTCCAGAAGTTAAAGGGTCAGTGATGGAGAAAACATAATTACATTATTGGCCATTCTATATGGTCTGATGACAGTGTTAATAGTTTTAGTTTTAGTTTTTTTTTTTCTCTTCCTGGGCCTGGAGAAATCAGAGGGCTTAACCTCAGTCATGGTAACACCAGGATGATCTCTTCCTGTCTGTAGCAGTATCTCTATGGCCAACTCCCTTCCTTCCCGCTGAAACACACAGCCATGTAACAAAGCATCACCTGTATATTTCCACACATATGGACTTCTCCAATTGTCATTCTCTTTCATTTCTTACCCTTAATTTAAAGCTATGAATCACTTTTAGATCAAACATTTCCAGGACTAGATTTCAACAAATAAAAGTTTTCTTTTAAGTAAATCAATTACACATAATATGTTTTGTATGATTTGAAGAGAGAGTAATTTTACTCCATATGACCCACTTGGGTTAGTGGAAGGATGGCCCTGTCCCAGCTGTCTTTGGGTAAGACATGGGGTACAGCTGGATAGGTTTCTAGTCCATCACAGGGCCACACAGAGATGAACAAGACACACAACCATGCACACATTCACTCCTACGGCCAATTTAAAGTCTCCAATCCAACCATCTACCACGCATAAATGTTTTGTTGGTGAGACAGAACCCATGCATGGCCACAACTGTGCTAAGAACACTACCATGAAGCCCAGCGTTTGTTCCAGTGACTGTCAGACCAGCAGTGTGTGTATTGGAAAAATGGCAATCTAAGAAACTGTAAAAAGATTTGAAGTGAGTGATCAAAACACCACACGACACACCACTTATCTCCTCTTCTTACTGTTACCACTTTTCTTTCTCATTCATCTCAACCGCCAACACAATGATACGGTGTGAGTCACTCGCAAGAGTGCACACACACTCACGATGGAACATATGCACCACACAGTCACCTACAGATGGAGGAAACGTGTTCAGCACTGGCCGTGTCTGTTGAGGATGTGAGGTGCAGTGATGGCACATTAACGATAGGACCCATGACACCGCTATGTTTCAACCTCACTGAACAAAGCAAGCTGCCAGTTTTTAATTCAATAAGGATTGTTTAACTGAAACAATAGCGCTTAGCCCCATTGAGAGTAAGGAAAGGGTGAGAAAGGTGAGTTTGTCAATGGGAGCTGACTATTGTTTTTGTATTTCAGTCCATGGGCGGTCCCGTGGGTTCGATGAGGTCGTGGATCAGACACATCACTGTGGCGCAAGGGACATCCGCTGTTTTTCAGGTATCTAAAAAATAGGCTGACAATGACTTGGCTGAAAGGGAAATAAAGTCAGACAGGCTCACCATGGAATCATAAAGACTATAGAGATCATGAGTCATTTATTCTATATTTTGATAACATGTTATTTTCCAAAATACTTGCAAATGGCCACTTTGTAACAACAGAGTGCATAATATTCTGCTGCATGCAAGACTGAATTCCGGTGGTGACATCAATCTGGAATAGTTCAAATGTTTTAAGCTGTTCCTGGTATTCTTACAATTATTTTTAGACTGCAAGGTCCCAGGTTCTTGGTTAAAGTTGTGATAAAGCTTCACAAGTTTTGCCCATGCTTTTACAATGTGATGCACTGTTGTACATTCATTGCACTGACAACATTACATTAGGTCATATTTGTACTATGATAGAACAGAACATGGGTTGCAGATGGGTTTGAAAGATAAGGGAAAAGTATTTTCTTATCATCCTACGGTTATGTTTGAAAACATTTATACCGACAATTACAGGCTAATCGGTGAAGAAACAGCGCTCCTTGTGTGTTCTCGTTTCTGTCTTTTTGTTTTTTTACCCCTTTCTTTGTATTCCTCACCCTCTTATCGGTCTATGCTAATGGAGTCTACTCATGCAGAGCAGTAGGACTTAATGAAAAACCTTTGCCTGGTGATCAGTGTTATTGATCAGCCTGAGCCCCAGCTTTAAGCAGGGCTAATTGATCAATCAGCACAGGCTGCTTCAGATTAATGGAACATGACTGGTATGCCTCCACCCCCGAGGCACAAAGTACCCACTCGTCATGAAGAATCTTTTTCTGTGAGGTACAAAAGTCACTATAAAAAGGATTGTTTGCTTTTTTTTTTTTTTTTACATTTTTTTGAGAACATGTTAATAGGGAAACAAAAGACAATGTTTTATTAGAATTACAGAAAAAAATCATAGTATATTGAGTTATATAAGTACAAACTTTAAAAATATTTTGCATATTAAGCTGAAATTTGTAATGCTGTACCATATGTATAGTACAGTACAGTATTTTGTTCTGACCTCGAATTGGCTGGACATGGTTTGGGACAGAAAGAATTCTGGCCTGTGAGGACAGGATGTGGCAGGATATTAGCATCATATCATTTTGGGTTCAGTGGGTGGCGAGGATGGGCCTCTGTCAATTTGATTTTTTTTTAAACAGCTGACAGATGGTTCGATCAGAAAGTTTTTATGGTGAGGTTGAGCACCACGTGCTGTTTTGGGGAGTGGGGATAAAGTTACTGACACTGATCAGCTATGCTGATGTTCATAAAGATGAATCTACTCATAGATTCGTGTTTCCACGCTTTCATATTGAAAAAGCAATAGTTGTACTGAATAAATATTAAAAACAAATAGCATTTTTTACAGAGAGAAGACAAAAGCTCATTGTGCACCAATGACCCAATGTGTGCACAGACTACCTTTAACTAGTGTGTACTTTTTTTGTTGCTGCAGCAAAAAAAAAAGTCCTCCCAGTTTATTTTTGAGTGAATTTTGATCACCTATATGCATAAATGAAAATAAAAAAATACATCAGACATCGGGAGTAAAAACCACTGATGAGTTTAATCCCTGTTTAGTTTAGATGTTTCTAGTTATATCTAAAGGTGACTGATGTGATACTATGAGTCATCTCTCCAGGAAATATTTAAAAAAAGGCCAAAACAGGAAGCTCAGTAAACACATCGAGGCAAATGGTTTTAAAAACCCTCCCATCAAATGAGTGACAAGCTAACTGGCCAATGATGGCTGCATGCAGAATGTGTGTGTGTGTGTGTGTGTGTTTTTATGTGTATAGAGGGATGGACTGAGTATTCCAGCTGGCCTGTCATGGGACTCCCAATCGCGTGTGAGTGGTACTCAAGGGGAGTTGTGGTTAACGGGTCCAACACTGAAAGTATTAACAGGATGAAGAGGTCAGCTAGGGTGAGCTCAACTGGGCACAACCAGGAAAAGCTCCCTTTTTTATGTAACACACCACACAAACCTAAATGAATTGATAAATTACACTTAAAATGGCCATTAAAAAACAAAGAGATTAAACGTGATACAAAGCATTTATTCACAAAGCAAAAACTAGGAAATACATTCAAAATCAAAGACTAACTGACACTATATTGAGATTTTATAATACCTCGTCTTTAGCTGTTGCTGCAACACAGCGTGTCGAATCAAATCGCAAGTACCCAATAGCTCAGTGCCTTGTGCTAAAAACCAGAGGACCAGTAGTACAGCATAGTTAGTTAACCTTGACCAACTAACCAGCCACATATAAACAACTCACACCCTCCAATCCTGACTCGCACATTTTGTGGAATGGGACTGCGCTTCCACCCGCTAACCTCTGGTGTGAACTACATTGTGTATACTCAGGTATTGGGTTTCGAAGCATGCCTCGGTCCCACAGCACTCAAAGAGAAACAGATGCAGTGAACTTGACAATGAGTGAGAGGGCGATAGAGTAGGGGAGGAGAGAAAGAGAGAGACACGGACCACCCAACAGCTGCGAAGAAAAACAAAGCTGGATAGAGAACAGAGTCAGATTCGATCAGTTGGGAGGTAGAACGGTTGAAAGTTCTTGTGTGGTAGCTGTTTGCCAAGGCTGAAAGAAGCCGAGAGAAAGTGCTGAAAAAGTCAGTTGAGTCTGTTGGAGTTTGTTTTAAACTGTATTTAAATCTGACTTATGAGACACATTTAGACATTTTTCCCACTTGTTCTTTTAATTTAGAGCCTACAATTATCTTTAAACATAAAACTAAATCAAAACAAGTCTTTTAAATTTAAAGCAGTGAGTGCCTTTTTTATTAAAACAAATTGTTTTCAAAATTTAATAAATTCCATTATATACAACTAACCTAAATTCCAACATTAAACCTTAGATAAAACCTTAGACTAATATTTTATTAAATTAGGAGGCATAATAAAACATCAGTATTGAACACTTGAGGGTTTCAAAGGTGAGGACATGGTCAGCTTTAAAACTAAGACACTAAATTGAGTTCATTTTTATGTCTCATCAGAATAACCATTTATATGCATTTGAGTAATTTCTTAGTATGAGGCTCTATATCACACAACTTGAGTTTATCTAACACAATCAGAAGCAGTATTTTCCTTCAAATGTACTTTACATAAAGCATGCTTACATACCTGATAAATCATTATTTTTTAAAATTATTCTACATGGTTAGGCTTATTCACTATCAAAATATTGTCTTGCTTTTAACACATCAGGTTACAATCACATTAAAGTCATAATGAAGTATATTAAGAATAACGTGTTATGTAGTTTTAGTGATGGCCACCAGGGGGATAAGGCTGTGCAGAGAGTTGAATCTGGGAGTCAGAGGCTTCCATTTACTCCCCAGGAGATGCAGTCACTCAAGGATGGGTAAGCATGTGTGTTTTTGACTGATACAGAGAAAGCACAAGACACAATAAGGACATTTGCTCAGCCCAGTAATTGTTCTGTAAACTACGAGCAATATATTCAGTATAGTAAAGTGAAGCACACATGAAGGTCCTAGATCAAAAGAGTCAAGTTAACTTGTGATTTTCTGTGTTTCTTTTCAAACAGATTATAAATTGAGTATATATGTATATACTATGAATATGGAACTAAATGCAAATTATTTGATCAAACCGATTTGAAATTAATACATTTTTAACAGAAAAGAACTAGATACAAGATTTCTTGACTAATTTTCAAACTTAAACAAAAATATTAAACAGCAAACAAAAGTCTCAACAAACATAATACATTACTGAAAGCAATGTCAATAGAAAAGGAGTTAAATGCTAGATTCTATATATTTGAAAACATAGACCACAAAGTGAGAGTCTATAAGAAGTTGCAAAATTTGTCTGTCCAGCTCAGTTAATATTGTTTCTATTTATTTTTAATTAAATCATAGTACAGGTAACCTCGCATTTTAAATGATCAGATAAATAAAAAAGAGAAAGACATGATCCCATGTGACAACCTTATTGTATGTGTGAGTAAGACTTTAGTCACCTTTCTATCCAGATGAGTTCCTTTAGAGCTTTGGATCGGGGACTTTTCCGGTCTGTCTTGCACACAAGGAACAACCAGCTGACCTGAAGACAGACAAACACAAAGACAGAGTTGCAAAAAAGTGCTCATCTTCAGAAAAATCGGACTGAATATGTAGATGGCCTCGCGTAATCCAATTCATGGTCGCATGAGGTCTGGAGGCTATTCCTGCTGTCACCAGACAAGAAGAAGGGTAAACCCTGGAAAAGCCACCAGTTCATCAAAGAGTCACACAGACACTAAGAGATTTTTTTTTTCAAATGCTCTGTTTATGATTCATGTCCAGAGATGTCCAAGAATCTGTATAGTAAACATGAATGTTTCACACATGCTGTAGATATATGGATTCAATCTGTGTAGGTTTATCACTGTCGTGAACCTATCTGCCCCATCTGTCTGACTATCCGTTTGTTCCCCTCATTCAGTGGCTGTCATGGTGGCTCTCCAGGAGAGCACCTGTGACTGGATTAATCTCTCAGGACGACTGCTGATCTGATGTTGGGATAGCCACCATCCACCAAAAGCAAAACCAATTTCACTGAGTCACTGCATGGTGCTCCCACCCACCATCTCCGCTACAACACATGCATCCGCATACATAATGAAACGCCGTATCTGTCTCTGTCTCATCAGCATCAGACAGTTTAGGTTGGGTCAGTAAAGGGGTTTATCATTTATGAGGTGATGGGGTGCTCCTGACCTCCTCACCTTAGGTAATTCCATCAGGCTATAATGTTACATTCACTTTTTTTCTGAGGTTATTACATGGCGTTAATGTGGTGCTTCTGCTGTCCATCAGTTGTGTGGAGTTTTAACAACCTGGGCAAGATAAACAAAAGTCCCATGAAGACATTTCCTAAAATAAAGAAATCTGTGCCATCAGCAATCTGCAAACAAAAGAAATGCAGGACCTGAGAATAAAATTGCCAGTCAATTATGTTTCTCCAACACCGCTGTGTGAAGGTTAAGCTTGTCTTTGTGCTAGTGGTAGCTATCAGGCTACATACGGTGTGCTCTCTCATTCAGAAATAATATACGTTAATGGTTATTGAGTGCCCTTTCTGTGCAATCTACGCACGCATAGTAGCTCAATGCGTTAAGACAAATCTAATTCAAGACACAACGTGCTTATGAATGGGGTGAAGTGCAGTTCAGACGCTCGCTCTGTAACCTAAAACAAGTTGTTATGGTTGTAAATCTATAGTTTTAAGAGAAAGATTTATTCTGAAGAATTCTCAGCTATTTTAACCTTGATTCATTTCACACAGACATTTAATTCAGACTATGAGAAATAGTCTTTATATGTCGTCTTTATCAATTCACTAAATTGTATATGCAGAGAGAAAAAAGAATACAGTTTGTGTGTAAAATAAACAGCAGACAATTTAAAGGCATTTTAGCATGTGACACGATACACTGATTGTAAACAGTCTCAAAGCTGTCAAACTGCATAAAACTGCACCTTTTTTTAAATAATTTACCACTCTTTCTAATCAAATTCCAACATCAATGTAAGTCCTGAAAATTTGGTATAAATATTGGAGGTGAGGGGTGGAGGTGAAAGTTAGGTTCAGGATGTTTTCGCTCCTTTCTTCTAAGGATGCCCCTGGCCTCTCCAAAAATCCAGTCGATTGCTGAAAAAAGCCAGATGCTGGCAGGATAATCGTGACTTAATGTGAGGCTATATTGAAAGCAGGCTCGTAGCTGCACACTACAAGCTTGGAGGTTGTGCACACACAGACACCCAAATACACACACCTAGGCATAGAAAACTGAACATGATCACTTATGGTCGTGCATCTGCAGTGCATGATGACAAACTTCAGAAAGCAACAATTATTCAGAATCAAAAAGTCAGTCGTACGAAAATCAGCACACTCATGCAAACACACTTATGTTTACACCAGACCCGGATCATTTTTCCTACTTCTGCCTTAAGTCTTCCACCAACATCCTGGAAAAATGTTAGCATATGGAAACATTTCAATATCCATATGTCCATTCACCATACCTATTTTATCCAATTCAGGGTCATGGGGGAACTGGAGTATATCCCAGTGGCAGTGTACACAGGGGTCGCCCTAGAGTAGTATATCAATTATTCATTTGGAAAATGTTTGTTAAGAAAATAGATGAAAACAACAACAATCCCCCTTATTTTAAATGACATAAAAATAAGAACAACAACAATAATAATAACAATAATAATATTATCTTGATTTCAAGTCTTAAATATTTAACATATTAGTTACTATCTATACTTAGGGGGAAAAAATCTGGTTCATCATAAAACACACTAATGTCCTTAAAATAATTACAAATTAAAAAAAAATTGTCTATTCGTTTTTAATAATGGTACTTAAATAAATGAATATTCTTTAAAAAAAATTAAATTAAGCACCTACACAGCAACTTCCCTTTCTGACTACAATGTCCAGGCCCAGCAGGACAAAGTATGCCAGCAACAACAAATGAAGCAACTTGACAAATAGCTTAAGCTATTGACCTGGGTCTCTTAACCCCCCCTGACTCAAATCCAATCAAGCAGCGTTGGGATTCATTGTGGTACATCTGACACGAAGACAACCCCGTCAGCAACCCACAGCACCCTAAGGATCTGGTGCCAGACACCAAAGGACTCCATAATATGTCTCATATCAATGGCCTGACAGGTCTGGGAATCTTTGAACAGAATGAGAGGAGCCTCAATAATGTTCCAGTGAAGGTGAGAAGAGGAGAGTGATAAGAGCAAGCATTTTCAGAGTGGACCGAAGATGAATGAGAAACAGTTTGCTTTCGTCGTGATGGAGGGGTTGCTGACTTAGCATTTTGAGTATTTAGAAGAAAAAAAAGCTTAAATAAAAAATAAGGCTATCACCCAAGCTCTGCTCTCAACAGACAAAATACACTGTGTGACTCTTGGTCCCTTGTCTTGATGCGTACAAAAAAAACTGCTCAAAGAAATAAACAGTCAAATTGAAAATCTACCAAACATTTTCCACAAAAAGGCAGAACCATTCATCCAAACAAACAACCCCCCCCACCCCTGCCGTGTAGCAGCATATCCAGTGTCCTGCTCTTATACCATCAGCAGCATCAAGAAAGGAGAATCTATATTGCCCCCTCTGTCTTCTTTTTTCAGTTCAGTGACTATGAGCGGCGGAGGCGGCAGCAGCTGCAGCCGCTGCAGCATCCCTCCCTGCGTGTGCTCAGTCGGAGTAAAGCAATAGCTTTAGCAGGCGAGAAGGCGAGGCAGATTTATGGCGGTGGATGTGACCTCTGGGGCTGTAACACGGTGATGGGTGAGTGGCTTTCAACGGTAAGCTACTGGCATTTGACAAAGTGCCCGAAGCAGAATGAATTTACTTCTCTTTTCCTCAATCATCAAGCAGCCACTGCCCTGACCCCCATCCTGACTGCTATAACAAGATCTCCCATCTCACAAGGGCCTGAAAAATTTACTGTCACATCTACTTTTCAATGAGCTCAAGTGAGCACTTCTTTCACCTTCAGCGGAGCAGGTGCCGGTGCAGAGGAGGGCTAACCTGCCCCTGTGTTGGGAAGAGTGCATGTTTGGTGTGAGTGTGCATGCAAGGGAGACAGGCAGAGAGAAGTGAGCATGACCGGAGAGATTTTGGCACATACATGGAAGTTGGTTCAGAGAGCCCTTAGTCATTCAAAGTCACTGTCCCAAATAACAACAAGCACCCTCGTTCACGATTATTCGCATTCCTTAAGATAGATGAAAAGAAAAGAGATAACAAACAAATATATAAAATTATTCAATTTCCTTATATAGTACAGAGGAAACTTCCATCACCCATTTAATGCATGCACACACATACAAACACACACAGAGGACAGGGACATTGAGAGCACAATATGGATGTCTATACACCTCTACTGTTTATATTAGAAATCAATCTACCTTATTACATCTCTTATACGCACAAGCACATACATCAAGTATTATGGAATTTTTGTGTATAGAGGCTTTCATCAGCTTGATGGCAGTAAGTTGGACTTAATGACCCTGGTATACTTTTTTTTATATGCAGTCGATAAATCTTGATGCAAGCACATTTAAATTTCACCTTTCTTGCACTTTAGTAGCTAAGTCAGTCGCAATGAATGTAAGGGGATGTAATAAACCAAACTGGCTTTTGGGAGATCAGATGCACTAAGAAATTTTTAATTTCTAATTATCTATATATCTTTTAATAGGAATGTTTTATAGATCAACAGTCAAATTCTATATCACCTAAACCTTTATTGTTAGAATTTGGAGAGCTTTATCTTTTAACAAAGCAAAATAGATAGAGGGATAAAAGAAAAGAAAGCATTCCCTGAAGTCAGGTTGCACAACAATCTGCCGGACAGAAGAGCATGTTAGCTGTTTTAAAATAATGTCCAATACATTTGTAGTTTTACATGAACGTTTTTTTTCTTTTATGTAGAGCTTATATAGTTTTTTTTTTAAGCTAATGGCAAAAAAAACAAGTTTGATGATGCAATGATTATTTGATGTACACAAAAAAGATAAGAATATTTAAAGACACACTTTCCTCACATGAAAAAAAAATTCCTCAAGAGACCTTCAAATCTTTCCCCTTTTCTATGACTAATTCAAAAATGCTGTCTTGTGAACATCTTGTTTCTAAAACAACAAGACAAAAAGATCAAATAACTGTATGTTGCACATGCAACACACATAAAGCCAAGTTCAGTCTTTAAAATGTCATTACTAATTGAATCTCTTTTCTTTTACAGGCCTAGCATCTCCGACCTGAATAATGGTATTGTGATGAAGTGGTAAAAATCAATGATTCAACATGTGTAATTTCCAAAAGACAATGTGTTAGAATTCATTGTCCCTCTCTATCTCTTTCTCTATAATGAGTCATCACATCAGCCCTGAAGGGGAGGAACAGTCCGGGGGTTACACTGAAAATAAAGAGGTGCATTAAAAGCTATTCAATAAGCCACTGTAAAATTGATCAGGCTATAAAACGTGCTATGCACTTGCTCCTTCTCAGCTGCCCAACCTCCTACTCACAACAAGTGTAGGATTACTACTGTGGCAGAGAAGGAGTGGTTAAGAATCAAGATGGGAAGTGGGAGGAATGAGGATGGGATGGAGTAGGAGTTCAGGGGAGATGAAGGGAGCTTAGTGAAAAGAGAAAAATGTAGATATAAAACAGTCAGGGTTTTAGAGATGTAAAATTAATCTTGGATTTCAAAAGATGAATTTTCTAATAAACAATCTCCAAGAAAACTCAATGGACAATTGTTGGCCTGAAAAGGCTAAAAATATTCCAAATAATATTTCCCCCAAAAATGCAGGTCAGCAGCATTTCAGCATCTTTAGGACTTCTTCAGGTTTAGTTAAAAATGAACTCAACCTAAAAATTCTCAAGAAAAGGATCCACAAAATATTTTGCTTCCAAAAGTGTCTTTACAAACCTATTGCATAATTGTATTTCAAAACTAAAATTGTCATTATCATCATAATTATTATCGTTCATATTAGTAGTAGTATTATAACTTTGTTTATCAGAAAAAAATAACTCTTAGATTTAAACAAATTTGTGTCCTGTAAGACAAACAACAGCCCAGTAATATTCAAGAAAATTACGCTCATTCCATCGCTGTTTGGGATTTAGAAAAAATTTGATGATGAAAAATAAATACATAAAATATAAATAAATAGAAAAAAATTCACACTACAACATTTTTCCCCCCTCAGGCTTTTGACAGATTAAAAATATTCGATTACCACTGTGGCCATTCAGTACTGTTGTGGTTCAACTCTCTCAATGCCCTCATCAACCTTTCCGACCAAAACATAAAACAATAAAGAAAAAAAAATAATATCTAAAAACAAAGTAACCCGAAAAGGAAGACATTTGCTTCATTCGCATTCATCAGAATCGCTGGCTTCTGTAGCCTTTTAAAAAATAATGACAAATGAGAAAAAATCCCACTGGCTATGAATGGTGCCTCTGGCTCAATCAGTAGCAGTGGCCTGGCAAACTGCGTTTTTCTTTTAACTTTCAATTCTCCTAAGCATCCGTGCTTCACAGCCCCTTGGGCTATTGCCTTTCTCAATCTGTCCCTGGAGAGGCAGGAGTTATGGTCCCTGTCGATTGAGGAGAAAGGGATGTTATTCCCCTGTCACCTCCTGGTCGCGCCGCCATCCTCCCTGCCCTGATCTACAGCCTAACCCCCCCACCACCACCACATCTTACTGCGCTCCTCTCCTCCTTTTCCCCACTTTGCTTTGTCGTAAGCTGCAGGCTGTGTCGCTGCCATGGGCTGTTGAGATGAGGATGATGAAAAAATGTTCACGGGGAGGGGGTGGAGGTGCTGATATTGGTTTAGACGTGCTGTTCAGAACTGCATGATGCAAGCGGTGATAAATACTTTGGTGAGCTTGGTATGTTTGCTTTGTCGGAAAATGCACTTGCCCTAACAGCAAATATAAATAAGACAACAAAACATGGATAAAACATTAATGTTTATGTTAAAAAAAATAGGCTTTAGTGGATTCATTTCAACATAAAAGTATCATATAAAGTGGTTGCATATTGAGTTGGGCAGTGCACAGTGTCAGTTTCTGCAGAAAAACAGGAGGTGCCGTAGAATGGGAATGGGAATTGTGGGAGGGGGGGGCTGTGAGACAGCATGGTCCCATGGGAGGTGGCCTGCCCCAGGGCACATGCAGGTCTTTGAATGACACGGTTGATAGTGAAGCAGTGACGGGGTTAAACATAAAAGGCAGTTAGCCGACGATTACATGTGGTGGCCGCTAGCTTATGTCACATCACACCGTGAAGATTTAGCTTTATGTTGGTGGGTCGTCTGCCGCTGAATTGTATCAATCAAATATTCTTTAAATACACGTCATACATTTTAAAGTGCCGGGGATGTCAATCAGTCTGGGTTTAATTGCACCTCTATTCTCTCCACCTATAAAATGTCAGAGATAGACTGTAATGTGTTGGACGGGAGATTGACAGCATCTCCTTGCAGGATGCCCCGTGTTCTGCAAGGTCAAAGTGCGCAAGTTCAATCAGTTCACGCAGATAAAAATGAATTAGTTCATGTTTAAAGTTAATTCAACATTTGAAATACTGAACAAAGCTCCTGATGTAAATCACTTTCTTTACAGGACACGAAGCGCTTTAAAGTTGCGGAACATGAGCCATCTGGGGTGATCTGTGCATTATTTCATCAAGTTGCTTTTTTTTTTTAGTGCAGCAAACATGGGAACAAATAAATAGATCCCCTTTAACAGCTTTGTCAACTGTTTTTAACTGATGGATCCTTTTTTGCGTTTCCTGTGAAAACAAAATTTAGCATACCGGTAAATGCACCAGCAATCAATATTTTTTTCTCTTACATGATACAGCGCCAATCTATACCCAATGTCGGCAAAAGATATACCGCATCCACAATGTTTACAAGACAAACTTTGAAAAGAACAGGTGGGTGCACGTTTCTAGTACCTAAATACCCAAAAGTTCTGAAAACTCAGTGAACAGCAAGTCAATTCGTACCATTTTCATCAGCAATAAACATTCACAAAGACATTAGTAAACCCACCACATGTACAACAGAGGCCTTCCAGACCTCAGACTGCACAGCCCCATTTCCATACGGGCCCACACTCAGCTCCTTTTCTTAATGCACCTTAGGCAAATCTTGTGTTTGTGAGGGTCTCTGGGTGAAAGAATAAATAAATAAGCAGATAAACAGATGAATAACCCAGAGGGATGGGAGACCGTGTGGCTTGGCCATCCATCATATATCCTATTACCCCACACTCAGCGGCTCCTGCAGTATGTATAATGTAGTCAACCTCCGTAAGCAGATACAAATTCAACTTTTTTCCACCACAATTTGTTATATCTGACAATGCCATTGCATGTGCCTTGTTGTTTCTTTGAATTATGAATAGACTCCCTTCACCAGACTTTCACTTGTGCATGATACTGTGGCGCTGTTATGCAGAACAGCTGTGGAAGACAAATTCATAAAGCATACCATGCTTTGTAGTGGTTGAGCAAATATGCATAAACAGTTGCGCTTAAAACCACTTAAGAACAACCAAATGGGCCCAATTTTTCAACCAAGGATTTGTTTCACTGGACGTGATAAATATCAAATGCCAGGTTGTTATACAAGTGCAATAAATGAAACTGTAAAGTGTTCTAAATGATCTAGAAACTAATGTATTTTATACCAAACAATGACACAGTAGGGGAAGCAACTTCAAATCTAAAGCTTTTCAAGAGGGGCATGTTCAAAATTTATACTATGGAATTTGAAATATTGCTTGTAAAATCCAAAAAATCAAAGAAAGAGTGGATAATGCAAAGAGGGTATGCAGAAAAGCAAAGAAAGTAAACCGGAGAGCAAATATAAATTAACAAATCAGATGAAACAAAAAGAGAGAGCAAGTTTGAAGATGCCAAGGAATGTACATACATGGCAAACTAATAGCACATTTGAACCACTGCCTGTTTGTTTGGATATTTACACTGAGAGGCTACAATCAAGTCTTCAAAGCTGGAGCTCACATGACAAGAGCCCATTTCGTGGCCACACATCCTCTAAACAGCCATGCCAAATCTCTGTCTACACAAACACACACATACAAAACCCTAATGTCACATCCAGTTAGTTGTCTATCACTTCAAAATGCAAAAAGGATGCCGGGAAAATAGAGTTTAAGCCATGCAGAGAGACGGCATGAGAAGATATGTTGTGAGGAAGTGATTTTTCGGACTTGGCTGAACTCGCGAGCCCTGTTTGGTTAGAACAGATGTAGAATTAGTACACATCACTTTACATCAGTGAGACATTGAACACAAGAAGCGCCTCAAATGCCAAATACCTCTCTACCACACAGACACACACATGCACAGCTCACCTCTAGTGTCTGTGAATCTGCTATAGCAATTATCAGGATGATGTCAAATCCCACAGGAACAAATTCCTTGACTTATTCATCTAAACAATGTGCGCCCCAAAATACCTGTTGTCTGTTACAAGAAATCCAAACTAATGGAAAACATAATAACTTTTCAATGCTATTGGACCTGTGGCAAAGAAGAAAAAAGACTTGTAGATAGTTCCTGAGAGGCTACAGACAGATCATTGAATTTATTGTTAACCCTCTTTCTGTTAAAGTGTCAGTAAAAATAAACATGGAAGTCAAACTGAGGTCCAACACTAATTAAATCAATTTCTATTATAAAAACAACTTCTTTGTTGTTAGAATTAGAAAATTGATTCATTAGTGTTACAAAAGAAAATCCAATTCCTAAACTTTGTTAACTCACAAAGGAAAAGGTACTCCCGCTTCAAAATATTCCTGGTTGACCACAATGCACAGTTTCAAATAAATAGTTGTCTATTTGTTGTAGATTCAGATGCTGTGTGTTCTAGGTTAGCTGTTAGTGGTAGACTGTGTCTCAGTTTATCCTCCCCACTCCTTTCTTACTCAGAAACACACTTTATTCTGACCTTTCATGTTATTGCACATGTAAAAGTGGCCAGGATAAATGCTTTATAGATTATGTCTTATATATCTTATGTGGAAGGGGACCTGAATATCCAATAGCAGCATATATAGGAATTAGTCATTTATGATGTCTGTAAAAAGCTGCACGTGTAAAATCACAGATTCAACAACATTTCCAAATCTACAACTGACCTTAAGAGGCAAAAGCTGAAGGTTTTGCCACAGTTACCTGAATTAAACACAATAGATAATCCGATAGACCTTGGAGCCGTGTGTGCTACACGGCTCAAGCATTTTTCAGAACTATATGTCTATTGAATAAAGAACAAAAATATACCAAGAAGACTTGGAAGAGTCTCAGGTGGATTAAGAAGAACAAGCCTTCAAAGTGTGACACTCTCTTATTTTTTAAGGACTTCTTTTTTCTTTTAGCTCAGTGGCTTTTATTGGAATGCTTTGCTTGACAGGAAATGGGGCAGAGAGGGGGGGGGGGACCAGCACCAAAGGGGCCGGGAATCAAACCAAGGACAGCTGTGTCCAAACCTGCTTAAACCATTGAGCAAAGCACGTCCCTTAGAGTAACACTTTCTTTGGGAAATATTGGAAATCTTGTAGGGTAACCGAAATTTAGCTTTGAGCCTTTTTGTATATTGGCTATTTCAAAGTTTCAAAGTTAATAAATAGAAATAAGGCAAGTCCACTCCGATTACTTAATAAATTGTACAGGTTTTACTGGAGTTGGAACCAAACCTTGGATGTCACAGCAGTTGCTTTGGTTTAGTTTAGGTTAACAAGAAAAAGTTTATCTACTTATCTACTACACCTTTTGGTGGCAAAAGTTATAACATGTCATGATTGGTAATGTTATCATTCATAAATAGATAAAACATTACTTTCTTTTTTAAAAACATTCTATATGTATCCACACTTGTCCTCACTCATAATGTTGTGGCATCAGCCTTTGCTGAGCCATACAAGTTGATGTGACCCTTTTGAATCCCCTTGAGATTTGTAAAGATAAAAATTGCCTGTTATTCCAAGCAACCTGATAATACAAATTTCCAGATTATATTCAATTGCTGCCAACGTATCCCTCCAAATGTTATTTCTTCTTTTCTTGTATTCTAAAAGTAGTGAAAGCCTGTTGCATTTCAATGTGATAAGATAATCAAGCATGACATGTGATGGTGTGTGGATAGGGAAAAATAAGTGGAAGTCAACCCAATAGTGGTGTCAGGAACTGTGTGTGATTTGTGGAAGATGTATGTTAAACTCCACCACATCGTTTCTTTTTCTTTTTTTTATCTTCAAGTCCCATAATTGCAAGGTGTGTTGAGAAACACATGCAAAGAAGAGGGGAATGGTGTCAGATATCCGCCATGTGCAGGCATATGGTTCCTGCAAGATGGGTTTCTTAAACTTGAAATGACACCAGGAGTCAGGTTTGCTGTGATGTTTCAGTGTGGGCTGCATAATACTGCACAATACTTATTGTTAATTACAAAATCATGAATAAGTGAAAATAATGAATACAGACTGAATACAAGACCCCCAATCGGATGCACAGTGCATCTACCACTGAGCAAATAAATGCTCAAAACTTTCCCCCAAAACCTTAGCAAACCTAAAATGATAGTTTTATTAACATACTGTGACTACCAGTTAAAACTGAACATAACCATTTTACAGGGAACTAAACAAAGTCTCATGCATGCTCCATTTCAACACTATCCAATGTAAAATCATCAGCCTCTTTAGAGGCTGAAAATGACAATGAACGAGTGATGAGGGTTTTCTTATCTTCGTCTCCAAAGTAAGGCTTTAACTTGGTAAGGTAACATCGGTGACCTAGCATAATATTGCTGTTTAAAAGGACTTGCAACCTTCAACTCAGTCATTATGTTGGGTCCCCTCTCATCAGAAATGCAACACTCAGGCACACGCACACACGTACACACTTCACATCCTATTCCTTATTATGAACTTGTCCTTCTGCGGTGCTCACGGCAAATATGCGGCGCACTTTATTCAAAATTTCCCCCATTTACTCTGAACATACCCCAACAATTCATGAGGGCATTCATGCCAAGCAGAAAGATAAAATGAAGAGCAGAGCTCTTTACAGCAAGTACATATTTAGCCATAGGTTGAGGCTTTAGTCCAAGTGAAGTACCTACTCATCAAATGAAAAAATATAAACAAATAAATCCATGAGTTATATTAATGACATAGAGAGAAAAAAGTGCTGCCATTCATGCTCATTTTGCTTTTCTTAGTAAAAAAAAAAGGAGAAATATATTACAATGGCCTTAATGCTACATAAGTTAGCAAATTTGACAAGAAGCACTACTAAGTAAAGGTTTGCTGAATAAAAGATGGTGATGATTAGTTACTGTGTACTGACTGTGTATCTATACCTGCTGTCACAATAATGGCAATGAAGGAATTCCAACTGTGTGAGCATTCACAAATGCAGCATTGCAGTCACAAGAACTTGTATGTTGTACCACTAGAGGAGCAGACTAATATCATTAATTATTTCTGCATTTGTGGTCTATAAGCGACATTATTTTTGCACTGGTGGCTCAGCCTGTAACTGTTCCACAGAGAGATTTAACAACTGTGTGCAGAGTGAGTGAAAGTGAGTAATAACATTGAGGATCATGCAAATCACCTGGAAAGGAAATGCTGTAAATCAGTCTGAGAGGTGCTCAGAGCAGCAATGAGGGGCAATAACGCACACTAGATGTACTTTCCAAATGTAAGTCTCATTACACAATTTATAAACCATTACCCACAGTGTATTTACAGGTATGGCCCTTAGTGTAAACTATATTATTGTCAGGGAGGTGGGTGTTGACGGGAGGACTCAGTCGCGGAATGAGGGGAACAAGGTTTATTGAACAAAAACAGGGTGAATGTCCAGACAAAGTACAAAACAAAGCTGTGGCAAACTGTGGGCAAAGTAACAAAGCAATGAGCAAACAATACTGTGGCAAAAACTATGACTTGACAAAGTAACAAAATAAAGATAAACAAGACTATGACAAAACGTGACTATGACTGTGGCAGAACTACGACGAAAACAAACCTGGCGTGGGGGTGATGACGGACGAAAGGACAAGAGACAAGGCAAGCAGACAAGAACGACCCCGCACCAGACAAGGGGAAACGAGGACTATTTAAACACATGGAGGGAAACCCCAGGTGTACACAATAGGTAATCAAGACGAGACATTCCCCCAGGCGTGACAATTATGTTGCTCCCTTTCATATCAGGCTACCATGCAAAGGATTACAAACTATAATTCTTAATCAAATTATAATCTCTCAATTATATACATTATATCACGAGCGCCAGAGAAATGTAAATGAAGAAAATGTTTTAGAATTCTGTATAACTTTAAGGTGTATATCTGAGTAAAAAAATCACGTCCATGTTAGTCCACCTAAACAAATATGTATTTTTTACGTGTTACAAAAATGCTAAAATAAAGCTCTCAAGCAGATCAGTGCATAGCAGTGCTCACATTTTTCAAATGTTGCATCCAAAACAAGATTAGACGGCATATGAAATTAAAAAAGTAATTATCCTTTCTTTTGATATTCCTTCATTTCCAAATATTTGCTAAGCTGGCAAAATAATTTGAAATTAAAGACATTCAATCAGTTATCAAAAATATTTAATTTAACATCATATGGACATTAAAATGTATGTAAAACAGGATGGTATTGTATACGGTTTACATTTTACTTTGAAGTGGAAATAAAGTAAAAAACAAAATGCTGTGACTTTCCACAGCATCAGATGAGGAGAACAAAAGATGTTATCTAACTGGCAGTGGCTGACCTCTCCTTCTTTCTTGGTCTTCTTTGAAACTAGCCCAACTGATCTTTTCCTACGTGAAATGAGGTCTAAGTTCTCTGAGTCTATTAAAGGTCAGGGAGCTCTGGGTGTCTGGTTTGTGTTATGTTAACGTGAGTTTTCTGATGTCTGATTTCACTCAACAGACCAGCTGCTAGTCTCTATTTCAGAATACCTTGCAGTGATGCCTTGCAGAAATGCCAACGGGGAAGGCGGGGGACAGCTGAGGAACGCAATTCTATGTTGAAACTATCATAAATTATCTACTCAATCAACCTGTGCGGCTATTCAAGACTGTGTATTTGATCATATCAAAGAGAGGTCTGAATTTATTTCAAAAGGCATCAAGGTAAATAAACCCTTCCTTAAAAAACATACATTGATTGAAAATTCTAATTCTATAATCTTTTACTTTATGAAGATGCAATGATATTGAATGTTATAAATTGTATTTAAATCTATTGCTTTGAATACAACCAAATTAATGGTAGAATGAACTGGTTTATTGTGCCTAAATATTATAAAAAGTATCTTTGAAAAATTATAGAATATTGCTGCCAAAAATATGTTTGATAAACTTGCATAGTCTCATAATACATGAGTCCTCAAAGTATTATCTGAAAAAACAAATAGATCAAATAAAATAAGATAGTAAAAAAGGCTTAGCCAGATTTGAAGCACTGATCAGTGGAAAATAAAAACCATCTTTAATCAAATTTTCACCGCTGAGCTGTAAAGGCACATTGAGAAAAAAAGTACACAACCCGCAAAGCATTGCATTTATTCAAATAACTTTTTAAACTCAAATTACAGGTATCACACTACAGAAGACCTTCGTGGTTCATTTACGGGTTGTGCCTTTTGAGACTCAAGGCCAGAAGAGTACTCAAGATATCACAGAAAAGTCGTGACCTGCTATTATGTTAAGTTCCAAACATAGTTGTCTCCACTAGGAGCAACTCTAAGGAAAAGTGAAGCAGACTTGGCCTTCAGTCCTCTGATGAATTCACTTTATTTTAAATTGTGGTCTTGCCACCACACAAAAGTGTGGGAAATGTTCAATTTCACTGAACATTTGATTGAATTTTCACTACCTGTGAAAAGATTAAGATTACAGGATACAATTATTTGTTTTTTGTGATACCTTGTGGTATCAGGCATGGTTTAGTTATCTAAAAAGATAATTAATACAAACAATGATGTTAAATGAATGAGAGCGTGTTGGAGTCACTCACTTCTGGTTCCTTCCTCTTCCATTTCCAGGCCAGTATTAGTAGATGGGTACGTTTCATCCTCCTGGCTAGGGGTAATTCCAAGTGGGAAACTGACAGGGCGTGAGTTGGTAACTGAGCTGGATGGACGGGAGCTGGCACAGTTCTGTAAGAAATGAAATGGCAGTCTCATCTGTTGGCATGGGTCGGTTCCCCTGGCACATCACGCTGTACTCAGTTTCGTTTACATCACAATGATTATATGCTTTATGCTTTATGCTTTTTGTCTACTGTATCAATTCCAGATCAATCATTTTTCTAATTACCAATAGCTAGTAGTTGCAAACAGTAACAAATATTTAAATCATGTCACATGATACATATTGTTGTCTGTTGTGAAATTGTTTCCATGATTTCAACCTGACGCCTGAGCAGCAGATGCATGAATTCACTTTGGAGTTCCATGTGTTACAAGCACAAGCAGACTAAAAGAAACATCAGTCACACATAAACTTTAGAAGTGGGGGCATTGACTATTTGTGTATTGCTGATATCCAGCTTGAGTGCATATGGCACAAACACAAGCGGAAATTAACAAATATGAGCACAGCTATTTTTACCAGTTGGCAGTCCACCCCAACAAATATGACAAGGATTTTATTTGTCTTTTTGTCAGGCAAACAATCAGCGAACAGAAAACAGAACAGAAAATCATAAGCTATCAACTTTCCACAAGTGAAAGTCGAAGTATGTATTTATCCCCGTTTTTAGTCCAACTTGCCATAACATGCAGCTTCTTGTATCTTGTCGAAACCTGAATTAAGATCAAAAAAACTAATCTGCTTCCAATTTATATCTATATTTCAGGGGTGTCAGGGGCATGAAGTACTAGGTGGGGGTGTTTTATTTGGGTCCTGCAACTGACAGCTTTATTTCACAAAGCAATCTGGCTGTGTGTGTACAAGAGGGAGGTCAGGGTAGGTCAAGAGGTGTGGGGTATCAAACGGGCTGGCAACACTGCTCAAAGTGGCTGTGTCTATGTATGTGTGTGTACATATATAACCGTAAGCCCAGGAGTTGTGTGGGAGGGGGCTGAGTGTGAGACCCAGCTTGTGTAAAGACCTACAACAAGGGAGCTAAGGTCTTAAAAGGTCAGCAGCAGTGTGGCACTAAAGACGGAAGAGTCTGTAATCAGGTTTGGTGGAATTTATATAAAATGGTTTCAGGTTAATTGTGTCATATCGCCTGCCAAGTACAAGCGCAAATCATATTTATCTTTATCTTTTTCATATTTCTATTGTGTGTATTTTAGGACACAATTTAAAAATAAAAGGGAAAACAAAAATGATCCTTTGGATTTAAAATCTTAAAACTCAAGTTTTAGTGGATCAATCCCTTTTATTAAATCCTCAATGGTGCGTCATATAAAATAACTGCCTTATCTCAGACAAGTGCAATTTGTCCACCAATGACCTAAAATGCTGTAACAGATAAAAGTATCACCCAGAAACACACAACACCCAGTGCTATGTTTTACTGCAAGAGGATACATGGGGGGCATGTGCGGTCGTGTCGAGCCAAATGTGTCCCATCTAAACAACGGACAGGTTAGACACAATATCTCAAGCAGGATTTATTGCACAAAACAACATTAGCTAAAAACTGTCTGGCAGCTGTGATGGCTTAAAAAACGTTTTGTGTGGTAGCGGAACACTACAAGATTGGAAAATTGCCACCACAAGAGGGGAGAGGAAGCAGTAAAAATGATGCTAGATGGGGGTCCCGCACTGATAACATGAGCAGCCGACATAGCAGATTGCACCTAGTAGCAGCTCTCCTCAACCCACACACAGATAACGTCCGTACATTAACTCATCTATTTATTTATTCCATTTCTTTCCATCCTCACAGTGTCCATCTCAGACTGAGAAGGGTCAAAAGGAGGTACAAGGGGCACGCGGAATTTCAAAAATCAATCTCCTGCTCTGAGATGGCTCTATGACAAAGAGGGGTTAAAGTACATGTGCGGGTCAGGGTGCACAGGGAGGGGCAGAACAAAGTATTGCTGGCTGTTAAGCATGACACACCAACCCCGACTAGAAAACGTTTTGTGCACGTCCACGTGATTGAGGATGCACTTGCAAAACAGTCTCCGCGTAAGACGGCGGAGTGATGGGTGGAATTTTTCATGGCGCTAAAGTTTCTAATCATGCGTGTACGCGGTCAGCGCACGTTTGTGTGTGCCGGCCTTTTAAGTAGTTTTAAATTGCATTGTGCAGACTATAATCTTTGACACAAGAATGCGTGCGCGCCAACACACACACACCCGCGCTTGCAACAGCCTGCAGTTTGAGCCAAATGGCAGTGTCCAACAAGGTATAAATACTGGCTTGACACTTTAATGTCAGGGGACGGCTTGTCCTGGATTAGAAACTTGTAACCCACTGCGGAGCTTGACATTGCTGGGATGAAGGTGCTGCAATGGGGAGAGGAAGAGGGGGTAAGGGGGTGGAGGCTCTGGTGGGGCTATTATGGAGGGTCTATATTTGATGTATAATGGCATCTAACATGTACTGGCGACTAGTCAGAGGTGATCAGATTTGGAGTGTGGCCGGCTTTCATGGGCAATGCTAGAGTAGTGATTTTTTTCTCCCATGAGGAGCAACATCGATAAAGAAAATGCGGTTTGTCTCGCTGGTGTTTTACACACGCACACACACAACCAAACAATAGCATAGAAAAAGGACTACATACTGAAAAATTAAGTGCTTTTCTCCTCTCTTTGATCCTGTTGACTGTGCTCCGAACCTGTAAGAAAGGAAGAGAGGAAAAGAGAGAAAGAGCCAGGTGTAACAGCACTCAATGAAACACTTTCACGGTGAATTGAAACAAAACATTTCTCACCGAAAACGTCTTCAAGTGGACATATAAAGAACAGGGAATATAATGTGGAGGGGAAACAACACAGAATTCTTTACAAGCAGGTTCCTTTGCAGATATTGATGTAAAGTTACTGGGACAGTTTACAAGTGGACGTGTGTGTGTGTGTGTATGTGTGTGTGTGATGGTGTTCCAGTATGTTCCAGTGGCTAATGGGACTTGAAAGTGACACATAGAGCTAGCAAACTAAGAAGACGACTTCAAGCTATCATCTGTCAACACAGAGCACCGGGTCCAACAAATGGAGCTATTGGAGGAGAAGGGATCGCCCTAGCAGAACAGATTACATTTTTACACTTGAGATGAAACGGTGTACCTCGCATTTCTATTTAACACATACAGCACCAGACAAAAGTCCCACTAATGTAATATATAAATTACAATGCAAATAATCATTTAGATATTTATATGCAACATCAATTTTTTTTCTGTGAATCCTTTACACTTTTCACTTTTTTTTCAAATTTAAGAATTTTTTTTTTTTATTTAAAATAAAATGCAAAATTAAGAAAAAAAAAATATTTACTGGTAATCGTCTAAAAGGTCATGTCAGTGTCATGCATACTGAGTAGTCCGCATTTGGATGTCTCTGAATTATGTTCAGTTGGTAAAATGTTAAGATTTTCTAACCTTTAAAATGTGCTTCTTATTTGATTTTGAATTAAAATATATACATGTTTATTGTATGTGTGTCGTAAATATAATATAGATTAGGATTTATAATCATTTTATTTAGTTTTTCTAAATTATCAAACAGTAATACATGTAATTTCTATACAGATCATATACATTTAAACATGCATAAATACAAAAAATACAAATACGTATCCCTTAAAAATTGATGTAAGAAGGATAACAATTCCATTTTGGAAAATGATTATGACATTTTTTTATTCTATTTTTTTATCTTATTTTTTTTATTTACCTTGCTTTTCGTTCAAATAAACAGGGCCTTATGTAAGCTGAAGTCTGTCAAATGCTTCTGGTGCTTGTGCGATGTGTGTGTGTGTGTGTGTGTGTGTGTGTGCGGGCGTGTATGTCTGTGCATTTGCTTCTGCACATTGTCAGCACTAAACTGTAAATTTGTAGCAGCTGGGCACTCATCACTGCAACCCGTCCCAGCCCGGCCCACGATGTTAGTGAATATGCATTATAGCTTATGGCTTCATTAAGTCACGCCACGTTATAAATTATGACACCACATCGAACACACACATACACACAGGCATTCTCAGACAGCATGTGTACACAGCGGATGGTTTGCATACATACCACCGTTGAAGGGGCACATAATGAAGAGAGCTCGAGCCTTCTGACAGCACAGAATCAACAGTGCCAGCATCATGTTTCCTAAACCCTCTCATTATTTCTGACAACATCCTAAGAGGGCCTTCAACACGGTACAGATGTTGGCGAGATCATATCGTATAACAGTATTTAAAGTAGAAAATAAGACTTGGGGATTTAACTGATATCAAAAGCAGCAGGCATGCTGAGGCAATTACATGACACAGTTTAATTAATCATTTGACAATGAGGGGAAGGGCATTGTTTTAGATGATCGTTATGCATTTAAGGGGTTTTGCACCCACTCAAGGTTTCAAAATGATGCAAAGCACTGTTCTCCATGTAAATAGCCACAAAGTGATTAACATATAAAAGCAAACGCCCAACAATACCTGCCGACATCCTTGGAATTGATGGAAATAAAAGGTCATCAAAGCGTGGGATTACAAGGTGACCACCAAGGAAAAGCTAATTGCAGTGAATAATGGGAAGCTACTGTCAGATAATTAGCAATTAAAACGTTGCATTTTGAGCGTAATCGCAGCAGATGCAATCTAGCCTCCATGCAATTATTCAGCCTGGAAACCAGCCTTATGAACAGAGCATATTCTAACTTTCAGGCATTAGTTAGTTCACCTCATCGCTTTAGCATATCAAAGTAAAAATTTCAGCTAGATGGGACGAGAATCATTTCTTGAACCAGGTCACAAACTTACAGCAAAGTTCTGACATTAGTACTGTTAATACTGTTCGTACTGTTTGTAGGCCAGAGATGTTAATCAGCCATCAGATTAACTGTTCGTCCGCTCAACGTGAACTAATACGTCTATAATGTAAACAAAGAGGAGGTAATTACTCCCATTTGTAAAATCGTGCTACCTTGAATGAAGAACATGCGTGTCTGTCTTTGTATTGCTTTTGCCAATTTTACTACATCATTCCAATTTCCTTTTCAGGAAGGGTGAATCTTCAAGCCAACATGTGTCTCACTTTCGAGAAAAGGTTAAAGGTGCTAAAGGATAGACAAGCAGGGTGAGATTCAATAAAAGTACCCCCTTTTAAAGGTTATTAAGGTTAAGATGAGAAATGCTTAGATGTGAATAATGGTAATATAACAGGCATTTCTTCTAATCTCAACACAGAAGAGTGGTCCTTTTAGAAATCAGAACATGAACACAAGCTGCTCACAAACTATGAAGACCTCAGGGTCAAGGGCAACTTGAGTGTAGGGAAATTAATTCCAAAGCACTAAAAAAGCCACTTAAGTAAGAATGCAGTGTTGATTTATTTTACAGTGCGAAGGGTCAGCCTTCCTTGGCTCTGCATTGTCAGTGCCTTGCCTGTGACTCAGGGACAGCTATTCATGCTCAGGAGAAGACACGAATGACAAATAAGAAAAGAAAATGTCAAATAGAAAGGACGAGAAATCCAATCATTTCACAGGCGATACATACTCTCTTGGATGGTCAGATGGACGGAAATATAGAGAAGTGAAGTAAGACAGTATACTGAATGAAGATGGGGGGGGGTACTCATTGACCTCGTATATTCAATCAAAGCAACACAGAAGGTAAATCACAAACTTTAATTCAACAGAACTGAAAACTAGTCAAATGTAATTCATTCCGTGGCTAGAAAAAAAATAGGGTTTGTTAGATTGACATTTTCAGATTGTGTTTATCATCACATTGCTGTGGCGTCATTACGTTTACATTTCAGTTGAAGTCTCAACCAGATCTTTTATTTATTATAACTCTCCTATAATGTAGTCTTTTGAATGATCTAGATACGAGAAATAGCCAAAATATTTTTTTTACGAAAACCCTTTTTTTAAATCCAATACTGCCTACGCACAAACAAGTTAACCTCATCTACAAACACTAACGGCCACATTTGACCAGGGAGTACTTTCATGAATTGTGCCTCATCCATCTAGTCGTATTTCTCCGTCCCGACACTCACCCACTCTCCTACCCCCCACACAACTATGGTGCATTTAAATGGTAATAACCCATCATCTCAATATACATTTTTTTCGCTCCTTCATTACATATTGTTTGCTGCATATTCTTCTTTCTTTTTTTTGTCCTAGAGGGGTAACTGTTTGCTGCTCTGCAAAGCCCTGGCCTGCAGCTTTGTCAGGATGCTAAATGGTGGGCCGTGAGTTTAAAAACTTAAAGAGGCAGTGAAATATTAGCCAATGTGGGTGAGGAATGAGTGGCTGAGAACAGCAGCGTGTCAGTGTTAAATGGTCGGACTCGGATGCATATAAGTTAGTCCAAGCATGAAGGGCAGTGGGACGCTCGCGTGGAAACGATGTCCCCTCCCATCCCTCTACTCATCCACAGACACACATTTACACGCATACACACTCTGTCACACCCCACCCACACAGCTTTTAAGCAAGGAGCCCATCTGAAACTTGTCATTTCTCTCATTCACTCCGACAGCCTTGAGACACAATGCAGACTTACCTCTGTGTTGTACACCCCATATATCAGAAAGATGAACAGGCCCTGCAAACACACAGACAAAGAAAGAGAAAAAGAAGGAGAGAAAGAACAAGAGGACAAAGTTGTTATTGTTGTTTTCTCACTTATATTTATCCCAAAAAAACTAAATGGGGGGAGAGGGGAGTAATGTTGAGCAGAATGTGCACATAAAGAGGATTTTTTTTCACCTATCCAAACAGCAGACAACTGAAAAAGACTGTAGTCAAAAGCAATGAGAGATGAAGTGGGACAACTTCTCTAAACTGGGACAGTGTACGGCTCATTTCGCATTTGTTTCGTCTACAATACTCCTGCTCCTCATTTCAGTCGCGCTCAAGCCATCAAAGACTTAAACCCAAGGTTCCACGCATTATTATCGAAATAGAAAATCTCAAGTGCCTGTGTTCAGCTTACGTTTTTGGCCCATAAAATGTGTATACATATATATGCTTAAGTGCCGACAAACACAAACAGATAAATGCAAACATACACCCCACACATTATGAGACAGAAAAAAACAAAGCCACACAAAAAACATGCGTGTAATACATGTACACAAACACACAAAGAGAGCAACCCCTGCCAGACGTGACTATCAAGGAAAACCATTGGAGGAAAGCAGAGAAAGAGAGAGACAGAGGGTGTATAATGAAAAAATGACACATAAAAGAAGATATTTCATGTTCACAAAACTCATGGCTAGTACCCAGGGCCCAAGAATGCCATGCCCTTGGATACATAAAGGCTGCACTTTTGGTCACAGAAAAACAGCTATTTTTCATTCAATTCATTGTGGCATCCACTGAATGTACAAGCTGTGCATTCGCCTTCGGGCCAGAATGAAATCCTGTAGCTTCAATGGAAACAGTGAGAAAACAACATCCTCAGAGCACTGATTGAATTGTGCCACTAAAGATCTACCGTGAAAAATAAAAAGGCACTTAAAATCCCATAAATTTCAAGGCTGAGAGACGCAGCAGATGCTTTGATAAGAAAACTGCACATCAATGTGTGTCTAACACGCATGCAGACACATAAAAATAAAAGTAAAAAAAAACAAAACAACAACATATTCTCTCTCAATGCAAAGTGTTTTGTGATGTTACGTCTCTAAATGGGGGTAAGGACACATTTTGAAAAAAGGCAGGCAGAACCTGGTCAATGCATCAGTCAATCTGAGTGTGGAGCATCCAATTTTCGGCCGGAGAGGGATCTGGGAGATTTGGGAACCCCTCCAGAGTGACAGGGAACCAAAGGCTACCGACGAAAGCCTCCGGTCCAGGCTACTGTCCATTCACCTCCCACCGGCCGCTGTTATCTGAGAGGGATTGAATGCCCTTTCTTTCATGCTGTCAAGTGACAACTCGGGACATCCATCCTTTCAAAACTGACAATTCCATTGGCCTCTGACATGTTAAAGACGATGGGCACAAAAGATGTGATGTGATATCTGTAACAACAGTATTTTGATCCCAAAATCAGTAATCTTAATTAAATAAACGGATTAGACAACACTGAATTCAAACTTAAGCCGACTTTATTGTTCGGTTTGATCATTCATTTCTGCAATTTCTATAAATGTCTCCAAATCCTATTGTGGAAAGTTCCAAAAGAAAGCACCTATCACAAAAACACTTGAGGATAAAAAAAATAAAAAGTGAAGTTCAGAACATTAGCTACTTAAAAACTTAAATTAAAACTTAAAATGGCTACAGATATATGTTAAGCATAAAGCTCTCTAAATACTAGCATTCTGTATCTGCAGCCTTAAGTTTGAAGTGTATGTAGTAGTAGGGGCTAATTCCAGTCTTTTCAGTTTTGAATGTCAACCAGAACTACTGTTCATTGGCTCTTGCTTCTAAGTAATGAATCAACCAAAAAAGGCTATTGCATCTATTAGTAACTAAGGTCAAGCAGAGTCTCTGTCTATGATCCATTGTTGAAAAATATCTTTCAAAAGTGTAATAAAAATGTTTCCTCTATATATAAGGTTAATGCAGCCATCCTCCTTCTCACACTGACACAAAGACAAGGGATCACATCAGTAAGCATACAATAACAGTGGGTGGTTAATACTCTGTGGTGTTGCATTAGAATTGCAATTTTCAACTTCTTGTTGCAATTTGATGATCATGTTTTTGATCCTTGATCATTCCTCTCATATTTGTTATTAAGCTTTTGTTGTGCAGTGAACAAAGTGGAGAGAACATGCATAGCATATTAGGAAAAATGATCTATTAAAATCTAATTTAGTTAAAAATAAGTGGCAGCACAACAATGAAGATGAATTGTTTAAAATGTTAATTAATTAATTTCATCACTAAAAACAAACACGAAAGAAAATGGGGCGCGGGGTATTTGCATTCGAGAGTGTCTTTCTAAACTCAGTCTTGTGTCTTTTGAACTCAGTCGAAGATGCTACAAATTTATGCACAGTATGAACACATTTGCTTTTAAAGTATTACGATACCGCACATCAAACGGAAAATACGTTCATTTGCATACCACTAATTGGGGAACAATTGTATGTTTAAAAGTTAAAGCTAACAAACACTGTGCTTGACCAAAAACATTATGACCCCAGAGAGATGTATTGTGCTGCAAACCAAAACAGAAATAGTGCCAGTTTAAATGAGCGAGCACGGCCCTTCTCATCAGACACTGAGAGCTATGACTGAGAGGGCAGAAGGAGCAAATCAAAGTCAGAGATTGATTTACTTTTAAGAGCTCCAAGTTAAGTCATTAAGCAAGCGGAC
Source organism: Menidia menidia (assembly GCA_907169785.1). NCBI lineage: Eukaryota > Metazoa > Chordata > Actinopteri > Atheriniformes > Atherinopsidae > Menidia > Menidia menidia. The sequence continues at coordinate 15,297,953 of CAJRST010000002.1, read as the reverse complement.
GCTGCGCTTCTAACCCCGATCCTATCCGCTGCCGGCTGTGATGTTAACTTCCTTTAGGAAATTATTTCTCTGCTGTCCTTGTAATTCTTTTTGGGTAAAAGCATCAACTGAGTGCACTAAATGCTTATGGTGATCCATTAAGTGCTAGTCATTCCAGTGTTTAATTCTGTGCTCTGTAAATGAAAAATGCCATGCTCGTCTTCTGAAATGGACCGAAGAAAAGACGTTAGGCAAACAGATGTTTTCATAGGCTACCCACATCCACTTAGATAACAGCATCATTAGATAAAATGCAGATCTGTTCATCTGTGAGCTGAATCCAGTTAATTGAAATCATATTAGAGACAACGTGAGTGAGCAGTTACCCGGCTAAGACCTAATTAGATATGTTTAAAAGGTGAAGGTTTCAGACATCTAGATTGTAATTAAAAGTCATCTTCATGACTGCAAATTTAAATGGGGGAACACACAACACAACACTTCAATTATTGTGAGATGAGCAAACCAACTCTAAGATGTACCAGGTACACATTCACTTCAATGAAAGTCACAAGAATGCATAGGGGATAAATGTGTCTCTTCAATTGAAATACAGACATCTATTCAAGTCTTCATACATTGAATGAAAATATTTTTGGATGACCTCAGTCTTTTTTATTCATTCTTTTTTCGGTGGTAAATTTAGACCTCAGTCTTTTCTTGCATTTAAATGTTTTGGGGTTTTTTGGATCTCTGAAAATTTGCTTATATTTAATCTCTAAAGGTTATGTCTAAAATGTTAGGTTACAAGCGTAACACGAAAAGTATGTAACACCTCAGCTTTTCTAAATGAAACATTTGGAAATGGCTGAAACTAAATACTGTGCTTGTGTGTGGTGGTATGAACCAGAATAATAAGATGATCTATAAATTGTCTGATCTTCCGTTTAAAGGATTTTGGGATTTTTTAATTTATATTTTTTTACACCAAGTCAACTGCATCAAAGCGGGATAATTTCCATTTTTATGCATGGTTTTTGCTGGGCCTGAAAACAATTCCATAAGAAACACTGCATCTGTTTTCTTTCAAACATGCAAACCCTGACACTCCAGCGTTGGTCCACCCACCTTTCTGACTTACAAATTATTACAAATTTCTCTGTGAACAATACCTTCATATTTCCCCCACCCTCACCTTTCACAACCTCTATTTCCCATCTCCATCAACCTCCCCAATTGTGTGGAGTTGGGGAGCGGAGCCCGGGTGGGTAAAAATCTCAGAAAACACCAAGTTTATGACATAGTCCTTGAGAAACAAATTTCCAATGTACAGATATGAAAACTATGATTAAAGGGGGAGGGCAGCATCTTGGCAGAGAGAGAGGGACTGACTGAGCAGCTTTTTCTTTCTTGCTGAAATATATTGCTTCTGTCAACTTAGTGCTCCCTTTTTAAGAGAACCAGGTAAAATGTGAACATGAGTGAGCATGACAAGAAGCAGAGGCATTTTTGTCAAATAACATGTTCTGCATTTTTACGGAAGAGATGGCTCACAGTAACAACCGGAACCTAATTACATATTCTAATAGCTGGTTCACAATCCTTAATATAATTTTCCTGTAACAAAATTGCCATATAATGCACATATATATGTTTTGTCTTTGATGAAAACGACCAGACATGAATTTCTGGTGTGTCAATGCTTTTAATAAGTTCAGTTGTTTCAATGGAATAACCTTGAATAGGATGAATTTCCTATATTTGTGTAGAACAAAGTAGAGCTTTGGCCTCTTTACCAAGGTATATCAGTTTTATCTCAAAATAAATACGGGCTTAGGGTTTTTTAATATATCAAACGACAGCATTTAGTAACTTTAGTTACTAAAGGGAGTACAAATGGCACTCCTATTGGTCCATGTAACGAATAACTTATACTGAGCTGACATCAAACAGAACAGAAAAGCAAATTCATCTAAAAAAGAAAAGGACAGCTTTCAATCAGACCGACATCTTTCTCCAAAGCAACGTAAAACCACAACTTGTATATCCATATCTTTCTAAAGATTTCCAGGCTTTGGCTTTAAACACTGCCAAAAATGAGAGCTATTTGAGCATGTTGGACCTGCTGTCAAATATCCTACCCTAAATTCAAACACACAGAGACACTTTTCACAAATAGAGGTATCTGCATCTCCACTTGGCAAAAACGTGGAGGAAAAATTCAGCCCCCACACCTGGTAATCATTAAGGAAATGAGAGACAGAAGAGGTTAAAATGCTGTGATGGGGGGAAAGAAAAGAAATTCACACTTCTGCGCTGGGACTTGCTAATGTCTCTGACCCCTACACGCATAAACAGTTTAATTAACATGTATACATAACTATCACTTTAACTGCTCATGGCATGTCAAATCAAAGTGTCTGTCAAAGCTGTGAAAAAGGGAGTTGATACTTTGCAGGTCCTCCGTTCAAATCCAGCTCTCTGTGAATGCTCCAGCTGGCCTTAGAAGCTGGCAGCAAAACGCAGAGGGCAGAGAAATATGCAGGTACATAGGCAGCCTGCCATTCTGTCAGTGCCTGAAGAGGTAAACACCTCCGAATGAAAACTTTGCAACGCCCATTTCGGCAAAAGCTGAACAGAACCGATGGTCTCCATGTAAAGCAAAATACAAACAACGGTGATGGTGTTGACATCAATAAACTTGAATCGAAGTGAGTGTTGAGTTCAGTACATGAATATTCAAACAGATCCAGCTATATGTATACTTTGCAATTTTCATTTATAATCATCAACCCACAGAAATTTCTATTTCTTACAGGATCTAAAACTTTCTGATCTACACTGACCCCTTCAAGTTCTGCGCACTACAACAAATTACAAAGACTACAAGTGAGGGCGTTCCCAACCTTTTCTTCCTGTTTCCACCCTAATGTACATCATTAAGGAAAGTGGATAAGTTTTTCTTTGAGATGAGCCATCAGGATTTCCCTTTTCTCAACCATGCGCACATTCACTCAGTTAGGTTGTCAGATTGAGAAGGGGACCCCCCAAGCCAGCATGCCTCGACGGGGTATATAGCTACAGAGAACTACAGAGGGATGCAAAGAGCGCACACACACACATACATACACACACACACATGCACGGAGACATACTGAGGCCAGGAGCAACACCAGTGCTGGCGTGTGATGGCTCAGGAGAGGAGGGAGAGTTATTAGCTTAGCCCTGAACCACCTACTTACTATAGGGGCCGGCAGTGATCGCTAACAGAGCCTGGCAGAGGTGACAGCTTTTGGCCCTGCTTGAGGAAATCCAATTGAAAAGCAGCCAAGAGGAACAACAAGCCCGAAACAGATGTTGCTCGCTACCACTGGTGCAACTTGGGTATACACAAGCCAGCGGCATCAAACCACTATGGCACAGCTGACACACAAACATACACACACAAGACACAGAGGGTGCAGCACACGCATTCACTAAAGCCACCTAACCCTGCACAAAGCTGGCATGTACGACATAAAAAAGAGCCATAGACCATGTCTAAATATGCACATGTTGATTCTTGATGTTGTTTCTGTTGTAAAGCCATTTTTTTTTTCATTTCAGATTAAACATGGAATTCTATCAATAAAACATTTTAAATGTTTGTTTTTTTCTTTTTACCTTTTGGTGCTGGCTCAAACACATTAGGAAATTTAATAAGTGAAAAATTGTACTTTAAAAAGATTTGAAAAAAAAAATCCCACACGAAAATAATGACACAATCAGTCTACCATTAATTGCTCTTCTTGTTTTCTAAAATCTGTCGTAGGAAAACTCAATGAAAATGCTGTGTGCAGGACCCCAAATCAACTTAGCCCTATCTTCCAATATTAATTGAGCTTGGCAAGGCCGGCCATCCCTTAGTCATAATAACGTTCATTTATTTTTTTCAATCACCGCTACTACAAAAGAGTAAAGAAGACAGGGGGAGGAGAGAGCACCACAGAGGGAGACGGGGGGAAAATGGGCCAAAATCAATTGTGACATATCTTTATTACCAGTCGATGACAAATGACGACACACTTGCCATTGCTCAGGCATTGTGTCAGTGTGTGTCATATCGATTTTACATCAGACGGACAAATGTTATTGATGAAGTGCCCAAGAAATAGATGAGCACTCTATTTTACTTGTTTTAATGTTTAAATAAAGCTGAGTGACAGGGAATGACGGTGGTGGGGTTTTTGCAAAATATTTCATTTTTAAAACAAATGAATTTTTAGGCATTTACACACATCTAGCCGATTACGAGTCCACTGGCAGATGGTAACTACATTGTGAACCTCATCACACTGCACATATGTGGTAGTTTAATAGGGGAGTGGTAAAGAGAGCAAGAGAAAAAGAGTGAACTGTAAACAAACTAACCTTTAAAGAAGACAATTTCGGGTTGCGTGTCTTGGGTGCCAAGAAAAATACAGCTACGGAAAACTGATACAAACTTTTAACACATGGGTCGGAGCAGGACTCTTTGAACTGGTGAGAAAAAGCACACAGCCAGTGCAAAGAGATGTTTAATTAAAAATACTTAGGTATCAGACAAGTTTTACTGGGGCACCCTCTTGTCAAATTCAATGTGAGCTTGCTGTCAATCTTCCAGTGTTTTCTAATTGCATAGTTTTCCTCTGACACAGAGAAAAACACGTGAGGAGCAGAGGAATTGCAGCCTGTGATGAGGCCGGTTTACAGAAAATGAACGCATTGAATGTACTGCTGTATTTTTGGTGCCTTGTCTCACGATTGTTTTACAAGATTTAAAAAAAATGAAAAAATATTCCTTACCATTTTAAATGTTTCCCACAGAGCTCAGCAGACACTAGATAACATATAAATCAACTATTTGCATTCTGACTCATCCAACGGAAAAACAATGCATAATAACTTATCAGTTATTTTTAAAGAATAAGAAGAAACCAGAAATTCTACCAAACACTATAAAGTTGTGAAGACAAAAACTGTAAGTGCCGGTCTAATGAAGGTCACATGACACAACAGAAAACTGCTGGCCTCACAGCTCCACTTTGTGTTTTTTTCACATTATAAATAGGTGCTCTAATGGGATTCAATTCATACGCTGTTCCATCACGATGTCAACCAACCACAGAAACTGAATTCTTGTCGTGTGATCCCAGACAAGGTCATTTTAAAATGACAACAATGCAGTAAACTAACAGATTAGGGAAAGAAAATTAAATGAAAAGTGTTATCATTGGTTACAAGACGCAGACTCATACACAACTGTACGTAAATGAAGGTATATGTTTGTTCTCTTTTTTATTTAACTACTAAAACCTCATGGTGAGGACAGTATCACATCTCAGTTCAAACAACTGTAAAAACCAGATTAATTAGCAAAAAAAAAAAGAAGATGTTCTTATAATGTGGACAATATGAAAAATCTTGAGTGGCCTCATGTCTTCTATGTGCCCATGTATGCGAACCGGAATAACCTGTGTTTCTGTCTCTATTCGTGTATTCGTCTATGTGTGTTAGCGCCTGCACAAGTGCTGCCGCACCGCCACAGCAAAAGGGGTGTATCCATCATGATAAACCGGCAGACTCGGTGACTGTCACATGCAATCACACTTCACTACGGTTCGCAGGACCTCAAAGTGAAAATGAATGGTAGTTCATCGACATGAAGACTTCATACATCTTCGTTTTTTTTCCCCTATCCTCACTGTTCTTATGGAAGAGACTTGTCTCTTTTTTTCTCACTCCTGTTGTTGAGGGAATTATTGTTTTGTCAGTGTCTAAAACGCACAGAGACACCTGGATTTTGAGAAGATATATATTTGAAATTCAATATCTTTTATGAAAGTTACTCTTACATTAAACCAGATGCAACAAGGTGTGTATCAAAAGGGGTTTTGACAAAAAAGCTTTTGCATTTTATTTTAGTGTTTTCCACATTTTTGGGGCCAAATAGAAAGAAAATGAAATAAAATCACATTTAAATAATTTATGATGAAAATAATATTTATACATGTAACAGAAGAAAGAAGAATCTATCAGAAATCCCTGCTACAATCAGCTTTTCATGTCTTCTGTCTAAGGTTAACAAATTATTTCCATCCACTGAAATACTAGATAAAAACTTATGCTGGTAATCCCAGTGCAGCAATTCAGACAAGTTCTGCTTGTCTCTTATATGAAACAGACTTTTTGGATTGTGTGCGCTAAAGTTTGATGCCCATGATATTGAGAAACTATGTTTTAAACTGAAAAAATTCAGAGGCAAAGTAGTAAAGTAAAAGGTAAAAAATGGTGAAGGCTGGATAAATTTCACAAAGGAAGAGTTGGGATTACTTATGAACTTAATTCATAGACTGATGCTTTAAATATTAAAACAAGAACCCTCTTCAGTATCAACCAAGTAAATTTAAACATATTCAGCTATCGGTAGTTTACTATCTGAGGTAAAGTTTTGAATAAATGAATAACCATCATAACTGAATGACTTACAGAAGAAAAGACAAGAACAGGACAGAATTTAATCGAACACATTGTCTTCAATCTGGTGATGAAAGCACAAAAAAAATCCAATGCAACTTCATGAATTAAATACTGCAGCTTCTTGAAGCACTGGCATAGCTTTCCTTTAATCTTGTAATGACTCTGAGTTGACACTGTGCTTTTAAAAACTGTGAAGATCAGGCTACAGGTCTCCAAGCCTCTCCCTGTCTTTCCTTGCTCTGGCTCCGGCTCTCCGAGCTGTTTGATTGGCACATGCTTTCACTTAATGAGGGATAATTACTAAGGAAAACAAGTGGGAGACCACATCTGCTCAGTGTAAAAGAAAGTCCAGGCCTGGTGCAATCTGTCAGACAGTGCTTTCAGGTTTTGTGTGTGTGCGAACACTTTACCCAACGTCACTGGCCTCTCGCTCCAACACAAACCCTCCAGGACCACCTCCTCCCTGCCCCGACGAGAAGCAGATTAATAGGAATCAGCATGTGGCTGTAAACACTCAGCGGGAAGAGTGCGTATCTGTGCGCATTGACATGCATAGGAAATGACCCAGGGTATCTGTCCAGGGCTGGCCAGGGGCCACAGCAGGAAGGGCAAGAGGCCAGTAGGGACAATCAACATCAACATCCCAATCAGTGTCCTGCTGCCCGAGCTGTTGTTCTCTGGCTCCTATCGCCACTGTTTTGTTTACTTTCACACAATGCTTTACTGTAACGGCTGTAAAATATACAGGTAGCCGCCCTGCTTCCCAGACACCTCGACACACTGCCAATAAATCATCCCTGCATGGGATACACCGAGTGCTAAACGCTCTCCTAATAGCTCGCCCGTGATTATAGGTCGTTGTCTTAATTAGTGGTCGCAGCATAAATCAAACTTTTAAAGGGACTTTATTATGTCTGACTAATGACAACGTCAGTGTATTACATTTCCAAATTCGTGATGAATAATATGGGGAAAAAGCAAGAGCAATCACAAATTCACCCTCAAAAAATATTTGTCCATTTATATTTAAAAACAAACATGCTAATTATATATTTCTCATATAAAAATATGGATAATGTAAATTATAAAATTAAAATAAAAAAACATATATATATTAAAGGTTGCTATAGTAACAGTGAAAAAAGAAAGAATATTTCAAACTTGTCTTCAATGGAATTTATTGAGTATCATTGCAGTTTATTTAATTTGTCTTTAGTAAGCTTATTGCAACCCTTTGTTTAATTAAACTGCACTGAAACGCTAATGCTTTAGGTTCATTTTTTAAAACAATTTATGAAGTACTTAAGGGAAAAAGAGTTTATAATGCAAACACATTTTACACTGGCAGGAATACAGTCAAAGTACTGTTTATTTGCCCTTTAGTTAATGCAGCAAAAAAAGATAATTGCTCACATTTATATTGGAACTGATATTTGACAGCCTTTTAACCTTCATGCACCCTCACCCTTCTTCAATTCCATCCCTGCATCTCCTTACCACCCAGCCACTAAAAGAACAACAATGTTTTGCTTGCTTGCCCTATGTTGACCCAGTTCTAACTAATAACCCACAAAGCATACATCAAAGCTGGGCACGTCTACAGATCTGCAGCGGCGTGGCAGCCTAAGGAATACCAGGTCTGTCCAAAAACCGAGCCACCTTAAGCCAACACTGATACGGTTTGTGTGAATTTGTATGTGTGCACACATGCCAACTGGTGTCAGACAACACAAAAGGTAAGGAGGTGAACTTAAAAATAGAACGGTCATTGTTTCGGCATGGGTAATTTAGAGTGTCGGAGTTGTTCCTGACACTGTCGGCTGTGTGGGTTGAATGAGGAGGAGGAGAAGTTGTGGGGGGTGAAGTCGAGAAGCTGGGAGTCAGCTGATGGCTTAACATGCAAGCAGACTCACACACACACACACACACACACACACACACACACACGCATTCACATGTCTAAAATCATAAACACACATCATTAACGGCATCAAAGCATGAATAAAAATACAAACTCACATGTGCATCGAGCATGCAGATGATAATAAATACAAAAATCTATTTCTAAAAAACATAAGCATAAGTGAACACATACAGGTATGGCAGGGCTGGGGCAGAGGACATGGTTTGCTTTCTTATGACACAGTCCATTACCAAATTGAGCTGGCAGGTTAATTGTAAGGCAAATAAATGCCAGCAGGTTTAACACAGGCAGAGGTCTTCAGGGTGGCGGTGAGAGCAATGACAGGAATTCTCTCGACTCTGCTGACAGGATGCCTATTATTCTTGCTGCTTTATTTTCCTAGGCCAGTTTTCTAAAAATGATCTCTCCAAAAGCATTGCGTTCAGGCCTAAAAAAAGAAAAAACAAAGCCTCCCTTCATCTAAATCCTCAGCGTCAAGCTTACTTTTGCTGATCTGTCTTTTCATTTCTAGATGTAAGATTTACCCCATAAGGAGCTACAAGCTGATATTTTAAAGGTTTTCCAACACTCATTTTTAGTTCATTTTAAGGTGTTTGCCATATATATGAAACCTTAACGCTCATGCTCTGTGTTGTGTACTAAACCTTTGCCTCTAAAGAAAAAAAAGGGGAACTAACATCATGATGAAATTTTCAATTTAGTTCCGATTGAAAAAAAACATATAAAACATGAAAATAGAGAAAGATGAAAAGAGACAACAAGGGAGAAAATAAATACAAGTTGAGGCAAAACACGCTATAAATACACTACTTAAAACAGATGTGCAACATTCTCATTATAAGTGGCATTTCTTGAGAGGAGTGGTGGGAGTCAGAGCTGACCTTGGTATCCCGTTTGAATATTGTTTTAATGTTGTGCCTGGTAATTGAAGATGTAATCCAAACAGTGGACTCCTTTTCAAAGGGGAAGTTATCTTCCCTGGTTGTCGGAGGGGAAAAAAAACAATCATGTCGTGTATCTGTTTGTTTGTTTTTTTCCAACTCTGCCTCTTAATTATCCCAGACTCCAATTAAAATATGGATTTATAAATAAATCTACATGATTTTACCTATGACTACATTAGCTTGAATTTTTTTCATTGTCATTTCATCTTTATTTTCAAATATTCAAAAAATATTTAAAACCTTTTCTTTTTAAAACGTTAGCACAAATCTCAATAAAATGTTTAACTGTCCAGAAGACATTTGTGCAATTGGAGAAAAATGCATATTAAGAATGAATAAATATTAAAAGCCTTCTAATTTCTATGTGACAGATGAAACTTTAAATATTATATCATATTTCACATTAAAATATAGAAATGAAAGCCCCCTTGTAAGACAATAATAATCAAAACTGCACACTTTCCTAGAACATCCCATGAGTTCCACTTCACTGTGAGAGACGCCCGCCGTTTTGTGTGGGATCTGAGATACCGCTGACAATGAATAAGGATGTCAGGGGAATATGGTTCCTGTTTGCTTAAACAGTCCAAAATGAAAAACATTTCCCTCCATAATCTGACAAGTGAGAGCTTTGCCATGTGTGCATGTGAGTGCTCGTATGTACTCTTTGTGGGTAGGCAGCAGGAACTTGGTTACAACCAAAGCTGGACTTATATGTAGTCATTTAAATGATGACTAAACTTTGTTCTATGTGTAATAAATATACCCTCAATTAAATAACATTTATTGGCACCTTAACCATCTAAATTATACCTGAAACTGTAATATGTGACAATATCTGGGTTTTGTCCTATTAAGGATAAATATAAAGATAAAAATCCTACCTTTAGATTAAATCTCTTGCATATTCAAATCTGTGTCAATAATATCTAGTTATGGTTTTAGCCCCTTGGTTTAATTTTCCAATAAAAATATAAACAAAGCCTTTTCAAAAATATGGAAAATACTGTGAAATTGGCAGCTACAAGCTAAAACAGAATACAGTTAGTTTTTAAAAAAAGTTGAAGCAAGGTATGTCAGCAATATTAAGGAGGGAGGGGAAGCTGGAACGGAAAATATGTCTTCAAATGATCTGGGTGCGAACATCCAGATGAGTGAACTGGCGCTGCCCGTCTGCTAAACCGGATCCAAGTTCTGCTGGATTTTTTTTTTCTGCCATATGAGAAAAATGATTGTCTAACCTTTAACTTTGTGTACAGCCCATTCAGGGTAGTCAGGGGCAAATTATCTTTCACTCTTGTATACACAAACGCCCATAATCAAAATACTTATGACGGCTTATGAGGAATACATGCAGATCTCTCTTAAATTTAAAGTACAGTACCTCACATAGAAATACAAACCTAACATTATTTTTGAGAAAGTTTTAAATACATTTCAGAGAATTATTATTCTCACTGACCAGCCCGTTTCCAGCTTTTTCTTCAGTTTTGTCACTGAATTCATCAGTGTCAGTGAATATGCATGACTGAAAATTGTATCTATCCTTTTGCCACCTCTGCAATTTCAAAAATAAGATTAATTTTGGTGTTTTTTATACATAAATACATATACATCCATACAAATAATATTCCTGTTGTATTTACTTAATTCATTCTAAATCCGCAAAATTAAGCCAAGTTAGAATAAATTCAAATTAATTTATGAATGAGATGGGCAGTAATTTATCTCTCCAATCTCACCAAAACTAAAGTTGGTCAAGAGCTACTCTCAGTCTTTGTTGTGGGTTTTATCTGCTGCTGCCTCATCGTCACTATTATCAGCAGAACTAAAATAACTTTGTGACAACTTTCTAACCTAAAATCATAGAATAAATAGTAGCTGTGATCATTGTTGAGTCGGCCTACATAACTGACTGAAATACAATACTGAAAGACTGACGATACTATAGCAGAACGTAACCTATCCATATTAGATAAGGTCATACATCTGGGATAAAACCACTGTTGGTAGCAGTTCAAATAGTGTTTTGTAGTCAAAGAGCTGATGAGATAAAGGAAGAAAGAAAAAAGAAAACCTTATCTCACACAAACGCTTCAGATGGTGTAAAAGCATTGCTTACTCCCACAACAAATCTCCCATATGGCAAAAATCAATAGGAAGAGCAACACTCTATTGATCATATCTATATCTTGGATATACTCCGATATCCAATAGCCACGAGTGTGTGCACGTGTGTGTTAATGCAAGTTTGGGGGATGAAGCTTTCATTTCACTGCAAATGATATTCCTTTTGAAGACTTAAGCTGTTTTAAAACTATTAAAACATGGGGGAAAAAAAGAATGCAAAATATTGGGTTTTCAACTTCACGAATGTCTCAACCGGAGCTGTGAATTTACCCATGACTTTCAATCATGTCTTTAAATAATCTGATTAAAAACAAAACCTGAACTTCAACAGTGTCACTGTTCTTGTCCTTAACACACAAAAGGTAATGTGTGCATTTTGACATGTATTTTTTCATTGAAACGCAAGATAATTTATGGAATAACTCATTTGAAAAAGATATTTACTGTAAATGTACAGTGATGGTATTATGATGATTTTCTTTGCAAGCCATTTCTATCATCACATTTTTTAAAGCTTTACTGAATGCCTGTAAAATGTCATTACCACGTACAAGTGTACTATCTTGTTATACTTTCATCTATACTTTAATATAACATGAGTGATATGTCTAAGTGAGGGTTACTTCATTTTCTTCTCTTTATGTTGGGACTTTAACAGCAAGGCACAGGGCTGCCCCCCACAGGACACAAAGCAACATGACAGAAACAAATCAACACTGTCCTACAAATGCCTCCCATTTAAACCTACCGAAATTGACTAAAGAGAAACTTCATGCGCTGCCAACGACTGGCAGAGGGCGATCGTAACCCTAACATTTTCTTTCGAACTTCCCAACTTCCTTCAACTCTCTTTTGAGTTTTTCCTCCACTCCACACACCCCCCACCCCCCTTCTCCCCCTCCAACGTGTCTCTGCACCTTAAAGTTATTGATAGTTTAAAGTTATGGGCTAATAATAAGATGGACACTGCATGGTCAGGAGCCTATTATATGGGGATAATAGATCGTGTGGGGGTTTTGAATGACATTGCCCAGAGATTGGATGACAGAGAGTGGAAGAATTTATGGTCTCTTACCTTCTGTCTCACACACATACACGCACAGAGTTCACTTCATGCTATTTATCTCAAGCTGATAAGGAAGTAGATGAGGCATGTCTGTATTTATGGTCGGGATGTTCATAGAAGAAAAAAAAAAAAGACCTATGGCTCAAAGGTAAAAGTTGAACGCGGTTCAAACTTTGTGCTGAACAATAAAATCTAACAATTCTTTTTAAATTCAACACAGAGAGGGAAATTATCAAAAAATAAAAGCTGAACTACTTTCATGTTCCTTCTGTTTGATCAAAGAAAATTAGTATAGAGTGTATATCAGTTTTTCATTTGCATATTATTGGCACAGGTATCTAACTTTGACATTGAAGTTAAACATCATCTCCCATCAGGGCAGGAAATCACAAGTCCTGGTGGTACTTTTATGCCAAGTTGGCAGTGGATTTGCTCATAATGGCCTGTGGTATTGGGAGTAATAACAGCAACATTAGAGATAGATAACTATTAGAGATAGTTATTTCAGCAGAGGCAGTCTTGTGAGGGTGGGGTGTAGGTGGCGGCTGTGGGGTGGGGGGCTAGCAAAGGAAGGCATCAGGGAGAGCTATGAAAAAGGCTTGTCAACATTATCTGTTTTATTGATTTGACAGTAAAAGCTTGCCACTTAAGCTTTATGTAGCTTTGGCTGGCCCCACTGAAAATACAACGGCTGCAAATAAAATAAAAAAAACATTTCCTCAAAAACTTTCTATTAATTTATATATTGACTTATTTTATGTCTTGTCTCACAGGTTTTGCATGCATCATTCTTATGGTTAGATGCATTTCATCATCTTTATGAGAGCCCATTAGCGGGAGCGTGTTTTACTCTACTCTCCCTGGCAGAATGATCAATGACAGTGAGGACGGCGAGGCTGCCATCTACGTTAGGATAGTGATGCATTCTAACACAGGGTCTAATCAACATATTAAGAGAACTATTGAGGACAAGAGAAAATGATCTATGTTCTGTCACAACAAAGACAACAGGCACACCGACACCCCTGTGTTACTTAAGCCATTCGATTTTTCTATTTATTATTCTAGTTGTTTTAGCATATCCATTCTTTTTAGTTTAGATGTGTCATAGTGTCGGTTGTAACTATTTTACGCACTCTTGAACAGTCCAAGAGTTATTTTTTCATACCAGTGTTTGGTCAAGAAAAGGATAGCATGTTCTGAATATTTCAGCCCGAAAATGGCACAAAGTTGCAGGGCAAAACGTTTTGAGATTTCTAGGAATATAGAAAATAAATAAATCCACAGATAAATATGGAACTATACTTGGCTTTTCATATCAAAACGGATTGTAATTTGTCTAATTAGAGACTAAATAGTCACGCTCGTGGCCACGCCACTACATAAACCATGAAGAGGTCAACAAAATCAGACAAAATGCAAACTACTGAACACAATTCCATGACAATCCACTCATAAGTGGGCATGTCGATTAAATAATGCAACACAAATTCTTAAAAACCTAACCCTACTTAATTTTCACATTGCTGAACATCTGAAATAAGCACAAGATGCCCCCATCAGATGTATCTTTTTCTTCTTGAATCCCAGGCAATAATCCCACTCACTACAGCAAGAAGACCAATGGAAGGGAGTTGGGTTTGGATACATGGGTGTTTTGGATCCAGCATTGAAATTTGAGGCTCATACTCCACATGCGGATCTATTAAAACTGATGTCAACGGTTTCCATCTCATGCAATCATATTTTCCAGTAAAGACTGTTCAGTTACTCTAGCAAGCCATGATTCTAGTAAAAAAAAGTTGACCTTGAAACTATTGCTGTCATCACACAAAGAAGCTTTGAAAATTCTTCATCAAAAGCCAATGAATGCTGTCATTGCAAAAACTATATTAGAAAGTTCCTTTTAAAAAGTTTTGATAATTTTATAATACTTTCACGGACTAAATGTATTCTTTAATACATCAATGGCCTTGATACAGAGCTAGTTGATCAAATTAGATTAGAAAATATAATAGTACAGCAACCACAGTGGGAGCAGTTTATGAGGACTGTCACATGTGATGGCTGGTCCATTTCCTTGTGATCAGTATAGTGTCTGGGTGATCTTCTCTCAGACAAAGTCCTGTGTAAGTCAAGATTTTCTGCTGGACACAGCTATTCTGATCAGAAAAAAATATTAGGCTGAAAACAGCCTGCAATTACAAGAACATTTAATAACTGCAAAATATGGACAAAATAAATGCAACTACAAACATTCACACTTTCGCTGCATCATTTTTTTAAGCTACATATTAAAAAAGTGGCATGACTGTTGTATTAGAAAAATAATATCAATGATATCAACATTTGTCTATATTTTGTTTTATTTTATAGTTAAGAGCCCAATTCAAAGCTAACTAAAAGCAGTCGAAATGAAGAGGTGGAGATAAAGAGGTTGACAAATGGACAGTTGAATGAACACACGCAGACAGAAATATACATGAAAACAACAAAGAAAAAACATCACTACGACATGTTAACATGTGGAGCTGTGCAGTCATCCAAGAAGAGCAAAGTAAAACCCTCTGTATTAATTACTGTTGGCATGGAAAAAAAGATAATTAGATATGAGAGGGGAAAAGAAACTATTTATGGTAACCAAGGGGCCTGGCTTAATGATCAGAGCAGAGCTAAGTCCTCTATTGATTTTTCCGTTAAATATACAGCTCAATTAAAGATACAGCTGATTATAAGATGACTGCAACTCAAGGAGGCAGATTTGGAGAAGCTGAGGAACAAGAGGTCAGATGCTGCAGTGAAAAAAATAAACAATTATGCGATTTCTTTCAAGCCTTCTACATGAGCAGTGAACAAGTGTATATATACATACAAATCTCTCTCTCTCTCTCTGTTTATATATATACATATACAGTAACTATATATGGGTGGTAAAGGGGGTGAGGGAAGGAGGGGTCAGGTCACTGGCGGTTGCATTTGTGTGCATGTGTGTGTGAGTTTGTGTGTGTGTGTACCTGTAATGAATTAAGGAGAATGAAGATGTAGGCCATGACAATGGAGAAAGGTACTAAAACGCCACACAGCCATGTCAGTCCAAGGATCGGCAGCAACACCAGAACCGCTTTCACTGCAGCCCTGTAGTCAGATATAGACATAAAAATCTTACAAATAAAATACACCACAAATACTAAATGAATCCCAACAATCAGGGAAACACAAAATTATGCTCCAATTGGCTGACCCAACTGCAGGTGGTATTGTCATTCATTACTCCTTCTAGCTTGATTCTGATTCTAAGAGATAGTTCATTTAGAAAAAGAAATCTTTCTTGGATATCAAAGACTACTAAAATGTGCATTGCCAAGCAAGACAATGTTAATTAAACAAAAAATTATTAAAGATTATACAATAACATTTAGGGCTTTGTGATTTAATATAAGGCAACTTAAATTGTGATAACTCTGATTTGCCTAAATGTAACTCCTCTCTGGCCAACATGAGTAAAAGTGTTTTCCACATAATCAGCTATGGGAGGAGCTCAAAACTGAGCAGGTCTGGCAAGTTAGGTTGTTCCATGTACAAAACTATATGGGTAGGAAAGCTCATGAGGTGACAACTTCCCACCTTCAATCCAACTTAATTCTGTTTGGAGTGGAATTAGTTTCCCGCTCAGGTGACCGCCAAACCACAACAGCTGTGAGTGTGTGTATGTGTGTGTGTGTGTGTGCTTGTGTGTGAGACATCATGTGCAATGAACCCTAATTTACTCAGAGGAGGAATTTGTTTGAATTTCCAAGATGGTTGCCACCCAGGGGTGCCAAATGATTCAAGGCCTGCTTTGAAAGCCTTTATAGAGCATCTACTGTTCTTGTGTGTACCACGAGCTCAAGATGTGAAACATGAGGACAAGAAGGATCCGTGCAAACGTTATTTTCAGTGAGTATAGAAACTGAAGGGAATTCTATAATTTCTTAGTCATTAAACAGGAAAAAAAGTGAAGGGAAATTTATGTTATATGCCATAAGGTGCTATATGTTTGCATCACAACATTCCAAAACAAATCATTCCAAAAAAAAACCTAATGATGATAGTAACTGATGCACCCCCTGCTTATCCTATAAACAGTAACACTATTAGAAAAAAAAGTTCTGAATAAAACAGCATGAGTTCAAACTGAAATATTGTAAATGTTGGAAGTAACTGAGCCATAAAGGCATTAAAACGTGTATAATATTCAGGCTATGAACTCAGAGTAAATCCTTATCTTCTTTCATCATCAAAACAGCAATATACCTTGCCCCGTGACTACAGTTGATCTGACGCCAATCCAGATGCCAGTTTAAATGCTTTTTTAAAGGAGGACAAATGGTGCCTCCCAGTGGTCACTACCTGATTTGCTCATAGGCTTGTTCCACGGGACTGGTGCCCTGGGCCAACATGATAGACCTTCTCTTTGCGGTGGAGATGGTGATGATCACCACCCTGGTCAGTACCAAGATATTAACCTGGTGAAAAAAAACAGGAAGGTATGAGATTAGCCAATAGATACGGAAATTATACATAATGTTGATATAAGGTGATTGGTCAATAGTAAAACAACTACGAATTGAGGGAAAAAATAAAGAGTTCATTAAGAGCAGCACAAAAAAGACAACATGGTCAGATTAACAGGATAATATCCCATGTTTTGTCGTCACCATGGTAAAACTTCATTTAGAATAGGCCAGAAAAATTGAATACAGCCAAAGTTTAAAATGGAAATTATCAAAATGGCTGAAGAATAATTTTATTTTCTAACCATTATGATGAAGATGACAGGACCAGCAAAGCCCCAAATGATTCCATTCTGGACACTAAGCCAACAGTACCCATCAGCTGAGTATTTGCCTGAAGCTGATGCTAGTGTGATGGTGACTATCAGCACTGGCAGACCTTGAAAAAAAACAAGGATGATGAAATAGCAAAATATTAAAGGGTGGGGTTTAACAGGGTCAGTAACGGCAGGTATAAGAAAGTTAGTTGCATTTTTTTTTATCACATATACACCAGTGTATACATCAAATCTTTCTAACTTATTCTCTTATGTAAGATGTCGGTATCTAATATAATGAATCATGCCCAACCACTTCTCTTGAGTGAAAAGGATAATTTGGCTCTCTCAAGCCACTGTACCCCAGCCGATGAGATAGTAATACTTCATGTGATAATCTTCATTCAGGTTGACTGCAACCACCTTGCTCCAGAGCAACAGACCCTCGACCAGCATCCAGCTAAAAGCTGCCATGAAGAAGAGGTGCAACAGCGCAGCGACGAGCGTACATGCCACCTTCAAAGATAAATGCACAGGGAACATATCTCATTTCAAGGTGGAGTTGTAGAGTAATGTGTAAAGAAATCTGAAAGTAGAAACATATTACAGAAATGTAGCTTGAAAAGTTACGGTAGTTTCTAGCTTTTAATAACACACTTATATGTAAAACAATCAGCCAAATGGGTATTACAAATGCCTCTTTGGACAATACAATAATAAATACAAGTGATAGGGTTGAGAATTACTTGAGTTTTTTTCAGTTGGCATCAAAAGAAGTGAGTGGGCAGTGTTTTATTAGCTTGTATAAAACTAAGGCTGTAATCGAAAAAGCTGGAGAATGTTTCTGCAGTATTTTCCACTTTGATACTTGTAATAAGAGCCTTTTTTAACCATGTGTGAATAAATAGGTCTATAGTTTGAATAATTTAATTTTATCCAGTAATGGAAATAAACAATATAAACATAAATATACATTTGCTGAAGGAAATCTTCAAATACAACTAAAGACTATTTTATTCTTCTATTGGCCACCATATCACAACTAATTGGACACTTCTACTAATCTTTCACCATTCAGCCCCCTGTCCGCTTCTTGGTGTGACAATGTTAGATTACTTATACTGAAAGCAGATGCACTCATGTTCTGTGTGCTCCGTACCTTACTGTGAATGGCTGAGCCACTGCAGAGCAAAATCACCTGGGCACAGATTAGAGCGATGAACAGGTTTTTATGGATGGAGGTCCTGTCAGATTTTGGGATACTGCAGACGGAGAAAAGGACAGCATAAAAAACAAGATACATTGCAGAAATGCTGGCAAAAATTGTGAAAAAAAGACCATAAAAAAAAATCTTAGAAGCAATTATTCAGCTCATTCCTTACGATCCTTTATCTTAACAGCAATGCGTTACAACTTGTTCAAACATCACATGTGTGCTAGTCAACAGTGTTATTACCGGTAATTCATTCAACCTCTGTTTAATCAGAAAAAATTTATTGAGATTCTGAATGGCCAAGATGGGCAGCATGACACGAAAGGAGATTTCAATTAATCAAAAATTTGTTTTTGTTTGGCAAAATTTGCTAAAATTGCTTAGGGAGTTCAAAATTACATAATCATTTAAAACATCTGCAGCCAGATGTATCCTCCTCCAAGTTTCTCAACATTCTCTTAAAAAATCCAGTGAAACCAGATCTTCTAGTTTCATGTCTTTTTGTAGCTCATTCCAAGAAAATGGAGCAGCAGAGTTTAATGCCTTTTTTCCCCGTTCTGTTCCAAGTTTAGGAGAAAATGTTTAAAAAAAATGCTGAGCTCCTATCCTTGATGGAGGTCAGAATGTAGGATGGAAGATTTGGATGGTAGAATTCATATACACCAGTGAGAAACTCAACTGACAAAGCTTTAATCAAAGGTACACATTATAAATGCATTACTGTGTGACACTTTGGTTTAGTGTGCCTCTGAATGTAAATGCACATTGTAGAGAACTATATGTGAAATGCACGGCAGCATTCACGGTTTTCAGAACAGTCGTAAATTACTGGGGCTGATCCTCTCCAGCAGCGTGTGATCCCTCAGTGACCATAATGTTAATTAACAGCTCCAGTATTCTGCCATAAACCTTCGGAGAGGACTCACATGTAGACAACAGTAATTACTGGATTAGCACAAGTCAATACTGATAGAAGCCTTAGGGAAAAGAGAGATGCTTCAGCACTGCCAGCAGGTTATCCTAGTGTTAGATTGTTTTTCTTCTCATAACTGAACACCATGGTCTGATTTAGTGGTAATGGGCAAAAATAATCAGAAATGTGAGATAACTGGATTCATAATCAACTAAGTCATGTCTGGCTCTTCAAACAGCATCAGGGCAACTTGTTTTGCTTCATAGGTTAAAAAATGGGAAGAGAAATTAGCAACTCACTCCAGCACAGTGAACAGCATCAAGGTTACCACCAGCGCGCACAGTGATGCTCCAGAACCAATGAATGTGAGCTTGGTCAAAATAAGCTCCTCCTCAGGACTCCACTGGAAAGAGGCAGAGGGATGGCGATGGGAAGAAACAGGACAAAGAGAAGGAAATATGTCACTATTGCGGGGGTATTCAGAGGTAAACAAGCAGGCACAGTTGGTAAAGAAAGCAAAAGAAAGAAAGCCTGAAAGAAACATCCAACTCATGGTTCAAGACACTAAACCCCTTCGTCTTTAGGAGCAAACGCATTGAACGCAGAATGCACGCATTGTCTTCTGGCAGCCAGAAATGAAGTGTCAGTGATTTTTCTACCTTCGACTCCAGGTAATTCATCAGCACGGCAAAGTTGGTGGTGTGGTTGCACAGACAGGACGTGGCACTGGAGCCGGCAAAGATCACAGAGCAGCCATCAGTGGACCAGCTTCCTGATTGAGAGTCCCTATGTGGCAAGCCCCAAAAACATACATCTTAACCCACATTCACTGATTATGAGACTTCAACGTCCATGCATCACGTCGAACGTAACTGTAGATCCATTTACATGATGCATGTGCTGCCACATTTGATAAATGAGTTCAAGATGAAAGAAAATTGATTTTTTTTTTTTTAAAACATGCTCAAAATGCTCCAGTTTAATGTGGGTGTGTCACTGGTTGTACTTACAGTGGGATGAAATCCCAAAAAGCACATGTAGGAGTAACTCGCTGTGAATATCCCACCTAGTAACAGACACACATCAGGTATTAGATTCCTTGATCTTTCTCATCAGTGTGCCATACATTACGATTTACTGTGTGACATCTGCCGAAATATAGACCGTACCACATGTGAAGAAGAAAGGGTGTACTTGACTGCCACAGGAATGGTTTGGGCCTTCAAGGCATCACGGACAGTGGCAGATATGACAGCAGAAGTTAGGTAACCTGGAGAAATTCTGAAAAGGCAAATGGAAATAAGTATTAACATCTACTTCTCAATGGATAAACTATTAATCTGTTTTACAGGCAGTTGAGAATGAGTACTACACACAATGTACTCGCACAAAGAAACTAAGAACACAGTGCATTTGTGTGAAACCAGCAACTGATTGGCTATGATGCAGTAAGTAAATAATCATTAAACTTACTAAAAGTACAACCATAGAATGTTGATATCAAAATACAATATGCTCCAGGCAGGTTATTTTGGGGAATTGATTCTTTGTCTGCACAGCAATCGATGGAAAAACAACAGCCAACCTTTGAGTTTTCTCTCGCTGACTCGGCGCAGGCTCCTCTGCTTCAGACATAACCTCGCTCAGATGGCTGTAGTGTGTGTGAATAAAGATAACCTCCTCACACCCTAATTTGAGAGGGTAAAATCAGATCAGACCTCATGTTGTTTTTAACTAAACTTTCACATGCACACCACAATATACAAAGTCAAACATATACAGACAAATAGCAACGTTTGTTAAAATTCTAAATCTTTAGTTAGCATTTAATCTGTAAAGACTAAGATCAGAAGTTAAGTATTCATCTTACAAAGTGAGCTGAAATAAACCTGAGTGGTTGCATGTATCTCATGTTTCTGCAGTGCATCTTCATATCTGAGCTCAAAGGGTTTATCTCTTTGGCAAGTGAACATCGGGTATGGAGATGTGTATGTGATTCCTACCAAGTGAATGTATCCTCTTTAGTTCGGAGTCAGGTATGAGCAGCTCATCATGAACGCTGCTGCTTGTGCTGTGAGATCCGACTGCAGATGGCTTGAAGACTTGATTACAGCTTTCTTGAGACAGTTTTTGCCACTTCATGTATACAACTGAGGGCATGGGTGTAATAAGCAACAAAACCAGTTTAAATAACTAAAACAACCACTTTTTTTTTTTTTAATATTATTTAGCAATATGTTAATTTCATCTTGCTAATGTTATGTCTTATACGTGTTAAGATTTTTAAAAAAAGTCAAGAGGCTTGAATCAGTGTAAATAAAAATGATTGGTCATCTTACCTACGTTCTTACTAGCAAGAGTGAAGTCTTTTCGCTCTGCAGACAGAGTGTCTGCCACAACTTCTGCGAGACTGTCAATGCTCTTCACAAGGGTGAACGGTCCAACGCTGACCTGAACAAAAATGTCAGACAGCGGCCAACAAAGGTTACGTGATTTCTTAACTTTTCACATGAAAGTTGTATAAAGTTCAAGTAGTGCCAAAAAGATACAGATATATAGCTCTTATACACACTTCTGGCGGATGGAAACCAAAAAACAGCTGGTTATTTTTTCAAAGACTTGTTTTTTTCTCTCTCTTTCCCCCTCCAAGAGTCATATATGGGATATGGTACAACAACACAAACAAAGAAAAACAAAAATCAGTCCCTCACCCCGTCCGTAGTGCGACCCATCCACTGCGCAGCCATGTGGGGCTCCAGCATCACACTTGCAATCTTTACATAGTTGGTAGCAATGGACTCCAGCACCTTTGTTGCATTTTCTTTTGCAGAGCTAGCTGTAGATGCAACCATGTCAATCATCTGGGAGAGGAAGTAAACATCGCTGGAGGTCAGGGGCTGAGGGCCACCGCCCTTCATCGTATAGAGAACGTTCTGTGTCAGCTGCTGAAGCAAGGTCAGATCCCTGTTCCAGGAGGTGTTAACATTTAGCTCCTCCATAACCTGAAGAAAAGCACATATCAGGATCTCGAGCTTTATTTCCACATGCACACAGTAATGGGCACTAACAGAAATAATGTAATATTTTCTATGATTTTGACCCAACAAAGCAGTTCAGACAAACACTTGGTGTTGAGATGAAGAATGAAACAATTAAAATCTAATGAGGAATGCCATGCCACATCATACCAACGATGAAAAATTAATCTTCATAAGCTGAAATGTATTCATGGTAAAATCTTTTTCATAGGCTGATAATAAGCAGTCTTAATGTTGTGATTAATGCTTTTATTTTGTACATGTCATCTAATGTGATGGTGCCCCTGCTGATCGTCTGTCCAACTCACCAGTTTGGTTTTAGGATCCTTGTTGAGCCAACTGAAGAATGGTGACTTTGGTAGACTGAACTCATCCAATCCTTCTGCAGAAACAGAAAGAACTTAAGGGTTAAAGAGTATTACAACTGCATTAGAACACTAAACTCATATTCTTTTAAAACTGTGAAAATTGACAATGTAGCAATATAAAAAAGATGAAAAATGTAGTCATAATTACAGCACAACTATGTGTGATATTGAGACAATGCTCTAGATATGCTGCATTTTTAGAGTAAACAAATAAACAGATTTAATCAAGAATTACCCTTCTTAAACTGACAGACAGCCCCTCTGTGTGAGTTGCACTTGATTAGGTCAGAGCTCTCAGTAGCGGGTTCAAAAATGCCACAGTCTTCATCTGATGAGGGGTTACTGGATAACTCAGGGAAAGAATTTTCTGAAAATAAAAGAGATTTGTTCAAGGAGTCAGTGGGATTCAGATAATATTGTAAGTTGAATCATTTACCTTTTGCCAATTATACATTCTCTACAAAAAGAAAACAAATCTAAACTTATACATATACAGTTTGTGAAAATATTCTTTTCATATGCCAAATTTTAAAGCGTCACTATCATTTAGGTGTACAACAATTTAGTCATTGGAACCTTTTTTACTTAAATAATAGAATAAAATCCAAGGCAAGGGCCAAACCCCTTTGAAAACTTGAGATCTTTTATCAGGGTGAATGCCATCTACTGTGCTGTGGGGTCTGCTGGGGGAGTAGCATAACTGCCAGAGATGCTAAAGGGTTCTACAAACTGATCCAGAGTGCTGGAACAATAACGGGGACAAAAATTAAACATGTTTGAGACAGAAATGTCTGACCAAACTGCTCTCCCTCATAGGCAACCCTTTGCACGCCCTCCATTAAACAGTGCAGAGTCCCCAAAGCTCTTGATCCAGCTCCTTTGTCAAAATATTTCAGAAAAACTATGCCTTTCACTGTCTCCCTTTAGTCCAAGTAGTTCTAAAAAGGTAGATTTGGGGGTTTTATGGATTTCCTGCTGAGGGTGATGGATCAGGACTTTGGTAAATATGTTACTAAGACTTATTTTGGATTGATAGGATAAGGGAGTAGAGGAATGTCACAGTATATTCAGTACTGTGCAGAAAGCACTACCAAAGTCTCTATGTTTTGAACCCGATAAATGCCATGACTTCAACAGATGTCTCTGTAAACTGATACAAAAAAGCCAGGTTTTGACAATATAAGTCAAGATCAGTAAATTAAAAGCAACCACGCCGCTCTTGCTGCATGTTTGTTCAAGGAGAGGGAGTGAGACTCTTGGACTCACTCTCTCCCTGGGGACCATGATGTCAGAGAGGGAGAAGTATGTTTTGAAGGGTGGGACTCGGAATGATGCGAGTCACAAAAAATTTACAAGAACCGTTAGGAGTCTTACATTTGCCCATTACAATTTGGTCACCATTTCCAGTACTTACTGGAGGGAGAAAGTAAGACAGGAAAGGAGTTTGGAAGAGTGTCTGTGTAAGCGTAAGTTTTACTAAAGATGCAACAATTTCAGAATGTATTACAAAGATCGTTTACTTAAAGGTCTATTTTTTATATGATCCTGTAAGATAAAGTGTGCATATGTGTACTCCACTCGAAATATTTATTTAAAACCAAACATTTAAGGACAGGTATGGTATATTTCTGGACGGTCTATACAGATAACAGTCTTTTATTTCTCTTAAAACTAAAAGAAAAGCTTGAGACGATCAATTTAGCTTAGACATATATTTAACAAAGCCATCCTCTGTCTCTTTTCTTAGGTTCCATCAAAACTAATTTACCTTCACATGGGCTGTTTCTCCACTCCTTTTTAAGGGAGCGCTCTATATCCATGGTCGTTTCATTCCACTTGTACACCAGCCCAGTGGGGATGGGTGAACAGCTCTTTTTCATGGCGATTATTTGACTGCTGTTCAACACCCGATCCCAAATGTGCAGCTCTGCGATGCTCCCTGAGAATGAGCCTGCGAACGTGTCCTGCGTCTGCCCAACAACAAAGTGGCCATTAGGGCCAATGCTGTCAGTGTTGTTCAGGCCATCACCCCTTGAGACCATTAAACCATCAGTATATAGTGTCCAACGTCCACCTTTATGGCTCCAGGAAACACACACTGAGTGCCAGCTGAAGTCATGAGCAAAGGCCTCTATGTAAGGCCCGTGAATGCCGTGGACCAGAAGAGCCAACTTCACAGGCTTACTCTGGGACAGGTTTGCTCGAAGCTGGAAGTCATTAGTGAAGGATGGGATGGAATAAGAGAAAATCGTGAAACTTCCAAAGCAATCTTGATTAAAGCGGAGTTGTGTGCAAACGGTCACCGAGCCCATGGAGGGAAACTTGTGCACAAGACGGGCATGTCTCCTATCCGAGCGCCCAGAGAAGTCCAAAATCAGGGTGTCAGAGGAACCTTCAGTTTCACCACAAAGAGAGAAAACAAAGAGGCAATGAGGGAAAAGGCCTGGCTCACATTATGGAAAAAATGGGAGCTTTTCATAAAATTCCATTTTGCAGTCCTATTAATGATGTTAATAGCCGAGAAACCTATATTAACTGAGGCTAAACATGTTAAGAGAGTAGGCTGGCAGAAATATGTCTTGGATAAGAAAAACAATGAAAGATTGCTAAAAATCAGCTATAAAGTTAAACAAACGGGATGGTAAACCTACTTTTCAAGAGTCTCCTGGCAATCCACACAGGCTGAGAGATGTTCAAGGATTTTAAAAAACTGGCTAGCTCTTGGTTCTCTGCAGGACTGGAAGCGGTTGCTAAGGCCCCAGAGCGCTGGTTACATAGTTCCTCTGCAGTCTTCCATTGCAGAAGATCAGGTACATACTCATAATACGACTCATCATAGGTTTGGGTCCTGGTTTCCACTGTGAAAGCTGATCCAAGGTAGATTACAAAATTTGAAAAAAAAATGGAAAAAGAAGAAGTTGTTGGAAAAAATGCATTGGACAATACAGGTGAAATTTAAACTGTAACTGTCAATTAGTTTCTGACATGCCTGGAATTGTTGAATACTATTCAGACCATGTGTGTTACTAAATTTCATTGCAGACTGGTATCTGAGTGATGAAATTGGTGACTCATGGAAAAAAAGAGCACTCCATTTCAAGCTAAATGTTTTACCATGTAAATTAATAAAGATGGAAATAGAGAAAGTCAGGTTTCCCTTCAGAAGCCAGCCAATAGAACAAAAAGAAAGCTACATACCTAACTTTTCTGTTAATTTATCATAGTGATATCTGAGTGCCTGAGAAGCATCTGCTGGAACTCTTTTTCTTCTGCACATATTCAAAACATGCATTAAATGGGCGGGTAAGTTACACTCACTGAGTGCAATAAGCCACCAGCCAAATGATGATGCTAATGCTAAAATATCTGGCTGCCTTCCTGAAAGGACTCCCTCTCTTATTAGTCCTTAGACTTTCCTTCTCAGCTTTCTTTTAAACCTATTTTTCTTGTAGTTTTACAATTTGGTTTATTCCCACAACTCTTTATTTGGTTCTATGATCTAACAGTCTTATTGAATATAGATTAAAATCAAACAAACAAAAAAAGATGGTCCTGTCCTTTAGTTGGATTTGTTGGACTGATCTGATATAGAGGTGGGACAATGTACAAATTGCATAAACGATCAAAGAGCCCTTGGGTTAAGACATTTACAATCACCAAATGCCCATAAAAAAAGGATCTGACTATCAAGCCATGCAAAAGGGGAAATGGGCACGGTTCAAGTAAAAATGTGGCTTTAAGTAAAGACTAAATGGAAATAACATTACCAAAATGGGATGGGATTGCTTGAACAAAAAATGAGGATAATGACAAAAATAGCAAACCTGTAAAATGACTAAACAGTGACATGACTGAATAGCGGCAAAAACAACTATCTACCTCCCTTTTTAGTTTGTGTTTCTTACTCCAATGTAGTGGCTGAAGTGAGGGCCACCTTTAAATATATACTATGTACACAATTAACGTGTTGGCTCCTTTAGTTGGTCAACTTAACAGGAGTCTTGACAGCTGTTGAAGACAGAAAATGACTTACCTTTTATAAAGCTCTGAACGCAAACCTGAAACAAAAGCACAAGTTTAGCTACTCCTTTTTTGTTTAGAAAATAATGTAAATATGATTAATTATTTGAATGAATCGCTTTTCCCGTTATTTGACTCGAACTGTTCATGAACAGGGGACCCAGGCTTTGGAAGCACCGGGTGCCTCGGTAATAAGGGAATGGGTGAGAATAAATGAGCAACGATCCAAAAAATATCTGTTTTTGGCTTATAGGGTCAAGGCTACAAATTGAAATCCATTTTATTTAAATGGGCCAGTGTATGAAACTATGTTAATCATTTAGCAAAAGGTTTTCCTTAACTGGTGAATTACCTATGAAATATCTAATATGGGGCAAAGTGAGCCAAACATCACAGGATAAACTGAGTCAGGTTTAAGGGGAAATGATTTACATTTCACTGAAGCCCTGATGAATGGAGTGTTACGAGTCATTCGCATTGGGCTTCAAACTGTAACTGTTCCTTTGTGTATGAGCTACTAAAAGTGGAAAAAGATGGGGTTTTTTTGCCATATAGGCCGATGTCACTAATCAAGCTACACTCCAATCCATAGAATGAAAATTCAGAAGATTTAGACATAAACTTCTCCATGTATTAATCACATGGAGAAAGTTTATTTTATTTGTTTTATCAGTGGCAATATTGTAAATCTAATATTACAGAGGGAATGGTGTTTCCCTACATTGTTGATGCCGTATTACTGAAACAGTTAATTCAATATTCACACCACTACAGTAATTATGAAGTTATAATCCACAATCTTTGTGTTTTTGGAAAGATTACAAATTCAGTTTTCTTTTTTTCTCTTTTTTTACATTGCTCTCTTTGAGAAATTAAATATGACAAAATGTAAATTAATGACAGACTATGTAATATGTTTTTAAAGCTGCAATAACCTCTAAAGTCCCTGGCTTTGATATGATCCAATCTGAATGTTGGTTTAAACCATTACAACACAACTTAGCCCCAACCCTAACAGAGATGTGCTGGGGTTTAGTCAGAATCTTTGGTCTCCATTCTGCCCCATCTTCCTTTCTTGAGGGTCACATGGATTTTATTAAGAAGCACATTCAGCCTCACTAAGGATTAAAATCTATACAAATCTTATAAAGCCCTTACTCCCCATTTGAAATTATCAGCCATATAAACCCTAAGAACAGATGAGACTGTCAACCGTTTTTCAGAGTTATTCTAGTACTTATTTTTCTCACTTGTGGCACTATTCGTGACACGCTCCCAATCAATTAATGTATAGTTAGCCTGTTTTTCTTTTTTACTCTTTTCAGGGGGGGAAAGGATCATTTCTTGGATGATGACACAACAAAGCAAAGAGCACAACGTCAATATAAAGACTTTCTACTTACAAGCAGGCCTAGGCTCGGGAATAATAGTACGCGCATCCTGAAGAGGAGGAGTGGAAAACTTTGTTAGCGGAGAATGAAAGAGGATAAACTTTCTTCTGTTCGACTGGACAAAACGATTGTTTTACCTGAGTTACTCCTTTGTTGTGCGTCCTCTCATTCCAGTCGCGTCGTGTCTCTGATCGCTATTTGCATCCTTTTCGTGCGAAGGCAGTTTTTCTTTTAATTCTTTTAAGCACTTTGGGAAGTTTTTTCTCTTCTCTAACGTATATGGGTAGAGCCTCGTAAGAGTAGAGCTGACTTCTGAAAGCATGAAGGGAGGATGCGTTACAGATTGCGCACGGGGGTGGGTGTAACCCACAGCCAGCAGAGGGTTGCCAAAATAGGGTTTAGGGAGACCCAGGGGCCTTTGGGTGGACTCCAAGAGGTCTGCTCTGACTCTGGTCTACCGCTGTTGTTCATCTAAATCTGAGAAAACATAAATGGACCAGGGAAATCAGACGCAAATAACCCTTTATGCTTTCAGTAAATACAGATAATTCATCACAGCTAATAGGGGGCAATGTTACATCCATTTTTATTCATTCTTTTTTAAATACATATACAGGTCACAAAAAAGGTATAAAACAGCATTTTGTTTACGTGTGTAGTGCTAACAGGATTTCTAAATATCAGAGTGCAAATGTTGGTGCGTTACACAATATACAAGAGCAAAGGTTTTGGCTAATACAGTAACAAAATATGCATTCTGCATAGTCTGCTTAGCTGAACTGCTTGGTACTAAAGTGTATATGATATATAGCCCAAAAAAAGCATTTAGTTGCCTCTAAAAAATACAGCACAGTAATTCTGCTCTTCAACTGAAATACTGACTGAGTTCCAACATGCAAACCCTGGACGTCCAATTCTATTCTGAAAAGCTATTTACTGTTAAGCTAACACACTTATAACTTTAAACAGAAGTATCAAATGGAGTTTACAATATTTGTACCATGTTGAGCAGAAAATCTGTGAGCTTTACAGCTCTGCACACTTTCTACAGTCTTTCTTTTCATTTTCTCAAAACAACATTAGAAAATTTTAATTAAATAGAATAAAAATTAAACAAATATTTTGTCTAAACCATCAGTTGTAGCATCTTCTGTGACTTTTTTGTTCAAGCTAGTGATAGAAACGGCAGCCCAGGCCAGTTTGGTGCCAATTCATTGCATGCAAAGAAAAACCCTGAGCAAATAAGCTGGGTATCATAGTCCAACTTTGAGAAATAAGACTTGATACAATTTGATATGTACATCTTTACTGTCAAATTTTAGTCTGAACTGCACAATCATTCTCCCTCTTCTGATGTCATGCAAATGTATTGAATGATAGTCTGGCCCAGCGGAGAGTAATATTTGCCTTATAGTCATTTACCCAGAATAATGTTTATCCACCAGAATTTTCAGTTAAACTCTACAGATTCTGGTGTGCACAGCTCAAAAATAACTTTAGTCTTTTGGGAAGAGGTTTTGCTGTGGTTGGTGGAGAAAAAAACAACAACAAAACCAGCAGTAAACACTGGCTGTATTAACATGACTTATAAAGGACCAGTTACACAGACATTAGACGAGTTCCTGTGTAAAAACAATTACAATCAGTGGATGTTGCCATCCTGCCGTTTCCAAAGTATTTGCTGCCTGTTACATAAAGTTAAAGAAAAATTACCAAAGCAGGTCAACACATTTGTCCTCATGTCTAGAATTTATCTTCTTTTTTTAAGGAAATCCATAGATTATGGTGTTGATTATCACTAACGAACAAACACACACTACACCCAGTGTGGGCTAACACTGCACTGCTCAGCTTGGTCAAGGGAGTAAACCATCTTACTTACAACCCTATTTCTCACAGAACTATGTTTGATAACTCCATCTTTGGTCAGTGAGCCATTCTTCGTACTCTGCTCAGAACCAGCTGAGCTTCTGCTTTCTCCCTGTTGGCTCCAGGAGGAGAAAGAAGAGAGGTCGCGCAGGGCAGAGAGGAGCTCGTCTCGTGCAGACAACACGGTTTGAAGGCATGGAAGCTGCAGGGACGGAGTTCCTGCTCCCTCCTTGGATAGGCCAGTGATCAGATCATCCACAATCTTAGCAGAGGAGGAGATCTGCTCTCT
Source organism: Menidia menidia (assembly GCA_907169785.1). Classification (NCBI taxonomy): domain Eukaryota; kingdom Metazoa; phylum Chordata; class Actinopteri; order Atheriniformes; family Atherinopsidae; genus Menidia; species Menidia menidia. The sequence goes on along the minus strand of CAJRST010000002.1, from coordinate 15,267,501 downwards.
GCTGCTGCTGAGATCAGAATTTCTGTCTGGAGAGGTTAAGGAGGATGGATTAGTGTGGCACATATAGCAACAAAATCCCCTGTTGTGACAGAGATTGTGTGTATATATATACATTAAAAAAAATATATATATATATATAGATAAAGATGAGACAGTTGTTAACATGGCACTAAGCGTCAGACGTGTCTAACTGGATGGTCTTACATCTATAAAATGAAGTGAATCTATGGCTGTCAGTCACTAAATCTCAACCAAACAAAGCTCCCATGGGATATCGGTCAGCCTCCTCCTCCATCAACAGTGTACCACATGTGAAAATACTGCGGGAAGAAAATTTTCCATCTCTTCAGTAGGATTGCAGTGAAATGGCAAATCAGTGCCAATGTAGACAGGCTTACAAGTAAAAAAGGGCTTGATGGTGTTTCCTTTAATTTGTCACTGGTCTGAGGCTCCACAGAGCTTGCCTCTGGTGCTTGTGATTTGAGAATGTTTGTAGAGGAACTAATTCTGCATAAACCGAGCTACGTGTGAATCACCTCGTAAGGCTGATGACAGACAGGCATGCAGCTGTTGGATGGCCTGGTTCAGATGGAACAGTTTGGTGGATGCAATCCTCAGTTTCTGTAAATGAGCAACTGAGGCCTCCTCTTGTCCCTGCTCCATCTCCTGTTGGTCAGATTCCTTTACCTGTATGAAAACAATAACACACTCAATACAGAGTAAATAATATATATGAAATATTGAGTAACACTTAGATGCTAATAGACAGCGCAGGTTCAAACTAAATTGAACTTAGTGCTTGACATTTCTTAGTTTAGGTTTTTTTGATGAAACTTTGCACAGGCAGATGCATCTACATTCGTTCAAAGGACACTAAGTGTAGATGTTTGAGGCCATAATTCAGGACAGGTTGACAACAATGACACAACAGGCAGCAGAACATGCCCGTGCCTATATGTGTCTGTTATTGGTTCAATAAAAATTACAAAAAAAAAAACACTGCTAGTTTGTGTGGCTAAGATAACAGGAGGCGAGCCTGTTAGCTGTGACTTATGGCACTTCATTCAACACATTCATTACGCAAACGGTCATCAAGGGATGACTGCACGGAGATAAGGCTACAAAGCACTGAGCTTTATAGGAGCCATAAAGGGTGAGTGGCATCTTTAACAGGGTTGTTGTGGGCATGGGTATTAATCTGTAACATTTAAACATCTGTCAAGATTGAATAATGGCTTTCTTACTAGAAGATACAGAGTAAATAAGAACCCTTGGCTGGGAACACCAATGTGTCATTCTTAGCTTAACAATGCAATTGCCATCATTTTTTCCTTTTTAAATGTTGAAATTCCATGCGACTAATATCTGATGCTCTCGTGTAACATGTGAACATGACCTTTTCTTTTGTAGTGTTACTACAACTAACATTGTTGGCATACTTTGTGGTAATACTGGGACTCACCGAAATATGACAATTTATGTATCTCTGGAGGGCCTGAGCTGTATCGAGAGTTTTGGATTTTAAGCTCTGCAGAACCTGTAAGCAGTGAAAGGCAAGTTATTACAACAGAAAAATCAAATTTTTACCAAGTAGTACTATGCTAATAGTGCTAGTAATATTATTGAAATGCAATGTAGTATATGTATAATATAAATGCACTGTAATGTAATCTCTTACTGGGTTTCTGGGATAGGCCAGCTGAGCGTCTCTCAACATTTCTTTGGTGATGGCAAGGCTCTCTTCTAAAAGAGACTGGACACCCTTATATGTTCCCTTCACCAAGATAGTGACCATTGATTGCTGAGAAGACACATTGGGATGATCAGATGAGTCACAATTTCATTAATATTTTTTACTTTCCATGGTTAGTTCCCAGAGTATCCTTTCCACCCTCTTTGAACTTATCAGTACGGCATCTGGTGTCTTGGTGAATGAGCCCCAACAGACATTAAGAATGTGAATAAAATGACTATACTTGTGTTTTCAGTCTATGCAGCTTTCTTTTGCATTGAAAGAAATGTTACTCTGCAGAAACATAGATCTTTTATTTAAGTTGGCATCGTCGTGGTATGTTAATTTTTTTTCTGGCCAAGACACAGCAAGAGAGGGTTTTTTTCCTAATAATGCTGGTTCCTGAGGAGTTTGATGCGAGTGGATTCAACAGTAAAATATTGATTAGTTGATATTCTATCAATATATAGAGGGTTTTATGTGGTTAATATCACACAGTTGTTTAATCGGTTGAGCAGTTTAGAGTCATTTGATTTTTTTTTTTACATGCAAAATAAAACTCCACAGCACTTGCACATTGAACAACTCAAATGCACATTCATATTCAGATCATTAACTTCACACTTCTTAATATCTTCCTTGCTATAGGATATCCACACAGTTAATAGTGCATTCTCTCATTATGAGGTAGGAGCTTAAATAGAGCGCACCCCTGAGCCTTAAGAGAGGCAGTAGCTGCTGCAGAGTTATTGGTGGCATTACCTTGCCTGTGGCCTGAGTGCCTTGTCCCATGATGTTCAGCGGCATGCCCGTCACCACAGCCATGTGGCCTAGCGCAAGTAAGGCTGCATCCAGACACTGGCTGCTCTTCCTTCGTGCCTCAGTCACCATTGATGTGATCTCAGATTCACAACCCTGGATGGGAGATTAAAAAAAATAAAAAAATGTTTTTAAAAAAAAAACTGAAAAAAAACACAAACCACCAAACATTGAACATCAAGTGTGCAAAAACAAACTGACAAACAGGTAGAGTTAGAATCTATTTAATGGTGAATCAATACTCGCAAGCCAGCACAACAGTCCACCAAGTCTGAAGGATCAGTAAATAAATTAAAATGCTGGAAAATATTATAAATCAGGGCTGAAAGGGGAAAATAGTGTGTTTAGGTGTTGAGACTGGTAAGGAATTTAGATTTAATTTTCCATATATTCATGTTCTGTGTGGGGCTCAAGGCTGAGAATTCCCTCTGCTTTGCCATTTCCATAGACAGGGCTCAAACAGCTCAGAGCTAAGATCCGTCAATCAATGCTCTGCATTTTGATAAGCCACCCCATCTGAAAAAGTATTCCAAATTGAAAACCGTTTTGTCAGCTTAGATTTTGTTCTCTTTTTTAACTTTTATATACACGAAAAGTATCAGGATTACTCCAGTATCATATCACTGTAAAGGTTTTAATCTGGGAGTTTTCTTTTTTCACCTGAATAAGCATCTGGAAGAAACCTCCCATCCTCTTGACTTGGCTCTTGAGTTCCTCAGCGATGGTGTAGAGCAGGCCAGAGTTGGGTTTGACACTGGACAACCACTGCATGGTAACAAACGCTGCACTGTCTATTGCAGTGGTGGCTTTGACCAGCTCAGTCTGTGCCACTTTGTTACATGCAAACACTATATGAGCCAAAAGAAAAGAAAAATGAAGCTCATGCTTAAACAGGAAGGCACTCAAAGGTATTTTAGCTTTACATGGATACCATGTTTTTTGTTTAATGAGTAATAATAACATAGATTTTTTTTTAAATGAAAACCATCTTGTTGATAATTTAAATTATTATTTGGAATTTGTTTCAAACTCACCGCTCTCCTGGCTGTCATCATCCAGGTTATCATGCAAGTCGCATATAGTTTGGACCGCCATGTAAATTTGATTCAGATCAGAGATCAGTCTGTCCGCAAGGGTTTCTTCTACCCCACTGTATCTACGTAGATGGGACACTGATTGGCCAATCAGCTCCTTGCAGATGCCAGCAAAAGCAGTGTCTGTAGTGCTGCAGTGGGTGGAGGGATGTTTGCTCACACCCATTAACCCTAGGGTCAAATAGAGTTAGAGCTACAAAAAGGCTACGTGAAACACTTCTTTAACTCTGTGTCATTATAAATGTTAACATAACTTAATGAACATCTAAATTGTAACCCTAAACCTGTTAAAACCATTGTCTGGTTACTTACCACTCAAATACTTGACAAAAAAATGACACAGGTATCGTGACTTAAGTCGTTTTGTTGATTCCCTTACCAGCTGACCCCGAGGAGCCGGTGTGGAGGCTCTGAATTGGATGGACCCGGATCTCGTACAGCCGTCCTGAGATTCTTCTGCTCTTAAGAAGACTCCTGCTCCTGAAATCCAAACAGAGGCCCTGTCAGAATTCTACAGTCAATTTGCATCATATTTTACTTTTCATTCTATGTCTGCTCTAATTACAAATATTGTCATAACAACAAGGTAAATTTCAGCTCAGGTCAATGTTTACTCATCTATTCACCTTTTTTATGCTGTACCATCTCTCCCGTAATGTATTTGCTTCTTATTTGAGTTGGCAGAATATATTTCTACAAGCTTTTTACATAGTAAAATAAATCAGTTTAAAAGATTCTAGAAGAACTTCTGTTAAATAAAAGCAACATATATTGTGTACTTAGTTATTCACTGGGTCTGGTCCATTTGTTTGCAGCACAAGTTTCTTGTGTTTACTTTGAATAACATGTACTTCAGCCATTGCATAGATATTTAATGGAGCAAAAGAGAACAGTATGACGGAACCACAGAATCTGTGCCATCTTCCATTTGGCTGCATCTGGTGGTAGTTTCGGTGCCAGCTGAAGCACAGGAGAAGAATAACATTGTGGGGAGAAAATGTTGGGGGTTCAGCCTGTATGACTGGAGATGTGTATGTTTAGATTATGGGACATGAAGTTTCCTTTCCTTTTCCAAATGCCCTGCCAGGACTTTAGTGGACACAGAATTATTAAACAGGGGAAATACAACAAGCTGGGAAGTATACTGTGTAGCCTTTTCATAAAAGAAAAAAGGATGGAACATCAACTGTATGTGCCAGCTTGTAAATTACACTGTTGGAAACCAGTAAGAACTTAGGAAAATAAGTAAAACGTTCTGAACTGCAACTTTTCCATCTAACAGACTTTTCCTGAATTTCCAAACATTTTTTTTCTGGATATCATTCAAATAAAAGAGCTGAGCATGAAAGAAGTGGATCAGAACTTGCATATTAATATCCAAAATACTTCATCTAAGCCCTGACATGGTTCAACAGTAAAAAGGGGAGTGCAGAGAGACATTCCTACAACATCCTTAGGGACAAGTTCTCTTTTTGAGGGCTTTCATAACTGCATATTTCATTCAACAGAGCAGGAATACATCCCATTTCTGAAATACATGTTTTATTACCATAAACGCCAAAGACGCTAAAATGTGGACTTGACGGATAGAAAGAGGTGCTGGATAATTACCTTCGGCGAGAAAAGGACAACGTAGAAGCAGAGGAGGCTGATATATCGTGCTCCCACTCATCATCAGGGTCATAAAACACATCGTCATCTTTAGAGGTTGACTCCATCTGCAGAGATTAAAGTACTTTTGACAAGCCCAATCTCATTTATTCAATTTAATGAGAAAAGAACTGCAAAGTGAGGCAGTTTCCTTAAGGTGGCCATCAGAGCATCCATTTTGGATTGTAAATAAGTCAAATGTCAAGACAAATGGGATTTCTGTGTAAGCTGACCTCAGTTTCAGAGAATGCAACTGGAGAAAGAAAGATGCCAACTATCTGTATATGTTTTAATCAATAGTCATTATGTGTTCAGTTCAAAGAACAAAGCAAAATCAAATAGTAACAATACAATCAAATTAAATCGAAAAATAAATAAAAACTGCTTTGTCAGATGTCAAATTTCTCATTAATCTCTACAAACTGGCCGAAACCTTACTGCCTTTTCGACAGTTGCATTTGAAAACCATCAATCAAGTTTTTGTCAGGATTCAGGTTCAATAACTGAGACTTCCAAACCTGTTCCAGCTCCCTCATGGCAGCCACGTTGTTCTGAAACTTGTCCAGGCTCCAGAAAGTACAGATTCCCAGCTTGGTGTTTTGAACCCGCACCTGCACGGCACCTTGTTCCGGGTTCTCATTCTCAGCACTCTCATGCCTGAAACAGAAGAAAAACAACATGACTGTTGTATGATTTAAATAAAACATTTTTGATGGACCCAATGCTCACATTGTGGAATCTCTTAGGGAAAAGCCATGATGCAAAGAAATTCAATAAATACTGCCATGCTCATGTTATTCATTGGCCTGTAAACTAAAAAAATCATTCAGACTTTAAATGTTGATCCTACCTGCTGAAGACTGTGTGTTTTTTCAATTTAGCACTGACTTTATTTGCTTCCTCAATCATTAAAGACAACTTCATGGCATCCCAATGTGGAGAGGCTAGAACGGTAATAGAGAAAAATAGGAAATTGTTATGAGCATTTTTTGTAGCAACAGACAGTACATTTATACACAGGACACAAGCACTCAGTTGGTTATGGAAGTGAAACACCAACCCTTGTACTACATATCTGATTTAACACCACTGGTAGCAAATATAGCCTTTCATTCAAGAAAAGAAGAATCTTGAAGGCATACACCTCACAGTTCTTTTTTAGCAAATAGATACAAGATGTGCAAAATGTTAAAGTTGGTGTAAAATACTCCACCCTTTCTTGGAGTTTGGCTAGCTTTCAGAGCTCGTTTCTTTTGCATCTCCTCCAGCTCTTTGCCAATCTTCTTCTTTTCCGCCTCCAGGGCCTCAACAATCTTTGCTTGGCATACTCGACGTTCCTCCATAGCCTAGGGTGAATCAAAGCAATGTAAATAACATTAAAAATCATCAGGCCATAACATGTAGCCTTAAGCCAAGCTCTAGCATGACTTAAAAGGTATCCCAAAAGGTCCCTAGGTAAACATAAAACCAGGTGTTGAAGTATTTGACTAAACCTCTGAAGCTGCTTTGTATCATCAAAAAATCATGAAGAAAAATCTTTTGTAAAAGGAAGCTGTGATGTAATTACCTTCACTGGAAAAAGATCTATCACACAGTATGGATCCCAACATGTAGGGCAGTTTTAAACAGTATGTGCATATTGGAAAGACAGTTTCTCATTGGAAAGCAGTCTTATAGTTAAAAAGTTTTATTCAATTCTACAACACTTTTTCTTACTTGAGATGATGCTCCACACAATTGTGAAACCATAGCTGATCTTTATTTTCTTTAAATTTAGTAAGGAAGAACTATAAAGATAACCTATGTAGTTTATTAAAGATTGATATCTCCAGTTCAATTCTACAGATTTGATGGGTGTTATCATTCAATACTGTGGATTTAAGGCACAGAGGGTTAACTCTTCAGTGATTAAAGCAAAGAAAAAATAAATAAAATAAAAATGCCATAATTAGACGTTCGACTCATTTTTTATAAAAACTAGCTCTATATTAGGTACTTGTAGAAAAAGATGACTTATTTTCAACTTAGCAAATTAATTTAGAACAGATGCAGAAAATATAATGCATAAAAAAAGCATAAAATGTCAACTTTCTGGTGCTCTGACCTGGGCCTCCATGTGGAGTCGGAGGCGTTTCTTCTGGGTGTCTACCTCCTGCTCCAGCTCCAGCTTGGCCACCTTCAGCTCTGCCATCTGATTTACCACCCTCTGCTGGTTTAACTCCTGCTGACGCTTTCGCTCATTCTCTTCATTCTGAAAAAAATTTAACTGATTGCAGAATTCCGAGTATTTTTCCCTTTTTTGTCGATGGTCATGCAATAATGCAATGTAACGCATTGTGATTTTTAAAAAAAAGTCACTGAAAACATATCATAAACAATGCATGAGTCCTTTAGAATTGACAAATTATTCACCATTACAGTCATAAATTGGAGTGCAAAAAACCTATTCCAGCTTTTCGATTAGAATTTAACTGAAACAGATAGAAACAGGAAGGCGTCAGTTTACCAGCTCTCTCTCCAGGGCTCGGATCTTATTTTCATAAAGACTTTTCTGGTCTGAAAGCTCCTTTTGAGCCACCTCTTTTGCCATCTGAATTCCCTGCATCATCTCCTCTTTTGCTTTTAAATGGGCCTCTTCAATTTCTGCTTCAAGTCTGAAACATAGAAAAATAGATCATCTGATTTTGACACACAGCAGGACAAAGACCATTGGTCTTCTGCTCCCATTCACATGAAAGCCCTCTAACACTCACTTTGCTCTTTGAGCAGCAAGCAGCTCATTTTTGGCAAATTCAAAGTCTTTATGGCCATCGCCTGCGCTTGTCCAGCATGATACCCGCTTCCCAGATTGCACCTCTGCTGGATGATTGAAGCGGAAGTAGTGGTCTCCCCCGAGGATAACCCTGTCGCCCTGGGTGTCAAATAAAAAAAAAGATTATGAGGATTTAAAATGATCTATTAAATCTTTTGGACAGACAGGCTGATATATTTATCATGTTTACATCATTCCTGGAATATAATGAAATATTTTATTCTACTTACATGATGTAAGACAGTGGCTGCAGATATGAGGTTTCCATTTACAAAGGTCTTGGCATTTTCCATAGGACTGATGCTTACAGTATTGTGGATGTTGGATATCACACTAAACAGCAAAATAAAACTATATTAAACCTATTGAAATGTATCTCTAATTTTAAACAGAAGCTTTAAAGGAGCATCTTTTTAAAAATTGAATTAAAGTTTAATCTTACCATCCTGATTATTATACACAGCATTCAGCATACGCGGTACATAACATCATTGTCACTGAACACTTATTATATTCACACCCTGCCCAGTTTTAGTTCTCACCAATGTTGGTCAGCAATGAGAGTTCCAGAAAGCTGGATGTCATGCTTGGAGCCAGGTTTGAGCTTGCCCACTGTGGTCTGGCCCTCTTTGATCATGTAGAGAAGCATCTCAGACAGCTGAGGATCCTCGTTCAGATTCACCAGGTTGGGAAGACGGTTGTCAACTTTGAATGTCACACCCACTTTCTGAATGGACAAATTGAGAAATGTGAGATTTTCATCATTTGTCTTCACTAAAACATATTTTAGCATTGGGACAGCTAATGTCCATGCTCATTTTTCCTAAAGCGGAAAAGTTTTACCATTTCATAAAATGAAATTGATGCTGCATAGAGTGATAGAAAGTAAAAATGTTAAAAAATATATATATATACCTGTAACTCCTTGGTCTCTTCACGTTTACGGATTTCTGCTTGCTCAAATTTTTCTCTCCATGCCCTGGAAAAAAACAAACAAATCCCCATTAAGACCAAAAGGAAACCCTGCAATTACCTAGTAAGATTCATCTAAAACCACATACAGCTTGAAATGTAAGTAAACCATGAACAATCTTAACAAGATTTGTCGTAACGGCTGGCATTAACTAACTCTTTCGCTTTAGGTTCTTCTTATTGAAAAGCAAAGAATTTGTTTCAGGGTCATGTAAGACAAAAACAAGCAATAATGTGTAAAATCAGTGCTGTGGAGCTGACCGGTTGGCTTCGACCATCTCTCTCTCTTGCTGAGAGAGTTTGTTCTTCAGGGTGGTAATTTCCTGCTGGAATAGCCTGACTCTTTCTGGCTCGACACCCTGAGAGCTCATCTGAGCAGCTCGCAGATTCTCCACCTCTGCTTTCAGCTCTGAAATTCACAAAAAAGTTGGGCCAAACTACTTTAAAAAAACATGTTTAAAAAACAGCTTTAGGTTAACATTAATTTATAATATAGCAGAAATTCATTTAAAAATCTTGAGAAGGTTATAAGTACTTTTTTTTTTAAAAGACCTCACATATTTTCACTTATTGAAAATGATTGGCCGAGCAGCACGGTCATACACTGAGTAGTGATGCGAGATATGCACAGCAAGAGCTCCCCTTAGTGCTAAAAACACCAAACAGCAGCACACCGTTGAATAAAGAAAATATATAAATAGAAAAACTTCTAGCTGCCAAATGCAACTGACAGTGCATAAATATGACCAGGAAGCAAGGTTAGGGCCACACTCTCATTTCAGCTGGATAGTGAGCTGGTGAAAGATAAATGGGAAAATAGGAGAGTGTGAAGGATGGAAAAAGACAGAAGGAAATTAAGTACAAGCTATATAGATTAGAATTTTATAGAGCAAATCAACACAGATACAATTTAAATAAAACTTAATAATGCAAATAAATTAAAGATAAAGCATAAACTGAAAAAGTCAGTGGACTTGTGTTTGTTTCAGATTCAGCTTTTCCTTGAGACAGGGAGACAACAGAAATGACCGTATTACCCTTTAAGTTTAGATTTTTTTTAAAGTTGAATTGATAAACTTATAAGAATGCCCCATAACCCTGAACGTGTAAGTTACAGATGTCTGACCTCTGATTAGTTTGGCACTTGTGTCCTCATTGACTTTGGCCATGTTTATGATAGTACGGGCCTGCTGGGCGTAGCGCAGCGTGCTCAAGCTCTCTTCCACGTTGCCGCACGCCGGACTCACAGTAGCAATCATGGCAGTTTTGGAGTTACCACCCAGGCTCTCTTTTAACAGCCTGAGGGTGAAAATAAAACAGGAGTTGTTAAAAAAACAACAGGGCTCTTACAGTTCTTGAAATATGTCTGAGAGTGGATAAGTACTGCCAGTAAATGCTGCTCATTTTCCTCTTTTTTTTTTTTTAAATTGTGAATATAATAAAAACACAAATAAAGAAGGTCGAAATCAACAATACCCTTACCATGTAAGGACAGACTCTCTGTATGGGATAAACACCTTCTTCCTGCTCAGTGCCTGTTCTGATAAGGCGGAGATGACTTTTCCAAGTGTAAGCAGGGATTTGTTGATGCTAGCACCCTCCTATAAAGACCAAAAAAATGTCAATAACTGTCTTTGCGAGTAAATGTCTAGTTGAGAACACAGAAGTGAAAATAGAAGATCTAAATGTTTATATTCACAGTACTTTTTTACAGTACTTATTCAGTCTACAAAGTATTTGGAGTATTTGTTATATGCCAAAAGTAAGAAAATATGTGAATTTTTTAAATATTTGGGCTCTTGTTTGAAAAGTTAACATGTACTAATGAACTGATTTAAACACAATTAACAAAGATAAATCCTAAATGAAACATATAATTTTATTAACTATGAGACAAACAGATAAAATAACATTTGAGTAGCAGTAGCGACAGACATGTGTATACCCTGAGTCTCTCTCCACTTGTCTGGGCGGAGTTACAGCGTTCGCTACCGGCCAGATCGACCAAGTTGATTCTGCTGGTGATACTGTGGTCATGCTCCTCCTCCTCCACAAACTCAGTCTGAAACAGACAGAGAAAAGAGGATTAACTAACCGTCAGCAGGAATGAGGCACTTATTGCACTCTAAATGTTAAGTCAAAAAGCCATACTTTAGTCTGAGTCATAACCAGGGTGAAAACAGAGTGAGATCTCGAGCTCTTGTCATTCATTCCAGTTGCAGCTGTGGCTCTCTGCTTATTACCAAGTTCCAGCCATCCCTTAATAACAGAGCACAGAAAATTATGACCGATTATCTCAGTGAGAGATTTTGCATGGAGATTCTTGTCATCAAAACGTCCTTTTAGACACATCAGAAACAGATTGTGATAAGAAAGGTTGGAGCAGTTCAAGTTCAGCCTACCTGAATGTCACTGTAAGAGCTCACCACATTCCTGTAAAGAAAGCAAAGTGAGAAAAACCACAAAGAATACCATATGAACCGTTTCTGATTTTATGTTAGGTTTGATTTATCAAAAGACAGAAAGTGTCTCCTTACACAGAGAGCTCAGCAACATAGGGACCATGGACCGGATGCTCCCTCACCCTCAGCTAAAAAAAAGATGTCAGTTTAGTCTCTGTTTTTATTTATAGAACCATACAGAACTGAAATACTTTACTTAAGTTGTGAGCAAGACTGGATGTGACTATTTGGAATGGATTTTATTCAACAAATAAAATGAGTTGTTTCCCATAGATATATCAATCTCTTTCTTAAAAAAAAAAGTTACGGAGCTTTACCTGCAATAAAATCATAAACCAAGAAAAGCTAAAAAGATTTAATTCCAAACTCAAAAGGCAATGGTGAGTAAATTGTAGCAATTACCAGTTTTCTAAAGTGAATTTTGGTCAAACTACTAACCGGCATTGTCCTCTGGTTTGGCTCATCTCTGGTCACCAGCAGGTCATGGATCTTCTCATTGTACACTTCAAAGTAGCTCATCTCCACATGACATTTGACCTGAAATGAAACACCACAGATAAGCTATGGAACTTTTAATTGTTAGATTCTTTTCTGGGGAAATGACACACCCAAACACATCTTAAGTTAAACAGTCTTTTTTTGTTTTTAAAGGGAAAACAGGGAGGGAAAAACAGAGAGTGCCAATGTTTGTGTGACCTATTACCTCTTGATTTTCCATAGAGGCCAGTTTTGCAAAAAGCTCCTGACAGAAACGTGGGATAACACCCGCCTCCTCCTCAAAGCCCATCATCCTGTACAATCAGCATTTTAAACAGATCAAACTCGTAGATTAGAATTTCAAATGTACTATTCGAAAAGGAAAAATCATTCATCAGTACAGATACTCACGTGTATGACTTGCCAGAACCTGTCTGGCCATAAGCAAACAGGCAGGTGTTAAATCCTTCAAAGGCCCTCAGCAGCAGAGGTCTGGCCAGTGATTCATACACTGCCCGTTGGCTGGCAAAGCTGGGGTCATTTTCATCCAAAGAGCAAAGAGAGAAGTCGTACATGAAAGAGTAGCTTTTCTTGGACTGTGGATGCTGGACAACAGTCTCCTGTCCCTTCATGAAGATAACCTGCAAAGTCTTCTCTGCTTTCTCCCTAAAACAGACCAAATCAAAAACAGTTGAACAATTAGCTGAAGTCATTAGTCTCCAAGAGTTTTTACTTTTATATACTCTATCAATTCAATAGTGATGATAACACTAATGCTGTTTATTTTACTAAGATTACAGTTTATGGATTAAATCCAGTTTACACTCACATCAAGTGCATTCAATATAAGCACAAATGGTTACAAAACTGTTGTGTAAGAGGATACTTTCAAATTGTATCCATTCATTGTGTACTTTCTGACTCATATTTTCTTTTCAAACAAATATGGCACCACAGACCTGGCATTGAAAGGCCGGACACGGACAGCCACGGTCACTGCACTGTTCTCCATCTTAAGGGAGTCCCGTTGCTGGGAGGTCTCACTGGGATGGGACAGGAGTTGTTCACTGTGGGCTGGAGTGGTGGCAGAGGTTTTGATCAGGGTCACATCTCCCTTTTGGGTTGAGTTGGCCGGATTGCTAAGCTTGTGCAGGCCTGCGTTGGTCCTGGCAATCCGGGGAGCAGGCACAGGTTTGGAGACTTCCACCTGCTGGGCTCGAGCTTTGGGCCTCTCCAGACTTGCAGATTTGACCGCTACCGATTTGGGAACTTCTTTACTTGCCAGTTTCTCAAAAACCTCTCTCTTGGCAGCGATTTTCTCAAAAGGTGTCTTTTTGGTGGGTGTTTTAAAAGTTTGCACCTGGTCCTCCAGATATGTACCTGCAGATGAGGATGAAGAATAGGGCGTTTTGCCTTGTGCTACCATCCCCAGAGTTTCAGTCTGGGCTTCCTTGCACTTAGCGGCAGTTTCTCTTAAACTCATAGATCTGAATAAACTTGGAGTCCTGCCGTTTGGCTCACTCAGGACCTTCTGCGTTGGCTGTTGGGCTGAGCTGCTCACACCACGCTGGCCACGAACACTTTTATCCATTGAGGGTGTCCTCGTCCTGCGCTGCAGAGTGAGTCTCTTCTCCGGAGCTGGGGTGGTGTTCTGGCTGCTTTCAGCCATGGTCTTATCCGCTGTTTCAGCCCCTGTCTTCCACCTTGATCTTCTCTGTAGAGTGAGTCGGCCTCTGTAAGGAGTATGGTGCCCGTTACCGCTCCTTGGCAGCGCTGAAGTCACAGGGGTCCTGTTTGCCAGACGGCTTTTATCCGACGACCTGCTGTATTCACACGCAGATTCTGCACTGGATATGTCACTCTTTCCCAGAGACGCGTCTGTTCCCTTTTTCCCTGCCAGTCGTTCTTTGCCGACTGTCCTGGGCGTTGTTGCTGACAGAAGATTGTCATAAAATGCCGTGTGCTTCCTTGCCTGTACGCTAAATATCGACATGGCACTTAATTGGTCAGGAAAAACTACTAAACTAACTACGGAATTAGATTAGTTAACGGCAACTACTCTGTTTTGATAAGAAGTTATAGTAAAAACACGTAAAACCGACGCAACTATCTAAAAATATATGAGCTACAAGTGAAAATAAATACATTTGAATAAAACGTTAGCTATACATGCGAAAAACAGCTAACTTTGTTTATTATTGTGCCGTCTGCTTCCGCCTTCGCCCGCCTCGATTTCAAATTTTCTCTCTCCGTGAACGCTGATTGGCTGAATTTTATGTCTCAGTTTAATGGGGATAAGCAATCCTGTTAAACGGACACTAGGGGGCAGTGCAGGGTCAATGATAATAAACCATAATGCACAGATCGGTGAAAATATTTTCCCAAAAGTCCAACTAAAATCAGTTAATAAAACTGTTAAAAAAATTTGATGCATCACAATGGGGGTGGATGTATTTTAGCAGTCCCCTACCAGTGGAAAAGTCTGTAGTTATTCTGCCAACATATTGAAGTGTCCCTTGGGCAAGACATTGAACCTTATAAAAAGGCCACAAAAGCCAAATTGATACTTTGGAAAAGGATTCTATCATTCCTATGGTTGGGGAAATGAGTGGATAATTCAGTATAATAAATTCATGTGCTTTGCTAAAATGACGTTGGATTGAATTGGACAAAAGAATAATCATTCCCAATCTAATTGTGTCCCTAATCATGTTTTCTTACATTAATTATATAAAACATCACATCACAAAATAACATAAAAATCCATGTTTTATTTTTTTATTTTTTTATCAGAAAATAAAGATTAAACAAAGTATCTCATCCATAAAAAGCTTAAAGAGCTAGCTACTTCTTGCGACGGTCATGTTTCTTAATAATGTCTAGAAGGTTGTTCTGTGTAACAAGTGTGTCCTCGTGCCCCATTTTGGTTTTCTGTTTTTCTCTCCTCTGCTGTTCATGGAGATGAGGTGAGTTGAGAAGCTGTGGGGGCAAAATGGACCCAGTGGGTTTGACCCTGTTCACCACCCCCAGAAACAGCCGCTTGTTGTTGTTATTGAGGAAAGTGATGGCTGTTCCCCTGTGTCCGAGCCGCCCCGCTCTGCCCACCTGAAAGGTAAGAAAGACGACTGTGAAGTAAAAACATTGATATTCATCTTTGTGCGCATGATTTCTAAATCTAAACATTAAGAAGGTGTTATATTGCGCTTTTTTAAACTTCTATTTACAAATGGTAGCTGTACAGAATATGACCACCAACCAAAATGAAGTGTGCCATGTTGCTTGACTAACCTGGTGAACATATTCATCCATTGTATTTGGCATGTCAAAGTTAACCACCAATCTGACGTTGACGAGGTCAAGTCCTCTGCCTAGCACACCTGTGCTGATTACCACTTCAAAGTCTCCTTCCAGAAGGCCCTGAGGAAACAGAGCAAATATTACATTTAAACAGAGACAGTACATTTTCCCCATGTAGTCGGTTGCAGGTGTCTGTGGCCTTCGAAGTACAATTCATTCACGAGCAACTCTTGTCCAGTAAACATGAGGGGCACCGTTGTTCATCCACTTGTGCGTGTTTTCCCTGCCCATTGGTCTCACCCTGAGGATGCGGTTGCGTTCCCACTGGGTCTTGTCAGAGTGGATTGCCACGGTGGTGAGACCTGTCACCTTGGTGACCGCCTCGCACAGTAGATCAGCACCCAGTTTACAGTCTACAAACACCACCACTGGAGGCTGGTACAGTTTGCTGTCCTAAAAAGGAAAGAATAACAAAGTAGCAGGATGAGATCTGTATCACTTTCTTCAGACATTACAGTCACATTAACATGAGATGTTCACATATATGTGGATTAAATGTGTGTATTACCGTTTTAGGGGCTTTATAAGCATGTAATTATAACGGTCCGTTGTGCAGCACCAACTTTACATGGAAAAAAGGTAGATATGTGCCTGACATACTAAAAACAGTGGCGCAACAACAAATTTTTTCAGGGGTAACTAAAGCAGGTCTTGCCTTGTTCAAATGGCACAAACCTTTACTAGGATTCCTGGATTGGGGCCACAACTGGGCCTGCCCATTTCCTCCAGTTTGGGGTAGCAGTAATGATTGTCTAAATATGGAACTGTGGGGAGACTGGTGGCTAAAGCCTGAGGAATTCCCTCCTCCAGTTTCAAGGGAAAAATACCAAAATGGTACCATTGCAGGTCAAGACCGGAACACAAACTTTTTTTTTTATCCTAAAACTATACTTAGTTCGTTCGTCCTTACCAAAAGTATAATGCCCTTAGAGAACATTTGTACTTGAATAAATAAGATTACTTGAGACGAGAACTGGAGAAAAACTGCTGACTGATTAAAGAAAGCATGACTGGGAAGTGAGGGTTTTATTGTTTTTAAGTCTGTTTTTTCACACACTTCCCAAAATGTATTCCACCCCCAAAAACAATAACAATAAACAATAACCATAACAATAAACAATAACAAAGAAAAGTTCTCACATTGAGAATCTCAAAGAGCTTCTTCTTCTTGGATGGTTCCTCCACCCAAAGCAGGATCTGTCTGACATTGGAACAGGGTAGGTTCTTCTCACCGATCGTAATGCGAACAGGGTCACGCACCAGCCGGGCAGCGAGCTCCTCTATCCCGGCTGGGATGGTGGCCGAAGCCAGCAGAGTCTGGTGTTCTTCTGCGACTTGCTCCAAAACCTCCAGCACCTGCTGCTGGAAGCCCATCTTCAGCATAGTGTCAACCTGCAAGATAAATCACGTGATTCCTGCTCATACAGTTTCTTCATTTTTAAATTCAAATAATAGCTTCAATGCAAGCGTGCATGTTTTTTCATTACTTTTCAACAACTATGATAACATTGTCTGAAATCGAGAGATATCTTGGGAAACATTTGTAAATTAAATAGGGACAAACTGATTCATTTTGTTTGTCATCATGTCAAATTTAAGTCATTGTAAAATTTGCATATGCCACACAATAACATTTGTAGACTCTCAACAGTGCAAAAACCTTTTAAACAGACACGGTATCAATCATTTGTGGATAAACTCCAGAGTGTGAAACTGGAAATGAATATAAACAGGAAATACGACTTTTAATTATGTTTGTCTCACCTCATCTACCACTACAACCCTCACTTCATGAAGCTGAAGCGCTTTCTGCTTCAGGATCTCAATGAGCCTCCCAGGTGTAGCTATGACAATCTAAAAGAGGTTGAGAAAATAAGAAAATTATGTAAAAGAATATTGCTAAATAATACAAAAAAAAACATGCAAGACAATGCTTTGCCTGGGTGGAGACGAGGGCAAAAAAAAAGTACTGTACTTTGATGCTGCTCTTGAGACGGTGAAGCTGAGGGGGAAGTGGCATGCCCCCCACCAGCAGAGCAGTTCTCATGTTGGGCAGCCCTATAACCAGCTCCTTGGCCTGTCTCTCTATCTGAATAGCCAGCTCTCTCGTTGGTGTCAGGATCAGAGCCACGGGACTGCAGGCTTTGTGTGGTGGTGTCTAAAACAGGAAGATGAAGCAGATTTTATGTCTGTCTCTTTTGTCAGGACTCATTTGAACGCTTTCCTTGACATTTTTCCTTCTGCAGTAAGAAGTCATTATTTTCCAGCTCAGATGAAGGGGTCTTAAACTAAATATAAGTCATTTTTTCCTCAGCAACTTTGAACATTTTGTTAAACATAGTCAAATGGTATAAAGCAATGTTATTTAGCTTTTGCATTTGATAAATAGGCTGTTTGATTGTTTGAAATTCTGATATAAATACATGTAAAAGTAATTGTTTGTTTACTACTGTACCTCCAGGGCTCTCACTACTACTGGCAGAAGGAAGGCAACAGTCTTCCCTGATCCGGTGTCAGCGCTGGCGATCACATCCCGGCCTATGAGACCAACAGGCACCATCTGCATCTGGACCGGTGTGGGTGCCTCATAACCGGCCTTTTTCAGGTTACCAATTAATGTGGAAGGGAAGCCACAATGTTCAAATTCAATAATAGGCCGCTTAACATCACTCCCCTGAGTTTTAATGCCAAGCTCCTGCTGGATACGCTCCACTTGCTCATCTGTCAGGCCCGATATGAATGTATCTTCACGATAGGAATAGCATGGTTCACTTAAACCTATTTCACCTGTATCAACTGCTTGTGTGTTAGAGGTCCTTTCACCTGTGTTTCTGCCCTTTTCATTAAATGCATCTGCTCCAGTCCCCATTCCCATTTTCAGTAAATGATTGGCTTTGCATTCAAGACTGCAAACATCATTATCAGTGGAATCACATATGTACTCCCCATAGCGACCACACATGACACAGACAGGCTCTCCTGGCTCAGGCCATCGCTGACTCTTTTTAAAAGATTTGACAGGTTCCTCTTCTTCCTCTTCATCTGATGAGGACGTATGCCCACCATCAGACCTATCACCCTCAGTCAAAAGTCCAGAGTCTTCACATGCTTTTGCACTTTCATTTAAAGGTTTCTTGACATCAAAAGCTTCCTCCTGTTGATTAAGTTTTTCTGAACTACTTTCTTCATCACCCCCTTGAACAATCTTGCTCTTCTTTTTCAAAACATGGCTTAACTCCTGAGGTGGTCTCTTCACCTTCAGGGCTCTTGGCATAAACATGTTGATTTAACCTGCAAATACAAGAAAGTAAAGGATATTTAGACCAGGTCTACAAGTTAAGAGAGGCTATAGCGGAAACATGTATAACACATGTGAGAGATTATTTATTTCGTAATTGTAGAACTCATCGTTCTACGAATCTGAACGAACCTCACACTGGGAACAATTAGCATTTTGTATGTTTTGAAATACACTCAAAGGAGTATCATGAGACAATCTCTCCACTATAAATACTTGAAAATTCCTCAAATGGATTATTTTTTAAATGTGAAAACACTGTACGTACCTCGACTCATCAAATCTTCCGACGGTTCAAAACATTATCACTGACGCAGCCTTATTGCGTATTGTAGCGTTGCATGCTGGGAAATACAG
Source organism: Menidia menidia (assembly GCA_907169785.1). Classification (NCBI taxonomy): domain Eukaryota; kingdom Metazoa; phylum Chordata; class Actinopteri; order Atheriniformes; family Atherinopsidae; genus Menidia; species Menidia menidia. The sequence goes on along the minus strand of CAJRST010000002.1, from coordinate 15,248,471 downwards.
TTTTCGCTGGACAGAATGTTTTCGATGTCTGCTTCAGAAACTGTAAAATACATAGCACACTTTAACTTTGACCGAGAATGACCAAGTATGCTAAAAAAAATGTCTAATCCTGTGCAAAAAAAGATTTTCTTTCTTCGATAACACCAGATCTACACTGGCGGTGGATAATTACCACATACCTATAATGTATACAACACATTGTATCAATTATACAATTCTGCTTTGTTTAAGTCTGGTTTTAATCATGGTGTACTCTTCATATGGCACATTCAGACATCCAGAATGTTTTTCATGAAACCAAAAGCCATGCAAACATGCTACTCAAGAGCGTTAGATATTTATTTTGAGAGTATACCACAAATTAATATGCGTGATAAAAAATGACTCATTCATTTAAAACGTCTTTCATGCGGATTGCATGTGGTTAGTTCCGTGATTGTATTTGACTGCATTCTATTTTTTAAAGATGGGTAAACAAAGAGCGAATAAAATGCAGCTTGACCAGCATCTACTATGGCTTATAAACACAATATAATGAGTGAATATAATTAACTCAAATATTTATATGTATATTTTACATTTCAGATGTATGTGCAGATGCGATTTAATACCATTAAGATTAAGTGAAAATGAACTACAAATATGCGACATTTTGTCCGATAGAACGTGAAGGTGCCTTTTGCACATGCGCACTGCAAAACAAAGGTAAGGGGCTGGAGAGCCTCAGTGCGGCAGGACGACTGCATCTTAAGGTTCTGTGAGCCTGTACTGAGGGGATCATCTGAAACACAACGGTTAATTTCCCTGTGCTGTGTGGCAATTTAAGGAAGAAATCGTTTGAGTCAAAGCTATTTAAAAAAAATGGAAGCAAAGCTTTTTTTTCTGCAGCCGAATAATTTTTTTTCTTCTAAAATCCCCGGATACCTGGCTTGGTCCCACGGAGTCCATTTCAACTGGTGAAGAGCAGAATGGATGAATAACCCAGATGAGCGACTGACTGTATCAACGAGACTGAAAAAGACAAACACAAAAAAAAAGAAAAAACGCTCAGCCTAGAACTCTATGACTGACAGAAGCTGGGAATAACCAGTGGAAAGACATTTCACCTCTTCACTTTACAACCTTGTAATTGTTCTCCATGAATTCCAGCGGTGGGATGCTCTCCAGCTGTGCTGCTTCATAGGATTTTGCTTGGCAATATCGGAGGGGAAAATGGGTGAAGTTCAGGACGTCAGAGATGCGAGGAAGACCTTCATCGCTCCAGCGATAAAGCCTTTTGAGCACTATGACTTTTCTCGAGCGAAAATCTGTTGCAGCCTCACATGGCTGGTGGCCAAAGCATACGGGACAGGTTGGTGCAGACTGTAGACAAACGCAGCATGAGCGTGTTTTCATATGTATCATTATATTGACCAATTACTCCTGAACCAGTTACAGATGATGCATGCTATGAGATTTTATAACACTATAACATACCCAATTGAGTGCCAATCAGAGATAAATCCAGAATTACCGATGGGTTTTCCATTCCATATTCACTATTACTTACTGTTGCTCCCATTGTAGTCACTTTCAACTCATATGATGCTAATAATATATTTAGAGTTGTGTCCACAAAGAGATATGTGGGTATCCTGAGATTTGTGTTACAATTGTGTCAGATTTTATGACCTTCAGGCGGCTACACTTAAATCCAAATTGGAGACAGACGTATTGTATGTGCCATGCAAAGCATACAAAGCTTGCATTTGTTGTCAGTGAAGTATGAGGTAATTGAAACAATCAAATGTGTATACATTAAACAGATGTGACAGTGCTGACAGTCACTGTGTCCACAATATGTACAGTATTCTGACAATGTACAACAACCCTGACTGAGAGGAGAGACTCTAACAATGAAGATGTTGATATTTTATATTATTTTTTCATAAAGATTTGGTTACAAGTGCAGGTAAATCAGGTCTATAGAGGTAGCCTACCTGATGAATCAAACCCACATTTCTAAAAGTATTAATTCAAATCATTTTAAAAAGAGAGAAGAACGGAAGTCACACAGGCTGGAATTTGGCTAAAATGATCAAAGAGGAACTATAAATCATCTCATAGCGATTTTAGTGTTCTGAAATGGCATGAATTTAATCTCTTTATAAGGGGTGTTTCCCCAGAAGTAAAAAGCTGTTTTATTTGACAGTAGGTGGAGAAAAAACAGCACTGCAGTCACCCCAAATCTTTGATTAGGTGAGAGATTCTTAAATTACTCCATTAGCAGGCAAACCTTTGAAATGAAGAACTAACAAATATAACATGACCAGAGTAGTAAAGGATATCGTCTGTAGGTCTTCCAAACTAAAGTTATTTATTTCTAATTTTTGAGTACTGATAGAACAGCCTTAACAGTTACAATTCAGTAATGAAAACCTGTTATGATCAATAAAAAAAAAAAGTTATTTTCTGTTAGAATATTCTTCCATCTTTTCTTCTTCCTCTTAATCTTTCAGTAATTACTTAATTTCTGTCATTGTAGTTGTGGTACTGAAATGAACTCACATCTTGACAAACAGCCTGCAGCTCAGTGTGTTTGTCCACATTCCTCTTTACTGCTGTTTAGTAATAAATCAGCTAGCATGAGATCTCTTGCAGATCTTCTGTGTGTTTTTAATCAGGACTGAATGAAATGGGCTGATTCCAAAAATACAACCTTCCAAAGGGAGTGGGAGGGAGGAGAGGAAGACAGAGTGAGCTGGCTCATCGCTGCATCCCGGCCTACGCGGCTCTGTATGCTGCATAATGATACTGGAAGGCATCGGGGATACGTGGACATGCATGAGAGCGATTAAGGCCGCAGACAAGATCATAACACTTATACAGTTGTTTTAATGTATGGATCCAGAGCTCAAACAAGGCTAACTATGGCCTGTGGTTGAAAGTAATCCTTTCCACATTCCCTGGTCAGACTGTTTTGATTTCCCCAAAAAACCAAACATCAGTCATCCTGATCATATGTCAGCAACTGAATGAAACGCACAGCAGATTTTTAAATGCTACAAAGAAATAGGTTATTAAATGTTGTGTATAAGTATGGGAGGTTATTACATAGTTTCAGTGTTTGCCGCATTGTCATTCTGCGTGTTTAAGTGACTGTAGAATTTTCCCTGTTTCATTTTATTATCTTTTGAATCTCTGGCTTTTATGGCAAGGATCAGATTATCACCCTCACACTGATCAGCAAAGCAGGGGATTTGTTGACTTTAGTGGGTGTGTTCATTTTTTAGAGGATAGGGAGCAACATTTGTGGTTCACCACATGTTTTTTTTGGTTGTATTTCTTTATGCGTTTACACACACTGGTGATTGAGATCTCTTATTTCCTCAGTCTACAATATATAGATGCATTATGATGTTCGCAAACAGGTATTATTAAAATTGAGTCAGGTTAATCATGGTGTTGTTGATCTGTGGTAGAAGAGGAAGATCCCATGTCAAGCAGACTTCAGATTTCAAGTTTTATTAAAAACGTATCCTCAGTGAGCAAACACTGCCCATGAAAATGGACGCCAAAAGCAACAAAACAATCAAAGACAGCTCTCATCTCTAAACGCAGTGGACTTTCCTGTGGGGATGGACTCTCACGTGCAGGCCCTCTTTGATGAAGCCAACTGTGAGAGGGGTGTTCCCGGGAAGCTGGAAGCTGCAACGATAGAGACTAGATGAATCGATCACTTTCCACTCCTACTCTAGTTGCTATAGCAACACCAGGGTCTATGATCACATACCCACGTCAAGATATACTGTCAAGCCATCGCGATGGAACAAAGGTTATTCTGTTAAAGAAAAACAGTACTTCAAAAAGTCCAAATTACTGCATCATGTTTTCCTTCCACATCATTATTTCAGACAACACACATTTGATGTTTTGTGAGACAAAAATGCTGCATTCTGTACATGTTTCTTTATTGTTGTCCAGCATTCATTCTATTATTTGTATACAATTCCAGCATGTTAATATTGAGGGTGCAATATTTTAAACACATTTAATGTTATGTTATTTATTTTAAACATGATAAATTCATATATCGCTTCCTCCCCTCTGCTACACAGACAGCATCCCTGCAGACCTGCGGGATCCCTTCTACACTGACCAGTATGAGCAGGAGCACCTGAAGCCTCCAGTGGCCAGCCTCCTGCTCTCCGCAGACCTCTACTGCAGGGCCGGCAGCATCATCCTGAAGAGCGACTCCTCCAAACCGCTGCTGGGGCACGATGCGGTCATCCAGGCCCTGGCCCAACGGGGACTCTACGTCACTGACCAGGAGAGACTGGTCACTGAGAGGGACCTGCGGAAGAGACCTTTGCAAATGGTACGACCCTTTTTCATTTTTCCTTTTTTTTCAGTTTCAATTCAACAGATCTGTTTGTCTTGGCTGCCTTGGTTTTTGTACCTGAATTTTTCCTCTTTCCAGTCTGTAACCTAGGAACAGTGGTAGGTAGAAAAAAGGGCAAAAAAAGCAACAAGTCAGATTAGCAATACTTGGATTCACATATGTATGTATATGCACAGGATAAAGATTCACAGGTTTTTGTAGGACATGTGTGTCTTCTCAGTATTGTAAATGGTTCGGCTTAGCATGCCTAGTGAGTGACAAGAGGGCATCCTCATTATTTTAGGGCAGAATCTCAATAGGGGGCTTTTTTGCTTCAGCGAATAGCAATTTAAACACAATTAACACACAGTATGCCTGCAGTCTGTTTGTAGACTCTTGCTGGGATTTAATATCCTTTCTATGCTAATTCGGAAGTTATTTAAGTTTTGTTGGGGTTTGTATTCTCAAACACTTTATTTTATGAGGACAGTAATTAGATCCTGTTTTGAGAGTTTTCGAGATCTTAGCAAACATTTCTAATCGAGACTGACATTGAACATGTTTCACATGCGTCGATGGCTGTGATTTGGAGTACAGTGTACAGAAGGATTTTCTGAGCCCATATACTGACAAAGTTAGGGCAGATTGCAAATAGTGTCTTTTCTGTGGTAGCCAAAGCTAATTTTTCAGTTGTTTGTTACATGTCTCCTTAACTCACTGCTGCTTTTTTTTCTAAATATCTTGTCAGAATTTACAGTTTGACTTGTGTCCCAGGACTGTAAAAGGAGTTCACACTTTGATCTGCAAAGTTACTCCCTAAATAATGATCAGCAGTGCGTGTTTTCATGACAGGAGGATTTCTTTATTTATTTATTCAAAGTGAAAATGAACTGATAGAAGAGTGTTAAATTGGATTTTTCCAGTTACCCAGCGTTGTATAATACTCTTACATCATCTTACATTATTTCCCCCAAACTTACCACCCCTCCCTTTAATTTTCTATTCAAATATTCTAATATCTTCTAATATTTTGTCTTAAAATATAAAGCCCTATCTCTGTATTGTTTGCCCAGCACTGTGAGACACAGGATTACCTGCTGCACCTCAGGGGTAGGAGGAGGTCATCAATTATTAAGACCAGTGTCAACATCTGACATGGCTGCAAGTGGACCGACCTCTCTCTGCTCGTGTCCAGGTGTGGGGAATGTAAAAGAGGAGCAGAAGCAGAAGAAAAATTACCAAGGGAGGATTGGTCCTATTTTAAGTTGTTTTAGCATTAGCTTTAAGAGCAGAATATCACATGAAGTTGCCTGTAAGACAGGTACAGTGGAAAATGTCAGCTGCTCCTGTCCTGTCTTTAAATACTGCATCACTGCATTTTATTTTATTCTATGTTAACAGTCCTCTTAGGTCAGCAGTTTGTGTAAGAAAGGAGAATTTGCAAAACAAGCAACTTTAGATGGTGTTCAAGGTAGGCTTAGTGGGTCAGTCAGCAAAAGAGAGCGATGCTGATGATGTCTGGTGTCACAGTTCTGCACATATTCTGACGTTTGGTCCGAGTTGCCAGTCTGACTTTGCTTAGTCTTACGTTTCTATGTCCGGCTGTGTTCCCACCAATATTCTGCACTGGTTTTATTTCCCTCCTCTGCCACGTGACACATTTCTGCATGTGGAACTGCTGAATCCAAATTTGCACCCACTCACCCGCCAACGCACATTCTGCATCGCAGCCTCTCTTTTCCACCTAAAGCGTTCGCACAGAACAAGGAGGAGAAGTGGGGGTCGGTTGATGTTCAGAGGATATTATTCTAGCTCGATACATTAAATCCTGCAGTAAGCACAAAAGTGACATCAGTTATTGCAAGTCAGACATGAGCGAAAAGCTCCAAATTAGCAAACACTGGGATCAGCAAACAGAAACTGATTTTTTAGATTGTTTCTCTGCACCATTTCATGAATATCAAAATGCTTATTTGTATGAACAGTACTACCAGTACTAAATCATGACTATTTAGATTTTTCGAAATGTGTGAAAAACAAAACATAATACGCGCATGTATATTAGCAAAGAACAGCTCATTGCTTCAGTGAAACAATTTGCCATACCATCGAGCTGCAGCCATGTGAGTTTATCATAGCACGGTCAGATGGATTCTAAACTGATGCACTGCACATGTGAAAGTGAATTGATTTGCTCCTGGGCAGCTTCATGACTCTGTCAGCTTTGAAAAGTTAGCACGACAAAGATGCAGTTTTTGTGCATTTAGAGAAGATGGTACAGACAATTTCTTTTGCCTGTCTTTTAAATTGCGCCTTATATGAATCATCATGATAATCACATTTATTGTAAAATAGATAATACACTTTTCGATTTAGCACATCACAAATACAAGCACAAGCAGAGAATCGGGAAAAAGTGAGGGCACTCTGACTTTCTCAAGTATTCTTCAACATGTGGACAGGAAGAGATGAGGATCAAACATCCTAAAATGAGCTTGGCTGTGATGGCAAAGCAGTAAGTCTTATGTGATGTGATGTCATCGGCAGGATTGGCAGCGTGTTCACAGGCAGTGGGAAATGTGTTCTGATAAATCTCAAAACTTGTTACTTAATGTGGTGAGAATATTTTTTTATCTGCCGCTGCAGAACCATCCCATTAATATTTAGTAATGTAGTTGTAAATGGGTCATCTTGCTGCTGGTTTTTCATGTATATAAATCAGACGATCATGTTTCAGTGCTTTGTGCTCCATGCTGTGGATGCTGATAATATGACCCTGTTTGGTTTATTATTAGCTATATGTGGGTTGTTCCTGTGACTGAATGTTAGCTGTGATATTTTCTGAATGTGAGATATAATATCGAGTGTCAAATTCTGGGCTGTTGATGTTTCTATGGTAATGTGTGGATACATTTTTGGGTTTGAAACAGTTCAGGTATTCAAATGTAAGATGGACACAATTTTTATGATGGTTTACAGAATGCTCTGTCACTATAAGGAAAGGATGATTATACTTACCCTATTATTGATCACTATATAAGCCCTGTTTCTACAAGTAACAATGCATCTTCTGGAGCAATTAGGAAAACAAATATAATTTGGTTAATTACAGCAGATAATCACAGAACATGACTCGCTGGATTTATGATAAAATTAACAACAAATTGGTCTTTTGCTGTCAGCTCTATGAGAACAAAGGAAAAATGCCGATATTTCACTTTAAGTACGGTAATAGAATCCTTCCCATTTAGGATTAAATTACAAAGAAAAGGGGTGTTTTGAACAGATCTGGAACATTAGTTTTGTTACAGAAAGTCTCCAAATAATTGAATGCTCACTCACAGCATGAGCCATCCATCTTTTTATTAGAGCCTGTTGTAAGTCACATCTTCTAGCATTTAAAAAAATGATTACCGCCTGAATCACATGTTATTTTCACAAGGTAGCAGATTGATTTATGAACTCATGTTTAGCACGGATGAATAGGGAGGGTTTTCTTCCTCCCTTTATTCTCCATCTTTTTTTGCTGCTTTCATCACCACCCATATTGGGCAGGCGCTTTGTTTCCATGGTTACACTCCAGTAGGCAGGGTGTTTGTGTGACGGTGAGTGCATGAGCGGGGATGCTTGTGCCAGGCCCGCGTCTGTGCAGTATGTATTTGCAGAAATATGTGTGAAGTGGAGTGTTTTAGCGATGGTGAGCACCGCCCGGCTCTGAGAAAGACGACACCAGATCCATACAAGCAGAGAGATTGCATTTCTAAGATGCTGCTTTTTCTTTTATGGAAGCACACACCCCTCACACACATCCATATACAGGAGAAGGGGTAAAGCAGATGTGAGCGCAAGGCAAAGCGAGTCAATATTCAACATCAAACATCATGCCTTTGTGAACAGGGATGAGCTCGAGCTGTAGGATGGAGAGGAAGTCTGTTCCTGTCAGCCTCAGCAGAGTCACAGCCAGTATGTTGTGTGCAATGCCATCGGCGACTCCCAGGCAGTACAGTGTGGATGGATAAGCAGTGGGCTCGCTCCCCGTGCCACGTGATGGCCTGCAAGCTGCATCTCTCTGCGCTGATTAGTGTTAGATTGAGTTTCGGGGTCATACAAAAATGTTATGTTGTATGGTTATAATATGTGCAAAGAAAATAACAGTTATCCTTTGGACGTAAAGGGATCTCTTTCTGCTTTCATGCCCTTAACACGTGGATTTCACTAAAGAATTCCTTAAACTAATACTAGGTTGAAAATTATTTAAAGGTATTTGAATTAATTTACAATATAAATAACTAATTTGATCATCTAGTATTAAGGATACTGCTGGTTGTTAACTTGGTGAATGGCTAAAGGTGCTTTGGCCAGTCTAAAAAATTGATTTTCCAGCAGAAAATTATTGAGGTCAATATTCCAAACAGATTTTGTGGGCTGCCTTACTGCTTTTGCGGCTGCTCTTTTGGCTTAAATTGATTAAAGTGGATCTGTTTTACAGTCACTCCATTTCATAGTGCAGGCTCCACCTGACCCAACAACTACACAAGTAGACTGTGAAAATTGTCCGTTGAAACTACAAATTGTGAACAGTAACACTGTTACATGACTTATCATCTAAGCAAAGTATGTTCTTCCCCAAAAAAAAATATTCTCGAGTATTACAACTCTGAGTGATGAACTCTCGATTTGGAGATCCTGCAGGTTCAAAATGACTGTTTCAATGTGCTAGAAAGGAATGTTTTATTTTTTATGTTTTGCATCCAACTTACATAATGAACAAATAGTTAAAAAGGAGTAATTTGTCATCAACCTTTGCACAGTGTTTGCAGCTGATATCACACACGGCCCCCTCATTAAAACCGTGTGAAATCAGATCACATTTTGCAGATAATCTGCAGCACTTTGTTCTTCTTTGTTGGAGAATCAAGTTCAAGTGCTATTGAGATTGTGCTTTTTTGCTGCAGGGAGGGCAGAGTGACATACTAACACATTCAGAGTCAGGCATGTTGCAGAATGTTCCGCCCAACTGCCTCATACAGAGATGCTGATACAGTTTTCCTGGTCAGAATGCAGCAACTTTTGCCCACACTGTCTGTACTTCACATGCAGTGTTTTCATCTTTAATAAGCAGTGTTAGGGCCTCTGGAACAAGAAGAAATGTGACACAGATGGCATATTACAGTCAAACAATCCAGAAGGCAATCTGTCTAATGTTATCAGCTAACTTACATTAGTGGTCACTTCCGGTTAGAATGATGTCTCCATTGTTATTTCTACATAAGTTTACATTATATGTTGTTTTTTTATGAAAGAAAAAATAACTTTTTCAAACTCCATGTTACCCACATTATTTTTTTCACTTCCTAAAGGCCTTTTGAAACAAGATGGAAGGACTGAGTTCAGTCATTGTGCCAGTGCCTGTCAGCACTGGCTTGTTGCCATGATCCCTTCCACAGATAGTGTTCTTAGGTTTCCTTTGAGGTTTCTGTATAATTGCTAGGTTGTTCTTTTTTAGCATATGGAGATAGAAGGTATGCAGCTTTAAAGCGTCATACTTGAATGCCAGACCTCACAGTTGGTATTTTAAACATTAAAAAATGTGCATGTTTTTTTTTTAGTCTGGCAGACTTTTAACGAAGTTCTTTCATCTGTCAAAATGAAAAGCAAAAGTATTACTTTAAAAAGCTAAAAATGACCTTCTAAAATCGGGGACATTCAGTAACACATAATGCCAAAAAGGCAGTTTTACTCAAAGTGGGAAGAAGTTCATTACTTTCTGGATATTCCATTAAGTTAGGTTAATTGAACCTTAAATGCACTTCAACCTAAAGAAGGGATGGGGGCAGTTACTTTACCAGTTTTTAAACTTTGCTTAATTTTTAAGCCCTCTTCCTTTAGACATAGTCATATATCTATATATAGATAAAAGCTCACTCACATATTGCAGATTTTGCCTTCACAGTGCTTTTTTGACCTCCAGAAAAGACCAGAGAGAGGAAAGACTGAGTGAATTTCCATGTCCAGCTGAGTTGGCATGAAGTTACCTGAAGCTAGACAGATTCAATTTTTAAGTCATATGGCTCCTTATTTAGCCTTGACAGGAGAGCTGTAATGCTAAAAGCAGACTGCATTTCAATATTACATCAACCTTTGAGTTGAGGTGATGGTATTATGTGTGTGTGTGCTGCTCTTTAGTTGTGTAGGGGAAAGAGGACTTTGGAGGCTTTTTTCAAAATTTCTGGTCGCACATTGTCAAATGGAAGTTTTATATTGTAAATAATCAAAGAAGGCTTGAGATCCAGTTAAAGACAGACACAGGGTGATGGTGGTGATGGACTGTAAGTCATGGGAAGGCCGCAATCCTCAATCTTTCTGTGGTAAAACAAGGTCTGCGTTGAGACTTTTCATTAAGCTTATCCTCAGTAGTGGCTAGGATGAAGGGATTATTCACCTTTTTGCGATTACCCGAGTGAGGTCCCAACAAACGGCTTAGAGCTCTGACAAAGCAGATCTTTGCTGGATTTACAACAGACACATTACTGTGAGGTAAGTTCTATCACAGATGGTGCTTTGGAGGTCTTTGTGAGTCATATTTCTAACTCTTTAATGTGATAAGTCAAGCTTGCATGGAGGATTTGCTCTTTTTTTATGGTGGATCTGTAATTAGGATAAGCAACGTTATCTATTTCCACACAGAATTAGCACTTCAACAGTACAATGACAACAGGATATTGACCACAAAGCTGCACCTCCAAAGAAACCTGTACAAGCACTTTGGCACAAACAGCTTAGATAAAGAAGAGAAAAAGTGAGAAAAATTGTGTGTGAACTAGATGTCATCATTATTATAGATCTTATTATCAGTATCTTGGACTAAAATTGATTCATTTTCAGATAAACTAATTTAATTAGGCAAATGAATAAATCTCCAGCTGGAATCCCACACAATCAATTTAACTGGATCGTTTAGCATCTCTAACTCTTCTCTCAGCCATTGAAATACTCTAGACTGAACGCACCAGGGATGCCCACTATGATGACCACTGAGGCTTTTGATGGCCAGCTCCAAGCTGTGGTTGTGCGCTGCTAGAGGCTGATGACGAAGAGCAGTGTGCAAGGAAAGTATACCTAAAGGGTATGCACTATGACGTATACATATGGGATGCAACAGAGAGGGCAGCTATCTGGACAAAGTCAGGCAGATCTGCTGTAATGAGGAAGGCTTGGTCTTTATCAGTCCCGTTAAGTTTTTCTGTTCTTTCTCTTTTTGTACTCTTTAGATCCATCCACTTACAGAGGCCTCCTTATGTCCCTCTAAATTGCATTTGCCGTTTGCACATGATCATCCGATGCCCCCCTGAACATCTATTGCAATGAATGTTGCACAGAATAGCTGCTTAAGCATTTAAATAAATCAGCTGGATGCATGCTGTTTGCTATGTGCACGACATGTTTTGTAAAGGCCCTTCAATCAAAAGGCATTTCTACATTTAGCAAAAAGGAGTTAGTTTGTACTATTATGAGTTATTTCTATTGAAATCAAAATGATAAAATGATTCCCCTTATTCAGAATGTGACATTAATTAAGACATTTTCTCTAATTGATAAAACAGTGTAAAAAAACAAACAGTGATGGAATGTAATGCCAACCTGTCTTTGTAGCAGCTCACTGTGTCACATGTCAGCTGTGGTTACTTTATAAAGGATGCATGATTGTCACGTGAGGAGCACTTTAAAATTATCACAGGGTTACAAACTAACGTCTTCTCAGCACACATTACCATGTAGAAGTATGATTTGAGCATGACCATGTGTCTGTTTAGTAAAGTAGAGATGAACTCTTCATGTTTTATTACATCAGACGATGGTGGTAAGAAATTAATATCCTCTTAGTTACTCCACAGGAAGGAGAAGAGGCAAAAGAAAAGTTCTCTTAGACCGTATGTTGGTCACTTTGCTCTTTTAAAGATCACATTTATCATTCTAATCTGAAAAGGGGGGACAGATTTGTAATTATTTTCTGCAAAGTGATGTCAAGATTTGCGCGTGTGCACTCGGTGCGGAGCAGGATTATGTTGTTCAGTGTTTGGACAGGCTAAATAAAGGCCAGCAGGAGACCACTTGGCAGTGTGCTATTAAATGGGGTTGCTTTGCTGCCTGGAAGCCAAATTAGAGATTGTGGAAATCAAACATTACACTAATACGATTTCACACCGGAAATTCATTTCAGAGCCGCAAATCCAATCACATTAGTTTTCACCAGCTGTTTTCAGTCACACAACTGTTAGACAACTGGACTGTGTTTTTTTGGCAGTGGTGGGCAGTGGCCAGGATGGAGAACAGTTATTTAGCATCCCCCTGTCGACCACTTAAACCTATTCCCATGACAGAGCCAGCTCTGCTTACTAGTCTCCCCAGTCCTTTTGTCCTGCTTTTCTTTTGTGGAGCCATATGTCTGCACTGCTCTACATGGTGGGCTATATGCCTAGACCCTCCTTAAGAAGTAGAAAAGATGAAAAAACAGAAATCAGTTTGGGATTTTAAATTAGCTTCATTACTCTTATTTTCTCAGGTTACAAACATGAAGAGTGCCACACGCTAGTGGATATTGTTTGTTTTTTAATTCCAGATATCCTTTTAGATATTGAATATTTAAGTAAAATATTAAAATTTCTTCTGTAGCATAGAAATAACTGATTTATAGACAGAATATGCCCTTGTCATTACAAACAGTGGCAGTTAACTAAGTGTTAATTACATTTATAATTTGTAAAGATAGAAATAGGGCAACAAGAATAGATGTTACAAAATAATATTTTAGTAAATTTGTTGACTGGAGATGTCTGTATGATGTATTGTAGAAATTATTAATAATCCTTTTTGGTGCAATGATATTGAATGATTATTCCTCCTGAAACAGAGTTAAAGTCTTTCTTAATATATTCAACAATTAGATTGTCTAGGACTTTCTCATGTTTCTTTACTAAATTATTCAACCTGATTTCCCCTCATTTAAGATACAACCCAGTGAAAAAACATTTGATCATTGTAGGTTTGATCATATGGTACGTTGCTTTTAAAGTTTTTTTTTTTAGACCGTTGAATTCTGGGACAACGAGAGTGGATTTTGGGACAAGTGGTGGATTCACTTGTTTCTGGGGTAACAGGCACAGGGGAGAATCCATCTGAAGAATTTATAGTGCAGAAGTTTGTCCAGTAAACCTCCTCAGTTTCAATGCCTTACAATGTGTTGAATGACTGTACGTTTCTTCCCAGAGTAAAATGTCCTGTTACTTTCTTAGTCTGAAAAGTGCTGTTGTCAAATTTATCAGACTCTTGTTCTCAGTGCGTGTGACAGGTCTCTGTCTGCTGTGCTTGTGCGTTTTCATCATCTTGATGCCGCTAGTTTGTCTTTATCCTGACATCTCAATCTGTTACTGCTATTGCAAGGCTGTCGTAGGTCATGGTCCAATAGCAGAGTGTCAGGTCAATAAAGTGGGTCCATTTTCTTGTGTATCTTCTGTTGTGATTCTTCACTCTTAAATTAGATGCAGCCTTTTGCCACTGCACAAATATTTGTTATTATGCAGAAAATGTGTGCATGTGTGCATTGAATATGGGCACATATATTACATATACTGCTAAGCTACAAGGATTTACAACAACAACCTGACATACCTGTTGATTTTGCCCTCTAACTATTGTTTTTGTTTGTTTGTTTTACTTTCAGAGTGCCCACCTTGCAATGATCGACACGCTGATGATGGCATACACAGTGGAAACCATTAGTGTGGAGAAAGTGATGGCCTGCATGAGTCAGTATTCATCATCTTCCTGCAACACTGAGGCCGAAACACCATATGACACAGAGGATGCCGTAACCACCTGGATTAATAAGGTTTGTAATGGTGTTTGCGTGCACCATAGTTTGCATGTTGGTGCATTTCAGGTAATGACCTAAATGCCAACGAATCTGTTCAGGACACCTGCCTTCATCTCCATAGAGACAACATGTTCGATACAGCATGCATGCTTAGACACGTCAGAAGGCACGCTTTTTTTAAATTTCTCATCTTAAATTAGCACTCCGTTTATTCTCTCATCACTCGTGTAATACTTTCCCTTCTGAAGAGTCTGGACTGGAAAGGCAGGATTGTGTTAATTGAAAAAGGCACTCATCTGTGGAATGGTGCAAGATTATTTTTTTAAAACTAGAGTAGCATCCACTCTCAAATGGATGGAGTTTCAACCTTCCAACAAATTGGCTAAATCTGGCAGCTCAGCCTGAGAAGACAAAGAACCTTGTTTGAACAAGGAACCAGTTAGCCAGTGGTCGCCGTGAATTAGATTGAGAGGTGGTTTTGGGATGTGGGAGAACAATATTGTAGAGTGGCCTGGCAGACGCTGTTCTTCACTAAAAGGCTAATGACAGCCTACTGGGAATTGAAAAAAAAATCATTGGATTGAGGCTAAAAATCTAAATCCTCTGATCTGTGTCTTTTTTTTCATTGTTGTTTCTATGTTTCAGAAAAAACGAATGAATATGCTAACCTGCTTGCCTCAAATAATCAGAATTTTTTCATAGCTAAATATGTTAGTAGATACACGCTTGTCCTGCTTGCACAGATGGCTTTGGCTCCTCAATACAGTATGGCAGAATCCAGTCTGTTTGCATTCTTCTTTGAGCACTGGGCCACTGCCAGCTCCAGACTACACTCACTCGGAGAGAACAGACAATAGTTATCAGGAGATTTGGTGGTGATGTCCCACCAGCCAGACATATGGCTCTCTGTTGGAGCACGTTTCATTTTCAAAAACTCACTTTTTATAACCATTTTTATAACCATTTCTTTTCTGCTCCATTCTATTGAATCTAACTCTTCTGGACATCAGTGTAATTTCATTCTGATTTAATTCAATCTAGAAACATTTTAATTCACGTCTTACGTCTCTAATCTTGGCACTCGTTGTATTATAGTTCTATTATCTTCGTAGAATAGACATATTAGGCTAGAAAAGGGAAATAAAGGCCAATACAATTATGCTGTTGGTGCAGTCCTTATTTTTTGTGTCATATTTGTTAAATGCGTTCTTAAACACAGGTCAAAGTGCCCATCCACGTTTGTTTCAGCTTCTTTTGACGAGAATCACATCAGTCAAACACAACTGCTAAGGGTGGATTGAGATATCGTCTTTGATTCTGCTTGTTTGTCAATGTCCTCTCAGGTGAATGAGTATCTTAAAGATATTGTGATGAGGGAGCTGAGGAAGAAGGAAACCCAGAGTGCAGAGCCAGCCGGTAGTCCTCGGGTGAGTGTTTTTCCTCTTCCCTACTCTCCCTCCTGCAGCTGTTCACATTCAACATACACTGTAAACATCACATGTGGACTGTTTCGAGCAAGTTAGGTAAAATCCTGAAACACACTTAGTTTTCAGAATCAATGCCGCTTCTGTGTGGAGATACCCAAAGACATTTATGTGCTTTGACTCATCAGAAATGTAAAACTCCACTGTGTGAGTTTTTCTGTGTGATGCAGCATCAGCGTTGTGCTTCCCCTCCTTGTCCCAGGGCTGTGCAGACCTCCACGGCGTTTGACTCTGACCTGACCAGTCAGTGTGCAGACTTAGCACTGGACGCCTCAGCCATCCCTTACAATCACACAGCAAGATGCAAACGCCAAAGTTAAAAGTGAAGTTCACTCAAAAAACTGTTACCATAACATTTTTTTTATGCTTTGTTGAATATGGAAAAAAGCCTTTTTTGTGATGCTATTTTTTATAGAAAGAGAAAAGCCCTATTGCAATGTGGGCATCCTGTCACTGACTGTCTCCCTATTGGAGATTATGTGATTATGTCTGCTTGTTATTCCACTTGTTTGCCTGCCATCCCCTCTGAGCCAAGGTCAGCCCCTCAAAAACATTCACTTGAACCTCTGGGCAGCTGACGTGCAGTAGTTAAGCGTGTGTTTTTCGTGACAGTGTTTACATCCTCATGGCAGACACTGTTCCCATCGAAACTCACCTCGGGGAAAGTCAGATAGTGGATAGTGCAGCCGAACACTTTCAGATGAACTGATATGTCGCATGGATCACTCTGCTCCCTGTCGATGGTGTTTTTTTTGGGTTGCTGTGTTTGAGACAGTTTAAAGTTCCAATCATTTTTTCAGAGAGAATCATTTGAGCTGAAGACATGAAGAAACTCATTCTCTTATCCCACTCACCACACTGTCCCACTGTCTTTGCTCTTCGTCTTCAGTGAGTCATTCTCATTCACTTTCTGCCGAACACCACGATACTTGTCCTCCCAGAACAAAATTATGGCTCTAACCGGATGATGTTATTGAGTGCTTTTAGGGGAGCGTTTATTTGAGCCCACTGCATTATTTGTAGAGGTAAGGATGGGTGGAGGATCAGAGCAGGGAACTGCAAAGGTTGCATCAGGACAAGGAAGGGAGAACTAATCGTTTTAAGTCTGAAAAGCTCGGCTGTACCTCAGTGGAAGATGTCTGAATGGAGGAATTTAAAGAATAAAGATTGGGTAGAGTTGCTGGGTAATAGAAGTTGCTGGAGTGGGATAAGTGTATGTACAATCTCTTGTACAGCGTGTGTGTGTGTGCTGTACTGCAAGGAGATAATTGATTAGGGCCTCATGTCTCCCCAGGGGTTTGATTGGTGTTCATATTCTGTGACCTTGTTTAGTCCACAATGTTAAATCAGCAGTTTAGCAGACAGTTCTCTCCACTTCATTTTCGAACAGGGGCACTAAGAAGAGACATTTAGTATTCCTGATAATCTCTTGTCAAAGGTTCAGATTGAAAAATTGACCTTTGAACATTGTGCTATCAAACCATGTTATATGAAAGTTTAAAAAAAAAGTTCTGAGCAATCTGTTTGTAGCCCGTATTATAAATCTAGCGTCATCAAATCAAATCCAGAAGAATTTCTACACTTTTACGGCCCTGTGGCTGTAACAGTTTAAACAGATATACAAAATCCTGTTGACCTGAATGTCTGCCTTTCGGTCTGGGGAGGTGATGTGGGGGTAGATTAGGTCTCTTGTCAACAAAGAGACATTGTAATGCACTGAATTTCATTCCACTGCAGCATGTTTAAATGTATTACTTTATTTAACGGGCATAAATCATCTATTAAAATCACAGAATATGTGTAATAGATAAATGTTATTATAGGGTGCAGGGATTAACATATTTTGACAGAAGCTCAGTGACTGAGGAAATAGGAAATAGTCTAAAGAGTATCACTCAAATAGGGCCAGACCTGTACTGCTTTCCCCCAAAATACCCTGAATAATCTCTAAAAAAAATGTTGCCCCCCCCTTTTATTACAGAACCAATAATCCAAGGATTCGGTCTACTAGGAAGTTCTGCTCTGTTGTTCCAAAGACCATATTTGCCCACTGGCAAATAGATGAAACGATTAACTAATAAACTGTTGATTACGGTACATCAGGTGTGTTCCACAAGTGGCATCAAATTCTGCTGGAAGCTAAAATGACCATAAAAGAGAGACATGACACTAATCACATCAAGACCGTCCGTTCATCTATTCGTCTTTTTTTTCTCTTAGAGCCCCTTTACTTATTCTTTAACCTAAAGTTTGGATACAGACTAGGCGAGTTTTCCCACTATTCACGGCTTACTTTTGAATTTAGGGGCTTGCCAGGCACTATGACTGGCGCATACACTTTGGGTTTTTAATGTCTGTTGGTTGAGTGGGAATTAGCGGTTAACAGAGGCAAGCCTCTTCTGTACAGCTTACATTGTCAGTGGATGGGTGACAGCGAGGAGACGCTAATGCAGCAGAAGTGTTATTAGATGAGTTTCCTCCACTGACAGAGCGTGACAGTGATTTGGTCCCTTCACTGTTATTGTGTTTTCTTTCAGGATACACATTTACCAGGCTCACTCACACACACACACAGATATAAAGCTGTTTTGCAAAGTGAAATAAATCATTTGTTTTATATATGAATACATTTCAGCCGTCCCTGTTACCGAAGCGGAGATATGCTTATGTATTTGTTTTTTTCTCGGGCAAAAGAACATCAGCATTCCGCTACTTTCTCCACTGGTACTCCATTCGTATCGTAATACTCGTGAGCTTCAAAACGCGACTTTCGTTTAGCTGCTGTGACACAAACTGACAAAAACATGTTCAGAGTTTCACTCTTGTCTTCACTGAGAAACAATGACAGCAAGCCTCTGAAGCAGTCGGAGCACAATTTAACGTTCATTCTTTGGAAAGCAAATTCTTTTGACCTTGTTGGAACATTTCAGCAAAGCTGATGAGTGGGATCTCTCTGATGTGCACTCAAAAACACACTTCTTTCTTCACCTTTAGTAACACAGTTGTCTTTCTTTGTTGTGCTAATTGCTTCGTGAACTAATCTCACTAACCGGTATGTCTTTGTTGTTTCGTTTTTCTCCTTCTCGCTCTACCCCTGCAGTCTCCAACCAAGTGGTACATGAAGCTTGTGCCTGTAAGTCAACTAATCAGTTCTGTGCTCCTTCTGTCTGTCTGTGGTGATCCTCTTTCCTCCCTCTGTCTCCTTCCTGTCATATTTGGAATCATTTCACTGGATGTGTATTGTCAACCTGTGACTTCAGTTACATAAACACAGAGTCAGTCTCTCGGCTTCTGTTCTGATTAACAAGTGACCCCGTGCGGCACAGCCATGTGCTTTTACACACAGCAAATGATCAGCGTAAATCTTTTGATGACATTTCCTCAATTTATTGACTGCTGCACTTAAAGCTGGAGCGCACTAAAATCAATGTAGACACAAGGAATGTTTATCTGAAGGTTGCTTTGTCCTTGCCGTTACCCTTTCGAGAATCACCGCAAAGGTCCCAGGGGATTAGGCCAGAAGCAAGAAAGGAGGGAAAAAATCATGTAGCCTATATTGATTGGATTTTCTGGGGGAAATTGGCATAAAATGGAGACAATGGTGAACCCTTACTGAATCCTTTTGGCTGACGTAATGTTAACAGATAGATGATATTGTTTTTTTGTATTACGAGGACTAAAAATGAGCATCAGATCACAACATAACATAACACATAACACAACATAACACATAACACAACAAAAAAACAGGAACTGTTCAAACTTATTCTCAGCCATTGTTCCCCATCACTTTTCTCCAGTTAACACATTTCAGTACTATAGCTCCAAATGCCTGGATCAGTTTAAGTGCCATCATCTTTGAGTAGAAATAATGAAGTCATGCTGCCTTTTAAAGCATCTGTTGCTGCTTTAAAGATCCAGCTTATTGAGGGTCAGCTGGTGTGAGAGTGGCCTCATTATGCAGGCCTGCTTTTACATCAGTAGATGAAAAAGAAGGAAGAACTTGACAAATGTGGCTCTGTGGATGTAAGCAGAATAATATCTGAACAAGCCAGTTTGGGTAAAGATGCTGTATGTTGTGCAGGCTCGCTATAGGAAGGATCAGTCCTCAACCCAGACAGCTCCCTGGATCCCCCCAGTGGACAACCTTCTTAAAGACAACACAGATGGTTCAGCCCTGGGTGCACTGCTGCACTTCTTCTGTCCACAGCTGGTGTCTCTAGACGGTAAGGAAACAGGAACACTAGGGAGATTTGTTTATTAATTAGAAGTTAAGATTTCTGTTTGCTGAGTCCTTTGGCTGGATAAACTGATAAAATACATCTTTCGTTTGTTGTAAATCAAAACAGCGGCACGATTCTCTCCTTTTTCAAACAGCAGCAACTCTTTTCACTCTGCATAATATCTATACAGTCAATACTCTAATAATGTCAATACTTTGCTAGTGGCCTTTCTGTGTCACAGACCACAGATTCATGTTCACTGATGGCTCCCTCTGTCCTCCCAGATGTCTGTCTGAAGGAGAACATGGCTCTCGCTGATCGACTCTGCAACCTGCAGCTCGTTCAAGACTTCTGCAAAGACAACCTCAATAGCTGCTGCCACTTCAGTCTGGAGGACATGCTCTATGCCTCCTCCACCATCAAGGTAAGGAGCATGTAAATATAACAAAACAACAAAACAAACACACTGCTGGTGATTCTCCTGTTAGTTCGAACTATATAACCGAGTGAAGCTGCTTTTTCTACAAAACACACAAGAAATGATTGCGGTGTGGTTGTCTATGGTTACATTGGCTAAAAGAGAGAAGGGAAATGAGTGGGACTATAGGCCAGTGTGGTGAGTCATTCGGTGGAAAAACATCCCAGTCCAAACGGTCTTCCCCAGCTACAAACTTGGAGAAACTCATCCGGGACGCTTTCCCAGCCATGCATTTGTTTTTTTTCCTTTCCTTACACAGTGAGGTTTTCGCTTGTTGCGTCTGTCCTAAAAACAGCTCCTGTTTTTTCCATTAAGCATCCACCAAACCCCACTTTTTCTTCCTTCATCTGCTGAAAACGCTCTGTACATTGGTCACTTGAGATCTGCCAGTACAACTTGAAGAGGCTTTGTTATTTTTAAATGTTTTTGACAGGGACAGAGTTTTTTTTTTGATAACTTCTATTTAGTTCTATGTTTTTATACCATATTCTGCTGACCTTTTTTGTGTCTCTGTTATCAGGGCAGCTTTCTTTTTCTCTGGTGTTGTCACAAAACTCTACTTTCCAGCTGGTTGTTTTGTTCCTTTCGAGTTGGCCAGTGTGTTTTGCCTTAGAGCAGCGCAAACACTAAGCTGACATGTCGGGAGGGATGAATTTGGCTTTGCCTTAACTGTCATCTCAGCATGTCCTTAGACGCAGGGCGGAAAGGAAGAACCTGTCAACACTGACAGAACATGGGACTGATATCATTTTTAAAACACAACATAACAAACATAACACAATGACAGCTATGGTAATATTGGTCCTGATGGTAATATATTATAATCCAACATTATTGCTTCATCGTTTTAAATATAGTTAAATTTTGCTCCATGCTGCAGAGTTTCGTGCGCCAAGCAATTTCAAGTACCCTCTGAGTAAAAATAAATAACATCTGACGGGTGTGAAGCAGCCAGCAGCATTATTTTGCTGACACTGATTTCTGGAGGGACAAGAGAGTCCCAGCAGGGCAGAGTTATTGCCTGAGAGAAGCAGCAAAGTACAGCCAAAACTGAGCGCAGAACCACACAGACTCAGTCACCTTGACCCAGATTCCTGCTAGGCACATCTTCAGTGGCTCTGTCGTGCTAATGGAGACCTTATTATAGAGACTGAGCTGAGACATTAAAGGGGCGGCGAAAGGAGAGAGGTGTTAAAAAGGAGGAAAATGGGAACAGGAAAGAAAAGGCAAGGAAAAATGATAAGAGTGTGAAACAAATGATCGGAGTGAGGAGTGAGGGTGACAGTCATGAAAAAGAACATTAACAGTTATACCAGCAAAAACACTGACACTAAATTAACACAAAATTCATTTTGAGTTGATTCTTCGATTGCATGTTAGTTTGAAAGATTGGACTCTGATAATTTCTGCTACGAAAAGCTATAAAACACTTTTAAAATTTATCAACATGGCAGTTGCTTGTTGTTTTCATATATAAAAAGAAGTCCTCCCTTTCTTGATATAATTCTACAGGCCACATTTGATAATTGAACCCATTTCAACAGATGCTGGAACCTTTGAATTGAACCGTCCTGCCAACTCTCGGGAGACTCCCAGAAACAGGTCATGTTAAGAAAATTTTAAAAACAACATACATATAAACTTGTAGTTATACACCTAATCATATTAAAAAAATGTATAAGATCAACTGAGGCTAAATTAACAAAGGGATCTAAATGTGTGCAATACAAATGTTCCTTGTTTAAATGTGAAAATATAAATCCAGACACACTCTTTTGAATATACATGTACATGTAGATGTAAAACTTGACATGAGGCTTTACAGTGTGAATATTCAATACTGTGTGTTCATACAATGGTTTGCTCATTTTTGTTTGAATATGTGGAGCACTACACAAAGAAACTGCCTGAGTGAGCGGATGTTTCACTTCCCTTTCACTACATTTTGCTTGCTTAGAAAAGATGGGATTACTGCACACCATGTTCACCATCATCCTTGATAAAGGACAAAGTATTATCCTTCAGAATCTGCCCCCCAAGACATATATTGCCTACATTATTGAGGACCACTCTTTACTAATGGGCACTGGCCAGTAAGTCACGTCAACCCACTCTCATTTACTAGCTTTACCTTTAATGAATTCACGGCTCGCCTAAGCTACCATCTGTGGATCCAGGGAGGAGAAATTAAATTCACCATCCCTCTTACCGGCTTCTTTTCCACCAGGAGCTTCATACTAAACATGCTGGGTTTGCCCCAAAGGAAACAAATTAGCACACCGACTGTAAAGCAAAAGCTGCGTCTTTAACATGACTACCAATTAGTCATTTGTCCATTCTCTGTCTATCGTAGAAGTCGGTAATGAAGAGCAGCAGCCCCACTGTGACGTTTCATCTGCCAAAAAGTAGCACACAGGCATTTCAACTGTCCCACTTTCTAAAAGAACTAGCAGTTTGGCTACTAAACACAAACTGATTTCTCTGTTTTATTTTGAATTTAGAGCATCACATTTGGCTGACACTCTTGAAAAACTTTACTAAGTAGATCATCGGACGAGCTGAGGCAACAATTTTTTTTTTGTAATGTTCTGACTATTTTATTACAAAGCTTTCCAATATCAAATTATGGGGTTATGTCCTCAGAAGCCTTCTTTACATTTTGCTCTCACGTAACCTCTTTTCGCGGGGTAAGCTTGGCAGGAAATGAAAGAGAGGGTTTTCCAGATTGGAGTGAGTCTGGCTGGCTGGCTGGCGGACCTAGATCCTTTAATCAACCTTCTGGCCCAGTGATTGTTGAGATTAATGCCCTCTGCATGCTCTGTGTGTGGCTTGGCCTTGTCTGATGCTGCTCTGGATGACATCATTTTTAGGGTCTGCATAAGTGTTCTGCCATGAACATTTTTATAGATTAAACTGATGCACATTGTCCTTGTGTTTGGGTGTTTTTACTTTGACTGCCTGTGAACGATAGAGGTGTGCGGATCCCTGCAGAGTGGATTAGCCAACCCCCCCACCCGCCTTCTACTCCAACCAACTAAATCTACAACTCTTAGCTCTCCTCTTGTTACCACCAATCAGGTTCAAATCCTCTGCCTACCACTCACACACTCAAATGTCCAAACGGCCCAATCTGGCAATGCTGGAAACCGGGCAGCCCACAAGATAGTAGAGCCAGTGAGTGTGGAGGTAGGTGTGGCAGTGGTGCAGTGGTTGGTTGTTGAGGGATGTGTGTGACCGTCTGCTCGAGGGTGGAATTAAATATTTAACACTCTCACCTGGTGTGTCTGACAGGCAAGATGATGCAGAGAGAATAAGTGAGGTTTGGTTGTTTTCACCACTGTGGGCAATTAGAACAGGAGGAGATTCGTCCATCTTTCTGTCAGTATTTTTTCCTTTTTTTCCCTCTTTTTTTTGCTGGTTTTGTTCTCTTTTTGTTCATCTTGACCACTGAGGAATGCTTCAGAGGCTGAACAAACCAAAAGGTAAACCAGATGGTTTGACTTTACATTAGTTCTTAATTCTGGAGACTCATAAGTCTTAACTCTTAATTTTTACACGTTCGATCTAAATGTTGGATTGTAATATTATATATATTTGTGTTTCTGCTTGTTTTTATTTTGTTTGCTTTATTTTACTTACTTTGGTCTTTTGTTTCACACAAAAGAGTCTGTTGTAGAAGTTCTGCACACTGGGATGTACATAAGTCAAGTTCAAGTTATCCAACATTTGAAAGAGGAGAAGCGTAAAATGCTGCAGTGTGAACTGAAGCAGGCCAGTGTCACTGATGTTAATTGCTTCTGCCCCCCTGGTGTGCTTCAGCGCTGCAGTTTCAGGGCTTATGATGTCTATGCATGACTTGTGTGTGCTGCTTGGCAGAACAAAATGTTGCTGATGAGGTGATTCAGGCATCTTTGGAGCGGAGCCATGCCTCTGCCTTTGTCTGGGGACTGTAGTCTGAGGGTAGAGTGAGGGTGTGTTTCCTCAAGGTCGTTCTTTCACTCACTTTGCATATATATGTGTGTGCACGTGAGGTGCTGCAACAGAAGCATGTCCCCAGAAACAATGCCTAATTTGGTATATCATGAAAATGCATGCAAAAGATTTTTTTAGTGGCTTTGTTTCATATCCATTTATGCTGGTGTGGTTCAGATAATTGGAAATTCATATTTTAAATGTTGCCAAAACCTGAAGTGAAATTCTCTTATACTGAATCATGGTCTCTGAAACAAATGTTATCCAGTGTTAAGCCATTATGGAGTCCATAAAGCACATTTATGCTGCAAGGAAAGAAAGAGCAGTATGTAAGATGGACGTAAAGTAATTTTACCTCCCACTGTATGCTGCCGTCACTGAAACATGGAAATAACTCACCTTCAGCTCAGCTGATAGGCTGCATGCTGGTGACTTAAGAGAGCTCTCTTCTGTCATGAAAATGACATCAATTGTTTCATATCTCCCTGTTACTAACACATGGTCTGACTATTTTTACTTTTATTTAAATGGAAGATTCTTTTTTATCAAGCATGTGAAAAAGTATATTGATGATTACATTATCTAGATTTATGAAGAAAATATTGCCTCTGCAGTTTGAGCTATGAGTTTTAATATAATTACATGTAAAATTGAGAAATGTTGAAGGTATTTGTGCACACTGGAAACTGTATTTTTATTAATAATGATGAGTAGTGGAGAAGTTAACCTATTACTTGCAATCAACAGTGACACCTGCTGGAGAAAGGCATGTAATGCAGCTACTTGTACCATACAGCAAGTCTCTCTTTCTCTTTCTTTGACTTGGCTGATTGGATAGAACCGATAAGTGTTGTTCTATTCACCAGAATAACTACCTGGTGTTCATGGCAGAGCTGTTCTGGTGGTTTGAGGTGGTCAAACCATCTTTCGTGAAACCAAGAGTGCTGGACAATGAAGTCACAGGTCAGTCTAAATTTACAAATTTACATTTTCATTGCTCTGAAATTTAAATAGTACCTATATTGTATCTTGGGAGAAAATTGCATGATGCCTTGTTGAAGGGCAGTTTGAAAATTTGCATCTGCTGTGTCAGATCCCTCTTCATTGTTGAAGAACATACAAGCAATCCCCATCTCCAAGGCAACTAAGAGAAGCTTCATGGAGAGACCTCCAAGTCCTGAAAGACCCAGGTATGTTAGTCTGGTGATCGGTTTGAAATGTTGTAGGCATTAAGTCAAACAACAAAATAAATATAATGGATTCTTCTGTCTCCCATTCTCTAGCTTACCACTCCGTCCCCAGCCTCGAAACTCAGGTCAATATAACAATCTTTATGAGTAAATATATGTTATTAAGAGGAGATGTCAAAATATGCTCTGTTGTATTGCTTTTTTTTAACTTTGCTTATTTGTGTGATCCAGGAGAGATCAAGAGGTCTACCTCAATGTCTTTTGTTGATGGAAACCTTGGCACTTGGCCCAAAGAGAAAAGGTGAGGAACACATCCTGTTCCTGAAAGATCACATCACTTAGTAATTACCGGTAAGACAAACTGACTGTGATCGGCATGTTTTCCTTTTCCTGTCCAGGTCTGGTCCTTATGGAGTCTCTTTTGACATTCCATTTGATAAAGAGGACTCTGCTCCTTCCCACATTTCCTCCACACGTGGAATGGTCAGGTCTGTCAGTACTGATGATGGATCGGGTTTCAAAGTTCACCAAATGCCCCGTGGAATGAAGCGTAATCTGTCCTTCCAGCCGGTGAATGGCCAAAGTGTTGGCATTAAAGAGGAGGGCTGTCCAGAGAGCCTAGCAGATATAGAGCCTGACAGGCAATCTTTCCCCAACGGTCATGGAAGTGTCATGGGAGCGGCTCCCTCCATGGAGGAGGCCCTCCAGATAATCCACAGCCCAAGTAGGCCACCCGTAGAGGGCATCAACAATGGTTTCTTTCTCCACAGTCAGGGCCATGGAGTTGGGGTTGGCACCTTAGACCCGGTGTCAGAACTAGACACCAAAGAACATTCGAGTACCACAGACACGGCAGAGGTCGACACCGGCGTTCATATCAGAACAGAAGACATGCTGGATGAAGATTCCTCTCTGAAAGACTGCTCCGTGAACATGGAGCTGGATGTGGACTCACCAAGCCCGTGTCCGAGCAATCAGAGCAAGTCCCCCTCGGGAGTGAAGATGACCAGCTTTGCCGAGCAGAAGATGAGAAAACTCAGTCCGTCCGCACCGGATTCAGGCAGAGGCAGCAGCAGCTCTATGAAGACCACCCCAGAGGGTTCTGAGTTTGGCCTTCCGTTGTCTGTGTCCTGGGCACCAACCCCGGAACATAGCCCCGTCCGACAGCAGGCTGCTACACCCGTTACAGCTCAGGCCTCGCCAACTCCTGTCCAGCTTCCGCCGAACGATCCTGCCCAGGTCATGGCTACAGAGATGGTGCACCTAAGGATGAGGCTGGAGGAGAAGAGGAAAGCTATAGAAGCACAGAAGAAGAAAGTGGAGGCTGCTTTCACAAGGCATCGGCAAAAGATGGGTCACTCGGCCTTCTTAAATGTGGTGAAGAGGAAAGGCGACGGGGCGGCCAGTGCAGAAGAGGGGCGGAAAACCGAGGGGGAGGGAAAGTCGGCAAGCACAAGTCCCACCTTTAAATTTGGAAGGAGCAAGGCGGACACACCTGACGGGGCAGAACAAAACAGCACGGCCTCCTGTTGGCAAAGCAAAACGCCAGGTGGCGGTGAGGAGGGTGGGCCAAGCCACGCACAGCCGACCGAAGTGGATCTCTCGGAGTATACGCGTTCCATCGAGAAGCTCAACCACTCTCTGGCCTTCCTCCAGACGGAGATGCAGCGTTTAGCTCAGCAGCAGGAAGTGATCATGGCCATGCGGGGGCAACAACATCAGCAGGCATGGGTCATCGCTCCTCCGCATACAAACCCGTCGCCACAAAAACACACTCGAGGTGGAGCCGTCACCCGGTCGTCGGGGCCGTCCTCTCCTGTCGACTCGCCTTGCACCACCCACCGTTCGCCCACCAGCATCAAACGAAAGTCTGCCTCCTTCCACTCCCGCAATCCCCGCACCGTTCGGCCCAGCGAGCTCAAACTGGCCCCTTACAATCGAGTCCTGACTGCCCCACAGTCTGTTGACAGCATCCCACGCCTCCGTAGATTTTCTCCTTGCCAGCCCTTAGTAAGCACCTTCATTTACATGGGGGAGAAGCCAGCAACTGCCAGCCCAGAGACACTAGCAGCAGACCAGTCTAAACACAAGGAGATAGATTCGCTCTTGTCCCCGGAGCAGGAAGTGGCAAGTATATGCGCAGCCAAATCGCCCCCCAGCTCTCCCAACAAAAGAGAAGAAACCGAAGTGGAGACAAGTGACCAGACCCTTGAAAAAGATGCCAAATATAATCCGAAAATCAATTACGTGGAACCGCAATACCAGAGAGAGCAAGTTCAGAAATCATTTACAGAACTCAAACCAGCCATAGAGTCGTTCTTCCCTGAGGTGCTAGCCCACCCGGTGGTAGAAACCTTCACAGTGACACCCACAGAGATCCCCTCACAGCCAGAACCCTTCTGTCAGGCCAAAAGCAGTTTGATTGAGGTTCCTCTGACAGTCGTGAAGCCACTTGAGGACCTGACAATCGATGACGGCTCTGAGGCTGAGCAGGGAAACATGGAGAGCATGGACGACGAACAAACGATTTGCCGTGGTTTCTTCTTCAAGGTAACATTCAAATGTAGCAGATTACAGGAAGTCCATCTGAGGCATTGGTCAATTTCATTTTACTAGTTATCACACATCCCATATGACCTACCTGCTGGGGGTTGCATGAAATTGTAAAAATCACAGCTTGCATGCCTTGCAGTGCAAATCACTGAAAATTGTCATGAACAAAGCTATTATGCCCTTGCAAAGGGCAGCCATATTTGTTTTCATAAGGAAACCTTTCTGTTCCAAACATCAAAGAGGCTTTCCACACGGGGACAGCAACATCTCCCTATTTAAAGTGCGCAGAATTGTTGTTAGCCGCCGTCTGGGCTCAGATGTAGGTCAGTAAACTGGGGCTGCTGTAAATAATTCAGGCACTGTCGCTTTAAATGTAAGGTTTTTAAGAGCGATAGTCACATCAAGGAAAGTTGAGATGAAATTGGTCTGAATGTAAATTAGAAGATGCATCAAATTTAACTTTGTAAATTAATAATAATTGAATTATTGTGTCATTTTATCTTCACAGCAAATGTGACCTATTTTAAAAGATGTAAAGTCAGATTTTGGCACATACAACTAATTGAAAGGACTGTTTTAAAACACCTGGTCTAAAATCTCTGTCATGTCTCCAAGATTTTATTAATGTATTCAGAATTGAAAGATAATGTTAGAATTAAACAGAAATTTTAATGGATGACAATGAATGTCTGTATCTCACAATGTGAAACTCGGTTTATGAGAAACCAGTTAAAGAATAAGTTAAAAATGAGTTACATCCACTTATAGTAATTATTATTATCGATGAACTTTCACTCACTTCTGAACTCGGTTGAATAGTGTAAGACGGCTGCATTTGTTTTCCTCAGGAGGAAGGAAAGGCAGAGGAGAACATGGCACAGAAGAGGGCTGCACTAATGGAGAAAAGGATGAGAAGAGAGAAAGAGACCCAGCAGAAAAAGATGCAGCTGGAGGCTGAGCAGGAGCAGAAGAAAGAGGAAGCTCGGTATGCAGCTTAATATCTCCTGCTTATTTTAATGAATTGGCCAAAAAGTGGAAAGTCTGATTTTATACGAGATAACATTTCTGCACAATATCCGTTTATGAATGAGCTGATATTATATTCAGTAATGCAATTCAATGATTAGTGTTACTCATTAATTTTGTCTGCCGACAACAGTGTGACAAGCTTTTATATAATTTATGTTCCATTCCAACCATCTTCAAATTTATCTTAGATCCTGATTTCCTTCCTTTTTATAGATAATTATTACTTTTATAGATACTCAAGCAATTTAAGTGCAACAAAATCATTGCTGTTCACTTTGAGGGTTGTTTTTTTTATTTTGTTTTTTAATTTGTTGATTTATTAACTCACTCGTTTTTAAATTTCTGGAAAATAATAGATAATAAAAATAAAATAGAGCTAATAGTAAGCTCTTAATTTTCTAAAATTGAAAATCATGTATTTGTATCAAATGTTTAGTTCCACGACTAACAAAACCCAAGAATGTTCAGTGTGTGATTAAACTAACAAAATTCATCATGATATTGGTGAATCCCACACCAACAAGCCTTTATAGTATATTTATCAGTTCTCAAAAAGTTGTATATACATATTAATACATTTATAAATATATTACTAGTATTATGTCCTTAAATATCAAACTAAAAATCCTTTATTTTTTGTCAGCAGTTGTCTCTACAACAATTTCATCTTCTTTTCAGTCTGAAAGCAGAGGAGGAACGTATAAGGAAGGAGGAAGAAAAGGCCAGGAAGGAGTTCATCAAGCAGGAGTACCTTAGGAGAAAGCAGCTGAAGCTGATGGAGGACATGGACACTGTCATCAAACCCCGACCAGCTGGTGGAGCCAAACAGAGGCGGGGCCGGCCCAAGTCTATCTACCGTGACAGCATGGACTCCCCCAAGACGCCCGTCAGAGCTGCCACAGGTAACCATGGAGACATCCTCCAACCAGTGAGGTCATGGTCATCCCATCTGTCAAATCTGTGTCCTGCTGCTGCTCTTTTTCGATTACGTTAAAGTTAACCTTGTTTGGTTTTTCTATATTTTATTACACAGAATGTTGCATTTTAGGAATTGATTCAGTGCACGTTTCATCCAGTTTTTTCCACGTGTTGTATGGGACTTCACCTCAGTCCATTGCTCTCTTAAACGGTTGGCACAAAAGCGAGCAGCTAGTCGGGTGTTGTGTTCATTTGTGGTGTCCCTGTAGTTTTGTCATGCCGTGCCACATTTTGTTGTGTCACATCCAGGTTCACGGCAACATGTTTTTTCAGTCTCCAGTTTGTCCCTCGCTTCCCTCAACCTGGGCGACAGCGACAGTGTTCAGTCTGAGAAGAGACCGCCGAGGTAAGTTTTAGAAAAATGCTGTCCCTTCTGTCACCGCTCACTGTATTGTATTAATATTGTATTATTTAAACCTGTCTGATACTTTAACATAACTGTTGATAAGCCACTAACAATCAGCAATCATTTTATGTATCATTAAAGCAATGAATAGAGGTATTTGTCACATTTTATGTTTTTCCTGAGCAGAATATGACATACATGAACAGTGAATTTGGTTGGACATTCAGACTGACGAACATGTTCTCTTCTAATCTTCCCCTTTTACTATTTTCTTTCCTGCTGTTTCACTTGTCAGAAGTTCTAGTTTAGCCTCTAGCAGTCTCCTCTACTTTCTGAGCTCTCCTAAACTAAGAAGGAGAAGGTTGGTTTCTTGACTTCATGCTGTCCCAATCCTGCCCTGAAACCCATTCCCACAATGGGTTTTTCCTATACATATTCTGCAACACTAAAAAAAAAAAAAAAAAATCCCCAGCATTGATCTAATGCTACTCTTTCCTCTAACATCTTAACCACCACACACTCAATCACCACAGTAATCACAGTTCTCTGAAAGCACAGCAACGCATCTCATGGTGAGAAACAATTTGCAGCATTTGTGGGCTCGAAGGTTTTAATCAGTTAAACTGCAGCTAAACTGATGTGTCCCGCTGGCAGTCCACTGGAGTAGATAAATGCTCCAAAAGCTAGGCTATTTGGGTATGAATGTGCAACGCACATAGGCTGATGCTCTACAGTGAGATGCTGCATGAGCTTTGACAGAGAACGGTCACTTTTATTTTTCCACTCACCACCCTGCTGTCCCTTTTTCGCCAGTTTACACACCTGCTGTTTTCCTCCTTTTCCAAAACCGCAAAAAGATTACCTTTTTTTTTTCTGAAAGCCATGTCACAGCTTTGTAGAAGTCAGCCTGCATTAAACACCATCTTAAGTCAAGAGTGATGCCTTATTTTTTTAGTCAGCTCCTGTTCCAATACGTAAAGACATTAAAGATTTAATGCCACTTCTAAACACACTGCAAGTAAAATGGAAGCTAAAATGGCTTGTTAATGTTGGTCTGTTTACCTTCATCAAAAGCACAACCAGTTAAGGTTTGCTTGTTGTATTGTCAATTTCTCAAGCTTTAGAAGTCCAGTGAAATAAGAGGAATTCATTTCTTTATTTGTCAGTCTGCCGGTGTGTACCAGCGATTAATCCTCTTCCACCAAAAGAGCAAGGGATGCACTATTTTTGACTGACCTCTTTTCCTGATTGACCTCTTTTTCTTGACCTTATTGCACCACACCACACTTGCTGCCTGAGCTTGCAAGCTTTGCTGCTTTGCTGTTCACTGTAAGAATGTCAAACCAATCCCCGGCTTTTGACAGTCAAACAGAGCAAAGGCTCTGCGTTCTGACTTGCCGAGTGTTCGTGATCAGAGTCAAAAGTCCATCTGCGCGTTTCAGGCCCGACTCTGCAGACGGCTTCTTGTCCCCCAGTCGGTCCAGCAGCAAAAATGGAGAAAAGGATTGGGAAAATGGATCCACCACCTCATCTGTTACATCCAACACAGAGTATACTGGTGAGTCTGATTGATGCATGGAGTAAGTTTACCCCATGACCATTTTATCTGGGAGGTATTTATACCAGAGAAATAATACATTCCTTTTTAGGAATTAATGGCAATTGTTTATCCAGAGTTTTGTTTAGATTTCTTTGTTTTTCGTTTTTCATTTTTATTAATTACATAAAGAATCGCAGATGAAAAAACGTCTTCTCTCTTTTGCAATGTTTGTCATGAATCATGCATTCATCACTCACATTCCTTTTGTCGGCCCAGCTGCTGACACGCAGAAGTCTTCATGCATGATTTATCAGAAGAGAGTAAAAATAAGGATGGAGATCTTTTCTGTGATGTCGCTGGAGCGGTTGGTAAAGGAATAGCCGCCTCGTGACGTTCTCTGCTCTGTTTTCTGTCATTCAGGGCCGAAGCTGTACAAGGAGCCCAGTGCCAAGTCTAACAAGCACATCATCCAAAACGCTCTGGCCCACTGCTGCCTCGCAGGCAAGGTCAACGAGGCGCAAAAGAACAAGATCTTGGAGGTAGCTGCACGGAGTGTTTTTTCATTGGTTCATGCCATGATTCAGCTGAGATGACGATGTCAGAGTCATCTTAGTTCATGTAAATGACGGCCTAAATAGCATTCCAGTTCCATAGAAAGAGGTTTAAAAACAAGACGCATGAGGAGTACAGATATGAGTAGGTTCAAAGTAGGAGTCGCAGTGTTCTAAG
Source organism: Menidia menidia (assembly GCA_907169785.1). NCBI lineage: Eukaryota > Metazoa > Chordata > Actinopteri > Atheriniformes > Atherinopsidae > Menidia > Menidia menidia. The sequence continues at coordinate 15,215,715 of CAJRST010000002.1, read as the reverse complement.
ACTCCAAAAGCATGTAACACATTGATATCTAACTACCTCCACTTCCTTGATCTTAACAGGAAATGGAGAAGTCGGGGGCAAACAACTTCCTGGTTTTGTTCCGAGATGCAGGTTGCCAGTTCCGCTCTCTCTACACCTACTGCCCGGAAATGGAGGAGATCAACAAGCTCGCAGGCATCGGCCCGAAGAGCATCACCCGCAAGATGGTCGATGGGCTCTACAAGTACAACTCAGACAAGAAGCAGTTCAGTCAGATACCAGCCAAAACCATGTCGGCCAGTGTGGACGCAGTGACCATCCACAACCACCTGTGGCAAACCAAGAAGCCAGCCACCCCTAAAAAAGTAGTGCCTGCGCAGTCCTAATGGAACTTAACACACTTCTGCCCCCCCCCCATCCTAAACACATATGTCAATTTGCACTTCACTGTAGATTTCCATGAAGATTCAAACACCTGCAATGCCAGTTAGATGAATGCATATTTATCTTTTTTAATGTTAGTTCTCCTCTCATTACAATCCTGTCCTTGTCAATCCTGCATACCCCGGACTGGATGTCACTGGTTTCAAAGTAAATTAACTGGAATGTATGAAACTGTTGAAGAATGATGTGATCGCTTCTCCTTTTAGAGATTGTCACAATTGGGTTCATTTATGAAGGCATTTGTGAGTAAAGTTTGTTTTCTATGTGCCAAACGTCAAAAAAGAGACACTATGAATGCTAGGACATTTTACCTGTTACACTGAAGCACTGAAACTTTTTAATTCATGTACAGATTGATTGATTGGTTGGTTGATTGTTTGAATGATTGATTGATGATTAGCATTATCCTGTCGGATGTGTGTGGCCTTATGTGCATTAGATTTTTTCGCCTGTGATTGCAATGAAGTGTTTGTAAAGCAGAAGCTTTTTCTGTCTTTGTGTTTGCGAGAAAAAAACAACTTGTTCTTAATCTCTGTGGGTAAAACAGTTTGTATATTAAGCTACGAAATACTACAAAGGGCCAAAAAAACAAAAAAGTGATTACATACAGCTAGTTTCAGCCACACACTTCATGTGTGTTCAGCTCAACAAAGTCAAACGGTTTCAGCTTTTTCAGTACCCTTTGTACAAAGGTGATTTTGGAGAAAAAAAAAACGTAGGAGAAATCTATAAATCACTGCTTCTCCTGCAGATGATTCACAGTCCGATGAAAATTGGTGGATAAATATATTTCTAACATGCAAGCTTAATCATGTTAAACTTTTTTCCGAGCATACGAACCTGTTTGTGATTAAATTCAACTGATAGTTGGAGCCGGAGTGGAATCACTCAAAACATTTGATAGCCATTGTTAAAGAGCATCGAGTTGCTGATTCACAGCAGGTTTGTGAACAAATAAAACAGTCATTGTTATTTTTCTTATTGGAAATGCTGCCACCATGAAGGGTTTTTTGCAGAAAATGAGGACGATAATGAAAATCACACTTCCACTTTCTGATATGAACATGTTTTTCAAAATGCAAGGACCAGTAACACATATGATATTGCTATTTATATTGACAATATTGAGTTAAATTGTACTGGTACATGAACAGTATTTGATTAAAGAAACGTATCTGAGTAATAACTCCACTCATTATAAATTTAAGTCACTTCCACAAAGCACCCTTGTGTAATAGGTATTGTGCTTATGCTAGATTGCAGGCTGAAGTACTTCTTTTTCTGATATATTTTGAAAAATGGGTCCGTTCATTAAAAATGTCACATTAAAAAAAGTGTCTAGATTGATTTATCTGCATAAGTGGGTTTAATGGAAACAAATTTTTTAAGGAAAGTGTCATTGTTGGCAGTACTTTTTTCCTGTCTTCACCAATAAATGCAACATCTGTTAGGTCAGTGATTTTTGTCTGACTTTTAAAAAAAAGTCCCTATAAAGAAACACAAAATCAGGCAAATGGGTCTGAAATGTGACATACGGGTAGAGGTTTGTCATAAAGTTTACTTTATGTCAGTATGATGTTTCTTTGCTACTGAATGTGAAATCATTTTTAAACGAAACAAACCTGACATTTCATGTTTTAAAAAACAGGGACATTTATGAACAAAAATGAGCATGTACATGTTTTCAAAAATGTATCTCAGTGCAATGGAGGGATGTTCATTTTTGTTTATTGAAAAAACAAAACAAAAGATAATTTAATGTGTAATGATACTGTACCCTATGTTGATGTAAGTTGCCTACTCATGACAGTTCCTTTGTCAGATGCTGCCCATCCTTTCAGCACACTACAGAACCTGTAGTCTCATTTTGGTTCGATTACTTTTTGGGTTTTCCATTCAATAAACTTAAGCATGGCCTCATTTTTCATGTGTGACAACAATGACTTTCCCAGTTGCATATCCTCCCTTAAAAATAAGATCATTCCCTTCAAAACCTAAAAAGCCTTGTGCACATTAGAGCCTTTAGGAAGCACAGAATGAACCCTGTAAGAAGGGTGTAACATAGTTCGATCTTAGGAGAGATTTTTTTTTATTCATTTCTGCAATTCAGTTTGCTGGAATATGCAGCATCTGTCCTCAAAGCACCTGTCTGTGTGCTCGCTATTGCAGACATTTTCACATAAAATGTTAATCCAAGGCCACATCTTTTATTTGCAGTATTTTTTTTTACATAAAAGGGGAGCATTCCAATTTAGAGGAGAATTTGGTAGCCTGTTTTTGAGGGAAAATAGAAAAAGATTTCGTTAAATGAGCTTTATTTGGTACAACACACCTGGATATTTGCTAAAGCTCAACATGGTATAGTTGAATGGGTAAATATATACTAACAGATTAAGCAGGTTAGTTTGGCAAAACAGACACAGTCAGACACAGTTAAGATTTAATCTGAGAATGGCCTTAAAACTCCCTGTTTTCTGTATCTGTCAATTCCCTTTCAAAGTTTTGATGTCCGCTGCGTATTGTGGGTGTGGCCACGTGGTGGGGGGGTCGTCATCCTTTCAGCTGATTGGTGGTTGCCATCTGCGTCCGCATGGCAACCGCGAGCTGTGTACGAGGAATAAGGCAGAGGGGAGCCTTTTTGGAAATAGGATTCCATTAAATAAAGCGCGTCCCGGTTATCAGTTTGGAGACGACGGAGGGCGTGAAGCGGCCGAAATGCGGCGTGTCGCAGGCGCGAAACGACAGGTGAGGAGCGGGGGGCTGTTTTACGGGGACGGTTAATGACATGGCTGTCGCCTGCTCGTGCTGGGTGCGTGTCCGGTGAGCCGAGTGTTGTCACGCGCGCGCGCACAAGGTGAAGGTGTGTCTGGTTTGGGCCGCATTCCCAGGACCAAAGCTAGACGTTGTTCTTATATATATATTTTTTTTTTCGAGTCGGTGTCACCAGCTGCCACCCAGAGGCATCGCCGCTCTCTCCGCTCTTTACGAGCACACCGTGCACAGTGACGACTGAGCCCGGCTTAGTGTCTCTCTAGAACTGCCCGTGTGATGTAGCTACGTTTAACCATTGATTTACCCACCCTGCAAAACTGCAACGTTTTTGTATCACTGCCAAGGTCTAAAATCTGCTTGCAGTTGCAACTGTTTAAAATAATTTCAAATGGATTCACTGCAAAGGAGAAAAGGGGGGAGTTTTTCACTGTGGAAGGCAGTCCTCTTTCTAAATCTATAGGATCGATAGGATTGAACTGTCTACTGATCATATTTTGTTATTTATTAGCACATTCCTGGGTACACTTTACAGTTTAACTGTTTACTAAATGCTTTTTCGACACAATGATCAAAAACCACCTTTAGCCTAATTGCCTGTAATTTTGCAATGATTGAAAACATGTTTTATTTCAGCAGTATGCATAACTTAATTGTATGATATTCCCTCGAAGGTTTATCTAAGTATTTCCTGAAGCTAAATGTGTCTAATTGTGTCTGTTGTTCTTTCTCCTGCAGATTATGTGAACACATTTGAAGCACAGAACCTTTGGACCAGACAGCAGAAACAGCATACATGTAAATAACAACAGAATTCTTGAGTGTACAAAAATGTTGAGTAGACATGATTGACATTCCTGGACCTGATGACAGGAAACATCCGTAAACAATAACTTCATTCTAAACCTTTTGATGATACATCAGTGTGAGGTATTTTGTAATTCCTATTTTAACTTAACTTTGCCATTAGAACTCCTGTGTCCTTCCCCCTGTCTATTTTTCAGCCAGCTATAAACTGCCACAGTACGTCTGTAATCATGACAGCGGAGGAGACCATCAACATCAAGGAGGCAGAGGTGGTCAAGCTGATACTGGACTTCCTCAACTCCAGGAGGCTGCACATCAGCATGCTGGCTTTGGAGAAAGAGAGTGGCATTATTAATGGACTCTACTCTGATGACATGCTCTTTCTCAGGTATGACTGCACGCTTGATGATATGCAAGAGGAAACATTTCCAAAAACTTTTATAACATGCATCAACCTCCAAAGCATCATGTTTGCAGGTCTGATGGGGTCAACAATTATTTATTTTTTCTCTGGTTGCTTTCAACAGGCAACTCATTCTGGATGGCCAGTGGGAGGAGGTGATGCAGTTCATTCAGCCTTTAGAAGGAATGGACAAGTTTGATAGGAAAAGGTAGAGAAGCAACATGGATTACATTTAAAAAAAAAACACAAAAACATATTTATCCTATCTGTTTATCACCAAAATCTATTTCTTATGGCTAAATGTATTTTCCTAGGTTTCGTTACATCATCCTGAAGCAGAAGTTTCTGGAAGCTTTGTGTGTAAATAACGCCATATCAGCAGCTGAAGATCCTCATAATGTATGTACATCATTGGTCAAGAAAGCATAAGCCTTTACTAGAGCATAAAACACAAACTGGCTAACTTGTTAAGATTGTTTCAAACTGTCAAGATTACATATTATATGGTCTAATTGTCAAAACCTGTCACAATAACACTTAAATACTAATACAGGATTTAGCTCCAGTCTCATTTGTCTCCTGGAAAAGGCCAGCCTTTCAAAAGCCTATAATACATGAAGCATTTCATCACTATTCTATATACACAATAAACCCATTTGGAATGAATTTGAGGTTTTTCAATTGTAATGCTAATGTATATGCTCAGAAAGCATCACAATATGTTCTCTTTTAAATGAGAAAGGTTGCAGATTACAGTTTTGCATTTGTGCGATCTTCTACATTTGTATTCAACAGAAAATGTCATCATTCATTTGGTAAATACCAGTCCCTAAATACCTTAATACATCACATCCGCAGTCTTAGCCTCACATGAATTTTCTGCCATGCAGCTGGAGCTCACCATGCAACAAGCGGTCAAGTGTCTCCACAGTCTGGAGGACTTCTGCCCGACCAAAGACGACTACAGCAAGTTGTGCCTCCTGCTCACCCTGCCTCGTCTGACCCACCACGCAGAGTTCAAAGACTGGAACCCGAGCACAGCTCGTGTTCACTGCTTCGAGGAGGCCTGTGCAATGGTGGCCGAGTTCATCCCCGCGGACAGGAAGCTGAGCGAAGCAGGTTTCAGAGCAAGCGGGAACCGCCTCTTTCAACTACTCATCAAAGGACTCCTTTATGAGTGTTGCGTTGAGTTCTGTCAGGTATTAATTCTCGAAACAGGAAAACGATGACAGTTTACCTTGAGTGCAATGTTAAAGGATCTTTGCTACACCCAACAAACTAGCTCATATACTTGAACATTTTTTTTTTCATTGAAGTTTTACCTGAAGGCTCACAGAACAGGTTGTGAAGCAAGATCCAATCTAATGGCACATTTGTGTTTTCCAGAGTAAAGCCACGGGGGAGGAGATCAGAGAGGGCGAGGTGTTGCTGGGCTTGGACTTGTTGTGCGGGAATGGCTGCGATGAGCTGGACTTGTCACTGCTCTCCTGGCTGCAGAACCTCTCCTCAGCTGCCTTCACCTGCGCCTTCCAGCAGCAGACCCTGAACATCCAGGTGGACCGCCTGGTGAAGCCCAGCAAGGCTGGGCACGCCGACCTTCTCACCCCGTTGATCAACCGTCTGTCCCCCTGTCCCACCTCCCCGTTTCGTCAGCGACCCCATTCGGCCGACACCTACATGTCCAGATCCCTCAACCCAGCGCTGGACGGCCTGTCCCATGGTTTGGCAGCGCAGGATAAGCGAGGCATGGAGGCCAACGTGAAGTCTAATCTCAGTCGGAGTCTCGTGGAGAACAATGTCCATCATGAGGATGATTCACCAGAGAGGTGGGTCACCTGAGAATTTAGTGGGAAAAAAAGTGTGCTGCAGATGGAGTTATATTTGACTACACAGTTCATATTGCTCTAGCATGCCAGAGATGTACTTTGGGGCTAGAGCTGTCTTACTTAGCTGTTTCCATTAGCAAATGCATCAACAAACTTGATTTTTAACCCATTAGTAAATCTTCCTGTAAGACTCCACCTATCACACCATTAATATCATTATCCCTTCTTTAAAAAAGCCGTAATGCCTCCTCAGTCAACAGGGCTGCACAAAGCACTTTTGTTGTGTTGCTTGATGGACGTGCTGCATTCTTGCCACATCCTCTACCCCATTTATCCTAATAATTAAAGACATTTTTTCTGTGTGGAATTTGAGATATTTGACACCATAGGTATAATTGTAGCATGGTCGCTCCATTCATCCTCTCATTACCGTAGCCAAGTCAGACTCAACAGGAAATCTGGAAAGCCGCATCTCCTGGCTATATGATTTAAAGAATAGGGACATGATAGTTAAGTTTGCCATCTAATTCAGTTATGAGATATTGGAAAGTTATCAACGCCATATCAGACAGATGTTCTGAAATTGCAAACAGCACATTGCCAGGCTCTCTGTCTCCACCTGCTGGATGCAAGCAATGTGACAACTGCCAAAAGAGAAAAGCCACTTGTTCTTAGAAGCTACTACAGGATTCTCACTCTGTTTTCCTCCTGTATTGTATCTGTGTAATCCTACTTAAATAATCTATAGCTTTATTATTTGACTGTTAATGCATATTGTCAAGTTCTTTTCCATCCATGTTATCTAAAATCATTCATACGTTTCCCTGTGTGCAGGAAGCATCCACCAGAGGGGCTGGATGGGCCCAATGCAACCCGTACACCTTTAACTCCTGGAAAAGATGGCGGACCACCCTGCAGTGCAGACACACACGAGGTATTAGCTATCAACCATGCATCGGTTAAGTATGTATAGGCAAATGAATCATCTATGGATTTAGGATTTAGGAGACATAGTATTAAATCCACTGAATCCCTGAACTGCCTGCTCTTAGTACCACTACTGTTTCATAAATCTAGCCTAAATCTCTGCTACATCTGACCGCGGGGTACTTTAACCCCCCTGTCCATCTACTCAAGTGTAGTAGATGAATATCATAGACCCTGGAAGCACATAACCTGGTTTGATGTGCTATTATGCCCTACGATGACTTGCTGCTTCCATCATCCGTCATCTTTATGCATCCCAGAGGAGCAAAGTACTTTGAGATTAGATTGTTTTTTTTTCTGTGTGTGTGTGTGTGTCTGTGAGTGTGGGAGGGACCAAGGATAAAAGAACACTGTGTGGCCTTGAAAACTTTTTTATGGCATAATAATGGAGGACAGGGCCTTGAAGACTGAGGAGTGTTTGTTGTTGCTTTTGGAAAAAGTTGATCAGGCGGCAGTGGATATTGCACTGCAGCGTCCCCATCTGCTCTCTGAATAGTTTTCAACCAGGAATTCCATGAACTTCTCTTTATTATATTTGCTAATGTAGGCTCACAGGCTGTATGTGCGTTTGTGCTTAGCGTCGTGACTCTACAGAACACATCCAGGAATACTACAGGCAGCGTCTTCGCGTGCAGCAGCACCTGGAGCAGAAGCAGCAGCAGAAGCAGCTTTATCAGCAGATGCTGCTCGAAGGAGGGGTGAAGCCTCACGATGGAACTCAGCACAACCTCACAGAGACGTTTCTCAGCAGGTCAGGGAGGCCCTCGAGAAGCTTTGGTGTCGTTGTTGAGTGAAACACAACAACAGCAGTCGTATTTCCTCTAGATCCATTCAGAAGCTGGAGGAGATGAACGTCAGCATTGACCACAAAGCAGATGAAGTGATGGGCCACTTGGGCCAGCCCTGGACGGGGCTGTCAGGAAACAACGGCACCTGTAGCCCAAGGATGACAGACACATCCCAAACAGCAGCAAAAGGGCAGTCGAGGGACAAGCCAGCTGGCGTTAGCTCTAACAGCGAGCCCACCGTTCGCACCAGTCAGAGGTTAGAGCTCACCAAATGTCTGCACAGGTTTTGTTTACGGTATTTACAAGTTGTTGCAAAGGTTTGTGGTTGTGAAAAACCAGATGGGCAGCGTTAAACTGATTCAGCGTGTACATTGACATCCTCAGTGCTGAAAGAATCAAAGAGTCTGGTCCCACGCTCCAAGATGGCGTTGGCTCCTCTACAACACGTAACACACATGAGGTAAAGCAGAAACAGGCCCCTGTCAAGCTTTTCTTTGCATAGTTGATACTGCACAACAACTTTGAATACAGTAAATCCTTTTTCTTTAAAAGTTACAGTAAATGAACAGTCCCATTTGCATACTAAATGAAAGGGATTTTCCTGCTATTCTGTAGCCCGGCAAGTCAAAAGCACAGTTTGTGAAGGTGAGCCAGCTGGAGGACTCACAGGCCGTGCGTGCGGTGGCTTTCCATCCGTCAGGGGCACTCTATGCTGTCGGCTCCAACTCAAAAACACTCAGAGTGTGCGCCTACCCAGAAACACTGACCACCAAGTAAGGCACTTTTCATATTTTCCAACCAAGAAATGTTCTAAGAAGTTTAGACAAATATGATGACTTTAGCGACTGTTGGATTATGATACATTTGGATAACACGTCTTATGAAAATGATGAAAATGTAAGAGTTTTGAGGTGGAAAATATACACTCAACTGTTCTTCTCTTATGTCTGTGCTTCATAAGTGGTTCTGGTGCCGTCAAGCAGCCCATGGTGCGTTTCAGAAGGAACAAACATCACAAAGGGTCAATCTACTGCGTGGCCTGGAGCCAGTGTGGACAGCTGTTGGCGACTGGCTCCAATGATAAATATGTTAAGGTTTTGCCTTTCAATGCAGACAGCTGCAATGCTACAGGTACTGTTCACTGGTTCAGTTTGTGTGGTGAGCGTTGTTTGTTTTGCATCACAAAGGTCTTCAAAGTTTCAAAGTCTACACAGACATACATATTATTTTAGCTTCAGAGGATGCCTAGCAGAACATTTAGATCTGCAGATTGTAGATTGAAGCAGTAGAAGAGTAGGCCATGTCAACTCTTGGTGTTGAGTTTCTGTTAGTAAACCTGCTTCTCTACCTATTTGTGCACCTCTGGTTCAGGCCCAGACCTTGAGTTCAGCATGCACGATGGCACCATAAGGGACTTGGCTTTCATGGAGGGCCCTGAGAGTGGCGGATCCATTTTGATCAGTGCTGGGGCTGGGGACTGCAACATCTACACCACCGACTGTCAGAGAGGACAAGGCCTTCATGCCCTGAGTGGACACACAGGTACTCCCCCGCCAAAGAAACTCAGTTCACAATTACAGTAGAGCGTCAACATAAAATATATTTTAAAATGTTTTGTCTTTGTTTTATCATACAAAAAAACTGTTAATTATGATACAGTCAAGGCTTCGGTCACATACTGTAAGGTTTTATTTTTTAACAGGGCATATTCTGACTCTGTACACATGGGGAGGTTGGATGATCGCCTCAGGGTCTCAGGACAAGACGGTCCGGTTCTGGGACTTGCGGGTTCCCAGCTGCGTTCGGGTGCTGGGCACGACTCTGCACGGCTCAGGTGAGACCAATCCAGACAAATGCGCAGTGGAGCTGATCCTTGAACCAGTTTCAAACGACTGATCCCACCACTACACGTCATCTGTGCATTCTCATAAAAACAGAGCAGGCTAATGTGAATATGTGTTTTGTCAGAGACCCATAAATGAGGCAGGAAAAGTTTTTTAATTGTGTTGGCCAGCGTCATCCATTGTTTTGTGTTTATGTGCCTGAACATGGAGAAGATTCCCTATGAGGCTTGTTTTTGTTTGTCAAAGAATGTATCAATCCTGGCCCAATGCGAAGCTGAAAACTGTGAGAAATTAATGAAATGTTTCAGAAATATTATACTCCCACTTACAGTATATGTTCTCTGTGTCACACACACAGGAAGTGCAGTAGCGTCAGTGTGTGTGGATCCCAGCGGCCGCTTGCTGGCCACTGGTCAAGAAGACAGCACCTGCATGTTGTACGACATTCGAGGGGGCCGCATAGTCCAGACATGCCGCCCCCATAGCAGTGACATTCGCTCCGTGCGCTTCTCACCTGGAGCACATCATCTCCTCACTGGTTCCTATGACAACAGGATCCTCATCAGTGACCTTCAAGGTACCAGTACCTTTATTGGAGAGAAAGAAAATGAATGTTGCTAGTATGCATAACTAGAGATTAGCACATTTAATCAATTATATGAATCAAATCATAAATTAGAGCATTTACCCTTTATTAAATATACATTCTCCACATGTTCCAGACAGTATGTATTCTGTGCAATATCTAGTTATTCATCTATATACTGTTTCTATAGAAATTAGTCTGGTTCCTTTTTTTATATATTGCTGTGTGTCATTGTAAATATCCCATGCATATATAATTGTGGGAATTTAAAACTATAAGACTTCTTACCTCTATTTTATTTTTCTATTCTCATTTGTATTTTATTCCTTTGTACTTGTTTATATTTTTCAGACATTTCCTATTTTTCTGTGTGTATATTGTTCCATTGCTGTTTTTATTACTTGCGAATGAATAAAGGACTTAAGGACAGAATTTGATGAGCGGTTTTGTGTTTGACTTTTGCACCAGCTCTTTTAAACATTTATTTTCTCTCTCTGATGGTAGGTGATCTGACAAAGCCCCTCCCTCAGACATTGGCTGGAGAGCACTGGGACAAAGTCATCCAGTGCAGGTGGCATCCACATGACCGGGCCTTCCTCTCCTCTTCTGCTGATCGGACTGTTGTGCTCTGGGCTCCGGGCCCCTGAGAATTCAAAATACTGCCATTAACAACAAGAGCAGCAGTGAGTGGAAGAGCGGTGTACACATTCATCTCAGCATGGCATCACCAAGTGCTGTTAGGGGTGTGTGTTCCTGTGTGTATTGCCAAGCATATGTAGTGTATAGAATCTGTGTGGCAAGTCCATTCTTGTGGCATCAGTCACTTGAAAGTGTGTGTGTCCGTGTGTGTGTGTACGTGTGTTTGAACACCACTTTGTAGCGTTAGCATGTTGTTGTGCGCGTTTGCAAACAAACATGATACTGTAATAGACTGTGTGTGTTTGGTTTTACAGTTTTACTGTAAGTAAAGCTCGATGTGATACATTTTAGTGGTTCAGAGAGGGAGCTGTGTGGCTACAAAAGTCTAAACAAAATGGTAGATATAAAAAATACTTTTTTCTCCCTGTAACACATAGATAAATTTGAGTTTGCCATGGTGAAAACAAGACACAAAAAAGTCTGATTTATGGAATGATTAGCGCTTAGTGCCACATCAACACTTTAAATTGAGTTAATTAGGCATGTTTATGTTTTCCGCTTTATAAGGGAAGAATTGTGTTCACCAAAATCTCAATAAGGCTTAAAGTCAAGTTTTATTTAGCAGCAAGGAGCAGTACACACTTGTCTGAGGACCTACTGAAACAGCAGAAGCTTATTTATACCTTCCATTTGGAGAGCAACGTTGAAAAATGCTTGTGCCTACCTGGAAAAAGTAAGAATTGGGCCGTTTTGTCTAGGCCAAACAGTGAGGAAAATTCTTTGAAATGCCTGTCAAAGAATGTTCTTTTCTGTCAGTATAACCTCATAACATTTTTCTAACACAGTGACTGGGTTCCATGTAGTGGAAAGAAGCCACGCTCAGTTATGCATATCATAATGTGCCTTTTTTTAATGCCCATAGAAATATTTGAATGTCTTTATTGACAGATTATTCACCTGCTGTTTTATTTTATCATGTTTTCATTTAGATATTTTTTATATATATATGGCTTGCTAGCTGTAAATTCTGTGCACATAGTCACTAATGCGGAAAATAACCACATATTACCACTCTGTTTCACTTACTGTGCTGTATATGAATGTTTAAATAGAACATGTAAAGGTTTGGGATCCCAGTGGAAAAGAAAGACAAAAATGGTATAGTTTTAAGCAAACAAGACAAAGACACTTTAACATAAATGGAAATAATATTTTAATGAAAATGAAATCTTTCACTAGCCTTTGACCCTCTTCTAATAGCTGTCGACCAATTAAGTGCAGGGATTTGAATTCCTCCGTTCTGTAAAAAATAAAATTCCTTCAAATGATTTGTATATAGACTTATCCATTAATGAAATAAAACTGTCCAGGCAAACTATGATACTTAGCCAACCCATGCTTGGAATTGCTTCACACCCAAATCAAATTTTTTGAGAAAATAGATTTTGTGTGAAAACCCGATGTCCTTGGCCAAATAGGAAATGCACAAAATTACAAAAGAAGTTACAGGAGGTGAGGACAATGGCAACGGTGCACTTTAACGGTGGAATTGCTGCAGCGTGAAATGGCAAATCTGTCTTTTCCCTAGGATTGACGAGTACCTGATTTCATCCTCATTTTTACTGAAAACCTAAACAGTAAGCTTGTAGAGAGAGGGGAGCTTTTGCAAGAGTGCTTCATGAGTAACCAAAGTGGGAATCAATTCACTTTTATTTGCACCTAATCTGTGGCTGTCAATGAAATGTCATATGTTTGTGCCCACCTGTGTAGTCTTACATGATGTTTATGCACAAATAAAGTAACCACAGAGTTCACAGAGTTATGTCGATCATAACAACACAGAGCTGTTTTTATTATACGATTTGCTTTATAACAGATTGAAATTTCGAGGCTCTTTAGAATAACCCTATGGAATAAAGATATGAAGTGAACGGGTGTGTTTTTCCTGGTTTGATGTATGCAAAATGCACATCATTGTGCACATGCAGGTGGATGCTTGTCCTTTACATATGAGCCAAAGCCACGAAAAGGAATAAATGTGAATGAAAGTTCCGAGACTGATTGGCCTTTTTTTTCAGGATGACGACAAAAAAACAAAACAAAAATAAGTCAAGCCTTGCACAAGGAGAAATATCAAGAGACAGCAGAGCGTTGGAGGGATGGAGGAAACAGAAAAGAGGAGGGCAAGAGAGGGATTTACCATCACTCACATGCTCAACTCGATCATTCCCTCTTTTGTGCGCTTGACAATGAGAGCCGGAGGTGCGGGCTTTAAAAAGGAAAGGGACCCGCTAACTGACAGCAGCCCATGAGAGAGAGACCGGACAAACTGGAGGTATCACAAATTGCCTGGATTTACATCGCCTGCATTTATCGTCCATTTAATGACCAGGAAGATGCAACTTTCTTTGAGATCATGGTGTGAAAATCAGTCAAGTGGCTTTAGGGGAGCAGGAGTTGCTACAAAGAGAAAAGTTTATGTTTGAGGACCTGTTCTTTCTGCTGTGCTTGCAGTGAAAAAGATCTGCACAGCTTTTTAAAACTGGACCTCGGACCCTGGAGTTTTTGTTCTCTTCCCCATATGAATTGTTACAAGTAGACAGGTTTGGGATTCAGGTGCATGTGTTTGTTTGGGATCATCAGTGGTTTTCTGAACATTTTCCAGAGATGCGTTGACATGTTCAAATCTGGGCATGAAACCGGTGGTTTGCTGGCTGGGTGACAGACAGCAGCAGTGCTGACGGTTCAGTTGCTCAGCATTGGAAGAGTTTGTGGTGTATAGAGGGGAATTAGTGGTGGACAAAAGCTTCGAAATGCCTCATAGGCAAGCCTATTGTCAAACAGTTTGCTGGCTGCAACCAATTTTACAGCATGAAGAATTATTTATTTTGTTTATCTTGCAGGGGAACAAGTAATGACTGCTGCCTGTGTTTTTTAAGCTTCAATCTCCTCCACTAGTGAACATTTACTTTGTGATAAATGAAAGTGAAAACTGCTTTCATTTATTTTTGCTAGTCATGAATATTAACCGAGACTATGAGATTAGCGCGGACAGGTTTGCATTAATTAAAGGAACTTTTTAAACCTTTGCAGGGCTTGAGGCAGGCAGAAAACTTTCCATTGTCTAATTTACAACCTGAAATTTCAAGGAGATGCTTCTTAATTCAATGTTATTAAGAAAAAAATCATGCTTTGGGTTGCTTTGATTGAGTAGTGTAACATATTTGTTTGATTAAAGTGTGTGATGCCATGCATGCAAAGGGCTTTGTGAACAGACAGTCATATATGTGTCCTCTCTACCCTGAACAGTTGCTGGATGTTTAGGGGGACAGTGTCTTCTCCACCATGCTGTATACTTTAGCAGGAGGGGGCACTCTCTGTGGTGTGGCCGCCCTCGTGCTTCTCATTGTTTCCACGGCAACAGACTTCTGGATGCAGTATCGGTACTCGGGCAGCTCGGCAAATCAAGGGCTTTGGAGGTTCTGCATCAACCACAAATGCCACGCCCACACCATAACTGTGGGTAAGTACAACAGGAATTGCCATTGGATATTTTTGTCTCTTTGTACCTTAAGTTTGCACTAAATTTTACACTAAATCTTCCAAAAAGTGCACGGGTGATTGTGGGTGTAAAATTGGGATGCACAAGCTGGGACAGGCCCAGATGTTTGATATCTGTATGTGTACATTCACCATGGATTTGTGTTCGTCATATTATGTGTGCAGCTTTCTGGGATGCTACTCGGGCCTTCATGCTGCTGGCAGTGCTTAGCTGTTTTGCAGGTGTGGTGCTCGGCCTGACCGCCTTCACCAATGGCACCAAGAACAGGAGAGTCCGCACGGGTGGCATTGCTCTGGTCCTGTCAGGTAAAGAAGGAATGTTTTTTTTTTACATCTGAACCTTTACAGAGTCAGAGCTGATTTGGGGTGATAAGGTTTTTTAGATGTCCACATCAGGTTCACATCTTGATTTTTTTTTTTTTATCATGGAAGGGCTTTTCAGTAAATGTGTGTCATTATGTATGCATGTGTCCCTGTCTGTCTCAGCTAAGTTTGACATTGTTCTCTATCCCAGGTTTTCTTTCTTTGCTGGCTTTGGCAATATACACAGGAGTGACCGTCACTTTCTTTGGCAAACGCTTCCTGGACTGGCGCTTTTCCTGGTCCTACATCATAGGCTGGATTGCTGTCATTTTGGCTTTTGCAGCAGGTTTGTGTTGCGTTTCGTCTCCATTTCCATAAATAGAGGTGATGTTCACAGCATCACACTTTGTTAGTCAGCATGGTAAACGATGAATCCGCTGCAATGACTTTAGTTTCAGTCAAACACCAAACTTTATTCTTTTTCCTACAATACAACGTCAAACTGAGCACCAACATATGAGATTAAAGTAATCCAACTAATCGCTTAGGTCCAAATCACATGTTTGTGTATAGGATTTAGTAATGTCCACCAACAGTTACAGTCTATGCTTTCAGATGCAACCTTTCTGGTCATAGAAAGATCCTAACATTCCCAGGGTAAACTTTTCTTCCTTAGGATTTATCTAAAATGTCTGTCATTTGTTTTTAGGTGTGTTTCAGCTCTGTGCTTATCAGCGCACCACCGGAGACCCCGCCCCTCCAAATAACCCGGACAGCTGAGCAGGATAATCTGGCTCATTAGCTCTGGCACTGCTGTGGCAGATGTTCTTGTTGCTTTTGACAACTTAGAATGAAAATAAATAGAAATCATGGAGTCCTGTTTTGGCTGCAGATCTGATCCACATTCTACACCCCCCCCCCCCCCAATGGAGTCAGACAAATGATTTTGTATGTGGTATTCCATTTAAATTTCTGCATTTAAGAGAAATTCTCTCCATGTTATTAGCTTTAATAATTTAACCACTGCTGCTGCATGAATATGCCATATAAAAATGTGATATTCAGGCTATAAATTCATTCACCTGGCACATTGAAAATGACAAGATTTTGTATCTCCCGGGCTTAATAATGTTAGTATATTTGAGAGATTTAAAGAAAAAAGGAAAAAAAGGCAGATCCACAGAAAGTATTTACTTCGAAACAAGTTTTATTTTTAACAATAGCAAAGCGATCTCACAGAGACTACTTTGAATTACACTGAATGCAAATAAATATATATTATAGGAACAGTAGAATTAAGGACACTGACAACTGGTACAAAATTATTTACAACACTGAATAGTGCAAAACCACACAAAAACTGCTCTCATCCGGAGTTGTTTGAGGGCAGTGGTTGCATGTGCTGCCCCCTGGTGGGGACTAATAATTATTGACAGTACTTAACATGGCATGGCAATGAACTTTGCTCTGGATGATAAATGGGGATGGAGCAAAAGTTAACGATGAAAAAACAGATCAGAATCAACCACCTTGACAAGGGTGATCTTTAAATGCGGTATGGATATGCACTGTCATGTTACGTTTTTTTAAAAAAAATTATTCAAATCTGGGGAACAAATAAAAGGCAAGAATTTAGTGGAGCTGAGTGCAGGTGTAAAGTCAAGTGAAATTTTGATTTTATTTTGCTCCCTTACAAGGATTAATAAAGAAACCATCCGAGAGATCCGAAAATATGTGAAACCCATCATGAGCACTTGACTTGAAATGACAAGCTGGAACACCTGAAGCCACATTGCAGGTAGCCCACTACCCCTGAGTGAAAACAATTAAAAAGAAAAAAAAAAAGTCTTAGCACCATCAGATACCACAGAACGCCAGCGTTGCCATTTCTTCTCAATCCAAACGAGGTGTTTTAGACTGTGACAGGCACAACACATTTTTTTTTTTTAAAGTGCGCTCGCTCTCTTGAGCCGTTCCTCTTCCTCACTTTGTTTTTTTTCTTGCACAGTTTCTTCCCCACATACATTAAGCTTCACGTAAAACTGCACACAAACATGAAGGACATTTTTTTCCATGCATAATAATTTCTTGCATATTGAAAATTCTTTTTGGGACCACTTCTTTCGCTTTTGAAAACATGGACCTTGTAGCAAATGTTAGAAATTCAATTGTCTCTGTGACAAGAGCAATGGTATCAGTCAAAGTGTCAGCGACTGCAGATTGATGCACTGGAAATACATTATTTGTGCTACTTTAAAATAGCCTGATAATGCTGACTGGTAGTCAAGAAGCCAGTCAAAGTGTTTAGAATTCAACACAGGTGGGTGATTTTCCTGGCAGAAAACAACAAGATATCTGACTAAACAGATTGCATCTGCTCTTGAAGACCAACATCCTAGCACATCCATAAAGAAAACAAAACAAACAATGCTTCTGAAACAACCTCCTCATATCCTATAGTACTAAGTACTTGTGCATTGATAATGCGTCATCAAGTAGAGACTGGAGGGAAAGCAACCTCTGAGTATTGATCATTAAACAGCTTTAAATCATGTCAAAGAGGAGTAAAGTAATACTGCAGTTATTCTATACTACGAAAGAGAGAGAGGATAAGACCATCAGGAAATTCTCATGCCTCTGTGGGCTGATCTGCATTTTTTAGCCTCCAATCGTCATTTCACCCACACCTGATTAGAAAGATAAGAACCATCTGAAGTACCCAAAACTTACTGAATATAAAGATGAAAACAGGACTGAGTATACAGTTTAGAAAGTGAGGGTTTTGTAAGAGATTAAAAAAAGTCAGCTCTGTGCACTCATGCAAAAGATGTGCACCGTGTGCGTCTTTGGCTATGCATAGCGCCATGTCTCCAGTGCTGAGGTGCAATAACGAACACTACAGCAGGCTGATGCTGACTGATATAGCCCTGTTCTGACTGCATGCTCAGGGAGAAGAGAACAAAGGACAGTAGAAATTCACAGATGTGGAAATGTTTCGGAAAGACAGATGCCCGTCAGCCTTGCTGATACGACACCTTCATGAGTCTGAGCCGTTCAGCTTTGGTTTGAACAACAGACACGCTGCAACCGGTCAGCGTGAGCATACATTTGGCTTGGCTCTGGGTGTCTAAGCTGCAGCATTTACCTTAGTTTACTGCACAGTCAGGGAAAATAGCCCTTCAAGTTGACATCTCTGAAATTGCACAGGTTGAACGCTACCTCTACGCTAGCGGCACAGGCTAGAGGTCGAGTACAGTAGATTTGACTCTTCTGGTTCTTCTGAGAAGAGGCTGAGATTATTTTCCAATCATAAGTCAACCAATCTCTCCTTCCGTCGCTGAGTGTTATGTGTCTTTGTGATACCTGTCAAAAGATGAAAGTAGTTCAGAGGAGCATACCTACATAGTTTCATTTACTTGAAAGTCAGGCTACACCCAGGACATACTTTCCTTTTCCTTGAAGGAAGTTAAAAAAAATACACAAAAAAAACAAGTTGAACTTGACCTTAAACTCAAGACATATAGCTTACTGAATGTGACCGTTTTGAATGACAAAAGTCTGCTCAAAGACCTGGATCCTGAGAAAGGCTGGAATATTCTGGCTAACTGGACCTTGTTAATTTATTAAAGGCTCCACACAGAATTAGAGGCTGAAATCAAGGCAGAGTTCACCTACCCGCTCTGTAAGGTGAACTCCGGCAAT
The DNA here is from genome assembly GCA_907169785.1 of Menidia menidia. NCBI lineage: Eukaryota > Metazoa > Chordata > Actinopteri > Atheriniformes > Atherinopsidae > Menidia > Menidia menidia. The sequence goes on along the minus strand of CAJRST010000002.1, from coordinate 15,197,077 downwards.
GCGCCAAGGGATGTAAGCTGCTCCTCCAGGGCAACAATCCGTAAACCAATGTAGCCAGAAGACAGCAACAGCAGCACAACCCTGCAGCGCAGACAGAAACAGGTCCGACAGCAGAGTCAGTCGCTGCTAGTTCTGCCAGAGTTTTTATTCTAAACTAACTGCACCTCCAATGAAGCCATTACAGCAGAAAAAGAGTAGCAGACATTGCATGCAAATGATCACTATAATGCAGGTGAGATCTTATGATTAGATTTTGGAAGATTATTTGGGTGATTATCAGTGGAAATGTCTTAACCGTCACAGGCTGTGACTTTCAAAGTGACCAACAGAGATTATCTCAGGGGTTGTTAAGGACCTGGATTAAAAAGGGAGTTTAGACATGTGCCGGAGAAGACTAGAGAAAAAAAAAAAAAAAAGGCCAGACTTACAAAATCAAGTAAATGAAGAGGAGGGTGTTGAGGTTGCCAGCCTCTCTCTGAACCAGCAGAGACTTTGCTTTTTCTGTTACACTCCACACCCATGAGCCACCTGAAAAGAGAAAGGAAAATGTAACGTGAATAAAACGGTCAATGGTTCTAAGTTTAGATGCCATTTACTTTAAAAATTAGGCCATTAGTTAATAGAACATTTAAAAACATTGTAATGACCACTCTGTTTCAGAAACATGTATTGGATAAATGCAATGCAAAAAGATGCATTACCTGACCAAAAACACAATCTGTAGGCCCCTTTAATGCTAAAATGGTGAGCATCTATCTTTTTTACTGAGTATGTAGTTGGTAAGAGATTTAAACAGGAAACTAATGTTTATTACTGACCACCAAGTGTGCATTACCTGATTCTGAGAGCTCCTCAGTTGAGGAGTTATCATTTTGCTGCATGTTCAAGTTCCTGAACGTTGAGCCTTTTGTATCGGGTTCATCTTCTGGAGAGGGGAGAGAAAGGAAAAATAATTCAATTTTAATAGACCTTGAAACTTTCATGTCAAGGAACTACAACAGAAATAAAAACTTGAGAGAAACCAATTACCATAATTTTAAATGTATTCAGAAAAACTGCCATATTCTGTGTTATATGCAAAGAATTGAACACATTGATCCTAGGAGTTCTTTTCACTGTTGAAACACTGTGTTGCTTGACTGATTAACAAAGCTTTCAAGTCTTTTACCTCTGTGAGGCCTCTGCAGCGTCTGCACCCGTAAAGACTGAGCTTCAGAGTCATCCAACTGTTCAAAGCTGTCTTCCAAACTGGATTGACTGGAGTTCTGTTCATGAGAAATATAAAATGATCACAATTTCAGAGTTCAGTGGTTTAAATGTGAAGGAGGAGTATTTACATATATAAAATAATACAATAATATTCTTTTTTTTGGGGGGGGGGGGGGGGTATACAAAAATAAATAATGAAATCAATAAAAAAAAAGGTTTCTCACCACAAGTTTGCTCTTGTCAAAGCTGTTTTCGCCTGAAGAAAACATTGGGCTACTATTTGTGCTGCCATCCTGTAACAGAAAACCAAATATCACACAATGACGTTATCACTTTAAGCTTGAAGCATTTACACTTTTACCATGTTTGAATAAACTGTGGAACTTTGGATTTTTGGATACGTGTGATGAACCTGAGCCTCTCACCTCTATCTGCGGACAGACTGAGCGCAGGAGCTGGTAACACGATTCTCTGTTTCTCAGCGACACAAAGAGGTACTGAACAATGAGAAGAGCAAGCAGAGAAAATGTTAGCCGCCAACCTATGAAGAAAACTCTAGATTATTAAAAATAACACGTCAATAGTTATATCACATCTGCTGCAAATTGCAGTAGTTTGGAACAGAATGCTTGACCGAGCATGATAGCATTGTATGTTTTTAAAGCGTTGACAACATGTGGAGCTTTAAGACACCGACCTTGTCTCCTTCTGTGGTCCGAATCGACAAAGCGTTGGGAACCAGCAACGCTGTATTTTGCTTCTTTACTATGTGGATGGAGGAAACTGGAATCACTACCTGCAAAAGCACAAAAGCATACACGAAAGTTCAGAAAAAGTCAAACAATGAGATTAAAAACAATGTTAAGTCGCATAGGAGTTGATGTCTACCTTAGTTTCCTTGAGCAAAACGGAAGAATAGAAACAGGCGTGGGTATCAGTGATGTACAGCCGACCGTGGTAGGGCACCTCCTTCTGCAGGGCACAGATGTAGGCTGTGGGGGGAGAAAAACAAAAAAACCTTTATATTTTTTACATAGATCTATCTATTTTCAGTTGAACTGTGATTTTTATTCTATTTTTCTTTACGTACCGTGTATCAAGTCTTCAGTTTCAGGAATGTCTGAAAACAACTTGTGGAATGTCTTGTTGTGCTTTGTGAAACTCTGGAAAGAGAAGAGTGAAATTAGATTGATTGACCTGAATTTAGATCCAAATGTTTTAGTGAAAAATGTTTCTCTAAAATGGAAACGTAATAGTCCCATAAAAAAAATCCTTTAGTTCAAATTAAGATGCTCTTACACTTTGTGTGCCACTGCTCTCCGTCTTGTCCAAGATTGTACTGTCCACATCGAATGTTTGAGACCTGCAGACACAAAGAGCTCACTTATCAGTTCAGATAAACCTCCATGGAGACTGTATTAAGATATGGAAATGCACCATGAATACACATCTGTTCAGAGACAAGTCGTTAGTATACTTTAATCATGTGGTAACATTTTCCATACTTTTCCTATATGTCAAGGTGCCCTCAACAGGTAGAGTGTTAATGTGAGGATGCAAAAGAAATCTAAATATTTCTGAACATATCAGGGCAGGAAGGGCGAGAAGACATGATTATTCCTTATGTGGTATTGAAAGCAATATCAGAAAATGGCACCTGTGACTACAGGGTAAGAAAAATCATAACTGTAATTTGTACTTCAAAAATTCTGTCACAAATTTATTTAAAACATTCAAATCATGTGGAAATACCATCAGCTTACAGGGGCTGTGCAGTCATGACACACACATGACTGCACAACAGCTGAGAGTCAGGTCAGGTCTTGTGATGCCTGTCGGGAATAGCTAAGAGTTTCCAATACAGAAAAAAAGCGATTTTCTTCAAATGAATCCAGTAGTTGTCTTCCATACCATCACATCTTTTAGCTGTATGCGTTTATAAGTTTGTGTTCAGAAATTAATTTTCACTTTGTATCAAAGATTTTTGCCCTTGTTGTGATTGTCAACATTCTGATTCACGCTCAGTGGGTCTTACCTGACAGCTACTTGTCTTGTGAGGGTTTTTTGCTGATGCTGAAACTCAAGCTGGGCTGCCTCTAAACTTAAGGCTTTCTTCGTTTCCATCTTCTTGACCGCTCCATTACTTAGGCTGCTCCTGCTTTTCTTTGCTTTGGCTGGCAGCCCGCCGCCACTGCTCTCGACTGGGTAGCTGCTGCAAATAATGGAGGGAAGCATAGATTTAGCTGAATATCAAATATTATTTTGCAAGGGACTAGCATGTACATGCACAGAGAATGCTTTGTTAGAAGGTTACTTTGGAGACACACATGCCACAGCATGAACTCTTGCAACTAAATTAATGAGTGATGTAAAACAAGATCAACCACTGGCAAACACTCCTTGCCTCACTGAAAAAGTACACAAATAGCTAAAAATCTACCATAGACCATACACGAAGTGAAACATTTTATCAGAGGTGAGTAACAGAACAAAAGGACTTTTTGACCTCATATCAAACCAAAGGAAAACATTGGAATTATTTAGTTGGAAATAGCTAATAGCGTCTCAAGATCAACGATTCATTTAAATAACACCCATCTCCTGTAGACTTCCTTTCAGCTCAGAATGAAGTCAGTAAGGGCAGGATGGCCATCTGAAACTCAAATGCCTTATCTTTATGATGTGCTGGAAACGCTCATAATTCTCCTAATGAAAAATTTTATAGGTATGCGTTGCGTCAGCAACCGGAGGGTTCAAACGCACTTCCTAGCCGTTTTATAATTGCGGGGGACAAACCAACGCAAATATGGCCAATATTTTTTAGAGCAGAAAAAAAAGGAACCTCCTATCAAAGGAAAGCTACTATAAAATTGTTCTTCACAAAACCTGACCTGTCCTTGACTGGTACCAAACAGCCACAAAAAAGAACAAATGAACAAGAATCCAAAGAACTTGTGGGCCATAACTAATTATACATAACTTGTACTAAGATCCAAATGCAACAGGTAGCAGCAACTGATAGACATTTTAGAGCAAATTAAGTTTAGCAGAACTGCCAGAAACTGAAATCACAAGTTAACTTACCTGCTAAACTTTAATCGCTTTGATGAACGAAAACTCATATACCGACTAACAGTAGGCATATCCTATTCTTACAGAGAGAAAAAAAAAATTTCAATTAAAAATGTTTAAAAGCGTCTTTAAAAAATGTAGTCCTCTTTGTTCTTAATGTGTGGTAAGACGAGTTAGTTTGCTAATAAGATTCTTTGCCACATCCTGCTGAGAAAAGGCTGCAGCTGTGTTGCTGCTTGAGGAAGCTACTTTGTGTTGAGGGTGGTGTGACACTCCGTAGTGGGTGACGTCAAACTACGCCACTCCCCCACAGGCAATAAGCATAAAAAAAGACCCATACACTACCCCTCTTTCTCCTCCCCCTCTTATACAAAGACACACACTCTGGTATGCAACACAGGCACAGACAAGCATAAGAAGCCAGTCCCACAAAATATTCCGACCAACCAACAAGAGCCATAGCTAGATTCATCTTTTGAAGCATAGCAGGACATGATACGTCTGTGGTTGATACAGAAAGTAAAAGTCCAGGGATATGCAGAGGATAACCAACCTTGCCTTATCTAAGGTTTGGCTCAGTATCCACAGAATCTAGGCGAGAGGACAGAAACATTACAGTTTAAAATGTTTTACTTCAACTAAGTCAGCTGTCTTTAAGATCCACTACCGGGATTTCACAGACGGTAAGACAGGAGGAAAAAAAAAAAGCAAAACAAACTTATACAACTGAGATTATAATTAAAGTACTCTCACATGCACTACTATTACTATTGGGTTTATACTAGTGTAAACAATGTTTTTTTAACAACCCAACAATACCAAACTTTCTTTATATTTTTTGTATAATCAAAAGATGTGCCAATTGACAGGCTTTGTTCTGTCCTAAAATTGTGCAACTTAAGCACAGCCAGCAGGAAGTGAATACTAAATAAATAACTAAGATCCACTATTGATAAAAGTCAGTACATTTCATAATAAGGAAAACAGGCCTGACAGGCAATGAGTGTTCAAAGGGTCAAAGTCATCCAAGTCAGATGGGTCAATAGTGTCTGTTGATAACGAGGAAAAAGTGAAAAGGTGATAAGGGAAGAAAAAAAAAACATTAAAAATAAATAAATAAATGAAAAATGACCAATGACCTGTACAGCGACAGTAAATCTCTAAATGACCACACTAGTTAGCAAGTAGCGGGAGGCTTGTCTTGTCAGGGGTGTGCATTTTTCACACGGAGAACATAACCTCTGACCTAGTTTACTGATGAAATGCCATCTCAAATTACACAACCAACGTGTACACATGCAAAAGAAAGCACAGAATACAAAAGACATACAGGACGCTTAGTCAGGTACACTCAGTCACATTCCTAAAGCACAAACAATTTATTTTTGCTGACAAATTCTTCAGTTTGATTTCTTTATCTGCGTTTGCACATAAATCCTAAAAGACATGTTTGTCTCAGAAACATTTAAAGTGAAGCACTGACGAAACATAAGAAAATTCAAGAAAAGAAGTTACTGAGAAATGAAGATTTCGCCCCACATGCTAGTGGAAAAATGCACCATTACAAAAAGACAAACATGCTCTGTATAACCTTTGTAGAAATGCCAGCCGACATCAGGAAAATATTTTTGCTCACGCTACCTCTTTGAATCCACAGAGCCACTGAGATCAACTGAAGAACCCTGCTGGTTCAGCAAGCCTTTTCTTTTCTCCATAACCTATCCGTTTTTCAGCAATCCCAAATAACTGGTAGCCACTCCTGGAAAAAAACGCAGCCAAATGAGAGCATGAAAGTGCCTTATGCTTTTATACTCTGACCAGGTAACTCAGATGGGAGTAAAGGTCCTTTTGACAGACTTTTGAAGTCATAAAGGGCAGCAGCATAAAGATAAAGTAACAGCAAGAAGCAAAAAACCAGGGCAAGGTTAAGAATAGGAAAAATAAATTACATGAAAATTAAAAATAAAAAAAATTAAAAATCCCAAATACTCAGCCTCCTGTGCTGTATTAGGCAGTATTGATGTGGAAACGTTAACTGTGGGACACAGTTTTTGGAAATGTGGGGGTTGAGAGAACATTGGAAGGTTATTCTTGGTGTGGGGGAAGGAAAAACAAAAAACTACCACAGCTTTTAATACCCTATTCTAATTAGGAACAAGGGGATTGCTTTAAAAGCATCAAGTACAATATACATGACAATAGCTGGCTGAGCCTTTGTGGAGGATGTAAAAGGAGCAATGGACCACAAGACCAGCTGTGTGACACTAAAAAGCTTCAATCGCTTACAAAAGGAAAATCAATATAGTTCAAGTCTATAATGCTCCAACAGGTTATCTTGACTAGAAGTCATTACTCACCAGCTGTGTATTTTTGTCACAAAGACGTCACCACCTATGAACTCAAAAAAGTCCAACAGTACTTGTGACATAAGCCCGATTTGAATCATTGTTCATCACCTACTAACCTCTCCTGTTTCAACACCAACTGCCAGGATGTCACAGTAAATGTGTAGCAATGACCTGAATGTCAAATAAAAAAGGGGGCAGCTGAGTTTGCCATTGATTTAGTTGATGAAAACATCCTTTTTTTTTGTTTACAATAGCTCTGAGCTCCCTTAGACCCTTTCTATACCACAATGTCTTGGATAAGGCACTAAAATCTGAAAATAAGGTTGCATATCCAGTGATACTGGTCAAATGAACTGGCAAATACGCTATTGTTTATCTGTTAACCAGACTCCTTAATGCTTTAAAAAAAAACAGCAAAAAAAAACATTTGTCAGTCTCAACCATTCAACATTTTAGTGATTTAACATTGACAAGCCCACAGATGTAAAACATATAGCAGGGAAAAGCAAGTGCAATGTTTACATCAAATATTTGTAGCCTCATACAAGTGGACAAATTATTGTTTCATTCATTTCTTAAATGCAAACAATATACCAATTGTTATAATGCACTGTGTAAGCTCTCAGTGCGTTTGTCTTTCCATTTTATCTACAGATAATACTTGCACAATATATTTTTTCAATGTTTTGTTCGAGGTTTGGTTCTAGTGGCCCCTATTTGACAGTGGCGTGACAGGAAAGGGGGCAGAGAGAGGATAGGACACAAAACAGTTCCATGAGCAGAGTCAAAGGCAAAGACTTAAACACTATTGTTGTAATAATCATACCATTTCATTTTCATCTTCCCTGAAACGCATTCAAGCCTAGCAGCATTCATATACAGTATGTTTAAAGACTAAGATTTTGATCTCCGAGAGCTTTGTCTGAGGTTCAAACTAGTTTCGCAAGCACAAGTCTTTTCAGTCAGCAAAATAACTCCCGAAGGTGTAAGGATCCAGTGTTTTCCATTTTGTGTCTGAACTTGAGAAAGATGATCCCTGGAGTCCTGCTACACACGTCAGCCATGTCAGCTGGTCTGCCGTGGTAGTACCTCTAAGGCACATTTCACTCTATACAGAATCCAACCCCACGACAAACTCTGCTGCGGTTGCAACGTGAGCCTTAGGTTGACATGTGAGGCCTGAACAATCTTTATGCCCAATCTCCAAGAATGATCAGAGCAGTGCAGTTTGAGAGCACCATCTCCTGGACAGCCGAGGACTATTCTGAAACACCAGCTATGAAGTCAAAGCTATTTCAGCTGAACCGATTGTCCTTCTTCCATTCACAACCTGTCCAGTCCAAAGCTAAATTGATAGCATTTCCTCACGCCAAATTAGCCGTTAAATTAGATTAAGAGAGCAAACAAAAAAAAGTTGCATCTAGGCAAGAGTTTAAAAACAATTCAAAGTTGGTCCATGAGTTTATGTTCACCCACCCTCAATTCCCCACCAGAAATAACGAAACCAAACAGAAAAAAAAAAACATCCTCAATGGACTGTGAAAGAGTAGAGTAGAAACAAGAACCAGAGGCGGAGGCAAAAAGAAAAGTTTGCAGCCACTATCCAGGGTTTTACAGTAAGAAACTATGTACAAGTGAAGGTGCCAAGTGGAACAGAAAGTGTAACTGGATGGTTTTGTTTCTGAAAAACTGCATGCGTGTTCTGGAGCAGGAAGTCATGTGGCTTTGTGCATGCAGAGTCTCCCTTGATTTCCTCTGTGCAAACTGGGCCTACAGACAGAGAATGTCTTTCTTCAAAATGACTGTATAGTGACACAGCATGTTCACAAAGAAAATGGTGCTACTGTGGGGGCTGGAATAACCCATGTGAGTGTTCTAAATCATTAAATATAAAATCTGACAATTATACTGCACTGGAAGCTCAATTCAAGGAATTAAAAGCCAATTCAGATTCTGAAATATATTTAAAATAAACTTTAATCGCAAAGTATATTGGCTGCATTGTTCACGTAAAAAAATAAAAATGCATAATAAAAAAAGTGCCTATTATAAGGAACCAGAGGAGCTAGCATCAAATCACATCTTCAAGTAATGTCTATGTGCATTTTTATTTTCAATTTGCCACAATTAGCAGACCTACCATCAAAAAGCATCTTAATTTTAATTTATTTTTACTTCGCAGGTGAACATTAGACTAAGATAGGCCTCAGAAAAGGATGTCTGAATTAGAAGAACCTCTGGGAGCAACTTTAAGTGGAATTTCACAGGCTAATGTGAAAATGAGACATGAAAAAAACTAACAAGAACATAGATTTTCCTCTTGGCTGTGTTACAGGGCGGTGAAGTTGTCTTTTGCAACAGTCTGACAGACGCAAAATATAACTTCAACCCATGACCAGTTTTCAACCCTCCATTAAGTGATAAACGCTGCTGCAGATGTGGTTTCCCTCCTCCAACTCAGATTTTCTATCCAAGCCTGGACATATGATCATTTGAACCCACAGAAGCAAAGAGGCTCTGTCCTGGGAGCATCTTCCTGGAGCCAACAGGACGCCTGCAAAGCTGCCCCGCCCGGACTATTCTGGGATACTCCAATTCTAGAAGCTTTGCATCTGTACTGGCTTCTCGTGGGCTATTCATATTTTTCTGACAGAATTTTATGTGGACCTATGGACAAACACCTAACAATGAGGTGTGTCAATATTAATTAATTTGCTGTGTACTTGCTATCAATGATCATTTTTTTCATTCATCTGTAAAAAATTGTGTCTACTTTGTAAGTCGCTTTGGATAAAAACGTCTGCTAAATCCATAAACATAGAAAAGGCAAGTATGTGAGGGGACAAAATGTCTTTGGTGGTGCTGCATTATGAGGCGAGGGCATTTGCTTACTTTAGCTTTACTGTCATAACAAGAGTGGTGGTGTAGTGGAAACTGATAATCACCCACCATGCCATGCAGCAGACACACCACAACTGTGCTGATAACCAGCAGGCCACTTCAGATGGGCAGGACTCTTTTTCCCCTCAGCAAATTGCTATCTGAGGAAAGGAATGCTAAATGCAAAGGGAACAGAAGTACTAATAATGAGATTCTGAGAATATTTACATAACACTATGTTCCATCAGCGGTCAACTCATGAGTTCTAAGAATAGGATGCAATGTGAATACATAAACTTGTTTATGCAGTTTTTGACTAGTGTGTGCACATGTTTCCCGTGGTGTAGAAGGAACAACATACAGTGTATGTGCCACCGTTCAGACTATGATGAATGAAGGCAGTAATGTCTACATGTTAAACTGTAAGGCTGGACCAATGTGGAACCGGAGAGGCCCAGATTAACCATGATGAAACAACAAATGTTGATTTAAATCTGACCCACATGGGCAGTTGGATGAAGTCATGATTTCTGAGCAGCAGGCAAAGGAAAGATTAACTGACCAAATTTGGAACAGCTTTTCTTTATGCCACCCCCCTTTGTAAAGCTACCCATTTAAGATGACTAGATTATCCAAATACTATCTGACAAAAATAAACATTAACAAACACAAGGCTGATCTAGCTTAAAACCTATATTGTTGGAAATGAAAAGACTGAGAAAACGTAAAAATTCAAACACCTACTAAGTCTTTAGTGGACCCACAATAATAACATTACAACTTGCTGACATTTGAAAATGATTCTAAATTAATTACTTTAGTACGTTAAGTTATAATGGGTCAGGTGCATAAGTCACCATTTAAGTCATTTGATGACCTGACGTATCTGGAGTGTACAAATTAAAGACAATGCAGATTTACCCGAGTTGCTAAAGACAATTAAAAAAATAACTGCCCAATAACAACATACAATATGTCGTCACAAATAGTTTAACATGATAACACTGACATATAATAATACATCGGGGAGTTCACCTGAATGTGACGGATCTATAATTCAAAGCACTTTAAAACCCCAACATTTCCTCAGACCTGCTAGCATACTAGCGGTTTGTACAACAGAGAAACGTAGTACTCTATGCATTTCTTTTTACACGAAACACATTTCCTAGGGTTATATTCAACATTACACTGACAATATCCCCCCACTCTTAAATCGTGTGAGATTGGACGTTGTCAGGTAAGATATTTTAAGCGTTAGCGTCCACCTTGTTTACCGCCGGGGCAGATAACGGTTCGGCTAGCCACATTTACGCAGCTCACCTCTCCTTCATGAAGTGCTTTATTCTGACGATGGCCTTCTCGTCGATCTTCCGGAGGAAGGTTTTCAACCTCTCTCTTTTGTTTTCAAGCATTCTCCCCTCGGCCAGCGGTGGTCGGCTCGCGTAGAAACGACCTTCCACGTCAAACCCCACTGTGCTTCTTTATCTCCGGTTCTTTTTCTCCCCACTTCTCACTTCATCCACAGCTGATTAGGATAATGAGCTCAAATCGGACCAAGTCAGGCAGCCAATGGCAATCTGCAACGACCAGAAAAAAAAAGTCATGTCAGACGCTTTATCCAATCAGATTAAGGTAGTTGGCTCAGACAAACCGCCCATTACCTTATACGGCAAGTGGGCTGTCCAAGCATTGAGACCCGTATAAAGCAGGGCCTGTTGTTACTGTTTGTATTGGCCTTCAAATCTACACATTTAAGGAAGTCCATCCTATAACGTGATACGGGAACAGGACACACGTTACTTTGAAAACACTCTTTTATTTGCGATATTTAAATAAACGTGATCAGATTGAGAGAAACACTGTAGATGTGAGATACCTGGGTGGGGCAAGACAAGTGCAAATTTGCATACTGTTGTTCATGCAGAAATATTTTTGTTAGCTATGCAAGCTATGATCTGATAAAATATGAGTGTTTTGCCATAGGCAATTCTGCTTATTTGAAAAGAGTACCCATTAGCCAGTATTTACTCTGATTTGAATTGCTTTAAGCTGATAGTGTTCATAAAGTAAAATCTGAATTCTATGCTGTGAATGTATACACAACCAAAGCACATGTAGTCCTATTTGTTTAAGGGGAAGTCATAAAAAAACTGTTTATCTGTTTCTGACATTTGTTCCCATATTATAAAATACAAAGCACATTCTTATTGTTAACAGTTATGTGTGTTCTATTCACACAATTTACAATTATCAGACTAATAAAACAAAGGAAATCTTAAAGCAGTCAGCCATTAATTTGAATATAATCCCACTGGATGACCTTGGTTGATATTTGAGATATTTAGAAATGGAATATGTTAAAAGTGTTTTTTTACTTTACTTACTTTTTACTGCACAGCATGGAATATATCTAACTTCTAGATACAGCAAGTAATGAAACCTTGACATTTGGGTGGGTTTTCTGTGTTTGACCCTGAACTTTAGCCTCTTTAGGGCAAGTTATGAATCTTAGACTTCAGAGAGAAGGAGAGCAGAATGGTGCTAGAGGAAAAATATATTTTAGACAAGACTCAAATTTCCGCTTATCTTGTACAAATAACTGCTCACACCATAGCTTATAAAGCCTAATACTCCTAGTCCCACACATTTTTAAAGGGAAATCAAATATTAATGGAGAATTTTAAGAAATAGTAAGGTTATAATCAAGTAACAGTTTAAAGGAAGTAATGCAAAAATTAGCAATGATTTTTCCCCCCTCCCGTGCAGTCCAGCCACTGCCATGTGTCTAGGAACAGAAGAGGCAGTGTATCGCGTCATGACACAGCAAATGCACACCAACACAATTTCTCCCACACAAGCCAAACCCATTCATATCCGTCTGCCACACCACCAGGAAACAAAGCTGAAAAAAGCCGAGGAAATCACACTTCATGAGGAAGTGTGTAATGTCATAGAGTTGCCTGAATGGAGTGTAGGCAGTAACAGGCTTTTCTGTGTTGAATCATCAGCGAGGGTGATGAATTATTATTTGGAAATAAGAATAATATCTTAAATCCACCCTCACAGTGTGTGAATTTATTTGATTAATCATGGACTTAATTTGCCATGTGAACCTTACACAAGATCTATTAAATCACGAGGTCTTGCCTTGTGATGAGGCGGAATTCATACTGGAGACAGTGTTTTAGTCACTTGTCATCAGAGTGTCTATAAATATGTGTATTTCTTTTGCTGGTTACAAAATTACATAATTGCGCCGAAAACAGTTGGTAATGACTTCTTTCACCCTCTTGTCATTTAGGCTAAATTCAAGGAAAATCTTATTCAAACTGTTAGCCCGATTCTTCAGTTGGAAGCCTGAGAATAAACCAGAGTAGATCAAGAGTACAAATATGACATTTGTTGGTCACAAGTAAAAGACAAAGTTCCCGGAAGATCTCAGTTGGCAAGAGCCCCGAAATCTGGGTGTGATGGATATTTGTCTTCTGGGTCGGGCCCGACCCTTACAGTAGGATGGCTCGACGAAACTGAGTGTTATTGGCCAGTTACCTCTGACATGAACAGGCCATCTCCTAATTCATGCAGATTTCAGTGGAATGGGATAAGAAAGTGTGTGTGTGAATTTTGATCTTGAAGACGTGTATCTACTGCAACAGAGAGAGAAGGAGGATGTGTGGGCACATCCGGAGAGTTTAACACAAGAGTATAGTTCTAAAAGGAATAAGACAATCAGTCATTTGCATGGATCATGTTATAGCATACAATGCTAAAGTTAGTAACTATAGCCCAATTCTAACAAAGTGGATATAAAGTGAAAGGAAAACAGACACCATATTATTTTACTGCTGGTAATTGAACTAATGAACTAATGTACACATTAGTATCCAACAAGATGACTCACTTTCAATAAGATTAGAGTATATAAAATTTAACTAATAATCCAGTGAAAGAATAAGTTCTAAAGAAGCAAAAGTGTGAACATTTTTTATTAACTAGACAGGCCAGTTAATATGCATCCCTTTGCAGCTATTGTGGAATTGCCATACACTCTGAAAATACCAAGTTGTTGTTTCTGGTTAATTTGAAATGGCCTCAGCAACAACGCTGCCATTGGAAACATTGTAAAGGACTTCTATTTTATAGGAAAAACACTGCCAAGAAACTGAATCAATCAAGTGAACAGTCATTCAATCAGCCGTGTGTAAAGGTTGGAGCAAGTACAAATAAAATGGAAAGGGTGTGAAAAGGTGTGAAAAGGTCAACCAAACAAGACATCAGTATAGCAAGATGGAAAAATTTGAGTGCTAAGCCATGGACCATAAAAACAAAAAAGTGGAAACAAAAACACAAGTTCATGTTTTTGATAAAGCAGAAAACTGGTACCCCTGGCTAAAGAATTAAGTTATTATTAATCAGTCACAAACAATGAGCGATTTCAACTTTTAAATGGTCTTTGTTTTTCAATGCTAATAGAGAAGTTATAAGTCCGCTTTTATATGAGATCATGGTAACAATTTAGAGTATAGGATGCAATAATTTGACATTTGACAGTCAATCAGGAGCAAATTAGAAACGGCAGTATAGTACTTATTATATCTAAAGCAATGTAAATGCCTGGACATTTCAATAATGTTTATAACATGTATCATATGAGGGTTTTCTTATAAAATAATAAAATGTTTGAACATTTTCGTATCAACAATCTTATAATACCCTATGAAATGCTTAACCAAATGGGAAAAACAATGCTGGTGATTCCAAAGCATGTGTCAAGTATAAAATTAGATTTATGTGCATATGCATATGCATACCATGACAGGAAACAAAAATCTGTTTTCACTGCACAAACAAACAGCTTTTTGTTTCCTGAGTTGAACATTTTTTCCCAATTTGCATCACATGGAAATATGTGAAACAAACATGGTGTCATGGGTAAATTATCACCATAGCGGAATGGATAGGAAACGTGAAGTATGCTTTGGATTTTTGTGACTATTCCCCTGTTTGGACCTCAGTGAACCTCTAGCAGTTGTGTGTGCTGATACGTCAGCTCCAAGTCAGGTGATGATTGGAAATTCCCTTTCCAAACTATTACTGTCTTTAATCTCTCTCTTCTCTTCCATCACCCTACTAATTCAAAGGCTGTCTAGACATGTAGAAACACATCTTATGAGGGAAGAGAAAAAATAGTTCTTTATAAAAATGATTAATTGTACAAAGCAAACCTTTTAAATTTTAACGTATGTTCAAATTTAAACGGTCATCTCACGTGTCTTTTAGCCGGGTCAGAAAGGTAAGTGCATCACCAATGATTCACCCCAGCAAGAACCCCTTTTTTCAACTTGGCTGGTGGGTAGTGGCAATTTACTGGCCATCTTGTGGTTTCATCTTACCTGAAACATTGAGACATTGTCTGTGATGACCCAGTGCTGCAGTAATCTTTTATAGGAGTCATTATACCAGTCATTTTCATCCTGTAGAACAATGTTCACACATTGGGGATCCTGGGTCTGTGACATTTCCTAGGGTGGCGTAAAGCATAAGAGTTTTATCTGTGTTATGTTTGGAGGAACCTTTACCAGGTGTGTTTTGTTCATGTTTTCTATGCATGAGCTGCTAAAGGCTCAGGTGTAACACATACAATCCTCAACTCAAAGGGTGTTGGGTTACTACCGGGCTGAGCCTGGCTGGCCTCTTTCAGCTCCTGTTACCAGGCTGCACTCATCACTAATTTATCTGAGTTGCTCACCCTGAAGCTCGGGGTGAGTGGCTGGTTGGCGGATGCTTGGCCATCTAGGCTTGGACAAAGACGGTGCTTTTCCTTCTGTTTGTGCTTCAAACCAGTCGGGCTCTGAAAGAAGAACCTAAGCCGGGGGGGCAAATGCAGAACGGGGAGACTATGAGCCCTCAGGACTCCAAGGCAGCAGGGGTTGAGACCATGGAAGACCAGGGAGGGCAGAACCGGAATCAAGGCTGCGATGAGCCCACTGCGCCTCCGCTACCTCCGCCCTCGCCACCACCACCACCTGGGCCACCAGAATACCCAAGGCCAAGGCTTATCTTCCACACCCAGCTGGCTCATGGCAGCCCAACAGGCCGGATCCATGGATTCACTAATGTTAAAGAACTGTATGCCAAGATTGCAGAAGTGTTCAACATCTCTCCTTCAGAGGTATGACAGCACCATGGTTCTAAAGTCACACGTTCAGTTACAATAAAAATAGTCGAGTAGTATTTATTTGTAGGTCGGCCTTACCTTTCTGGTCTGTTAGGGAAGTTGTGAAAAGGTATTAGGTTTCAAAGTTTTTTCCATGATGTACCATTAGAGATAATTTGCTCTAATGACTGTGATAGACTTTGTCCTCAGCTGTATCTTAACAAGAATCAATAGCGGAAACAAATGACGAGATTGCGCCTTGTAATCAGTAAACACTAGTACATTTATCTCAACAACGCATGGTTGCATAAGAATGGAATAATGACACACCTAAAAATGATATTAGCAACTATTTTTATACAATACAAAAGACATCAAGCAAAGCACAGCACACATTTTTTAAAAATGTTTTACAAGATAGTTACTACTATGTGCGGTCAAATCACACCAATTTAGGTCGGAGATTTTACTTCCAGAAAGTAAGTGTTAGCCAAACCTGCATGCTGCACTGTCATTTCATTTTCTGTGGTATCAAAGATGTCTCTATATTAGCACTTCTTTTGACTGAAGGTATCTTCAACTAATTATAATCAAGTACAAAACAGCAGCCCTGAAAAGCTTCAAGTTTTCCTTTCAATTCTGACAAGTGTGGTTGTTACTGTTCTGTTGCACTACTGGATAAATCATATCAACACTCAACAGCACTTGCCAGTCACTGGCCTCATCAAACACTTGTTGGTACAAAAAGCCACCATTAAGACTTTTTCCTTTTCTTTCCCAATTGGCTTTTCTTGCCATTGTTTACATTTTTTAAAGATAAAACTAAAAGTACTCAAGTACTCTCCAAACTGATTAGTGTTGTTTTCAGACAACCAGCTGCAAATGCACCTTATGCACACATGACACAGCGTCAAAAAGATACATGATATTTCAATCTCTCTCTGACAAACAGAGATAGAAAATTTGACATCTATTATAGGCTATCCTAATCGTAATGCAACAGGTGGATACTTACATTGTTACAAATTGATTAGCAAAACCTTTTTCTTCTGTTTGATTATCTGGATTTAGACTTTCAGTTCTGAAGTCAGTGTACTGAGTCTACTGACAATAAGTAAAGATGAAAATGCATTTCTTGGGTAGATTTGGTTTCATGTACTATGCACAGTTTTTTCTCTGAATAGGGATTTTATAACTACAATATCTGCAAGACCTTGACATGTATGCAAGCCTCCTTACACCACAAAAAAGATGCAAAAGAACAAAGAAAAGAAAAGTTGTCCTATAACCTGTTACAGTGGCACAGGTTCCTTGACCTCCAAAAGACTGAACACTCCAATCGGTTTACAATTTATTGTACAGCCAGATATAGTCGAAGACCTTGAACTTTGGCACAGTTCAGTCTGTTTGTCTTAGCAATAATATTTCAATGATAGCAGCTCATTTAGGTTGTCTTAGATTTCCTGACTGTAAGGATGGTCAAACTAGACTTGAACTTTAACTGAGGTTTCAGAATCCACAACTCACCACATCAGGGACATTTGGTCATTTGTTTCAAGCTGCAAACTTGATCCTCAGTATGAAACACATCACCTGAGAGAGTACATGATGAAGAACAATTATCATATTTGTACTGATGGTAAAAAAAAACTCAATGTGTATCCTTAAAGGAAAATGTTTTATTCAAGTACTTGTCAGCTAATCAAAAACTTTCATTAAGTATTATTTTTTCTTGAAATGCAATCGGCAGAGGATTTCTCAATAAGTGAGCCATTAGAACATTTGACGTACAGGTGTTTAAATCATGACAAAAAGGAAAATAATATCCAATTCTTTTGTCTTGACTGACATCTGCTGGTTAGTATCTGTACTGCATAACGAAAGAAATTCTGTTAGGCTGTATGTTTCTTTGAAATGATCTCAAACAGAGGATGGACATGATTTGTAATAGAAATATCCAGTTCAGTGACTCACTAGTAAAACAGCTTTAGGGAGTATTATATTCAAATTTTTATTGAAAAGTCACTGGTGAGTGGTAACTGTTGCACGCTTGTGTTAATATTAATATAATTAATATTATTATAATATTATTATTGTTATTTACCAGTTTGTGCAATATATCTTTCCTTCAGATCCTTTTCTGCACTCTAAACTCGCATAAAGTGGACATGCAGAAGTTACTGGGGGGACAGATTGGACTCGAAGACTTCATTTTTGCTCATGTCAGAGGGGAGACCAAAGAAGTGGAGGTGACAAAGACAGAGGATGCATTGGGTCTCACCATTACAGACAATGGAGCAGGATATGCTTTTATTAAGGTGACCAATATATATACAGTATATATTCTATTCTTCTTGATTGTTTGCAAATGATCATAATTATCATGAATATCTGAAGACTGTGTATCACATACACTTCTAACATTTGCCATATTTTTCTCCAGAGGATAAAGGAAGGCAGCACCATTGACAGGCTCAAGTCAGTTTGTGTTGGTGACCACATTGAAGCTATTAATGACCAGAGCATTGTGGGATGTCGACACTATGAGGTGGCTAAGATGCTAAAAGAGCAACCCAGAGGCATACCTTTCACTCTTCGCCTTGTTGGGCCTAAGAAGGCCTTTGGTGAGTGGATGTTAAATGTTATGTGAGAATTATGGTCATGCGCTTTAGAGAGGCACTCCAAAATCCATGTATAGACTTCGGCATCATTAAACGATAGTTGTTAGGATTACACTTTGTGCATGAGTGGCACTGAAGCAGTACACTGGAATCATTACACTAATCAGCCTTCACAAATATTTAGACCAAAAATGATATCATCCCTTCCTTTCTGTAAACTAAGCCATGATGAAAGGATATAATGAGAGCACCATGGCTCACCATGCTTAATACCCACACTTGTAGCTTCACTGGAGTAAAAAACTACCTTAAGACATATTTTTAACAGAGGGTACAACACCCCACCTATCATCCAGCCTGAGCTGTCCAATCCTTTTGTGGTATTTGGTGACACTGAGTTTTGATAAATGGTGGTCCAATGTGGCTTTGTGGAAAGAGGCACACCACCTTCAGGATTTGACTTTTTACATCAACAGAATTTCATACACACAGGTTGAACATCAAGGTAACCATATTAATTGCATCTGGTTGTGACTGAAGACTTAATTCACCAATTGTTTTTTCCATGCACTCCATCACAGGGCCAACTCTGAGACAAATGAGACAAACAACCATGCAAACCCACGTTGGCTTAGAGCAACTGATTCATTTATGCTTGTTATTTGGCAGTGGGAAGCAACTGGCGAACCTGAACATTAAAGCTTCCCACAGAAATACACATGTGGCGAGTTTTTGATGGAAGGGGACAGTGATTACCACCAGAGCACATTGCAACCCTAATTTTCTTCATTTAATTGAATAAAATGTGATTGCATTTTACATAAAGATTTGTACATATTGACCTGTTTGAATGGGATCTTATGTGCCTCTAGACACCTCCTAGAGTAAGTGTTTATTCACACATCCCATTGGTAAGGCAGATCAAAGATTCACTGGAGAAATTAAAGAGCTGGAAGAGGAATTACAGGAGAGAGGTCGTTGGATCTCAGGTTAGATGTCCTCATGCAGGATAATTGATTGAAATAGGATTAACTCATAGATATCTCACTCACAAATGTCCCCAAAGACGTTTTTATATTCTTTAGTGCCATATATATTGATTGACATCAGCTGGTCTGCATTGCTTGTGCTCATATATCAGTTTGTTTTTCACCTCTTTATCATTCCTTTTACAAATAAGATGTTTAAGAATTTGTTTTTCAATAAGTTGTTTGCAACTCAACAATAGGATATGTGTGTAGTGCATTAGATTCAGAACATGGAAAGCACTGTAGGATGACTCATTTTCTAATAGGTGCTGGTAGTTTGTCAGACAGTAAACCAAAGTGTCTAATGGCTGCTACCAATCAGTATCTGTTAGTACACTTCTGTAGAACAACACATGGAAATACTAGCACACTGAAACTGGAACCATTTTGATCTGGTTCTTCAAGGCCAGCTGCACCAGGTCATCACAATTCTGTGTATTGCTGCTTCCAACTAAATGCAATGACTGTACATAGGGAGTTCTTTCGAATACAACAAACCATTGAGAACATGTTTTAATACTGTTAGCAACAGCTAACATTGTGAGCTAATGAGAAGAAGCTGTAACGAGCATAAATACATTTTCTTTGGCTGTATTCTGTGGGAACATGTGCATTTGCTGCACATGTCATGGAGATTTATATCATATGACTTTCCACTGTTTGGCAGTTACAGAAATTACTGATAGTAAATGGTGTAATGACCACATGATTATGAGAATATGTTGCCTCTATCTTTCTGTCAATACATATCTTGCTTTTAGAATCTAGCAGAATTATTCTTTGAATCATTCACAAGTATCCTGTGACACAGTGGATGTTGACATGAGACCTCCCACTATCCAGTTAATTTCCCCCAAAGGAGTTATTGAACTTTCTTGCAGTCAGATAAAAACATCCAGCTGAGAAACTATCTAACTTAGACCACCCTTCTTAAACAGTGACATCGACCTTTCTGACTTTGCTTATCTGTCTCTCCAACTTGTATTTAGCAATCAAATTACCAAAAAGAGTGTAACTTCAGAAGATGACCAACAAGCAAATAAAGACAAGTCACCACAAACTAAACAAAAAATAAATTGATGAATGACTGTCAACCTCTGTAATTGTGTTATTAGACATGATTGGAATGAGGACTAAAGCGCCAAAATCTAATGAGGGCAAGATGGTGAACGGCAAAGAAACATTGCGACTTCGCTCGAAGGGTGCAGCCACAGTTCAGGAAGTGGTGAGTTTCACATGCTCTGTTGAACTATGAATATCTGAACTTTCTGGTCTGAAGCTCATAAATACTAACATGTACACACGTGCATACAAAATATGTATTATATTAGATGCATCTCTAAGCTCGAAATTGCAACATGTGTTGTTATGATTTTATGTGGGGTTTTTTTGTCTACTTATCTCGTGTGAAAAATTCCCATAGCTCAGTAGAGACGGAACTTGAAATGAACCACATTCACAATGAATATTCCACACCTGTAATAAACTGGGCAGTTTAGCTGGAGATTATTCTTATTCCCTTAACTCCAGTTCCCACTTAAAGACATCTGTAAAGTGAGTTGATCAATTTATCACTCAATCAACTTATTTAATCAGCAGCATCTTAGCCTCTCCATGATTATGAAAGCAACAAGTGTGTACTGGGTTTTAGAAATGCTAATTCTGTTTCTTGGCTTAGTTTATGTAATACATTAAATTTAAAAGTGATGTGCAATTGTGATTTTGAGGTGGTTTTTACATATGGAACCTCAAGACTTGGTATGAACCAGGGTTTATGACCTCTGTCTTTAACATGGCTGTGAACTTCAGTATATTCACATGATACAGTGTGACATTAAACATGACCCAAAAGTGCCAAAGTTTTTGGCTGGAGGATACAGCTCTGTCCTTGTCTTCCCTTTTAGCAAAATGAGTTTGAAGAACAGGCCACCAGGAAAGTGGACGACCTCTTGGAAAGCTACATGGGCATTAGGGATCTGGAACTCGGTAAGACGTTGTCCAAAATGAAGACTTCAACTTTCATTTTCACATTTGGACCTCTGGAGGTTATCCTCAGAGAGATACTGACCGGCAAACGCAAACACTGACATTTATTGTAGGGTCTTTGCTCCTGTTGACTCACTGATTGCTATATGAGGTAAGATGACCACATAATCATGTGGTCATGATTATGTGGTCACATGTAGTCATCTCCACCACATAAGATGACCAAATAAGTATTCAAGGAATGACATGTGCCTCCAGGACAAGTAATGTCTGTGTATGGAATATCAGTACTTTCAAGTGCTCTTATGTTCCACTTAACATTTTTTTATCCTTCATCTGACATAATCTTCAATGAGATTAGCTACAGGAATTTTTCTGAAAGCTTTTGACCACATTACATTCTCTTCCCAGCTGAAACTCAACTGTCATGGGGACAAAAGGCATGCTACCTAATTTGTGCAACAAGCAACATAAGAGGCCCATTAGAAAGGGTAAAAAATACAAAAAAAACAACAGAAAAAATAAATGGACCATGATTTAAGTTTGACTTCCTGTTAGACTCAACCAATCTTAAGTGATGCTCAACGAAAACATTTTTAAAGCCAAAAAAAAAGACAATATCATTAGAGAATTAAATGGGCTTCAAAAGATGAAGAACAAAACACTTGTGATTTATGGTAATGATATTTTGAGTTTACTTTGCCCTCTCCCAGATCTCAAAATATACTTCAGAATTAACACTTTTACTAATTGTTGGCAGGGATTCAAACATGATTGGAAAATACTGTGTTAGTTTAAATATTGGGGTACAAAAAATTAAGCCAGAGGTAAGATGGAAATGTCTGAGACATTCTGTAAAAAACATATTTGCATTGGTAAAGATAACTTAACTCTACATTCGACAAGACATTTTAGCACACATTCACACATATTGTGAACTCACTTGGTTTAATAAAATGAAGGTTTAAGAGAAAAGTATTAATTATTAACCATTTTTGCATTTTGTTTTACAGCAACTACAATTGTGGAAGCAGGAAAAGACAAGAAAAATCCAGATGACTTTGCCGAGGCTTTGGATTCGGTTCTTGGCGATTTTGCCTTCCCTGATGTGTTTCTGTTCGATGTATGGGGAGCTATTGGAGATGTTAAAAATGGCAGAATGTAAACAGTAAAACAACATAGAGAAATAATCAAGTTCTTTGTAACATCTAATTGTAAAAAAAAACAAAAAAACCCCACACAAAATATAACATGCAGGATAGTTTTATTGTTAAGAGTAGGAGAAGTCGGATAAGAAACAGGAAACTCTTTTTCTCTGATGTAAGTGTGCTGGGAAAAGCAGTCCATGTTTGTACTATCAGGCAACAATTTTAAATGACGTTACTCTGTGGAAATGTTATCGTTTTTCCTTCAGTGCAGTAAAATTCAAACATCAGTCTACTGTTTGTCATTTCAGGCTTTATAATAAGAAACACGTGCTCTGAGAATTTGGCCAGCTTCTGGTCTTTTCAGACCATACTAGTGAGTCCCTTCAAGGAGAAAGAGATTAGATTAGGCATCTGTTTTCCATCCAGAGGAGCATTTGAAGTATTTTTCATGCTAAACTGTATTTAGCACACATGCACGTCCATGTGATCATCTGTTTGGGAGGATTTAGATTTACTTTTAAATCCTATCTGAAGGAACTATTAAACAAAGAGACCCAAATATTTAATAAGAACAAAATAATACATTGAGATATCTATAAAAACTAATGTCAAGTAATTAATCAAGCTCATGGTGAGACATACCAATGGTCGTATATCCCACTAAATTATCAAGGACTCCGTGATAAACATTCCAGTCAAGCAGGAATCCAGCCCACTTTGCATGGACAGAAGTGAAAAGATTAAAGTCATTCCTGCATGCATGCTTGAGTGCCTGTAAACTGTTTCCTTGGAACCTTTAAACAATTTTTCCTGAATCACAAAATAAAATGATCTATTCCTACTCTTAAAAATCACTATCACAATCCATAGTATTTTGTATCTCCATTTCAGAGAGAGTAAAAAAATCTATTCCTTTTAACTGTGTGTGAAATATACAGAAGACATAAGTTGTCACAGCCAGTATTTTCGGTGTCATGGTTCACTGCTTAAGTGTTGCTCTTGAACTTTGTCTTTGCATTGTGATGTACAGTTTGTCCTTGCCTATGTGGTTTTGGGGCTTTTTTGGTTTAGTTCTTGGCCATTAGCTCCCTTGCATTCTCTGTTATTTTGTAGTTTTTTTCCATTGTGAGTTGTGTTCCATTTTCTCCTTTTTGTCAATTTTGCCTAACCTGCCTCTAACTTTGAAATCACCCTTTCAAGATATATTGTTTTTCTATTTCAGTGCTCTTTACGGGGTTCATTGACGTCTTCTGACTTCATCTGTATAGTAAATCTCTCAGCACTCTTTGTTTGTGAGATCTTTTGACTTTTTCTTGATCCTGCCTTGACAGTAGTTTTTGATTATTCAAATAATATCCTTAATCACAACTCCCTGTCCTTGAGTCCTTCCTCAGGACATCCTGCATCTGGGTCATCAGCCTCCTGTTTTTCTTCTCCCTTGGGATTCATGACACTGTAATAGCAACAAACAGCAGCTATCAAGTAGATATTGGAAATCCAAATTATACGATGAATCCTGACCTTTTCCTACGGAGGTTACTCTCACGCAATTCATCAATCCTGTAACGGTTATTTAAGGTCAGGTCATGGAGGCAGGAAGTTCACGAGTGAAACCGAAACAGCTCTCTCCCTACTGACAATCTCCAGATCCTCCTGGGGACTTCTGACGCATTCCAAGACCAAAGGGGAAATAAAATCCCTCTATCAGGTTATGGGTCGACCCTGGTGTCTTTTCCCTGTAGGGCGTTCCCAGAAAACCTCCACAGGGAGGCAATCTAAACAGATACCCAAAACACCTCAGCTTACTTCCTCTAGCGTGGAGGAACGGGGCTTCTACTTCAAGTTCCCATTGGACACCTAAGCTACTGACCTTATCTTTAAGGTTGAACTGGAAGTAAACCAATCTCAGTCAGTTGTATCCGCTATCTCACACTTTCGTCATGGCCCAAATCTTGTGACCAAAAATGAAGGTTGGAACAAAGATTGAGATGTAAATTAAAAGCTTTGCCTTTATCACCGCTGACAAAGACCAAATCTGTCTGTTAAAGTCTCAAGGGAGGGATCTGACTAAAAGGGATTTGAGACCTCGATCGAGGTGCGCTGAAACAGACAAAGGCAAGAGCCTGGGTGTGTTGATCACTGGTGTGATAAACTTATACTTGGTATGTGGAATATCCATCACATGTTGAACTCCTTATCTAAAAACTTTGGCGGCAGTTACAACAAACTATTATTTGTCTTTTGTTTGATTAATATACCATGCAGTAACAGTCATATTGCAAATCTATATCTGGACTGTATGTAACCTTGGAGCATCTGTCAATAAAATTGATGGGAGACCTTTAGAAAAACCTTTTATTTCTTTTAAAGATCAGTTTAACTTCTTTCCAAAACATACAAACATACATAATATTTTTTTTAAAGCATGACATGCTTTAATTTGCTTTTCAAAGTTCAACCAATCAGTAGGTTGGATCACAGTGAGTCTGTATTCAGTGTTGAGCTTAGTTCTGTAAAAAATTGTTTCTCACTATTGTGAAGTTTTTTTTATATATATAAGAGTCTTTGTCCGTCTGAGGGGGCAACAAATCATTAAAAGGAGAAATCCAACTTCATGAAGTGACAGAAAAACCCAGCGCCACTACATGTGACTTACCAAACCACTCTGCCTGTACAGAAATTTGCATAGCTATTTATTTTATTTAGCCCGACAGTCTAGTCAGCAAGGCCTAATCTTCCTTTAAGATAAGATATCCTGTGAACAGTGAAGAGTAAGCACTTCAAGGGTAAATGTGTCATATCAAGTCATATTTGAACAATTTACTTCTGTATCAGAATAAGTAAGCACTGCGAGAGAACATGAGTCATAACAGTTATATTGACGATGATTGGAATTTTTCCTCTACACTCACTTAAAATGTACAAAAATCTCAGACCTAACTATCATTATCAAACCTGGGTGACAAGTCTAGAATTACAGTATCCTAACAATTGTACAACAAGAGTAGCAAGAAAATAAAGGTACGGTGATTCTAATGAAGAGTTACAAAAAACTAATGACACCATAATCATTTATTAAACTATTATTTGTTGTTGATACTTAACCATTTTCAGTGCCTGAAGTATCGTTATCCAGTGTAGAGTATGTATGTGGTGCATCCAACTTATTAGGATTACTTAGTCGCTCAACCATTTTTATCTGAACAAGACACAATATAAGAGGTATTTTGGGATTTTGCAACAACAAATATTCAAATGTTCCCATATCACTGTGACAAGCAAGAGTATCATGTTACAGAAGTTTGAACCATGTTATTATAGCAGTTATTGCATTTTTATGTTTAGCATAAGAGTCATAAACTTAAGAAGCAACGGACTACATATAGTAAAAGAAGATGAAGCAGAGCATGGAGACAACGTTAATAGTGTTTCAGCTTACAATTAACAAACACAGTCTCTTCTGATAGGAGCATGAAATAAAGCAAAGTTTTCACATTATCAGTGCAAAAAAAAAGATCATCTTAATGCACAAGACTAGCACACCAAAGAGAATAAACACAGGGATTTTATTGTCAGTTTGCTGTAATTAGATTTTGAATCCATCTTATAATGGAGAGGCAGGGGATGTCGCTACATTTGATTTTTCCATCTCCTCTCCACCGTTTGAGCCCAGGTTGCTTCCAAGCGAGGAGCGTGTCATTCTGCGAACTCTGTCTCTGAACGATGGGTACAAGGTTATTATGGAGCTGCGGGACCAGTCGAGACGAGGGTGAGCTCTCTTCAAAACTGCCCTGCGAAACAGGATGTAAACCCATGGGTCTAGGATCTGGTTCCAGGTAGCGAAGCGTATCCATCGGAGAAGGTATACGATGTTTACATGACCTCCAGATAGGGCAGTTTGAGCTATGAACACCTGTTTGTAGGAAAAAGGTAATGCATAAGTATGTAAAGTCAAAAAGGCAAAAAATATGATAAGGATGGCAAAAGAATAATCAATTTAAACCGATTGGTTAAGGACATATATTGAAAAGACGCAAAAAATTGAAATACTTGAAAGAATAGGCAGAGATGATATCAACCGAACAAACCAATCATTTGGGTAATAATATTGCAAATGCACATGCACAATCACTATTTGCAAATTCCATTGTGCGATACATTAATATTGCACTCTTTGGAAAGTGCCACAATATCATAATTCAATCCAGTGCTCCATGCTGCAACATTTTGCGTGATGCATAAATGATAAACCTGATTAAGCTGCTGATGAGGCAAGACATGCTAAGCCAAGTTAAAAAGTTGACATTGCTTTGCTTATACTTTCTACTATATGAGCTGTTGGACATCGGTTCTCCACTGATTCACATCCAAGGATGGGTATGCAAGCATGGGAAGACAGTTTGGGAGACAGATTCTAATATGACATTAATATTTTAATTTAGAGTGCAAATCCATGTCTTTTAAAAAAAATATTTTCAAAAGGAGAGCCAGGTTACATCTTCCTTACCCTATTCCCTTATTCAGACCAAAAAAAAGAACAACTTATCTTACTACATACAATATAATAATTAAATGTTCTAAGAGGTAATAATACCCACATCCATGCTGTGAAATAGGATTATATGGAACATGGCTGTTCCAAAAAAGACAACACCAATTTCTGTGGAGGACATTTGCAAATGGAGAAAAATGAGACCTCCTCTTCATTAATTATATTATTGGTATTTTTTGTAAACTCAGAGTGAAGAAGAAGGAACATTTCAACATTTATTTACTTCAATTTGAATTTGATAACATCTTTTCTTTTTTCACATCTTCAAGTTATAAAGATGCAGAAAAAAAAATTAAGCCAGAGGTTTGGGAAAAAGGTAAAGGATATGCAGTACGTTTACTTAAAAAAGAATTTGGTCAGATAAAAAAAAAAAAAGTTTCATCATGAGCTTGATGAAACTGCAAACATAAAAGTGACACCCCCCCTCTGGAGGAACTATTGGTGTTCATTTAAGGAAGTGTATGGTCGAGACTTTACCTATATTAGTGAAACATTTGTAATGGTCTGAATGAGATCTGATGAGGTGTCAAACAGCAACTTAAGATGGAACACAGAATGTGCTGGCAAACATGCTCTTTTTTTAATTCCAAAAGCTCATGGATAATGATATGTCATTGGCAGATGAATTTGACATGCTGATGGTGGCGTGTCCAGCTACTGCCAAAAGTGAATTAAAATGGGGGTGAGCAGCACCATGGTGAGCTGGGCTTTTGCAGCAGCATTTTGATTTAGCTTTTTACTCGCCTCAGTTTGGACACTTGAGTCATAATGTAAATCCACGGGTCAAATATCTGATTGAAGGTGGCCATTCGAATGTAGATCAAAATCATTTCACAATTTGCAGAGGATGTCACTGCGCTCTTCAGCGTATATATCTGTTCAGGGTATCACACAACTAAGATTAGACAGAACACCAGAATAATAGTATACATAATGTGTGATGTGTATCCTTTTTATTCCTCCTCTCTGACAGAGGGTAGATCAACACAATCTTTCACTAGAGTTGCCTTATTTTCATTAAAATAAGAAGAGACAATGATTTCAAATCTATTCTTAAACACAGACTATTAAGCACAGAGGAAAATGCCATTATGGGGATATTGTGCTTAAATGAAAGCGCTGAAAAACTTGAAGCTTCAGAAAAAATAGGCTAAAAGAGAAAAACAAGCAGTGGGAAAAACATAAAGGATGTTGACTTCTTAACAACTTTAGTTTTATATTCAACAGTGTAGAACAACAGTACTCAGACATTATTTCAAAAGCAGAGCCCAAAGCTAAATCTGAAATGATGACTATGTTCTGTTTCTGTTTTATTCGACCGTTTCTTTTTGTGTTCATGTGTTCCCCTGGCTTTATATCTCACCAGTGGAATGATTTTTAATAATGATTAATACAGTTGTTAAGGAGGGAATTTCTTTGAATTAATGCACGCAAGATGAGCTGTGTCATTTCAAGTCAGAAATTATGAGACTGTTGAATGCAGGGTAAGATCAAAAGGCATTAGACCAGCTGAGCTTGTTTAGAAGTTGAATTGCTGGGACGAAATTAAGCATACCCAGGAAAGCACAGACAAAGATCTTTGGAACATTTGATACTTCACTAGGGTTCAGCAGTTCAATTATTTGGAGAACAGTGCTGATAAAAAAACAGGCCGGATAGTTATGGTCAAGTGGGTAGCTTCTGTTTGTGTAAGGAGCATTCTTCATTCAGCAAGTAGTTCACTGGGAGCCAAAGGGCGTCACAATACAAACAAATGCTAGAAATGTGTATAGAACACATGGAAGTGAGCTTTGCTATCATGATGACAAAATATTTTACTTGGGACTTATTACACAACAATATAAATACATCTTATTCTCAGCTTTTCTGATTTCTGAAATTCAGATATATAGAAATTCGTTTGGCGGGCAAATTCATCTGAAGAAACCATATTACATCTCGAAAGGATGCTATTCGCCAAATTAAGCACCACGAGCTGCAGGCAATGGCAAAGATATTGCATCTGAACTCTTGGTGATGGCAGAAAAAACTTTAGAATTTTTTTCAAACAGGTGAAATGAAGGAATTATGCATTGACTCACAAACAAAATAGAACAAAAACAGCAAACTCACCAATAGGGGGCACCAGCATATAGTAGCAATGGCCATGATCAGGATCAGCTGAACCATCATTTCCACCTCGTGATCTCTGCGCCGCTGGGCCCTGTCCGGTCCGCAGCACACCTTAATCAGGGTCACCACGCTCACCGTGTTCAGCAGGAATGACACGGTGATACAAAACAGACCGACAAGGGAGAAGAGCACAGAGAAGGCCCAGTCGGTCCCCTCTGAGCTGATGTTGAGAAAACACCAGGAGCCAGGAGTCTGAATGTGGTAGCTTCCAAAGCCTGCCAGGGGCAGCA
Source organism: Menidia menidia (assembly GCA_907169785.1). Lineage (NCBI taxonomy): Eukaryota > Metazoa > Chordata > Actinopteri > Atheriniformes > Atherinopsidae > Menidia > Menidia menidia. Next base: position 15,167,671 of record CAJRST010000002.1, on the reverse strand, counting down.
GTGATATGCAGCCAGCAACAAACCACACCATCAGCACCATGGAGACTGTCCGTCCTTTGGACATGCTGGTGGAGCGCGCAAATGGACGGTTGATGCCAATGAAGCGCTCCACGGCCATGGTGGCGCCAAGCATTAAAGGGCACAATCCATAGAAGACCATTGACATGCCCATGAAGTTGCAGAAGTGGCAGGTGGGGTCGGACTGACGCCAGTCCACCCGTGTGATGTAGAAGGAGATCACAACGGTGCCTGTGACCAGAAGACCCATTAAGTCGGTGGTTACAAGGCCTCCCAGGAAGATGAGGAAGAAAGAGCGCGAGCGGCTTTGAGTTCGCTGGAAGGATTTGACGAGCACTATGAACGCAATGAGATTTGAGGCGAGGCCCAAAGTGGTGAAAGTGGCTGAGTAGAGGACATTGCCCAAGTCTGGGGCATATTTGAATGGTGTGCTGGTGTTGGAGTAGCAGAGTGGTGTGTGACTGTTGTTGTTCATGGTTCTCATTCAGCCTAAAAAAAAACGAAGACATAGAAAAGTTAGATTTGAAGGATATTTGTCCTACATATGGCTTGTAGAAAACACAGCAGTTAGAAAAAAACATCATAAATGCATGTGATGCAAAAGACATTTCCATACATGCCTGAGAAAAATAGTCTACTAACCTTTGTTACACTGTGTGTTAACTGGAAATGGATTACAATCATCCATCAATTCAAAACACAAATTTTCAACCATTTAAAGACCAGGAAATTAGTCTATTTGTTTCAGACAAAAGAATGGAGAGCAGACTTATCAACACAGTGAATATATTAAAAGGGCCATTCTGCTTTGAAAAAGGTAGCTATTTCCAAATTTCCCAAAGATTTCTGTCGAATAAATGTTAAGTGAGAATCACAAGTTGATGAAATTTTGGAGCACACTTCTAAGGCTGTTGAATTTTCAACCCCTTTTTCTATGCATCTGTAATTTGTAGGTAAGTTGACACAAAATTTGCGTATCAATTGTTACTTAACCTCGCAAAGTACAAACTATGAAAATTTAAGACTAAGAATTCAACTATGTTAGAGCTTTTTTGCAAACATGACCAAATAAAGGTGGTAGCTTTGACAGTTTCAAACACACAAACATGAGACTTGACACGTAGACAGTAGTAGCAGGGGACAGAATTGGAGAGAGAAACGGAGCATAAAAATATAGACAGAGAGCTGGCATATCTGGGCAGGAAAGGGTGGTGTTGACGGACACTATGACAACTTTCCACAAAAGCACCATGGCTGCCTTGATGTTTGTAGAGTACGGAAGCTGCTGTGATCAAAATAGGAAGACTGAATGCAGTCAACAGGATCATAGGCTGTCCACTCCCATCAACTTTTCTAAAATTAAGAACACCCTCCTCAACTGGAATGCAGTCAGCATAGCAGTGCAGCCAGCAGTCCTACCCACTGTTTTTACCCACAAAGTTTGGGGGGCCGGATCACAGTTTTAGGCTCCACTCCAGCAGAATGATGAACAATGACATACATCAGGTCTGAATGGCACTTCTTCCCATTTGAAAAATCTAAACTGATCCCCGGTCACCAGCAGACGTCATGTTACATTGGCTTCATAGTAACCGTATCTCTATCTTTCCTTTACTTTTAGAAATCGATTAGTTCTGTTTTACTCATTGAATTTTTTGGGAATGGCTTCATTTTCTGTCACCGTCACTTAGTGATGGTGAGGACTGCGCGGATAAATTCAAAATTTCATTAAAAGGTAGGCTATGATTTTTTTGCCCTGAAATATCTGAAAACAAACTAAATCACCAGAGTGAGCAGAGGGTGGTCTGGTTTATGTACTGGTGTGCTTGCAGAATTTTGAGAGACTGGGGGCCTGTAAATCGGTGAAAACTGTCAGCTTGTAAACAATGTAAACTGTTTACAGTGTAAACAGTGTAGCACTTTTAGGGGTCTTTTTCTGACTCTATCCAGTAAAATGTGAGAGTTTCTTACATTTTATGTTCTGCCAAGCGTCAAGGATGAAATTAGATTGGTAAGGAAAACAAAAGAAAAACTTTTCCCAGGCAAGGTGTCAAACTAGCAAATAAGTAATTCACATTTCTTTTAATATATAGCATGCAATGCAATTTTCATGCAAAAAGGGAGAAAGCTATTGTCACAACCAAGGATCCCTGTCCTCTATCTTACTTAGGTATTTATTCATGCAGAAAAAAATCATAAAATATTTTTTCTTTGTTATACTCTTTTGAGTAATTGAGTTTAACTTACCCTTACTGAAGTTTTTCAAAGAGCAGCTTGACTCTTGGTTGAAGAGTGTTTATTTCTCCATCTGTATTATTTTGCTATTGATGACAGGAACAATAATCACACAAGAAGGGATGAACAGTTAGTCCCAGCTGATGGAAATTGTGAAAAAAAGCCCAATGTAACAGCTCGCTAACATTATTAGCTCTGACTCCTCTCCTCTTCCTTCTTTCTGCCAAGTTCTCTTCGACAGTAGCTGAGATAGTCATCTCTCCCCTTCTGGTCACATTTCCTTTTGCTTAGCTCACTCCTCCCAGGAAGACATTGTCAGAAGGGGGAAAGGCTTGAGGAAGACTGTAAATTATGTGTTAGAGGAATGTACATTGGTAATTGTCAAAGTGCACAAAGAGGGGAAAAGGCATGCATTTTCTTTATGTATGGGGAAGTGATGTTATGGGAAAGTTATAAGTAATGCGGAAATTTAAGTGGGTTCCATTGGGAAAATAAGTGGGTAAAATGAAATGTTTTAATCAAAATAAAGATGGCCAGATGCTTTTAATTGAAAATGATTTATACTTCAGCAATAAAGATTATATGAAAATTATAACTAGTTTACTGCAATAAGTGGGAAGGTGAAAAGTTGTGAAAGTACTCCCATAAAACTCTCTGAAAACTGAAAACATACATGGTTTTTGTTCCAAAGATGAAAAAAAAGGTTATGGAAAGCAGATGTGGCCATGGCTGCCACAGCCTTTTAGTGAGGAATGGGTTGTTAGATGTGTATCCACACCAAAGAAGATAAACATTCTTGAGATTGTTTGATGGGCAAACATCTTAGACCAATTTCTGTATATCTTGAAAGTATACCATGACTGTCAGCTTAAACATTTATAAAATCCTGACACTTTTTACGGCAAAATCAAAAGACCCATTTTGTGTTATTTCATCGTAATATCTTAACAAAACCTCAGCATGTGACGTAAAATAAGTGAGAAAACTACGGTTTGAACTCAGATGACAGCAGACGTCCCATAGTTGTCAGGCACAGAGCTGTAACTTGAGGCTGGAACTGAAAATGTTCCTTTACTCCAAAATGGCATTTTATTGATGTGTTGACACTCACAGCTCTAGTCTTTGCGTCTCAGCTGGGAAAAGCTTTCCAACTTTTCTAAAAAAAACAGACATGAACAAAGGAATCTAACAGGAATTCTAGCCCTTGATAAGCACTTTTTGGAACTACAGCCAAGTAATGATTTCCTGTTTGCAGACAATGTTTTCTTTTCACTAACTTAATGGGCATAACAATAAGTTTATTTGTTAAACTAGAAGTAAAAGAGAAGTAAAAGACAAAAAAGTCAGATATACTGCCTCCTTTTATGGAACAAACCATAATCATACAAAGGTCAGCTGTGTGATTTGCTTTTGCATCTGATTTGCTGAATTCTTAAATATTCTCAAAACAATTAATCTGTTCTAATTAAGCTGAAAAAAAGGATATTTTTTCATTCTAAAAGAAAATTGGAAGTAATTTTACCACTTGAATTGTATTTCTTCTTCAGTGTAACCCCATGTGATCTCATCCAGCTGATTTTTTTTGTTGTCTTTGTCATTGTAAGATGAATATTGGATTCATTGTTCAGCTGCTGAGCAGTTTGAAACTCCTATTAACCTTACAATTAAGTTTTCACGGCGCAGTTCCAGTCAGTCTCTGAAAATTGCATATAAATATTCAGATTTGCTTCTTACACTCTCTTTGTTGCTTACCTGCTCACCCTGACTTGTCTTTGTCAGCTCCTGTTATCTTTGTAAGGGGAAATTGTATTACTTATTACTCAGGCAAATGTCCTAAAAGGACTCAGAGGGATGTCCTCAAAATCATGCACAATCAGCCCTGACCATAACAGGGCAATTGGCACTCAGCTTTGTACTCTTCCTGGCAGAATATTAAAAGCTCTCACACAAAAATTACTTTTTTTTTCAACTCTTTGCTGTGTCTCTGTTGTACCTCCTTACTGTACATTACTTTCAGCTTTACATTAATTTAACATCATGCAACCAAACTGCACGTATGTTTAGAATGTGTTTACTTTCACAAAATTCCTATTCTGCAGTGACATTTTTTTATATTTCTGCTCACTTTGTCATCAATGCAACTGAATGTCCAGTTGCTTTGCACAAATCCAGAAGCTATATAAATCCATTCAACGTTTTTTAAATCAGAACTTGAGAAACAGAGTTTGGTTACTTCACTCAGGATAACTTTATTTTCCATTTCTTAATGTTTCATACACTGACACAGCTTCTGTTATTAACAGTTAAAATAACAATTGCAAGTCATTCGTCACAATCCCGGGCTGGCTGGAGCCTAATCCACTTGACAATGGGTGAGAGGCGGGGAACGCCCGGGTCAGCTTGCCAGTCCATCACACAGACACAAACAACCCCACACCCTCAATTTGGAGAGTTCAACTAACTTAACATGCACGTTTGTGGAAGGTGGGAAGAAGCTGGAGTACCTGCAGAGAGACCACACATTTACAGGGATGAACTTGCAACCTCTAAAGGTCCTGGTCCCCCAAGGAATCGAACCGGGAAACCTTCTGCAGTGACACAAGGACTAACCACAACACCACACATACAAAAAAAGGACGAATGCCAAAACCTTAAAATGACAAATGCCCTTTCATAGACACAACAACATGGAGGACATTAGCCCCATATTCCTCTATGGGAAATTTGTCAAAGTAATCTGAATAAGCCTGGGAAAGTACACAATCAAACCATACCAGCAAACAATAATAAGCAAACCAATGGCTGCCACACAGATGGGAGCCCACCATTTACCTTCAAATGAATGTGACTGCTACTGTATATTACAAAACAGCTTACCTTTTTGTCTTAAACAAGATCTATTGAGGTACAATACTCTCAGTAAATATACCACAGCAACTACTCAAATAAATACAAAAGTATTATTTCAATTAAAGGTAAATTGATTCAGAATCTCTGATGTAAGGACATCCTACTCTCTTTAAAAAAACAAACTCATTTGAAGTAATTTGGAAGCATCTTTTGACTAACAGAATCAAGTTGCAATGTATCCTATCCTAACTTATCAATGTAAATGCACCCACTTTTCATTTTCTTTTTAGAACTTTTCAAAATATGTTAAATGATAAATAAAATATGTCAACAATATCTGTAATTCATTATTATATTTGTTTGACGTGGAGTAATTGATCATTTCATAAATCCACACAAACACAAAAACGCTCTGGTATCTATATCCCTGTCACACTGTCTTGGGTCTACCAAGATCTGAAAATATGTCTTTTAGTTAGCCTTGTAGCAGTCTCAGACATTAAGTGCCATTGTGCAACCTATGTCAAAAGAGGTTTTTCCTGTGGGGGGGGAAAGGGGTGGAGTGAGCAAAAGCAGTAGTTGTATCCACTTGAGAAAAAAAGGCCATGTCTCCTGTAACAGATGGGCAAATGATGACGTGCTCATGTAATCCTCCTTCTTAAAGATCACACAACCAAGTTCAGAGGAGGCATACATCAGCTTATGCTGATAGCAGCAGCAGTAGCAGAGAGAGAGACATCCCCCAAAGCCAAAATGATGACATAAAGCAGACAGAGGCAGGGAATTCTGTTGTTCTGTTTTTTTTTTTTCTCTGAATATTATTTCTGTGTAATACAGCTCAGAAGATGTGATGGTAATAGAATGTCCTTTTTTTATTGATGCTCATTCTCGCTGATTCAGACTGAGATGACTGAGTGCTTTATGCAAATATGAGAGAGTGGTTGAAGAGGCTGAACACATACAGCTCAGTTAGTGGGCTCCGCCTGTACTGGTTCTGGTCGAATTATGATACATTATCATAATTTTTCAGGCTGAACTCAATTTCGCAGCTTCTTACTCTGCTGGAATGTGATATCATTGTGTTCAAATGGACATGTGTACATGGAGGCTTTAATGGTTCCTCTGCAGATGGTTTCATATATCCTTAATCATTACTGTAAAATTAATTTGAGAGAGCAACAGAACAGATAGCATTGTAGGCTTTTATTCACTCCCATCACTCTTATGCTGTATTTCCCATTACAGAAACATTATCTGTACTGTACCAGCCCATTCTGCTAATGAACAGGGTGTTTCAGATGACATTTGAGACCGAAGTCCAAATGAGTTTTTAGAAAAGGCTTGAGTGTTCTCTCTCAACACGAGGCGCATTCGAAAAAACTTTTCAGTTGGAGCATACAGTTATGCGAAGACATAAACGGAATAATGGCTGTTTCTAATCAGAGACAGGGCATTACATAACACTGTTTTATACCAGTGACATTCCTTGACCTTGTATGGGCATAGGTAGTGAGCCCAAGTGATTGTGCGGTTTTCTAAACCACTAAGCCTAGCATATTTCACACTGAGTTAACGGGATCAAACATCTCATGTGAAACTGATGTCAAAGGTATGTTGCATCTAGATCTGTTCAAATTATTGAATTAATTAGTGTAATGGTGATGATTTAAGAAAAAGCAATTTTTCACTTTCTAATAAAAGTGAAACAAAATGAAAAATAACAATACCTACCTATATATACACAGAATGTATATATATATATAGGTTGGATAAGAGAAGGATGTTAGAAAAAAGGTGGAAGATGATAGTAAGGATAGAGAACCGGAGAGAGAAGCTCTTCTCTCATTTTGAAAAGGAGCCAGCTTTTAATAGTAGCAATCACTCAGGGGTAGAGCTCTAGCTGCAGATGCAGATGGTCGAAAAGAACCGGAGAACATAAAACAGATCATAGAAAATAGCTGGCCATGAGGACTGGAGTCATGTCACTTCACAGTTTTGAAATGCCACCGTTTACTGCTGATAGATGTTCAGGCGCACCTCAGTATAGTGGCCCTGTACATTTCAAAATTCAATCATCTTGCATGACCATGACATTTCATTTTACACACTCTAAGCTGTGAGGATTTGTTTAAACGCTCTGTTTGTCTATGTATGCTAAACAGCATCACTGAGACTCTCACATAGTGACTACCCCAAACTGATCAACCTGGATAAAGTAAGAGCACCTGGAGAAGGCAATGAATTTCAGCAAATCATCTATGTTAATCTCTGGACTAATAGAATGGAAATAGCTCCTTAATAGCCGCCATTACAGTTAAATACCATAGAATATCCTGTAGATGGCAGCAAAGTCATTTAACAGTTATGGTACACTTTTTGCGGCATAAAACACATTTTTATAGAATTTTTCTGTGCGGAGACTTAAAGACTTGACCAGTTTGAACTGTTTAGAAATGAGCTAGCTTCTCATCTTCTTAAGTCAATGTATTTTTTTAACTTGTAATAATATCATGAATACTATCATTTGGCAACAGTGACTTGACAGGTTGATGGAACAGATCCATCATTTGTCCTTTTGAAAGCAGTGCATGTTATACAAGAAATAAGATGGGTCCTCCCGTCACTATGTTTTATTTATTGGAAATCCATGGCTGCTCATGTACATCTTCAAACAGAGCTACTCCCTTCTTGATTAATCAGTGTGCATGCTGTGCAGTGGCCCCCTGACACCTTTATGGTTCTGGCTCCGGTTCAAATGTCAGTAAATCTTTTCTTATAAATGGCAGTCATAAACATCTAATGGTCTGTCATGAATATTTTAGAGCCTTGAATATCGTACAGAAATGACCTCTGGAAAACTACACTCTAAACAAGAGCCATCTCTCAGATGGATAACCGCCTCAGCCAGTGCAACACTAGGCCCCTTTTTCTGGTTCTTTGGCTTTTTTCGTGGCATGATTGGATTGATTTGTCATTTGCAACAGAAGGAGCTTGGCCACGGGGCTGTGGATAATCCAATTTATCGCTTTGCCATTTATTACAAATTTCTGTGGTTTTTGGGTCCACTGTCACATCGATTCGTTGATTGCTTGCTTAGCTGGGTCCTAATGAGCTGCTGTCTGAATCACTGCATAATCACCGCCCTAATTCACTTCCTTGCCTACCCTCAGACTCCGTCTGCTGGCTCTTCAGTATTAGAACAGAATGGACTGAAACATCTATCTGAGCAGACAATTAGTAGCATATTTCTTCAAATATGGTGCCGCTCTGTGCATATCACCGTTTTAAATGATGACACTCCCTCTGTGGAACACTGCTTGAGGTAGCAGTGTGAGATGAGACCTGGTACTGGAGACACATCATCATCTACACTTGAATCAAAACAGCATATTCATATGAATCAATGGGAGGGATGGATCTGAGTGACTTTACATTTTTAGATACCTCAAAACACTATTGTTCAGTAAAGGCTATACAACAGAAAAAATATGTTGTTGCCTCAGGTTTGTGTTTTTCTGGTCTTATGAGATATGAACAACATAATCATCGAGTATTAATGATACGAGGAAAGACACATAGAGATTAAGTGGTTAACACATTTCCACTTTGTAAAGACCCAGAAGTTTAACATGGCCTATAAATATCTTTCTAATTGCATTCCTTAAACCCAAGTACTTCTAGCCTACATATATATATACTCATTCCTATTCTGGAAAAGTACTACAGTTCAAGTAAAAAAGGATAGAGCCCTGTAACTGCACTAAAAGCATTTATTTCACAGCTATAAAGGATCCAAACTACATACACATTAGGCAGTGTTCAGAATTTGGGCGTCAAGGTGTCTGGCCGTCACTGATCACGCTCTGAGTGCATGCTCAAGAGAGCTGTGACCCCTGTGATTGGTCAAGACCCTTGAGCACGAGCTGGACACGAGCTCATCTGCATAGCCATAGCGTCACAAACCTGTTTTATAACAGGTTCGAAGGTGCGCAGGTCAGTGCAGAGTGACCCGAGGAAGCAGCCACGCTGGACCGTTTGTTAATTCTGGAGTCAACTTCGTTGTTCTTTCTTTCACGGACATTTCAGACTCCAATGTCCATATTCTATGTTAAGCCGTGCGTCCCTGAGACCTAAACCACGGTTCACACGGTTCACACAATACACAGTGTGACGTTTCCCTAAAAAGAGTGTGTCTGCGTCATCATTGGGGTTATCCATTTGTTCTGGCCGGACAACCTGTGCCGTTTGCTATACATCCACAAACTAGTCCCTTATACAGTCCGTTCAGGTGCCATAACTAGCACCATTTTTTACAGGCAGTGATCATCATACATAATGTGTGCCACTTTTTTAGAACAGGTGACATTATTGATATCCCTGGAAAACTACACTGATAAATATTCCACTCATATAGCAAAATATCATCTATAATTGGAAGATTGTAATCCCAAGCTTGTGTAAATCAAATGTTTGGCTCCAAAACCATCACATCCCAGACATATTACTGAAGTGTGCCGCTTAAGGAGAGATGAGTGAGCAAATATCACCAGGTAAGGGTTTACCTCTACTCCAATATAAGCCTGCCAAGGTGGCATTTATCAAGCATGAAGAAGGCTTAAGGACACACCGGGATATGTTTGCGAAGAGGTTGATGGATAAATATAGGAGAGAGCTAATCAAGACAGATATCAATGAAAGGATGCACCATCTGTTTGCTTCATCACTTCTCGTGTGGCACTTATTTTTGTTTTTTTTCGTAATGCATGTGCCAATATACTGATGTAAAATGAGAAATATACATTTATATATAAAAATAAATAAATAAAAATAAAAAATATATATATATTCAGTTATCCTAAAGAGGATTAAGCAATTTGATTAGAAAAAAACAACACACATTATGACAGAGTTTTCAGACAACATTTCTTTAATACAAAGTCAACATATCTACATACACAGTGGCTTTAAACCAATTATTGTTTCAGTTAGAAGTAACAGTTTGAAAGTGATAGCACTTGGCCCTCATACAAAGGAAAAACTGTTGCTGAGTTTGAGTTCTTTTACACATGTATGTACTGTATATGTTCAATTCTTTAGATGTAGTTTTTCTCTTCTTGTTGTCCTTTTGTTAGTGCCTCACCTGCCCAAAATTTTCAGCAACAATTTCCAGTAAATTTGGCAGATGTTTTCAAAAGTCTAGCGTCTTTACATGAAGTCAAAGAGTAACACATTGCACAAGCTTTAAACGACTCCCACAGATTCAGTTTCGGCATGGACTTGTTCAAATATTTTTTTTAATCAGTCTGCTTCCATCCCAAATGATTTTAGTTTATTATGAAACATCTCAAAGTTCCCATTGTTTGAGAATGACATGCTGGAAATGTGCAGCAAGTTTTTGGTTTTCTATGTCTGTCCTTGGTTGCGTCACACTCCTAGTTTTCGATGAATCTTGTTTTCTCTCTTCATCCCATTATGAATCATAGTCGAACAAAAATACAGAGTATGGTTCTATATAAACTAGAAAATGCCCTAGGAAAAAATAATAAATCAACATATGTCGTGGCTGAACCTTGGCCTTTAGCAAACCTGTATTTTAGCTAATGATACATTTCTGGATAAACACCTTGGCGTTATGGATATTTGGACAGCTGGAAATCTGCTGGAGATTTGTGGGAAACTGCTAGAGCGAAAAACAACTTTGGGTCACATGGTAATGTCATCATTAATAATCCATACCCTTGCAATTTATCACCTTGTCTAACTTTAGAAGCCAAAATACTTTAAGACAAACTGTTCTTAAACATAGCTCTGTTCAGAGTAAGAATGAGCATTGGCAAAATTCTGGGTGTGGATACAGATGCTGGCGTGTTTCCCAGTTTATTTGCTAGTGACTGAAATTAAAGGCAAAAGAACCCCCAAAACAAAACATGAAAAGTAATTAAAGACCAGTGAGCAAGGCTGGAGAAAGTGAATTTGAGAAACGAGACCTTATACAAACATATAGAAGCTGGACATGAGCAGAACCTTGATCTATGTACCTCTGTCTGAAATATGAAATCTTTAGGATCAAATGATACAAATACATATAATCTATATATTTGTTTATATACAGGTATACTCTAGTTCATAGTGGGTATTTAATCAAATAAATGGCCACATTATGTCTGACAAAGTAAAAAAAAAAGAGAGATTTTCTTTAAATTGCATCGGATGTGGTCTGTACATAATCATACAGGATACAGTATATCAAGTTTGTTTGATACAGAGAACAAAAAAATTGTCTGTTAATAAATTTGGATTTATACTTATAGATCGGATTAAAAAAGTATGATTTTTAAATTTGTGATTAGAAAGATTTTCAAATGTAATTTTTCATCGGCACAGGTTCTACCCAATGAATACAGGTGAAAGATTGATGATTGGAGTTAAAATATTCAGACATGGTGCTGATATCCAATTTTTTAGAGACACGCAAGAGGTGTAGGATTACATACAAATGTAAAAAAAAAACTAAACAAAATTAAATGAATGATAACCCATTGTAATTTAAAACATGAGAACTGACAGGTATAAAAATGATGAGGGTTAAAATTAAATTCATACTGGGGTTTGGATATATCTTCATATTCTGTGTTTAAATATATATGTATATGTATATATATATATATGCATGTATCAGTGTGCTCTATAAATATAAAGCACACATATATGCACAGACATGTTATACTTAACATTTCTACAGTGAAAAAATAGAATGTCTTTGAACATAATATGAACAGGTAAGCATTTCTCTTTTCCTAATAAAAAAAAAAGGTGAATACAACATCTCTGTTAAAAAACTAAACCAAAAAGTAAATTAAAAAGTCAACTGTGTAATGTAAAGTAAGTCGTCTTAATACAACATTAATGTTCTTATAATGTTACAATAATAATAATAAGGCTTTTTTGGAAATCAGAAACGATTACACACGGGTCTGAGCATCACCTTGCGTCACATCCACTGGAAACCTTCAAAGAATCCATATTCTCTCTTACACCAAAGCAATTCCCACAAAATGAAAACCTGGAGATTTTGAAAGCTTTTTTTCTCTTTAAACCAGACACATATACATTAGTGAGTTGACTTGGAGGTGTTTATGGGTCTCTGTTTCAAGTTTACTCTTAGTTTGTCTTAAAGATGTGCAAGTAATTCGTCCTGCTGAATTTTATGAACACATCAAGGCATCGAGATCCAACATGGCGGCTTGATCAGTCTGTGTCACCCATAGAGAGACATGATCTGTAGAATGGAGGGCAAACAGCGAAGCATCTATTTTGTGTGTCCTCCGGTTATCAAACACGTACACACAGTAGAACTTAGGGAACTCAGGGCAAATTTGTCAACCACATTAATTTACAGCTTTGTAAATGCGGCAGGTTGCTGCTGCTTTTGGGTGCGTCGTACAATGACATAGAATAATATAGAGGAGACCCGAACCAACAAATGAAATAAACAAAAAAGCGGATGCTGACGTCATATGGATGCGCATTCAGTCATACCTGCCAGGGTGCGAACAGTTAGCGGAGCTGGTATCTTTTATCCATAAGTTTGCTCTCCCTCAAGAGTCACATGTCATGTACAGCATACATGAGATAAGCAGCATGTTTGGTTTAGACAGAAAATTTAAAAAAAAAGAAGAAAAAAAATATTTTTCACAGAAGACAGAAAAGTTCCAAATGACGATGATGAGCATTGGTCACTGTACACAAAGAGAGCCCCCAGATTGTGGCAATCCTTGTTCGATTGATCCATTTGTTCGAAAGCATTTCGCCCCACCAGTGGGTGGTGGACGTTTATGTCAGAGGCCGTGGTTGCAAAGAGATTTGCAAAAATCATGGGGCAGAGTTGCCATTCCTCTCACTTTAGCCTCCCAGCGAAAGACCGACCCGAAGATTCTTGAAACAGAAGATGTTTTTCTCGATTTATCTGGTGGCGTGACCTTCCCGGAGAGCTTTTTATTGTAAATGTCCCATTGTTCTCCTCAGCATCACTGTTGTTACCTGGCTTAGGACACTGACTTTGCACAAGTTCACAATTCATAAAACTAACAGATTTTACGATATGTGTTGGTTGAGTTCTGACAACCTGTGTGAGGGCCCTCTCCAAACCCTTAGCACTTACCAGGCAGTTTTGGTGTTGTGGACTTCAATAGTTGAGTAATCTCCACATAAACTATGCATAATATTAGAGGAACAGTGGGGGAAATAAAACTCAATTTCTGTTCACCGCCAAATGTAAGCATTCTTCTATTCTGCCTCCGTGTGCTGTTTGGATGACCAGAGTTCGGGAAAAGCCAGTTGTGTTTACAGATGCAGTCATTTTTGCCTTTTCTCTGCATAACACTCACAAAAATTGTTGATAGAAATACTCAGACCCCACTTATACCCAAAAACACAAAAGTCTCCAAGTCTTGGCTACATCCATCTGCTTGTCATTGATTTTTGCTTTCCTTTTCCTTCTTTGCCTGTTGCTTGTTACTGCTGTATCACAAAGATATTTTTGAGAAATGTCCACGAATGTTTACAATGTCCTCCACATTGAAACACTTGAGGTAAGGTAAGCAGTCTCACACTTTGATCAATACCTGCCCCACAGTTTGAGCCACAGTTTTCTTGCTCCTCTCATGCTGAGAATGTTCTATTCTTGAAATTGTGGGGAATTTTCGTGTGTCTCGATTGGAATATTCTAGAGTTGTCAGCTCAGGTGTTTTCTTTAAAAGAAAAAAAAAATCTACAGGATCCTGTTTGATGTGTGTGAATTGGGGGGGCGGTAAAGTTGTCGTCTGCTGTCAACATTTCAAATTTCAAAGTTTCTATGGCTCAGGAAACTGTCGAGGTGGGTCTGGGGCAACAGGATTCTGGGGGAAGAGATGGCTTTTTTACGTTGCATAGTGATCAAAGCTTCCTAAGTACTCCAGAGCTGCGTGATAGCAGAATTGGTACTCATCCTGTCGAGAAAAAAAAGACATAAACACGTGTGAGGGATGAACCAGCAAGCACCGCAGCAGTTTAAACAACTTGCTCTGATTTTGAGACGACGTTTTGGGGTTTTTTTATGTCTGACCTCAGTCTGGACCATCGCTGGCCTCTGCGTCCGGAGCATCTTCACTGTTTGGAAGATATCCACCACACCTTCATAACGCATTCTTTCAAGGACAATGCTGAGGGTAATGAAGACTCCAGTTCTTCCCACTCCCGCACTAGAGACACACAGGAACAAAGCAAATCAGTTACGACTCGGGGTTCAATGTTTTGCCCAAAGACGTCCCGACATGCAGCCTGGGATCACAGCACTGACCAGCCCGTTGGCAGGCCACCACTCCAACCCCTGAGCCCCAGGCCGCCCAATGTGCTGGTGAGAAGTTAATTTCCATAAAATAACCTCAAATTCTCAAACACGTGAGTCAACATTCTTCTCCTCAAGGACACACAACAAACATATTATCTCATGCACACACGCAAATATTTACTCACATAAGCCCCTCCTCCCATGTGTCAAAAAGGAAAAAAAAAGAAAAAAAAAGAAAACTGCAGTTTGCAGCCACACTCCAGAAACTCTTAGCTCAAATTGTGAAATACTTGAGACTTGCCTCTCTAAGCTGCTTTTCTGTGAAATGACTTCCACTTCACCAACGGAACAAAAATTGATATGACAACAGATTTATGTGGGCATCTTCCAGCCCCTGACGCCACTGTATGGAATAAGGAGTGAAAGTGATGGCTGTAGACACTTTAGTTGTGCATGACTATGCTAAGAAGTGTGTGTGTGTGTGTGTGTCCTGGAGGACAAAAGACTGCATTTGAAAGATAATAAACACAGCAATCTAATCATGCAGTATACACACCCACACCACCATGTGGTGGTATCTCTCAGCCCACCCAAATCTGCTTCCTGGGAGTCAGTCACAGCTTGTCACATGGGATCTTAAAACTCACTCAGAGCTTCTGCCTCTTTCAAACCTCCTTCTCTCTCCAGATCCAAATCTTAAAGCTTGTCGAGCCGCGGTAGACTGAGAGGATTTGGTGTCCCCATTCACAGCGAGTAATCAGGCAATTAATGACAAAAAGCACGCGGGTCTATTAGACAGAGGCAGAGGAACGGAGAAGAGGGAGGGGAGGAAAAGAAAAGAGGTCCTGGAGAATGGATGAATGGTGAGGAAAAGTCAGCAAGAGGATTAAGAAAGAGGCAGATGACAGACTGGGAAGTCTGGTGATAGAAAACCAGAGAGTTAGAGAAGAGGAGGACGTAAGCTCTCTGGGAGAAGCCCGAAGAAAGACGGATGAAGAAGGAGGAAGGCAGAAGGTGGTGGCTGGCCTGACTGATATGAAAACCAGCTAATGTCGCTTTTCAATAAAAAACGCCTTTCCCGCGGAGACGTTTGCCTTTTGACACTCGTCTGTAACCTGATCAACAGTGACTGACTCTAGTGTTTAAGTGCAGCTTTGCGAGGACAATCATCAGCTGCTTTGCTGAAAATGACATCAAGTTTATCAAGATGTCCTAATAACCCCTAAGTGGCACAATGGGGAGCTGAATATGGAATATGGTCCTATGACTTTGCCTTGAATAGACAGAGGGCATGTATTGTCCATTATTCGTGTACTGCAATAAGTAAACCTTTCACTGTAAGAAAGCCCCTTCCAATGAAAGCACAGAGGTGTAAAATAACTATGTTTTATTGGAGTTTCCCTGACACACATTACAACTGCTACAGGCCCATTCACTGTTTGATGACATAATTAGATTTTTTTTAAAAAGTGAGCTAATGCTATGCTTGATGATATCATGGCGCCTCGGTGATAGAAATGTGGGTCAAATGTGACTCTGGTTTAAAGGTTAGATATTTTATTGAGACAGCCATAAAACGATTCATTGTGTGAAGCCACAACACGATCCCATCCAAAAAGAAAATATTTTTTTCCCCCTGAATAGCAGCCCAACAAGCAAAATATAAACATAAAAAATATTCACAGTTTACTGGTATTTCTTTTGTGTGTTTGACTCATGCAACACCGGAAATGCCAGGGGCACAAACAAGGTCCATTATTTAGCCACTGAAAGTTAGAGGTTCTTTAAAAGAATCGCCTTCAAGGTTTATTATGAATTTCAATAATCTGAAGTCTTAATGGGAATGTCTCGCAAATATAAATTTTTACCTTCATTTAGCATGTCAAGTTAATGATGTAAGTTACCTTGGAAGCTACACCTGAGGTGATAAAAATGCACCGCAAAGCGATGATAAAAACTAAAAGAATGGCTGCAATGTTTCATGGGCCTCCTCTTCATGAATGCCAAGACACATCTGAGCCTTATCAATTATGGAGGAGAAAAGCCTGTGGAGATATAGAGGAGAAGAGCCTGTGGAGATATAGAGGTAGTGTTCCACAGTGGCATGAAGAAGAGGAGGAGACATATCTGATGCTGCAGCTAGAGCTGCACCTCAGGAGGGAATGTGTGGCAAAACAATAACCGTTTCCGAGAAGTGATTTAATCTCGTCCTGATATTTTCAGCCTTATACCACTTAACACTGTCTTTGGGGTTCTGTTGGAGGCAGGAAGGAAAAGGCATGGCCAGGCCGAAACAGCACGTCACAACCGCTTTTCACCAAGCGAAAGCAAAGAAGGTTTTAACATGACGTGCACGCATCTCACCTGCAGTGAACAGAGATAGGTCCATCTTGTCCAAACTGCTCCTTGGTTTTATGCACCTGGCCAATGAAATCTATGAATCCCTCCCCTGATTTGGGCACACCTTGCTCAGGCCAATCAGTAAACTGGAACTGCCTCACAGTTCTGGACTGACCATCCTGTAAAGACAAAAACAAAAATTCATGATATTACGAGAGATTGTAAAGAGCAAAACAAATGTAAAGAGTGTAGAAACAATGGACTGAACAATGAAAACAAAGACAACCATCAATTCCTACATTTCTCTCACACAAGGCCACGTGATCTAATCTTAATAGTAGTAGTATTAGGTTCCCACATAAATATATATTTGAATTGGACTGGGTGCTAACAATCAGAGTAATCTGTGTTGTTTTTCGGAGAGCTGATTATTTATTCTGAGAATATGCAGTTGACACTTGTGTCAGGTTCTTTTCTGGATGTCAGAGAGAGAACAACTTTATTGAGAAAGTCAGCAGAGATAAGCAGTTTTGCCCATGAAGACAACATTAATTAGGACAACCAGTTTCATTTTGTTTCACACTTGTCTTCCCAACAGACTTCAGCTCAGTTGTCATGGGTCATTCTCACACTTGTTATTTCTATCTGAAAACACTGTAATTGCACAATTTGTGGTATGTTCTGTCAGTAAATGGGGTGTTTCAGTGACCCCGCTTATAGCTGTGGAACATTTTCATATTAATGTTAAGAGTGTATCTGGCAAAATTGTGTCAGGATGGATGCGTAAAGAAAGTCATTTTTCTGCTCGTGATAGACTGCTGAATGATTCAATTTGGCACTCTGGGAAAGACCTACTTAACTGGTAAAAATAATATAATAGAAGGGAACAGTTTGCGTGTAAAAGCTTCAAGCCATAAAAGCTGTTCCGTATATGTCACATATCCTCTAATTCTTAAGAGGAAGAGCAATGGTGAAATGTTGACATAAACAAGTACCTGGACTCCTTTTTTAAAAGCTTTTTCAAAAAGCTATTTGAATTTTTACCGTGAACTAAATATCTCCTTTCATTGACAGCAGGCAAATGCAGATCAGATTAGTGACTGCAACCAGACTGTAAATTATACAGCTACTGGACGTCAAAAGAAATACATAATCTGTCTATTGACTCTGCCTGCCTATTATCCCTAAGCAGACGTGTTTCACGCTGCTGCCACCAAGATGTGCTCTTCTACATGATTGTTCCTGACAAATACAGTGATTCTAATAAGTTAAGCTCCATGTACTGACTACCTTTTGTTTATCATCTCATGTTTCTTCCCCTATTTTATGGCACATTGCATGTTTCCTTTCTTTTGCTGCCTTTGTTTTTTCTTCTCAACAACATTTAGCCTCAGCAGGGGGATTAAAAATGAAAGAGGGGCAAAGACAACAACACAATAAACCAAGCATGCCAAAGACAGAGTAGAGAAAAAAAAAAAAAAGAGGGAAATTTTACACACAACCTGAGGGCCCACGCGGCGTGTCAAATTGTGTGATTAAATACGTGACTGGCTCGCTAGATGCGAGTGCTGAGGCGTGGAGTCTTAGCTATTACTGCGTGGAGTCTATGCTATTACTGTGCAGAGGCATGCGACAATACACACAAATTTGGCGTCCAAACAGAGACGTGCAACAGATCCGCAATGTTTGCGGATAAACCCAATTTTACAAACACTTTTACATGCATACACAGTCAGTAAAAAGGGGTTGAGACCTGTTAAATATACACAAACCTACTCAAACACACCACTCCATCTTAGACTAAATTCAGCACTATCATCTGCTGCATCTCTGCTCTATTTGCATAACTGTGATGATAAGCTTCGGCTTTCCATTTGCCTCTGTTGTGCACTTTTACGATTCGGTCTGCTTTCAGAAAACCTTTAAAAGAAAAACTAACACCAACCAACCCCTAAAAAAAATATGTTTACAGGTGCGTATGTGTCCTTGTGTGCTCGTGTCCATGCTGAGAATACAGAGTTTGAAGCGAGATAGCCATTTAGCAGAAAACTCAGGAACATGTCTCCGCATGTGTTTGTGTGTGTCAATATAAGCCTGTTCAAAGCGACATATTTTTGCAAATTGATGGTGTTACACATTTACAAAAAGAAATAAAATAAGTATGCACGTTTCTATGCATCTGCTCCAACTAAATCTTGGCCTCATTTCCTCATATACTTTGTCCCTGTTGAATGTAAGCTTGTTTGTGTGCGTGGGTAAAAATACTAATTTTTCCAACATCACCAGGACGCATACTATCAAAAGTTGCTTCTGAATTGCCTCGGGATACTCTGGATATGTTAGCCTGTCTGGCAATAGGATGAGCATTTTTACTGCCTCATTGTAAAAAAAACAGATATCCTAGTGTAGGAAAACAACTGGAGTTGTGTGGAAAAGTTTTACACACTGCAAAGCAATACTAAGACAAAAATTAGATTGTGAAATTTTATCTTGTTTCATGTTAAAACCCAACAAATTATCAAAATAAATGTTACATGTGAGCATTTTTATAGACTTTTTACAAAAAAGACATGTATCCTGATGGGTGATGGCTTCTAAAAATAATTTCATGTTGGCGATCTTATTTTCATAACTGCTGAAAGGCAAAATTGGAATCGGATCTCCTCCAATGCCCTTCTTTTACTGCATGCCTTACCCTTGCATCTGTGACCTTAAACTCTCGGAGGATGTACTGAGGCATGTTATACTCTGCCATGGGATCCACCACAAAGTACTGATATCTGGCGGACCGCTCTGCCGGCCAGTACTGATGACACTTTTCCTGTGTAAATGAAAGATTCACAAACAATATGTCAAAAAGACATCATCAGCAAATGACTTGTTTAAGTTCAATTGAAGAAGCCATTTAAAATAAAAGGACAAGATCGAAGTCCTACCCGTCCCATTTCTCTCAGTTTGGTCAACATGACTACAATAGTGGAGTTGTTCTCCCAGAGCATTCTCCAGAAGTCTTCTGTAGTCTCTGCCAGAGGGCCCTGTGTGGCGATGTAAGCCCTTTGCTGCCTGTTTTCAATAGAATTGTGTTAAAAACCATATAGGTTTAGCTAGAATATGCAACATGCACAGCTTCAAACACAATCATGGAATTTCAAATTCTGGGTATCAAGCTTACATCATTAAAAAACTAGATAGCAAAATAACCACAAAAAAAACATCACTAAAGAAGATAAAACAAAATTAAGTCATGTCTTTCACAAATCAGCAAACGTGTTTCCAGCTATATTTGCCCTCTTACCTATATCCATCAATAAAGCTAGAATTGATGTAATCAGATCCTTCCAGGCCTCTGATTGGCTGCAGGCAGACACGTGTGGTCTCATAGGGCATGATGTTGACCAGCCGGTTCTTGAACTTGTTGCAGGGGAGGTTGGCACTGATGAAGCGTGATGTATGGGCTTTGGAGTTGGCCAGACGCTGGTGAGGAAAGATGGAGAGGTAGTGTTAATTCTTCAGGAAGGAAGGTAAAGAGAAAAAAAAACAAAAAAACAAAAGCCAAAGAAAAGATATAAGATTCCAGATTAGAAGAAGATGAGTTGAAAAGGAAGAACAGTGATGAGAGAAGGAGAGAAAGGATAACAGGTTTAGTGTCTGAGGCTGCCTAAAATATCAATGAAAGAAAGTAATAAAATTGACTCCTGAATAATCTGACTTTCAACCTTGCTAAACTGACAAAATTAGAACTTCAATATTTATAAAGATGAGATTAAATATATGTAGAGAGGAATGCAAAGTCTTTCTCCCCATTGCAACTTAAGAGGTGCTGCAGGGTCAGATCTAACACTGGAAAATACGCCACACACCCTGACTAACAAGCCTCCGCATCAAGTCTGAAAGAAACAAGCTGGTCTAAAAGTGGGTCACTATTGCTCTGAAAATGGTATATCTGCATAAAACATAGGCATGTCCAGAAAGCAAACGCACACAATGCAAAATGATCAAAACCAAAAGCAGCACTGCCACATCATCACTGTCTTAAGGACCGCAGTGGAAGTTTGTGGATCAGTAAGCCCTTTGATCGCCTCCTTTGGGCTTCAATGATTCAACAAAGGGTATTTATTTCTGCTTGCTTGTTAGCAAATAAATAAGAGGTCACCATTGTTAGACAATTCAAGTCTCCTTTAAGACAGCGAAAAGCATGTCGCATTGAAGTCACAAGAAGCACCATTGGATTAGATAAAAGTGAGCTAGAACTAAGCCCACTAAACACTAGATCTATTGAATCTTTTTCTCCCCACCTCCTCTTTAACATCATTATTTCGGGGTAACTGGTTGTTTGGAGTGTGTCCAGTACTTTCCTTTTCCTCACTTTCCTTCATTCCAATCTACGGTACTCTATTTGATCTTTTGCTTGAGCGTCTGGAATTGCCCGCAATGGCCTGGCAGTGCTTAAGAAGTCCCTAGAGACAACACCAAACAACACAGTGTGCAGGGAAACAGATCCAAACCTGGCAACCAACAAGTCAGAAACCCACCTTCCAGTCACTGGTGCCAGCTCATTTCCTTTTATATCACAGTAGGTCTGCCCCACTGGATGGTGCACAACATCATTTTGACATGTCAAACCACAGCAGTGAGAACAATTTCTACCTATTGAGTCTCATTCAAATGTTTTAAAAGTGGTAGCTAGTGTATCTGAAAATGAGTCCAACTTATCTTTAACTACCCACTGATAAAGCGTTAATTAAAAACATATAAAGCATGTTTTTTGGATAATATTTCCATAACTATTAAGTAATAAACAAATGAAAACTGAAATAAGCCCAAGGCAAAGGTTTAGGCACCCCTATTGCTTTCAAGTGTCTAATAATTCGGATTTCAGAGGGTGTGGCCTATTAACAATGACCATTAGGAAAATCCAGGCAAAATACATTTTCAAGCATTTTAAAATACTCTAAATGCTCAAACCAGCCCCAAGAACGTGCAGCCGCCAGCTCGTCTAAACAGTTGCTCAGCACTCTAAAAATTAGAATAACTGAGGCCCATACAGGCTACCAGAAGATAGTAAAGTGTTTTCTGGAAGCCATTTCCCCAGTTTATAATGAAATTATGAAATGCCATTTTACAGGAATTGTGGAGGTCAGGCTGAGTTCTGAAAGACCAAAAATCCAATGTCTAATTCAGCTGGAACTGGACAAAGCATTGCTAGAAAGGCTAATTAGAGTCCATGTTGAAAGTGAAAGACTATCAAGAAGATTTAACAGACTCCTGAGTGATACAATG
Source organism: Menidia menidia (assembly GCA_907169785.1). Lineage (NCBI taxonomy): Eukaryota > Metazoa > Chordata > Actinopteri > Atheriniformes > Atherinopsidae > Menidia > Menidia menidia. Next base: position 15,145,620 of record CAJRST010000002.1, on the reverse strand, counting down.
TTTTGCTATGAAAGGACTCTACATATTTATGACTTTTATGAGAGGAAAATATTTTCTGTATCCCCATAAAATTCAGAATCTAGCATACAGCGTCTGCTGCTCTTTGGGGGAAAAGTATTGTTGACTATAACGCCAAAATGTAGCTTCTATGCAGCCATGAGTAAGGATATGTTTGGAGACATTTCATTTGATTTATTTAAGGAACACAACCTCTCTGCAGATATTATAGTGCAGATTTATGCTTTTGGTTTGTATTGCAACTCATGGTTTGTTAACCTTTTTAATAGTAGTGCATAGACTTGATTAAATCAAATATTTGCAATCCTGGAAGCAGACATCAAACCGTCTGTAAAAAGCTAAAGATTTAAAAAATGATTGCTTAAATAATACAGAAATCCTCCTTTACAAACATCGATATCCACAAAGAGAGTTGAAACTTTGGCCATGACACTCAGCCCTCCAACTTGAATATTACATCAAATGGCCTGTCCAAGAAATATGAGTCTCAAAGAACTAGTAGAATAACGGTAACAAAAAATTCATAGGCTTTGCTCTGCAAAGACACACACACACACACACACACAAACCCAGGTCAAATAGTCCAGCAACACACAATCCGTGCACTTGGTTTGCAGCCCACTTTAAAAAATATCACATTCACCTAGACAGAACGGAATTATCCAATGTCCTCTTCCTTTTTACATACTTTAATTTTTCATAATTCATTTTGCAAATTTTTCAGAAAATCGTCTGCAAATGCAGCATTATGTTCCCATTTAAACAACTTAACATGTTATTTAAGCGAACACAGTATTCAAAACAACCAGTGCATATCACCTTCAGCACAAATCCTCCTTCTGGAAAAATTCTCTCTGTTGTTTCTTGTAAATTCCAAAGATATAGGCCAGGATTTACCCGACCTGCAAACAAAAATGCCCTGAAACACACTCTCTTTACCTTTCACAACTACTTTTCACCTCCTTTTCAGATTTATTTCCAAGTTAGCAGCTGCCCCTTTGTTCAACAGCCAAGCATTTCCTCCCTCTACTCGCCTTGCCATTCACCCTCATTTGTCATCCTCAGGTCTTAATTACTGTTCTCTTCTACCATTCTCCACACAAACCTCTATCCTGACTGTCGTGTGGACATTATTAATCCTGGTTCAATTCCTGATGCCAGGTCAGCATTACTGGTGTTACAAATAGGAGCAACGTTCAGCAGTGAGTTAAAAGAAAAAGGTAGAAAAACACCAGCACAATGACCGTCTTTTGGCCGGAGAGCTATTGATGAACGGTGATAGGAAGATGATAGATGATTTAAGAGTAACAGCGTTCAAAGTTAAGATCAGCAGACAGTGACTGCAGCACAGAGGCTGAGGCGTGGTTTGTTCGTTTTTCTAAATCCTTGAAAATAAAAAGTGTTGATGAACAGTTTGAACATTTCCATTTGTAACTAAACAATTCTATCATAAAAGTACACGATCTAGGAATTTCCCCCATCCAACGGTGAAATTGTATTTTGCATTCTAACAAATCTTGCTCTCTAGTGCCTCGCGTTTTCAAACGGGTATTGCAACTACGGTAGCCGTCGTGCATCAAGAAGTAATGACAACATGACTTCCACATCATCGAGTTTTCTGTAGGGTGATGGGGTTTGTAATTAAAAAAAAATAGGACAAAACAGAAAGACATATAGGAAATTCTTTGCTTATGAGAAGAAGTGAGATCATTCCAGAGGTAATTTTACACGAAATGATGACACATTTATAAATGAAGAAAATTATTTTAGATAATAAAATACTTAAAATACTACACAATGTCCCTTTAAAATTGACTCCAGGAGAGATTTCAATCTGAAATCCAATTACTTTCACATAATCTATAAACAGACAAATACTTTAAATGTAAATAGGTAAGTGTGAATTTATATTGTTCTTATCTGAGGCTAAAAGATAAGTGCTTCTGTACCCTGTAAGCACTGTGTTCCCATTATGTCTGTATCAAGCACATTATGTCTGAATTGAAATCGAGTTTTTCTGAAGAATTATTCTAAGACTTATTATCTTATGAGCTTGTTCTATATGTTTTAAAATTATGCCATCTTTTGGCATAAATTCATAGAGCAGTCTAAATCAAGTGGCGATTTTCTTAGGAACAAGTTTGACATGGTCACCTACAAGCTGGCTGTTCACATCATTTTCATGCCAGAGCCCAGAGGTATTTAACGGAGGTGACAGAGCTTAAACCCAGCAGAAAATGGCCAACATGTTATTAAGGTAATTACTACATTTCCTGTACCTTGAACTCTAGCTCCATGCCAGTGACATGCTCGCCGCTCTCCACCTGGGCCAGCTTTTGGATGTAGGAGTACAGGCTCCGGGCAGCCACTTCAGTGTTTCCGCAGGCAACCGCCTCCAGCAGAGCATCATGAATGAAGCTGTACTGATCCTCTGTCTGCACCATGTAGTTCCGCTGTGAGCGCATCAGTGTCACATGGCCGTAAATGTCGACTGTCTTCTCGTGCTTGATACGCTCAAGCATGGCATCGATTACTATAAAGCAGCCTGTTCTGCCAACACCCGCACTGAAATACCAAGGAAAGAGAAAGAGAAGAGTTTTCAACTGTGCTATTGCACTTTCATACCTCAGCGCTTTTATTGTGCTGTTGTGCCAGATATTCAAAAAATGAAGTACCCATTTTACCACATGTCCTCCTTCCGTTTAAAACAGGATAGACAGAATTATGTGCTTTGTTCATAATTGACAAATAACATGAATGTATTTTGAAGGCTACAGAGAGAATACAAGAAGAGTAAGTAGATAACAAATAGAACAATAGAAAAACAGCGACGGAGACTCAAGCTATCTAATTTCAGAATTATTGTGCAGTGCTTTCAGCTCACGGAAGTCTTCTTATCTTGACAAAAAAAGGAAGGTTTCAATTTGAATAAGCCATTTGAGAAATATAGCTTGTATAAGGAGGAAGAGCTTCGGAGCGAAAACGGAGAGGAAGTAATGATGGGAAGGGATTACTGTGAGGCATTTGACAGAAAAAAAATTGGGGGGAGGACAGAGAAAGGTGGGTGCTACATAGAGAAGAATGATAAGGCCAATAAAGAGGAGAAACGATGGGAACTTAAGAGAGGCCATATAAGAAAGAAACACGTCCATATAGAGAAATCAGAATGATGAATTCAGTGAAAAAAAAGAAAAAGAATACCCTTTTTTTGTGTTGAGTTAAGCTTTTGGTTGGCCCTTAACTCATATTAACTGTTGCAAAAAAAGTTCCTATACAGCCCACTGGCTTCATGTAAGTTCAAATAGAATGCATGTGATCTCAATGGGAGAATAATAATCATATGCTATTGTTTTATAGCATAACATGACTGATGACCTGCAGTGAGCAATGATGGGTCCGGCATCGGGCGGGTTACAAGTCTTCACCCTACGAAGGAAGGCCAGGAATGGGGTTGGGTATTCTGGCACACCATGGTCAGGCCATGCTGTGAACTGGAACTGACGAACTTCTCGCTTCTCACTCGAGCCATTCTATGGAGACAGAAGTTGGAAAAAGCAATTATGCCCGAGTCCTTTCTGTGAGCTGACTAACTTTCAGGTTGTTACACTTTCATTCAGAAGTGGATGAAAATTACATAGCATGAGAGTGTTGCTCTAGTCAAACTCTTACGACTAGCAAGTATTTGATGATGACTGTTTTACTTTCAACTTCAGATATTACTACTAGCCTTCAAGCGATATAATTTTAGAGGTGTATCTCTCTAGAAGGAGCTTAAACCACTGACAGACTGAACTCAGAACTTCAGGCATGTATGTACAAAAATCCAATACAATAATAGCAATCTTTGGTATGGGAGTTTTAGATTTCCTGAAGAGGAAAACCAATTTACCCAGCTACTCAGACAGGTGATTAGGCTTAAGCAATCCATTGATGTAATGAGTAATTTATCTGTTTTATATACTTTTCTTTTTAGCCTGATGGATTAAGAGGGGATTTTTGGATCACACTATGTATTCTGGCTAGGTAAAAATTGGGTGGTAATGAGTTTTTTAATTAAATTAATTTATTAAAATCAAATAACACAGTTAAGCATTTCACAACATTATATATATTGTTTTGTACTGGAAACAAGTGCAATCTCAATAAATGAAAGAGTATAAATGAAAGAGTGTCACTATAGCATTTATTTATTTAACATGATTTCACATTCCAGTTTGTGTTTCTAAGGTATATATAATAGTTTCAAATTAATGCAGCAAACAGCTGTTACTTAAAATCAGTCCCTGAAGCAGCAAAAAACAAGTCGATATGCAGAGAAAGGGTATTTTCTGTTGTAAGAAGAAAGGAGAATAAAGTCTCCCTTGGATCTTGATGTCCTTTTCTCCTCTTTACTTACATAAGATCCTCTAATAGATGAACTGTTTGCAGCTCTGTGCAGTGCTTCTGCTTTCCTGACAGAGGGAAAATTTTCCTTGCTGAATAAATGAATAACTGAGTGCGATAATTAAAAGCAAACTGACCTACTTCCGAGCTTCTTTATTTTATTTTGGACATTCCTTGTTTCTGCCGTTTCGACGGACTGTTTGAACATGATGGTTTTTCTTTCAAATGATTTTGTTAAGGATGTGTGAGCAGACACAATTCTGCATCGCTGTTGGACACGCATGAATATATATAGTTAGTTAGGTATCCCAGCAACTGCTTTGTAGATGCACCGTGTGCATGCCTGCCTCTGCTATCTTATATCTCACAAAAAAGGCAGGAGAGCGAAAACAGCTCAGTGAGGAATCACAGCGATGGAACCGCATTATAAGGCAGGAGAGGAGAGATTGAGAGAGAATCTTATCAGTGGATTTGATAGAGGTTCAGAATGTAAATGTACCCAAATGTCAAGCAGCCGACTATTAAAAAAAATCATGGCTGGTGATACGTTGCAATCTTTACCGTCACAGCCATGCCTTGGCATTCATCATTCAGCAATCCAGCTAAAAGTCAACTAGCTCCTTTTCCATGTGTTATCTGGTTAAGAAGAAAAATTCTGGAAATGTCTAATCTTTCAAGTGTAAGGTTCTCTGCCTCTGACAGCCTTGTTTTCATACTGTCATGTGGTGCATTTATCAAAATGGGTCACCAAGCATTGTATACCACATGTGATACAGTTTTCTTTATACTGTTTATTCCTCCTTAGTGTCTGTGAGCAGTTAAATGCTTTTAGTGTGTTATCCATCTATGTGGGAGCAAATCAGTGCGTGACATTCCATCTAACTTCATTCATCTAAAAAAAAAAAGAAAAAAGAAAAAGCTTCGTACTGAGTATATGCCTCTGAGACGAGACACAATGTATCTGGCTGTGTGTTTTGGTGTTTGAATATGCATGTCTGTGTGTGTGTGTGCCACTGTGCACAGAAGCATGAGAGCAGTCTGTCAATTATGTATATTGAGTTTCTCTTCTGCTCACTTTACCTAAGTGCTCCAATTTGGCAGATGCACATAAACAGATGATCTATTGAGGAGAGACCGAGCCAAAGGTAAGAGGACTGAACTGGAAGGACAACGGGGACAAAGGATTACCTTTGTCATGTATTTATTCTTGATTACTCTCGATAAACAGAGAAAATCTTTGAGAAAACCATTTTCAAAGAACTATATCTACTCGATTGCCGAATATTTATTCCTCGTAATCCAACACGATTTTTTATAATACCTTAATAATTATTTTCATGTCCTCGTCTATTAGAATATTGCGGGTGGGAAAGAATACATGTAGATCTCAACCACAGCGACTGCTTTCTGATAGCAGTGCGTGGGTGTTTACAGCCACACACACACACACACACACACAAAAAGAATCTCTGCATCAAATAGATCCCCATACCTTGTGCAAGGAGAAAGTGCGGACACAGAAAGTGGCCAATTCTATGGTGTCTAGCAGGGTCACTTGGGTCATGCCGTAGGTTTCGGTTCCACGACTGGGCCAGTACTGGTCACACTTGATCTAAGAGAGAGAAATTAAGGTTGAAAGGCAGTGGAACAGACATAAGTGTTAACAGGAATTTGTCATATCTATTAAATGATTTCTCTGTGTAAAAAATAGACCCAAAATGCACATATTCCCAGTTATCTTAGGGATCAAATAGACTTCTGAGTCAGCAACACCTCACATCGAACAGATGTGTCACAAATCCTTTCATTCAATACATAAAATACAAAATAAGCAAATTGAAATTGTTCTAAGAAAATCATCACAAAAAAAGATCTGGATTTGTAATTAAAGCTGCAGTGTGTGTGCATTTCATTTAATGACAGATTCCTTATCGTAACCGTGAGGGTTTTTAGCATTTTGAAATCTTAAATTCTGAAATCGCAACACCTGCTCCTCTTCCTACCAGCCCAGCTAATAAAGTTTCATTTAATTTGGGGTGAGAAGCGCCGGTGGACATCTGATGAGATGTGACAGCAAAGTGAGGGAGACGTGCTGCTCTCCAGCTTTCTCTCCCATTTCCTGCTCAAGCTGACACTCAAGTTCTGCTGCCTGCTAATCCTGATCGCGTTTGACAGGGCTGGAATGCACATGTCGGGGTGGAGGATAGGTAAACAATTGAGGAGGAAGGGAAGGCAGGAGAATGAATGGAGACACCTGGGGTAAGAGAGCCTGATGCTGACACGGGTTTGAGCTGACAGGTTGAAACATCGGCTTGGCTTTTTGACATTAAGACAAGTCCACGCCTACATAGTACAAGACATTATCACTGTAGATTCCGTAGCATTGGCAGTGATGGGGTAAGTATTTACAGCTAAGTAAAATGGCTTCCAAATATGTCAAGATTCTTAAATTAGGTTCAAATTGAACGTGTGAATGGAGAGTTCTATCAGGAAGATGTACTTGCAAGGCAGCTGGGCACACTTATTATGAGTCTCACTGCTGGGGGATTATAAAATGATGCTTAAATGTCATCAGAATTCAAATATTGCAGCAGAAACGTTTGAAAAATTCCAGATACATTTTTCCTCAAACATCTTCTATCATGACATGGTTCTGGATGGCTCTGATCACAGAGACCAATGAAAGTGTCCAAAGTGTAATTTCAGTTATTTCCACTCTCTTGGAGTGTAAAACCAATAACTTGCTCTGCTATCATGTCTATAGGGGACTACCAGTAGACCTTAATGAATCCGATGTGTAGAGGTACACTGTTTTTTAGTTAACTGCTTTATGACCTTCCTATGTGATTTCCCTCTGGTTTCTGCAGCCTTCAAAAAGCAATCAGCAGCGAGAAAATAAAAGTTGGACTACCTTCCATTGGAATTTAAGTGTGAAGCTTCTTAATCGGTGTAAAAATGCTATCATTGTCAGCACCTGTTTGTTGCATTTAGTCTTGTGATACAGTTATTGGATTTAGCACTTTGTCAAAAAAGACACACAAAAATGGCTGAGCAGACCCACCCGTGACTTCTCCTCCAGCCTGGTCATCATGACGACAGTGGCTGCTCGCTGTTCCCACACCATCCTCCAGAAGTCCCCAAATGTCTCTGGTAATGGACCTTGGGTTGCTATGTAGGCATTCTGCTTCCTGTAGCCATCAATGTAGTTGGCATTGATGTAGTCACTACCAGTTATACCTGCAGACAAAAGACAATGGGGTTAAAAAAAAATCTATATGGGACTTCTGATGCTTTGTCCTCTTTAAGCATTGTAAGATAACTGTTGTTGTGGTTTGGCGCTATATAAATAACATTGAATTGAATTGAATTTAAGATCTTCCCAGCTTAATTATTAAATAACCAAATATAATGATAACAATTGTTGTCAATATCTAAAATCGCTGGAATTTGAGAACCATTGACAACTAGATGATTTTTACCATTTATTTTACTTTAAATGGGCCAAACGCCTACATTTCCTATCAAATCACTTTAATTCTTTTTTTCATCAATGTTTTTTTTTCTACATGTGTGATTCTGACCCAGTCTCTGTAAATGCACAGTGGCAGTCTGCATCTGCTTTACCACCCTCACGGATATGTTTCAAGATTGAGGATAGTGGAGAGTAAATCAGCCACTCAGCCATGACACCACATCACATCCCATCTCATCCCTCGAAGGCTGCTGCCATGGTTTGTGACACACTGGTCCTACTAAATCTTGTCATAAGGAGACCCCCTCAAGCATTGCTGCGCAGAGGGATGTGGGATTTTTTAATGCTGATGATGGTGTGCATACAGCAAAATTTAAGTAAAATTCTCCATCTGAAGATGTATAAACATAAAATCATCAAAATGCAGAATAACAAGCTCAGTAATTCTTTTGAGCCAAGACAAGAGGATCTTAAGATTAGAGTTTGTCTAAGAGCTCTAAAAGCTTAGAGTTTTAAGATAATGCTCAACTTAAATCAGCCAACTTCTAAAACCCTTTTGAAACAGGACTCCGGTGAGAAGGCATCTGGGTTGAAGGGTTTCTTTGAATGACGCATCTTAACTCAAGCAACAAACACTTGAACAGAGTTGAGGACACCAGTCAATTGGAAAGGAGAAGCAAGATAAAGAAACTCTGTGACACACACAGTGAGTACGGGCAGAGGAATTGAGTAAAAAGAAGAAAATAAGAAAACATCACAGAGGAAAAGCAGAAAGAGGAAAGAAAAATGTCATTAAAACAGATACCACGTCGCACAATTTTCCTGTGGTGCCTTGGCTTTAGTCATAGCTAAGTGAACAGAGAATGGTGGTGCGCATGGATTGTTCTGCTGCTGCGACTAATAGCAAAATCATTGCAGTGTAAAATGGAAATTTCAGACTTGATTAATTTATGCATTTATGGACATAGCATTTTTTTTTTTCTTAGGACAATGTTGCTGTGCATGTTGTATCGTTGCGAAATTGGGCTGCTGATTGGTCGATGTCAGAAAACTACCCTGACTCAACTTGCAAAAAAGTACTAGTCTAGAGCAGAGAGCGACTGTGAAGAGTTGAGAGCTGTTCTGGTGATGCAAAGCCAGAACAATGTCAGCACTGAGGGCTGAGTATCTCTGACAATGTCCCTTAAGATTTAGGAGTTAGAGCTGAAGACTTTTCTGTCTCTGAGATTCCAAGTACTTAGTGTCTATGGAGAGTTGGAGGGAAGTCAAGGGCAAAAGGGGCTAGATCTGATGAGACAAATAGGACGTTGCTAACACCGGTATAAGTCGCAGATTTCTTTGAGTGTGAGATACGAGAGCTGGGCGCGGCGGTGAGGTGAAACAAGTAGTTGCTTCACCGCCAATTGATTTGGTTGTTTAAACGGTTTAGCTATTCCAAAGGAAGGATGAGCTAAAACCAGATCAGCTCCATAGTTCAACACTGATTGAACGGACTGGGTCTGAGATTCCAAAAAACTGCTGGCATGGATGACGCATGACAAAAGTTATCGTCAGTGAGACAAAACCTACCTCAGAAGCTGAGGTGAGAGTGCAGAGTGTGTGGAGAAGTCTTACCATCTATGGGAGCCAGGATGACACGGGAGTGGTCGTAGGCGATGACGTTGGCGTAACGATTTTTGGGTTTGTTCACCTCCAGGTTGGAGTGCTCCCAGGTGAACTGCTGACCTGGATCAATGGACTGATGGGGGGCAGAGACAGGCGCAACATGCACACATAAAGAAGTAATCAGAGGAGGCGTGAGAAGAGCTGCGCTTTAACAATACAACCCTAATATCGAGGAAAAGAGGGGGAGAGTGGTGATTTCACTTATACACTTATAGGAAAAATAAATAGGCCTAAAAGAACAAGGCCCTGCAGCAAAGTATTTATTCAGACGGCTTCTTCAGAATACAATATTTCAAAATACATCTCATGACATCCCCCACTGCCTCTTTTTAAAAAAGAATTCTGCATTGATGTGGATGTTTGACTACTTCTACTCAAATTAATTCTTACATGCAATCTATAAGTAAACATCACAGCAATGAGCTATTCATTCTACTTAAGCCGCACCCTTTTTCCTCTCTTTCCACATTCTCCTTTTTTTGTCCTTTCTCAGTCACCATTCCCCTTATCATGATCTCTTCATCTTCAAAGTGTTGTACTTTTTTCCTATTATCCTCGTCTTCATCTTCCCTTTCCTCTTCTGAGCTTTTTCTCCTTAACAATCCTCCCTCCACTTCCTTACTATTTTTCATTGCTTTCTAAATCATCTTTGGCTGTGTGTGTCTCTGTGTGTGTATTTGTGTGTACAGGCATATGAAGATTGGGGTCAGTTGCCTCAAGAATCTTTTCCATATTTTAAAAACTAAAAGCCACAACTGTGCATGTTTCTTCAGCGTGTATTCTCGCTTAATCGCAAAGGAAACACACAAGGCTAACGACCAGTACTAATTTATGTTAGTTATAATGGAGCTTCCTCAAGAAATAACTTTCAAATAGCCTAAATAATTATTCTTAGAATAATGTATCTTCTTTCCTTACAATCCACTATGTCTATGTGGCTGCTTTATATTGAATGGCAGACAGGGCTTGAATTTTATATGATCACCTCTCACTGTCAGATAGAGATGTGCCCTCATGTATAGTCAGGTGTAACTGTAGTTGTGTTTTTATTGCTGTTTGTGTGTCAGATCACCTCATCTCCATTCCCCTGCTCTCTTTCCTTACACTGAGTCCTCATCATTAACCAGACATCCCCACCTCATCTCTCTTTTCTCTACAGCCCCCCCCCCCATCCCCACCACCACCACCATTTCTCCCTCCTTTCCCACATCCAGCTTGGCTTAAAACCAATCAGTCAAAGCCCTGCAGAGCTGTGCTTGGCAAGCCGGGGCGCTGGGTTGAGCGGCCATTCATCAAGAAAATAACAAAATTAAAATTACACTTCTCTATTTAATTTGGTCATTTATTTTTCCAGAGGGGGGCAGTAGAGTGAAGAGGCAGGCAGACGGGGGGAAAGAAAGAAAACAACGGAGCTGAGCCGGTGGTGTAAGGCTCTCTCAAAGCCAAGTAATTAGAAGCTGTAGCTTCAGCTTTGGCATCAAGTCTCTCATCACTCCTCTCCGCTGGATGGAACAAGCTCGTATGCCTGGTATACAGCCTGGATGCGGATTTATGAATAATAGATACCCAAGAAATACTGGATTGCTATGAGAAGTCATTATCCACCAACATCCACCAGCAGGCATGATGGCAGCAATCTTTGCTAGTTTACCCACTTCCTACCTTAGGCTGGCGAGCAGTGAGGCGACAGGCTCTATGATTTAAGGACGGAGAGCAGTGCATATTGCTTGTATGCAAACGAGAGCTGATTCAGCGCTCCTGATTTCTAATCAACTTCGGTGTCATTTATAACTGCTGCAGTCTCAGAGCTCAGACTGCTCAGTTACCCCCTCACACACACACACACACACACACACACACAAAGGCACACATGCACATCTAGCCTGTCTGCTAGTGTGAGGCTCTGTGTAACAATACAGAGATTATCGCAATTGCAGAAGATAGGGCCAAATCTTTAGGTTAAGTTCATTGAAATGTGTGGAAAATTTCAAAGTACTTTTTGGAGTTTGTGGTTATAATTTCAAGGAAAAATGTTTCAGATTAATTAGAGCTTTTCTGGTCAGCCGATTATTACTACTTTCCTCTGCTAGATGAAGTTTAAATATATCTTGGGCATCATGAAAGGACACTTCCTTTTTATTTCTTTAAAGGAAAATGTCTTTTACATTGAAAGATTTTTCTAATTAGTCAAGAAATTAGGAAATTTGATTCGGCAGTCCACAATTGCACAATTGTTACAATTGTACTGTCTAACCAATGCTGGAGAAATCAGAACATTGATTTGTCCACATCGCTTTAGTACCTCCAACTGGATAACCGCCAGTAAGCAGGAATTAAAATTCATAAAAGGAAAGCAGATGCATGGATATACAATATAAAAGGGAAGACTCCCGTGTCGTTTTCCACTGAAGACACAATTTGGCAGAAATCAATACTCTTAAACCTTTGAACCTTGGGCCAGCTCACCTCGTATTCCTGGGAGAGTTTGAGGTTGTCGTTAGCCTTGAGAAGTTCTGTGTGCTCAGCCAGCTCTGAGATAGGAATAGGGGGATGATTCATCATCCCTGTTTACCAGAAAATGGAACCCGGAATTCCATGTAGGAAAAGAAAAGGAGAAACAGGTTATTAGTTCAGTGCAGTGGAACTGGGTTCAGAACGTTTAGATAACAAGCCTTTATTATTGACAGTGTCTTGCGCACACGACATAGAACAATGGGTTTTAGTGATGGGGAAGCTTGCACACAACATGGTGAATGCTAAAAAGAAAAAGGTGTTTTGACTCATGGTGGTGTCGGTACTTGACTGGACCAGGCCAGAGCTCAACAAAGTCTAGGTCTGTTGAAGACAGCTGATTGATGATTTTAACAAACTGGCAAGAGCAAATTCAGCCAATTTAATCAATGATCAAGTTGCAAAGGAATAAATGGGTCAAATGAAAGAATGTAAGAAAAGAAACGTACGTTTTTGACCGGAAGATTAAAGAATGAAAAACTACAGATAATTTTACTCTTTCGACCTGTGAAAAGCATATTTTGACAAAAAGCCTCCATTCTCCTCTTTGAAGACAAACAAAAGTCATATTTGTTTTGAGTCAAACTCCTTCAGACCAAAAAACAAAAAAAACAAATATGAATTGGATAAAAGTCTTGTTTAGTAATAGGTTTGATGAAGTGAAAGAGGAGATATCACAAGTGACTAGGGTGCAAAAGAGAGTGCAAAAATATGATGATCTGACACAAATTCTGCTCTTGAAAATTCACGCTGTTGATATGCTGTCTCTGTTTCAGTCTCACGAAGGCCAATTTTTCTGTTGCCTCTATAATTTTGGGTTTTAAAATCCTCTTGCTCCAGAATCGAGCCCTGACCTGGGGGCAGATGAGAGGGCAGGTGAGAGGGAGGTCAGGAGGTTTAGGAGTGTGAGAGATGCTGAGTGACATGTGAGCTGCTCCATTCCAGTCAGCATGTGCAGAGCAAACAAGATATCTTTTCCACCATCTGCTGGTACCTTCAAACCAGTGAGCTATGGAGCCAAGATAAATAACCCTTACCTTTCAGTGTCAAAAGTAAACATTTTCAGTTTCATTTCCAATATGCACATCTCCCAAATCCTGGAATGAGCTCTTACAAGAGCAAGCCTTCCATATGGTGGGGAAACTGATTTTTTTTCCTCCCCTTTGGGCTTGCTCCACTATTCACTGAATATTGTGTTGCTCTTGTCATAATATTATCAGCACTGCTGTGCACTCCAGTCACTAATCCATTTAGTAGCATAATGCTGGGGCCATGTAATAGAATATGGAACAGCCATGGATTGTGCCTTCTATCCCCTGCAAGTGGCCAAGCAATACATAACGCATTTTGTATTTTTAGAAAGAAGCCTCGTTTCTTCTTGCGTACATAGGGCAAAAGTCAACAAAATCTTGACAACCCTTCCCGAAAACATTATCCGGGCTTAATTGGGCGTGCAAATCGGCATAATCACATTAAGCACCCTTAATTTTCCTTTACCAGTGCTTAATATTCCTCCAAAGTCACAGGGGTCATTGACGATTTGGTTGCTTTTGTTGCACTTAAGATCGCCCCAATTCTGTCTTGACAGTCTTCATTAGTAATGGTAATTTATTTTACACTAAGTGAACAATGTGGCACTAAATTACATGAAGATTACAAAGCTTGTGATACATGAGACAAATGGAGATGACACTGAATGCTGTGACACCCTCTGGACATGAATGGACAAAAAGCACACTCCTTGACTGGAGTCATACAACAGATCTATGACCCTCCTGACAGATAATTTAAATAATGAAACCAATTCTGATATATTGATTTCCCCTATTTGTTTAGCTCATATAGAATGTCTGCTTGAGTTTAATATCTTGTTCTCAAGCAAAGCCTAGCAAGGTATTAGGAGGCCTCTTTATATTCATACTCAAGTTTCTCGATAAGCTCACAATGCAGATCATCTATTATGGGATATTAATTAAAGTTAATTTATATATGGGAATTAAAAACTTCCCCACCTAAATGAAAAGGTATGAAACACTACACATGCAAATAAATGGCACACTCTTCTCTTAAAGAATTAGACCAGAAAGTTGGAGGAAAATCAAAGACTTTGTTGGGCTTTTACAAGTGTATTTGTGTTATTTACTTTGGTGGACAGTTTGTGTGTATTGTTGAGTGTGCATGAACTGCAGACATATCAAAAGTAGAGAATTGATGCTGACTGGTAGACTGCCCCAAAATGACTGCATGTCAGATGATTTAAAAAATGACTTCAATCGTAAGGGGGTTGAGTGGCTTTTTTTGAGTATTTGGTGCCATTTGAATATTTGCACAGCAATATTCAATCCGTCCAGTTCTCTCAGTACACATAAAAAATACACAGTATTGCTTAAGAAAAATAGTTGGAGGCACCTGGTTTGCCCAACGCATTTACTCATTCATGAACCAAAAGCACACACCGTGTTTACCCGAGCAAAAGAAAAGAATGTTTCCAAAGTGATCTGAAACTGAGAGAAGTCATCCAAGGACATATTATTGTTATTCTCTACCTCCTATCCTAAGCTGCTGCCCCTCTGTTTAGCACAAACCCCTCTCTCACACATTTTACAAACCATAGTTACACTTTTATTTACTGCAAACAACGTGATCAGTGAACACAGAAAAAAACAAACAAGAATCTAATTACACATTTTCAATATCCCGATCTGTAGTCAATGTGCCTGAGAAATATGATTTATTTTTTGATAAGCCTAGCTACTACCTCCAAAAGCCTTTTTATGATGCATATTTCCATATGAAAGGGAAGAAGCCTATCTGTGGGTGAGCAAGAAAGGGGGAAAAGGGGAAAGACGAAAATCATAAACTATGCTTTGCTCTCGGATGATTCTTTTGCAGGAAGACTGGATGATCAAATGTTGAGCCATTGTCTGGCACTGCTTTAATTAATTCTGCTTGTTATCTCTAAGCACAGAAACGACCCTGTTGGTTCAGAATGGAAATGGAGCAGTGGTGGTGAAAGAGAAGAGGGAGGAAGGAAAGGGGAAAACAACAACAGGGAACTGGGAGAGAGTAATGACAGATGGTACTCTTTTTAGAAAAAAGAGAACAAACTTCCAAAGCATCTATACATCAACAGAAATGTACATGTTATTTATGCATAGTGGGTTAAAGCACAGCCAACAGCCCAAGTGAATATTGTGACTGGTGTCCAATTAAAAAAAAGGAAGAAGAAAAAGTCAAGTGTACTAAGAAAGATCAACATAATCAGTGCTTGAATTTAGCTAAATCATGTGAAAAAAGCAAGTTATGTATTTGCAAATTGAGGCAAGCAGGGCTCAAAAACGCATAAACAAAGAAAGAAATTGGAAATATAAAAACAAAGCTGGTGCAAAATTTCTAAAACCACAAGGACTAACTTTCATAGTCAAAATCTGCTTCACTCTGAGGACTGCTTAGACCAGAATCTGTAAAGAACAGTAAACATAGGAGACAATTGTTCAAAATGGCTATAATGCAACACAAAGTAAAAGATAAAATGCATAAAAATATAAAAAAGGCCATGAGGTGAGGTATAAAGTCAGTATTCAAAAGTATGGTGTGCATTTGTTGAGGTTTACTTGTCAGACAGATGCAAATATGAAGGTAAAGCAAACTTTTTTGACCTGACCAAGCTAATATACATGACACTATCAGACCTGCTGGACAAAGGTGACAGCCTCTCTTGTATCAAACCTTCTCCGAAGCCCCACATTAACAGTTCAAGAGATTTGGGATTACAAAAATTGATCTCATCTCTAAAGTTCAGCAAGGGTCGTTGGAGGGGTCAGAAAGAGCGAAACAGCTTATTTTTGCTCCTGAAACCGACTCTGAATGGCCTCTTTGTCCATGGCTTGGTGCTGATGCACTCGGAGTGAAAGGTGTGGAAAAGTGTCAGCATTCTCGGCTGACAGCTGTGGAGCCAGAGACGATGAGAGCCAGACCTCAGAGGAGTGCAGCACAAAATCTCAT
Source organism: Menidia menidia (assembly GCA_907169785.1). Taxonomy (NCBI): domain Eukaryota; kingdom Metazoa; phylum Chordata; class Actinopteri; order Atheriniformes; family Atherinopsidae; genus Menidia; species Menidia menidia. Next base: position 15,129,566 of record CAJRST010000002.1, on the reverse strand, counting down.
CATCTCCAGAGGCTTGTTCCTCTGAGGCAACGTACAGCGGGGTGTGATGCCCGGGTTGACTTGGGTCTCCCAAACTGTTTAACAACCCCTCGAACTACATCCACTGGCTAAGACTTTAAATTTAGCGGGATGTTGCTAGCCAGCCCATCAAATGAATGCCATGGCTATTACTGAAATCAATTCAACCTAGCTGCACTAAAAATTAGGGCAAAAAAAGCATTTTTGATTCCCTCTACTGAAATCTGATGCCGCATTTTTACATCAGTAAAATTAAAATAATTGTATGAATTAAATAATCGGTATATTCTTTCAGGTCACTATCAAAAAATGAACTTTTTCTATAGATTCAGGATTCCAGAGTAACGAAACAAACTGGTTAGCTTGTGACAGTACTAAACTAAGCGAGTTTACCTTTCATGGATATCTTAGAGTGAAGATGTCAAACCAGACGGCATCAAACGAGTGCAAAAGGATGAAAATGTTGAATATCCCTCTCTCCCTAATTGATTTGTGACAATGACTAATTAAGCCTAGCGGGTGGTGCTCTGATCCCCTGTCTCCAAATGTCATTCATCACAGCAGGGAAGAGGCGCAGGCATGTCTGATTCTGTTTGTGTGCAAGTGATGGTGTGTGTGTGTGTGTGTGTGTGTGTGTGTGATTTGATGGAATTGTGAGGGAGGGCATGGTTGTAACAGCCACTGCTGCAATCTGGAGAAACATGTAAGTTGCTGACACACGCAAGTGACTGGCTGGTGTCGGTTGGATTTTCAAGTGTGCAATGCTGTCAGGAAGAAAACGTTTGATTTGTACATGCCTCAATAAGGGGGAAATTTCTTCGGTCAAAATTGGAGGGATGTAAAGTGCTGCATGTTACTCTGTATCGATAAGTGAAGATGATGGGGGGAAAAAGAGGAAAATATAAAATGTTTATGGAAAATTCAGCTCACCCTGTCATTACTTTAAAGGAGGGTTGTTTTCCTTTGCATGAATTTTAATGATGCAGAGTTGTACACAAACAAGAACATTCACAGGGAGCTTCTGAAGATATTTTAGATTTTTGGTTATAAAGCTAGAGGTTAAAAAATATAAAGTTAATGGCTAGTTGAAGCTGAGAGTCGTACATTGCAGCATTTTAGCAGCAGCAAATGTTGCCTGAAGTGATACAGTTGGTGTGGCAGCAAGTTCCAGCTGAGCATCAGTTTCCAGCAGAAGGACCACAAACTGACTATTTCTGAACAGAAATATTATCTTGTTGTGTATGTTGTTGTAGACAGGGTTCTTAGGAATATGTGGAGAATATAGTTAATAAATTGTTCTGCCATATTTGACAATTAAACCCAAATCAACAGTATATAATCAGACAGACAGACACCTTCTACCCCAAGGAGTTTTGGGATGTCAGTTTGCAGCTATCACATCACCTATGGGCTTTAAAATCCAAAAGCACAAGCACACACACACCAAAAGGTGTAGACACTTCCCCAAACATGTTGCCTCAGACACATGATAAAAATCATATTTCATGTTCCTCAGCACAACAGGACTGGGCACATAGCCGATGTAGCATATGATTTTCTGCCTTCGATATGCCTCGGATAACTGCACTGAGAGGGTGCTCATTCAAAGAATGGTCGCTATTAGCTGATGGGAATGTTCACAAATGCTCACCGGCCCACATAATTGGGCTAAAATATCCGTTCAAATTAAATTCCTGGGGTGTGGAGATAACGACTGCACCTAATTCTGCTGAACAACGACAAGGCTGCAGAATGAGAACACTTGTCATATATCAGTGGAAGTCTCTGCATGAAGCGTGGGATATAATGCAAAAGAAGCAAGGCATTGTAAGAAAAGGTTAGAATATAAGGATGAAATTAACACAGAGAAAGATGGAAAACATTAGAGGTAAAGAATTCACAATTGGAGAGAATACTCTTTGTTATCACAGAGTCACTTATAGGGCTCCTTAACACCAAAGATCAGAATGATGAGGGTGGTGAATTGCAGACCTCTATCTCAATTTCTCTGTCTAAAGGGGCTTGGGCCTCTCCTGTTGTTCAAGCATCTCATGTAAAGAAGTCTGTTTTTTTTTTGCCTGAGAAACAAACCCAAGGCAGCATGACTGGTCTCCCAGAGAAGCTGACGAGAAATGCTCTATTTTGAAATCTGAACCTTTTGATGGTGCAGAGGCTGGCCGGGGATGACAGATGGATGGCAACTAGAGCCAGGAGACAAAAAAGCAATGCCGGAAAAAAAAGAAAAAAAAATAGGTTGCTTTTTCCTCCACTGGAATATTTCCCCCTTCATTAATTAACTTTTTTGGGGGGTTTTCTAGACAATGACAGAAAAATATCATTAAAGTAGATAGAGAGGAAAGGTCTTTTCAATGAGAAAGATGACAATGGGTAGCTATTTGGGATTTTGCCATCTTGTAAATGTTTGATGGAAATTATTGCACGATACAGGAAACGTAAGCAACAAACTTGATTCAACAACGGTTATAATAAAATGCAACAAACTGCAGGTGGAAATGCAGCAAAATCACAAGAAGCTTAACCACCAAAGGACAGTCTGATAGAAACATTTGTTTGTGACAGAGATAGGAGGAAGATACCGGAAAAGCTTTTGGTCATTGCAGCCTAATACTGTATAAAACGTCATGTGATGTAATGTGCTCTGTGGCTAACGCTGGACTCTCGCTTGAATGAAAATCAGAAAGAAGGACATAACAAAAGCAATAGTATGGAAACGCAAAGGAACCAAATGAAATTTTAACCCACTCCCATAAGATAGATCATTTCCAACAACTTCTTAGTCATCATATGTTAATTGTTACTCGGGGACATGGCACAATGCATAAATATGGCCTGCAGGATATCTGTAAGGCCCACTGTCAGATAATGTGATATGAAAGCACTTAATGAACACGACAAATGCTGCATTAAACATTTAACATTGTCTAGTTTCAAGCATATGTTCCACTCTACACATATTAATTCTAGTATGAACAAAAAAGCTTTATTATAATTCTCTGTCTTGCACAAATATGTTTTTTTAAATATACTAACAAGTTGTTATCAAGCAGAAAAGTAACACATTTGAAAGAGGTAATATTCATAATGCTGTGGTGATGTTAAAATGCAATAATTGTCTTAATGTAGATGACGTTCTATCATATTAGGTTCAGTGAATGAAGAATATTTAAACTTTTTTCACCTACTTAGGTGCACAATCGCAATTAAAACTACAGCCTAGTATGCTTGAGTAGTGTGGTGTAATGAAATCTACAGTTAGATTATCTAAACATACACATCATGGCGGTGTTGTGAGTCCGTTCTGTACCTGGAGTTTGGAAGTTAATGCGTCTCATCTCCACGGGATCTGTAGGGTGGTGGGGGGTAATGTCTGCATTGTTCAGTAGACATTTCGTGCGTGGCTCTGATTCTTTTCTTTTGCGGCTAGACAGCAAAGCAAACAGAGGACAGACAAAAGGACAGACATACGAAAAGGGCAGAATAATGTGAGCAATTTTGCTGGTAAAACATTTAGGACTTTGCCTTAATTATTTCAAACAACAGGTAGCTGAACTGATTTAATAAAAAAAAAATCCAAATCATCCACTGGAGCTGTGTGCTCTTTCAACTCCCACTAATTCATTTCAAGAACGTATTTTTGTTTAGTCAGGGTATTTGGTCTTCTCCTTTAAATCTCACTGGATCTAAGTAAAACTACACCTTACCTGTCTGGTTTGCTGTTTCCAGAGAATGCAATAGGAGCCAAATAAATACATAAAGATGGTAAAAACACAACACACAAGGAGAAAGGGAGAGGGGGAGGCAAGAAGAGATATAAATCAATAGAGAGCAGTTTAAAATTCACAGGTGTCACTGCTGGGCTCGCAAAAAAGTGAGATAAAGCTAATCAGCATTTGGATGAGAGGTTTGCATTTGCATGTGTGTATCAGTCGGTGAGAATGAGGGTGTATTCAATGAAATGTAAGTGAGTGCATGCATTTGTGAACGTATGTGTGTGTGTGTGTGCACGGGGGTTCAGATACAGATGGGGAAGGAAAATGTCAGGGCCAAGGGCAGACTTGGGAAACACTATTTACCAGGGAGAGTTGGGGCATGGGGTGGGGTGAGGTGGAAAGAGAGAGAAGACGAAAAAAAAAAAAAAAGAGAGAGATCCAAGGAGAGATGTTACTCTCCCCAACCACCAAGATGTAGGTAAGGCAAGGTCACACAGCAAGGGATCGCCTGACAGAAGCACATGTGTTGCTCACACCAGTCCAGGCCTCTTTAGATAATTCAGGGTTCTCCCATGGTATGCAAGTGCTACCTCTTACACTCACTGTTCAGTTCTGATCTGTATTCACTAAGGCTGGGGCACAGAGCAAATGGTAGAATAAAATTTACAAGGGGACCTTTTATGCATTTCCCCTTTCTCCTGAAAGGATTTCCAGGCTTTAAAGAAAACCCATAAATGATGGCTAGATTATGGGTTGAGGAGTTTGGCTTTAAACAATAACTTAACTTGTGCTAGAAAGAAAAAAAAGATCAAATGATCTGCTTCGATAACTGCTTTGTATTATTTGAAATCACTATCTCTGTAAGTGAAAATGGCTGCTAATAAGAACCTTGGTAGTCAAGTTAGGGAGCATCATCTCAGAGAATCTCATAATTTCTTCTGTATCCAACCACCTCACTTCCCACAATCAAATATTTCCCCTCAGAACCCTTACACATGTACACACAACAGTGTCAATTGGTCTTTGGATGTCAGGCTTCCATGAATACAAAATACTCCTCTCTGAGCAGGTTAGCTCACATGCAGTTATTTCCCAATGATCCAGTTCCCTGGTTACATTACAAATAACTGGTTTAACATTAAAAACCCCAATTCACAGAAAAAACATGTACTGGAGGTAAGGTTTTTGTCACTCCATGACTGGAACCAGCCACAGGATAAACCAGTTTCAACTGATCATGTATGCAAATGATACAGTCACAGTAACATCTTTCAAGATAAAGTTGTTAAACTGGTAATATAAAACATTCAACTCTGAAAAGCAATGCATATTGTTTTTCAGAGTATATATGTATATATATATATACATACATATAAACATACATACATACATAGGTGGACAAGGTTATACACAATTATTATTAGAATGCCAACTCACTTCTTATATAGGAGTATGGCGATGACAATACAGATGATGAAGACCACAGCCAGGACAGGGCCCACTACCCATATGAGTCCATCACTAGGCTCAACTGGCAAAGGGTCACCCACCAGCTCGGGAGTCATCACAGTGTCGGTGTAGGGACTTGTTGCAAACATTTTCTGAACAATCATTAATTAGAAAAAACAAAAAACAAAATCAAAGAACATTTATAATGGTGCACAATAAACAATTAACTGTGGTTTGGCAAATACAGTTGGTAACAGCACTAAATTGGGTACAGAGACAGGGAAATCTTATGTTCTCAGTTTTATCCCAAATTTAAGTGTTAAATGTAAATATAATGACAGGTCCAATGTGTTGGACTTGTATCAATTAAATTAAAGAAAATAATAATGAAACTGCGGGAACTGAAATATTAAATCCACTGGGGAAAAAAAAGTAACTTTTAAGTTGTAAATGAGCAGAATCTGAAACTCACCCCTGCAGTGGCATTTAGCTCAGCCATTAGGAAGAAGACATACTCTTGACCAGGTCTCAGAGGCTTATTCTCACAGGTGCTGTGGTGGTGGTCAGATCCCACTGTGAAGCTGGAAGGAAGCTGCCTGAAGCAGGCGGTGATGTAGGGGTCCGCCTGGTCCAGCTGAGCCAGTTGACGGCGTGAACGACGCTTCGGGATCACCTCTCCCAACAGCTGCCCGATTCACAAGGAGAAACTCAGCTCCTGTTTTCACTTTTGCATCTTATCCCTTTTACTACAATTTACGCAAGCTTTAAAACCACTGGGACTGAATCTCCAGAACAGTTAAGTCTGACCTACATGTTGTTCTGGCTGTTACTTATAATTTGTGGTATTTTTTAAACACGAAATAAGAAAAAACTAACTGTAAAAGCAGACACTTTAAATGATGATCAAATTAGGAAGAAGCAAATCACTAATCAATAACATCTAAATGAATATAGACTGTTTAAAAATATATCAAAACCCCAGATAAAAATAAGATGCAGTTTTGCGGGAATTCAAGTGAGATTTTCCCAAAATAAGTACTTGAGTCAAAATAAGGTGAAAAAGGAACACTTTGAGTATGTGACTCGATTGAAAGAGCTATCATATATTTGAAGAAAAATACAAATCCAAGGCCTCTTTCTGCTGTAACTGCAGACAGATGCAAACACTAAGCAGAGCCAATGTGTGTAATTCCAAATCCAATAGGGATGGCTGCTGTTGATCTGGTGCTCAAGGTGACCCCAAGCTATGGGATCAGTGGGAGAAGAGTGTGTAATTCCCTCGTCTGCATCCTTAGGAGCAGGAATTAGCATAACAGAGATGCACTTAAGTCTGCGTTGCGTGCCCCCATTTCTGCTACATGATGTTGAAAATACGGCTCGCACATGCAACCACCGGCATCACAAACACGGAATCCCTTCCTGAAGATACTGAATTTTATCAAAAGAGGAGCTGCCTCATGCTACCACACACACACGCATCTCACACTTCACTCCATTTGATGTGGAGCCATCTGTAAATTGAAATAAAATATCATACTTTTTCCATGTCCATTTCATCAGGGTTTTTCAGGTTTTTAACAGTTCCTGGAGACTTCTTCAGTGGTACAACTACCACATAAAAGCTCCTGAAAAAAAAAAGATCATGGTAAATGATTTCCTCAGTAATCTATTGAGTTGGAACAGAAAATATGGCCATACTTTTCAGACACTTTCTTTCTTTGATACTTACTTGACATCCTTGCCATTGACTGATGGGAAAGACATGGTGAGCACGCTTTCCGACTCAGCATAGATGTCCAGCTTGGGTTTCTTGGCCAGGATGAGAGGCGCAGTCTGGGCCACCACGCGATGCCGAGGCCCACCATCTACGCTTTCTTGGCAGGTCACCCTGAACTCGTAAGTAGTGTTGTGTCTCAGCCCAGTTATGTAGGCCCTCATCTGCCTGGCATCCACATCAATCTTCTGACGGTTGTACTCAATCTAGAGTCACAGATCATTCAGGAGATGAATTCAGAGGACAGGTGATTTAGAAGACGTATGGTTAGATTCGACAATTAAGAGGGAAGGTGCAAACAAGTCATGGATGATGAAAATCAATAAAATGTACATGAACACATAACGATCCAGTAAAGCTCTATTTCAAACTGAGTTTAAATTGATTTCAAGTAATTTGATTAGATAGGTTCATGACACTTTCAGTGTTAATCATAGCTCATCCAACAGTTGTTTTTCTTTTAAAAAATAAACTCACCGTGCATTTGTATGGGGACGAGTTTTTAGTAAATTTCCAAGCAAGAACTACTGTGGTCTTTGTGGCCCACTTTACGGTGAAATTCTTTGGAACATCTGTAGACACAAGTACAAGAAAAAAAAAGAAAAAAGAATGCATCTAAGTCCAAAATATCAATTATAGTGACCGGAGAAAGGAAAACAAATTAAGATCCTTTGGGTTTAAAAGAAAATAATTATCCCCTGCGTCTTTCCTCTGGGTTGAAGAGTGAATGCAGCAGTGAGCTGTGATTGGCTGTGAGAGGGGCAATGCCATTGGTTAGGACACACAGCACATAAGACTCATGGACAACGAACCCATGGAGCACAAGGGTGTTCCCTTTGGCCAGCCATTGTGGGCAGTGCCAACCCGTCTCACCACCGACTTTGAACCCTGACCACTTGATGATTAGCAACCGACCCATGAACACCCAATGCCAACTGTTCTTACAAGTTTGAGTTGGCACTGCCGACGTGCTGCCACACGGGCAAAAAGACAGACCCAAAACACAACATGCCAACAGTCCTCAGCAGTGCATCTGTGGAATGCCATGCCACAAGCTGTCCTATTCAGGGACAGAGGGATGGGGGGGGGGGGCTTCAGTTGGGGAAAGGGATTTAGGAAGGTAATAATTTTCCAAAAGAAAGAAACAAAAAAAAGTAAACCAAAATCTGATTTAATATAATCGAATGATACTCCTAACACTTGTGGAGTGACTGGTTTGACTGAGCTCCTACCTTTTTTTGGGAACTGGGGTTGTGAGATGGCAATACTAGGGCTGCAAAGACTGACGGTTGTGTCTGACCAAAAAACACTTACCTTTTCATTCTAGGCTGATCTCCCCTTTCTTTTAATGACTGACTATGACTTACTGACTTACGCTTTACCTGGTTTTGGGTTAGTGAAGTGAGTATCCCGCGGCAAGCAAATTAAATAGCCATCTTTTTCTCATTTTGAGGAGACGTGGAGGTGGCAGATAGAGTGGGGGGAGGGGGACTGTTTTCATCTATGTATCATTGAGGATTGTTTTTATCCCATTTCCAACCCTTGCCACTCGGTTGGAAAAAGAAACAGGCAAGCCCTACCTGATGGATCAATGGCCACCGTCCGATACTGGATAGGTGGGCTGTAGGGCCCAGGACCTACACTGGTGTGTGCGCGAATTTTCACGTCATATGCCGAGTTCGGTTTGAGGCTGTTGAGCACATAGCTGGATAGGCTGGGAGGCAAGTGGAGTTCCTGTGGTGCTTCTCCAGTACCCGCTTCTTTATAGGCCAAAGTGTACTCTGTGATGACCCCATTCCTCTCCGCCAGCACGGGTGGAGACCAGGACAGTTTCACTGAGCAGCATGTCACGTTGGAGCCTTCATTAATGTGGGGGTATCCCCCTGGTGTGTTCTCGGGAACAGAGAGTTCGGCCAAAGCCTCTTCCCCAAAGCCCCCTCTGCTCTTGGCTGAGATTTTAAAGATATAAGTGGTCCCCCGGTGAATGTTGCCCACAGAGTACTGGCGCTCCTGGGGAGCGAACTCTAGAGTGGCCAAAGGGAGATCTTTTCGACCAAACTGGAGCCGGTATCCTTGCAGATCCATTCCATTGGTCAGGTCTGGAGGATCCCAGTGAACGACAGCGGATGTCTTTGAGTCTTGAGCCACTGACAGATAGGGTGGACCAGGCACTGTGCATAGAAAGAAAAAAAAGAAAAGAAAAGAAAACTTAATCAATGTTATTAACACATTTTTACTACACAGCTCATGTCATGATGACATGAACATCAAAGACACAAAGAAGATGCAATATAGAGCAGCCAAAGTCTGAATGAATCAGGAAGCATAATTGCATGATATTTTCTATATCTATTTGCCATCCACGAGAGTTTAAGACATCTCTGAGGTAATGATAAACAATGAATAGTCCAAATTTAACCAATTAAAGTCAGTCAGCCTGGTTGTGTTGCATACAAATGAGGCCCATCAGTATGGCCTATGAATTCTAGACGAATCCCTGAAACATTATAATTTCATGATACATGTTAGCTCCAGTTAAAATGCTTTCAGTATTTCAAAGCATCAAAAAAATTCCAAGAAAAGAAGAGTGCCTCTTTCAGTTGTGATCATCATTTGTTGTAATATGGATGATCTACTCATGGGGTCCAGTCACCATTCTTCACAGCGGCCCAGTTTAGTTGCTCTTGCAGATGACACATGTCTCATCTGAACCCCTCTTTTAAGGACCTATTACTCAGATGGAGGCAGCTGATGTTAAGAAAAGCCTTCAGTTCTCAAGCGGCTGTCAAAGCTTTGTGAGAGATGAGTGTGGCCGTATTTCCCTCTTAATAAATTCTTACTTGACTCAACCATCTGTCACTCCTTTCTTGAATATAAAAGTCAGTTTTAGGACAAATATTAGCGAGAGGGGATATGAGATTATTTCAGACTCCAGTAACTTAATTAAGTGCTCGGCTTCTAAAATGGTTAGAACACCGACATAACACTGGTTTCAGACCTAGACTCTTCAGAGTCTAGGTTTCGACATTGTAGAAAATATCCTTTGTGATGCAACTGTGATGAAACTTACTGGTCCAGAAGCATCCATATCAACGTACATGCATTGAGTATGCAGTACTGGCACTACCGTGACTGAATGCCATAAAGGTTGTGCATGGTTTTTGTCTTATCCTCAAACTGCAGGAAGTCTGTTATGTGACATCAGCATTCCTATGCATAGTGCAAATACAACAGGAAAAACAAGCTCTTAAAGGTAAGTAGATCTTTAGGGGGAGCCCATTACCTTTAGCAAACCCCTAGAGCTGTTGACTGGATCAGTAACATTGAGCAGGTAATGAAACATTTAAGTTTTTCCCTGCCTGAATTTAATCTCATGTATCTACATGAGACTGGTAAAAAGATTGACAATCTGTGTGTGTATTTGTGATTCAAAAACCTTGCCAACTGGGTCGACAAACTGGGTCTACAGCTCTCAGCATAAATTTAAAAAGCTGAATAAGCTGAATACAAATTATTAACTCGAGTCAACTGTGCAACATGCAACATTTCATCATTATCTTTAGCTGCTGCAATTATGGATGATTCTTCTTTCTTCAACACTATTCGCCACTAGTATATCTGTTATACCACATTAACTAAGATTAAAAAATAAACTTAAAAAATAAATATTGTGCCTTTGAGCCTTTTCCCCTTCACTGTTTGCATCTTATGTAAGATGGTTTCCAGCCAACTTCATCCTCTATATCAGCATTCCAACTGTATCCAGACGTGTCTGGCTTGTTGCCCGGTATAGACTTAAAGTAATTTGAAGAAGCTAACATGAGTCTAAAGCACCCTGACTCTCTGTTGAATTGTATCATTGCATATGTGTGTCTGTGTTTACGTGCATTGAGCATAAATTCCCTCCACACGGCGTACTTCCTCCTCTCTCATTATGCATTTCTGTTAGCTAATGGTGTTCTTTCCCATGCTGGAAGAAGATGGGGGTGGATGGTTGGAGATGTTGGTTATTCAACTAAGCCTTAGCCTGTGACGGAAAGATGGTGATGCCACATGTTGTTTGGAGATGAATCCTCCTAATAATATTTGGCTACACACTACAGCTCAGCTTGGTGTAATTTAAAAGCCCACTCTGCCTCCATGCTCTTTGTTAATCAAGGAAATTAAATCAGAGATAATGATCCTTTGATTATCGCAATAGTGCATTTTCCATTTTCCGTTCCTGTGCTTTGCTTCTGAAATCAACAGGCTACGCTATACTTCACAGCTTTGGTGGCTCTCACGCCGTTTTATTATTTGTGAATTTCAAACTGTGGCCTGATACATTTTTTTGGGGGGTGTGGGGGAAGGATGAGGGGCACTGAGGCAGCAGATTGGTGTTGGGAGGGGGAGGTGGGGCATAGTGAGAGGATGAAAAATGAGTGACTGAGGGATGATGGAGGCGACTAGGGACAGGGAGCAATCAGCTGCAAGAAAGGGTCCGAGTGTGTGAACATGAGTGTTTCTGGGATTTCTGGACACCTCCACTGGCTCTCTCCTCTCCTCCTCTGGTTCATCCTACCCTGACACACACTCCCTTATTCTTTCCCTCAATTCTTCACTTCTCCCACTTGCACTCTGCCAAATCACCTTCTTTCATTTCCAAACCTCCACCTCATCCCTCCCCCATGTCCATTTCTGGGCTGACCCCGGTTCAATCCCTCCTTGTGGGACTGCCGGCACGTTTCTCATCAGGCTTCGGTATTAACAGCCTGCTGTTGACATTCATCCAGCCTAACTGAGAAAGGGGCAATCAGGTTTTTTTTCTCATTAACCCCTCTCCTGCGCTCACCAGTCGTGGATTCTCATACTAATGTACACAACAAACACAAACACAACATTTCACACCATGTGGACAGGGTAAGATAATAAACGGAAAACTTTTAATCAAGTCACCGTGGATGTAAGATTTACAGGAGGAAAAAAGAACAGAGATAAAGCCATGATTACTGCATATCCGCAGGGACTTAAAACATCGAGGGACAAATCAAGAGCGGAAGAAGACCTTTTTTAAGCTTAAAGGTCAAATCTTCAGTTACCCAACTGCATTTTCAATTTCCCTTTTTTTTAATGTGGTCTGCTTATAAGGGCTTAGGTCATTGTCAGTGGTGTTTAACTAGTTTAAGCAGAGTAGCTTCTACCGGCCCAATAAAGACTTCTCACAGAAACTTGCTTTATTTCGAAGAGACGATTGGAGTTGGTAAAATGAATTGTATACTTAGCTAATTATCGCACGTTCATAGAGCACAGTATATTTGCATGTAGAAAGTATCATGAGGCAAGGCGGCAGAGTTCAAGTAATCAAAGTCTAAAAGATCAAAAGAGCAGGGTACCAAACCAGTGTCTTTAGAGAAACATGGCTAGAATAAAGAATGGCTATATAAATCTACATGCATTTTACTTTTGGTAATGTATATAAATAGTTCTTCAAGATTTGATCCATTTCTTTAATCTATTCAACTCAACAAAACCAACATGTTATTAACTCCATTTAAGTAATGATTTATTTAATATGAAATTTGACCACAGCTATTTACTAACCATCTTAAATGAATCCCCCAAAAAATGAAAGATAGCTTTCCCTCAAAGAAAGCCTATTCTCTTCCTTCTCCTTCTCATCTCTCCCCCATTCCCTTACTCTATTTATCTTAGCCTCTGGCCTAAAACATTTTTTTAACCCTCCATAAAAATCTTTCATTTACAGAAAAAAAAAAGAAAAGAAAAAAAGAGGCTTTCCCCTGAGAGACGAACAAAAAGCTCTGGCGTGGCCTATCTCTTAGTCGATGCCACAAGAGGAAGAGGAGTGACAGCTTTCACTCAAAGCACTTTGGCAGCGTCACGGTCCTTGACACCAGTGACAGATACGCACCTGCCAAGGATCCATAAAATTCACCTGCATCGATGTGCGTATGATGGGTTTTGGCAATGCATTATGTGTGTTCCGTAGAGAGAGCCGTGCCCCGGCATAGCCCCACACACACCATTTACTTGCTGAATTCCATTAGAAGCTTATGAGTAAATGGAGGTGTACATACAAACAGGCATAAGTGGGTAAGTGTGCATGCAAAGGTTTGCATATTGGCTCTAAAAGGTAAATGGTGCAGGTTTGTTTGATCTTGACCTTATCTTGTTTGATGGAAAACATCTACATAGATAACATTCATGCAATTGAAACAGGCCCAGGTCCTTTAATGCTGTGCTCACCAGTGCGGCTTACAAGAGGGAATAAATAAATACACGCTTTTGAAGAGTGAAGGCATTGGCCTCAAATATTTAATTCCTATAGCCAAAACTAAAGACCCAACAGGGGTTTTCATGCTGTCACAATCTGTCTACAAAATCTCAAAGTAACTGAAATGAAGCCCTTGATCTCTGAAAATCTGTGGATAGTCTTCAAACATGACTCAAATGATAAAAGCAACACTCATATCAGTCAAAATCCACTTCACATAAGATGTGACTCACATAAAATGCGGCAGCTAAAAAAACCTCCACATAACAAAAAGTGCTTTGTTTGAAGACTAATCACCTCTCTCTGAATGTCAAGAAATCACAGTTATCCATGTCTGCTTTTCATACCTTTAAGATATTAATGATAAATGGCAAACACATCAACTTGGCTCAAAGGGTTATAACACCACTGTTAATCAAATAAAGCAGCGGCAGAACTTAAAGTTCAAGTCACAGATGAGCCAGAATGATGAAGAAGCCTTAGGCGATGAAACCTTCAGTTACTGACTAAGAAAGAAAATGCTATTTACAGCGACACGAACAGAGGTTATTTGACCAAACAAAGAAACAAATTATTAATCTCTATTCTGACCTGCCCCTTTGGTCACCACCAGTTTGGGCTTGCTTCGAGCGCCATCCCCCTTGGTAGTGTATGCCGCCACTGTGATGGAGTAAGTCGTGTCTGGCTTGAGACCTCCAATGACCATTTCCTAAAAAAGACATGGAAGAGAGGAAGAGGTAAATGTTAAAAAGTTTTTTGAATTTTTCATGATTTGACCCCACTTTGTGCTGCTATGACTGCCATGTGCTGAATTTAAATCTAAATGTCTCCTGGTTCTCTTTATTAATTTTCTAGAGGCATGCATAAAATGTAATGTTTCCCCTTTTGTAATGGGAGACCATTCCATTACATAAATCCTGAGAGTTGGCTAGGGAGGGACATTATGCATGTAAATGGAAAGTGGTCGTGCCTTTTTCCTTCAGTAATATCCCAATCAACAACTTAACTTTGATAAATGCTGCCTGAATACATCCTGCCCTTTCGCTAGCATTTTTTACCCAAGCCATTAAGTTTCCTTGAGTCCTCTTCAAAGAGAGGCTTCCGATCAATTCTAATGAATCTTTCAAGGGAGCTGGTTCGAACGAATGCAGAATGAGGTTTTTAACAGGCAGGTTGGCAGAGGGATGGGGGAAGTCAATAAAGGTAAATGAGCTCTAAGCACCGCCTTGCACTTGACTTGCTATTCATGTAGCACAAATGGACAGAGGCTTCAAATCTGGGTTCAAAACAAGCGTGATTTAAAAAGAAATCAGAGATGTAAAGCGTTAAACAGAGGCATTCTGCAAAGTATGGTCCTCTAATGCTGAACCTACTCACCACATTGAACATAAAAGAACACATGCTACGATTTAACAAAATTTTGGAGGAAAAAACAAGCACACATATCACCTGAACATATAGAAAACATTATTGTTTCTGCACACAGCAAGACTCAACTAGCATTAGCATTCCACACAGTGGCCAGTGGGTATTGCATCAGGCAGCTCACTGGCAACAGATGTTTGCCCTATTTTCGCAAGTGGCATGGAAATATAATGTGGAGGGTGACTGGTCAGGAGGCTTAAGCCAAGCTGCTGAGCCACTTTGGTGTCCAAACGCAACAAAGAAATATTGTGAAATCAGTGAATCAAACTAAGGTGATGCAATAGCCGCTGTTTCAGGCACAAAAAGCACACAGGTTGAATTTCATACTCACATATTCAGCGACATCGTCCGTTTCCCACTAAACCCCCCCCCCCCGCCAAAGAGGAGATAGCAGGAGAGAGAAAGAGAAGAGAGCAATATACTTTTAAAAAAAGAAGTAGGAAGTAGAAGTGGAAGAAATAGGATTGTCTGTAAGACGGGGCATTAGAGGTTTCAGAGGAAAGCATGGATAGCAGAAATAGGTCACTCGTTTTGGGTGGCCAGGAGAAAGAAAAGCTGCTTGAAGCTTTAGAGAAGCTAGAGAAAAAAGAGAATGATGTGCATCTACTGGCCCAAGAGCATTCACTGATAACTAAAGACAGTAACAAAAATCAGAAAAGGCTTTTCTGACAATTATGACACTAAAGCTTTCCCAGCTTCTATGAAAAAAATAGATTTATGTCAATACACTGTTTATGTGCCACAACAATATAAGTGATAAAGTGGTCGAGCAAATTCTTTGGAATTATGATGATAAAAAGATGTGACAGTGCTCTAAAGTATTTAGCTAAACTGTTGTTAAAAGTTAACAGCTTTTTAGTTATTCCTTCGGAATAATTCTAACACAGCATTCAGAGCATTTTGTTTTTATGTCGCTCACCCTGAAATATGTCTGGATGACTGTCACTGTGCAGAAATATTTCATAAGTTTCGATCAATCTTTCAACATTCTCATTCCCTCATCTCTGGCTTTTTTCTTTTTTCTTTAGGTTATTGTAGGACACACTTCTAAATATTTACTGGATTCCATCTTAAAAGCAGGAATTCCTCGTCAACGCAATGACAAAAGAAAGTAAAGAGGAAAGGATGAGGGGAGCTTGGATTATACTTGTTGAGGACTGAAACAAAACGATTATCAGAGCAACAAGAAATGAAATCTAAGAGCACAGAGCCCCAATGTTTTTTCACATACACCAGAAAAAAATCAGGGTGAGGGTCAAGAGGGCAATTTATAGTCTGAATAAGAAAAACAATAGTGCTAAGTATCAGTTCACAATTTGCTAGAATACATCTTATGTCACAAAATTCTAATCGGGAAACTATGAGAATGTCATACCTGAGCATCTGCAAGCATGACATCCTTGATGAGCGGCAGGCCCCGTGACTCCCCGTTTTCCACACGCACATAATGAACCTGGTAGCCACGGATCTGACCATTCTGCTTGCCAGGTGTGAGGGAACGCCACATCACCTTAATCGCAGTGGAGTTGAGGACCTCCACCTCCACCCGCCTCGGTGGAGCGCCAGGCACTATATAGAAAAATAGAACGCAGACATTGGAACTTACTCGTCATTTGGGGGTTGTCATTTTGTGCCATATTGGTTAAATGTTTAAGAGAACATGCTTCATCACTCGAATACAAAAAAAAATAAAAAATTTTGATAACACTAGCTCACAGATAACCTCATATAAATGAAAAATTCATTAAATATACAATCGACCAGAATAGTAGAGGCAAAACAACAAATACAAACCATTGCATCTCACTATGGCACATCTCCCATCACATCCACACACAGCATTACCACTGTCTCCTGTCACCTCCAGCCTTTTATCATGTGTCTGAATGTGGGAAGCCTTACCTTTCAGTCATAATGACGACCTTTATGGCAGGCCTTACTTCCGAGCTATTTGGGGTGGCATGTAATGTCCCCTTCCCAAGATTGATGTGCAATGAATAAATCTATCCCTCTTAAACTGCTTTCTTTTGCTCCTTCACAAACACTTTGAGTGCCTTCTTCACCTCCTAAATGACAACCCCATTTCCCCTCCGTTTTGCACCAATTCAGTCTTGGCTACCTTTTAACCCTGAAACGTATTTCTTCAACAGACGTTTCTGTCACTTGCTATTATTGTAATGACACTAGTATATGTGTTATGGCTATTCACCTCAGATATTTCTAATACCCGCATGTTATCAACCTTGAGATAATCTTGTGTTGAGCATGGAGTACATCAGTGTCAGAAAATTCCTTAAAAAGCTGTGGTAATGGATGTGAAAAAGATTATGGAGAACAGAAGACAGTGTCAATCATTCATCAGTGACTCAGATCTCCCATGACATGCTCACATCTTCCATTCTCAGTTTGTCATTCATTTTCTGCCACCCAACCCAGCTGAATCATTTTTATGTGTAGCTCTGCCGTAAGACAGTGTTTTCTACAAATATGTTGACTTCTCTTTTTTCTTTCCCCCTCCTACATGTTCCAAACTGGAACTAAACAAATGGAGTGGAAGTCAACAATGTCGATCAATGTGAGACGTAGTTGGCCTTTCTTCCAAACGACAGTCACCCAGGCATGTCTTCTCAATTTAACAGCTTAGTTTAACACTCAAAGAATGACAGCCTGTGGCACTCTCACTTTGCCTGAGTTGCATGCTTAAGGGCAATTTCTGACCACAGTGAGAGAAATGCTCATTCGGTGTCAGTAACCTGATTTTCCAGTTCAGTAGATTCTGCTCTAATGGAAGATATACGTTCATCTATATCTTTAACATCATGCCTACATTCTATTGTGGTCAGAAATGCATGTGCATAGGTAACTTTGTGCTGAATATAAATGTTACTATGTGCTAATGGCTCTCATCTGAGCAATGGGAAATTTTTAAAGACTATTACATCATGGTATAGATTCTCATTAAACCAGTTCATCTTTATCCTAAGAGTTTGAGTAAAGGCAAATTGACTTTTTCATGGATCTTTTAAACGTTTAACCTCTAATCCGAAAGGCTTCTTCAGTTCTAAACCTCTGGTTGGGGTAGAATTGGCTTATAAACAAGGAGGGCCATTGTAGTCACAAGAAAACTGCAGTTCAGTGACACGCATGACTATAATGATCTTGAAATCAGCATCAAAATACAGCTTGAGTTGTCAATGTAAGCCCCGGAGAATCTGTAAAATTGTATAGATTTAGCACAGGTTTAATAATTAATAACAATTATTTAACGAAGACAACAGTGGGCAGAAGACTGAGAGGTACCGGTATGTGTCTGTCTTGTCAGATAGAAGGCAGATAAGTGTCAACTTTGCTTTACACTTCAAGACAACGGGGGGAAGAAAGTTGAACAAACTGGATTTTCTATTTACGTTCACATTAAAGCTTCCTTTATTAGGATTAAACAAGGCTATGTCCGTCTCTGGCTGGTGTGAAAGTCCCACATCTGTTTCTTATAATTTCTAACATTTCCACACAGGTAGGCCAATGGTGAATTAGAATTATTAATACAATTCATTGATCCACCTGAGTTCAATTTATGTTTCATTCATTTATGACCACAACAGACTGTATGTATAAAGTGTGTACAAATACCATATTTTACTGAAAGCATAAAGTCATAAAAAACACACAGTCAGAAAATACAACAATTATTACTTAATCTGTTGAAGAAGCTTTAACATACCGTCTTCATCTGTCCGACAGATCAGGGCCTCACTCTCTGGGCCTGACCCAATCATAGTGGAGGCAGACACAGTGACACGGTACTGGGTCCACTTCTCAAGTCGCTGTAGCAACACCTGCTCTTCAGTTGGGGGCACCACGGGCTCCTCTATGAGATCCGTGTTGTCACCGGCCCCTTCTGATGGGCCAACCACCTGGTAAAGCACCTTATACCCCACCAGGTCACCATTTTGACTCTCCACAGGTGGGGGGCGCCAACTTACCAACAGGCTGGTAGAGCTGGTGGTGCGGCACTTAATTTCTTGAGGGGGAGCTGAGGGTTCTGGTGAGGGGAATAGCACAGGAAGGAAGGTGGGAGCAGAGGATGAGGAGGATTGGAAAGGGGGAGAGAGGAGTGAAGAACAAAAAATAAAAAGATGGGAGAGATAAAGAAAATGAAAAAAAGGAAAAATTCAAAACATAAAAAAGGAATAATGAAAATAAAATTGTGAAAAAACAGACTCTGCTGTAAAAAAAAGACGAAAAAATAGAAACAAAAACAAACATGACCACGCAAATGCCAACTTAAAAGGCATTAATGGACACAAAACAATGCACAATACTGAGTAATAATGAACCTGAAGAGCTATTAGTTAGTTTTAGTTAAGGTTTCAACATTGTGAAAGCAACTTGGTTGCAACACGACCAGTAAGACTTGTCACACAACAGTAATAACTTAATCTTAGCAATATCAGAACAGGGATAGCATTTAGAATTTAATTAAAAGATTCATTTAAACACTGTCTATATTCTCAAAGAACATTTTCAGGAAAATCAACTTTAATCAGAACAAGCAATAAGCAAATGGGATTGTGTAATCTGTTCTTTTTTGTCTGACATGTTTTTTATATAGTGTTCAAACCTACATATTCATATACAGTCTCTAAATCAATCATTACCAAGTTCTTATAAAAGTTTCTTGTGATTTCCGATCTTGATTAAGCAAATCCAGGTCATTATTACATTTTTAAGAGGTAAGTATATGGAGACCATAATAAAAAGAAAATGATATATCATCAGACAAAAATATATCCTATTAAAGGTAAATTAAGGAGGGAACTTAAAGAAAAAAGGTGGATACAAGCAGAATGTTCTGATTTCAAAACAAAAGGCTTAAGACATGAATTATGAACAAAAAAAGTATTTAGAAATAAACTCTTTTTGAAATGATGTGACACAAAATGAAGATTCAGAAAGAAAAATATAACTCAGAAAAACAAACTTGAAATTCAACTTATAAAACAATTATTTTGAAAAAGGTTTAAAATAAATCACAAGCATTGTCTGCATCATACGTACCTGATTTCCAAAAAATACAAAATTCAAAAGACTTTCTTACCACCAGCACCTGACTACAGAGTGCGTTCACTCTGGAATCAGTGAACAGCAACACTCTCCCTTCCTGAAAGTATCTCGTCAATTTTGAGATCAATTCCTGTTCCTGAATCAGCGAGCACCTCCAATATTTACCCACTTAGAGGTTAGTTTGGAACCCACTTTGACATTGATGGAAGGGAAAGAGTTGGCTCTGTGCTGTAAACGGGGCTGTTTAATTCTGCATTGTTGGGCCTGAGGGTCCACAAGACTGAGAGGGGAAGCCAAAGGGGGAAGACTGACTACCATGATATTGTATGCTTGAGAACTTGGCCAAGCTTACAAATTCCCTTCCTCGTTGACAATTTATAGAAACAAATCCCATTTCATAGCCTAGTGTCTTTGTATCTTTGTAACGTTTGCTGCCATTTTGAATGTGCCAAGACACATGAATAGGGAAAGAAACACTGAGAGTTTGTATGATGGCAATTCTTAAGTTTAATGATAGTGTTCTATGTGTAATGTCAGTTTGTGAAGTACAGCTTTAAAATTGAAAATAAAAACTACAAGTTTTAAGTATTAAAAGCTTCCATCGAAGGGAAACTGAATGTTCCAGCTCACAAAAATAAGACAGGGCCAGTTAGAAAAAAACGCTGCTCTGTGTCCAATGGGCTTATTTACTTAAGGACTTACTGGATTTTGAGCCTTTCAGCTTCTTTCCTTCACTCACATTGTATTTGCAAACTCTCCACATCAAAAATGATTGCTCAGTTCTCAATCTTTGAGGTGCAAAAATGGCAATGGATCTGACAGGGACCAGGCTATCACAGTGCACAGGCATCCCTATGACAGATAGCGGTTTAAGAGTGGTTGGAGCACAACATTGATAAAGTGCATATCCCACCAAGGCCAGCAGTAGGATTATGGATATAGAACTATACAACCACAAAGGAAGTAACTCAGCTAATGCCTCTCTTGAAGTTCTTTCAAACCCTCCTCAAAGAAGTTTTCCTAAATTCTATTTGACAAATAATTAGTCATGTCTGCATCCATATCTCTCTTTTTTTATTTTTAAGTCTGTTGTGATGTGACCAGGAGATCTGGGTATCCTCGGGTGATACACCTACCGGTAATTATAATAACTACTTTTTCATTAAAGGTGTTTTTTAGCGCAAGATCTACATTGGTTATGCCAAATTACTGCAGCAATGTCCATTACTCATTGATAGTTGACAACTATAAGAACAGATGCGGATGATGTTTTTTTTTTTTTTGTCAGAGTTAAAGCACATGTCTTTGATTGGACTGAATTTTATCTGAAACCTCAAATGACAGGGTGTTTGTATTTGTGGATTATCATGGAATTAATCCCTGGAATGCCAAATGGCCATGGTGTAGATGCACAAATATTCCAATATATCTAAAAACCTTCTGCAATTACAGTAAGTGGGAGAGCTAAACTGCTTGTTTGGTTAAATACAGAGGATTTAGAATCTGCCACTTTAATTTCAAAGATAGCTCTTGACTGGCTACTGGCAGGTTCTAGGTATAATCTAAATGTGTAACAAAGCCTGACAATCCAAGGCCTAGGCTCATGGCTCATTGGAAAGCATGAAATTAATTCTGACGCTATGAAATAGGATTCTTATCTGCCACTCTGTGGTCCTGAAGCCCTCCAACACCCACTCCCCTGGTCTATCTCAGATCCTAATACCATCCAGTGTAACTGGGTAACCGCTAAAAGAAATACGGGGAGCTGCCCCAGCTCTCCGCTTGTGGACCCATCGCGACCATGTCTGAACGTTCTCACAAAAAAGGTCTCAACCTGGCATGAAAATGTGGTAGCACACCGAATGGGGCCTTGTTTCCTGATGAGGGCCACTGTTGCCAATTCCTGTAATCATTTAAATTGTTTGGAGATTTTACAAGATATTTGGCATAAATCCCGATGGGACAGTTCAAGTGCGAACAAAGATTTTTACTGTTTTTTGACTGAGTGGCACCCATTACAAGGCTCCTGGTAATGCTACTTGGACTGAACACTTCAACAAACTGATCACATTTAGCAGCAATTGCATTCAAAGACAGTCTGGAAAATCATGTTATTCTCTGTGTCTTTTCATTCTGTAGCACAGTGCTTCAGTCTGCCAGATATCACCACCAAACCAACTCCAAGCTACATATTTTAAAATCACGAATCTAAAGGTCTATTGTGCTCTAATGAGTATGGGCCATGTATTAGTTTTACGTTAGCAAGAACAAGCTTGTATTTATTCAGCTTAGTAACACGTTTTACTGTTTAACTGTGATAGTGCTTATGTTAAAGAAAGGCATTCTTTAATGTTTTGCATATTTCCTAAGAAACTGCCTAACACATTGAAGAATATAAACCTATGCTAATTCCATTTTTCAGCCTTTCAAAGAGAGGCCATTAGATCTTAGAATTGTAATAACATATGTGATCCATCCTCTCCCTGTGTTTTGTATTTGTTTGTGTGCCTGTTACCCTGCCACATTACGTTTCTTTTAAGTGTCTGCATGGCAATGCAGAGACTCCTGACTTTAGTGATGCTATAAAACCTTAGATGTATTAGCTCAATAAAAAAGGCAAAAAAACAACAAAACGATAAACTACATTTCTAATTTGTGCTGTTTCAGAAAAATAAAGCAATGCCAAGTAATAATAAAGTAATAAAGTAATTATAAAGTAATAGAGTAACTCTATTAATTGGTTGAAGAATGAGATTTGGCAGACTGAATCCCTGAACCACACAATCACTTACCTTCAAGTGTCCAAAAGTTAGATTTGTGTTTGAAAGCATCTTATTTAGTCTGACTTTGACTTTGACTTTTCAGACTTCAGTACTGACAGAGTGACGGTTGTATTTCCCACCTGCTTCTACTAGGATGTTTTTTCTCCATTACTCTAGAAGTTGAGGAACCTATCAACTCTAAGGTAAACATATTGCAATAGAATGACACAACATATTTATAACATATTTATAGGATTCCATGGTGTGCAGGAAGACGTAATCAACTATGTGACTACATTCTATGTCTCCTGTTACTATATGGATGGGCAAACTCAGACCCTTGAGTTATACCAGTCCCCTTCATAATGGTCAAATGGCTGCACTCGTGAGTATGTGATGCTCTGTTAGCTGTGTTGGAGTCACTTCTGTCTAATGTGGACATGGGCTCATACAAGAACCAAATAATTAGCTAAAATTGGGAAGAACGTCAAACCAAAGCTCAATATGCAAAATTGAAAACAAAAAAGATCCAACTCAAGCATTATAAATGGAAGAGGATTTCAAGTGTGCAACGTGAAGTCAAGCCATTCCAAGAAGTGTCTTTGTTCCAATGCACATGGAAACAAGTAGAAGGGGGAGCTGAAATAAGGTGATGCAAGAGAAAGAGTTGGACTGTATTCAATTCCATCTGCTTGAGGTTTACGGGTCAGCCACACATGTAAAAGCAAAGGCAAGGACACTAAAGACACACACTGACAGGTGAGGTTATGCATCGACATTTGAGAGATGCCAAGACTGCAATGGTGATGGGTAAGCATGCTTTGTGAAACAATGGCTTCTCAGCAGCACCCCAAGTGGGAAAGAGTGAGTGTCACATGTGAGCGGCACCCTCCTCAGTGACTGGACAATGTCTATGGAGCTCTGCATCCTAACAGTGACGGAAAGAAGAGCGAAGTGATTGTTCCAGCCCCCCCTGCACGCACATGTGGGTGCACAGCCAACAAGTTGCACTGGTAGAAAACAGAAAATGTGTTAAAAGAAGTCTGCTCCCACCGCCACGGCTCTCCTATATGACTGGTTTCACACTTTTAATATCATTCAAATGCCAGTCTGTGTATTGAAAAAAAAAGCAGCCAATGCAACAATATGATTTATTTATTTCAGTAATATATCAAAATTCATGATGTCTGGCTCAGATCTGCCCTGAGTCTCATAAATAAAGCCACAGCCTCAGTGTTCTTTACCTTAAATGTGTTGCATATTTTTGTTCAGTGTGGACCTATGAGATACGAATTAGGAATTACCAGAATAGCTTATTTCGACTATTAGATAATCATCTGGTACCATTACAGTACATGTATTTTCCATTATGTTCTTACCCCACCAGCATTATCAACAAACTGGTCCAAACAACTAACCCTGGAACTCTGAGTGCTGCTCAAAGCCTCCTCATTAGAACTTAACAGTTAAGTCAAAGGTAAATACTCTTCAAAGACATATATTGGTTCTGTTTGCAGCTACTATCTGGTCATTTGAGCCCTATATGCCTATCCATATAAATATTAGTCTAACAAAATAGCATCTGCATTGTTGTCACTGTGATGTGAGAAGTGCTTGCATTATGTGCTCAGTGATATCCCTCATCATTTTCCAGGTGCTCGGTCGATGTTAGTTTAGTTATGTTCCTGCTATTTGTTCACTGAAATAAGCACAGAACTAATTAAAAGTACCACATTTAGAAAGGCATACAATAATTTATATTTCGTTTATCTGATTAAAATCGTCTTGAAATTCCAAAACCTTAATACGTGCACAGTTCAAATGAGAGCCTTGACGGTCTTTAAAGGAGAACTGACATCTGTTTTGTGTTGGTCAAGTAGTAAGAACTATTGAAAAAGGAAAAGTAGATATGAATCAAAGTGTGAGGGGAAAAAAAGAAAAAAAAATTACAAAAAATGTCAGTCCACATAGACCTAATTTCTTTTGACAGAGCTGAGCACATGTATGTCTTTGTGCCAGAGCCAACATAGAAAATAACACAAATACTGTAAAAAAAAAAAAAAAAAAAGAGGCAGTAACCCCCCCTTAAAGCTCCCCCTAGTGCTGGTGGCTCCTTGAACCATAGCTTCAACTGTAAGTTCATAAATTCCACCTCATAAAAAGTTGGAAACATTAAACCGTAATGAATGTAAAGAAACAGTAAACCACACATTTCAGCAAGAACATGAATACAATAATATGTTAAAGTCAATCTCATAAAGGTTTGAACTGGGATAATTTCTAGAGAAAAATCGAAGCAAAAAACAGTCATAACCGGAAGGCAATGAAGTCGTTGACATCAGAGGAAAGTTTGAAAGCTTAGGTCAAAAGGAAAGAAAACATACAGCTCAATTAGAAAACATTTGGTAAAGGCAAACCCAAGGGGTAAAATAATCATCCCTGAATGGGGAAATCCTCTGTTAGCTTAGCTGCAAAGAAAATAGGAGATAAATAATCAATTAAAAGGCTACATACTGGCTTGTAAGGTCTTCTGTGAAATTTCATTTGTGAAGGCTCCAATGCCTTTGTTTGAGATGGCTGCCAAGGAGAAGCGGTACTCTGTATTGGGGCGGAGACCTTCCACAACATATGATTTTGTAGGTCCAAAGGTTTTCTTCATCTGCTGATTCAGAAAAAAGTCATTCGACCCCTCAAGATTGTTCTCCAAGCAATAGACAGAGAGCCAAACAATCACTGAAATTCTTACCCTGGTGCCAAAACTGCCTTCTGTGTAGCGCAGTTCGTAATTTATAATTCCCTCTTTATCATAGGCCGGTTCCCAGGTGAGTTCAATGCTGGTGTCAGACACGGCACCAACCTGAAATTTGGATGGTTGACCTGGAACTGAGGAGCACAGCAGGAGACTCGTCATGGGAAATTGGTAACAAGTCACAGAAGTTAATATTCTATATGTTGGGGGTTACATCAGAATGGTTTTATTCAGTAAGAAATGTTTGTGTAACCAAGCATAAAATTTATATTTTGCTTCTTAAAGTTGAACTTTTCTACAGCACGAAACGGACAGTTTCATTCTTCACTGCGGCTAATCTACTGGTATTTTCTCATTCTTAATTATCATCGTGGTCAGTGCAGTCTGGCCTGCGCCAACACCACCAAGTTAGCCAAAATCTTCATCTCCTTACCTCCTTGCACTACTTTCACATGAATGGGCTCTGAGAATGGTCCGTCACCCACGGAGGTGAATGCAAGGACTCTGATGGTGTATGTCTCTTGAGGGACTAGACTCTGGATAGTGGTGATGATGCTGTCCTGGACATTATGGATCTGCCACAGACTCATGGGCTGGGAGTCGTCCATCGTGTAATAAACCCGGTAGCCCTTGATCTGCCCGTTGGGCTCCTCTGGTTCTTCCCACTGCACCATCATAGTGTTCTGAGGAAGAATCTGTGCCTTAACATTTCTCGGTGGGCTTGCGGGGGCTTGTTCTCCTGTGCGGGTTTCAACAGGCTCACTGGGTGGACCCTGGCCGATTGTGTTGACGGCAGAGACACGGATTTCGTATTCCGTGTTGGGGTAGAGGCCCCCGATGCTGTAACGTGTAGTGGTGATGGCGTCTACCGTCTCATACTTGCTGTCTGGGGACTTTGCCCTATACTGTATGAAGTAGTAAGTTACAGGGTCTGGGTTTCCTGAGTCCCATGTAATGGTCACACTAGTTGCAGTGGTTTCAGTAACCACAGGGGTACCCGGAGGCTTGGGGAGAGCTGTTGTTACAACATGAAAGAGAAAAGAGAGGATAAAATCATTTATGATCATAGGGGCCGTTAAACTTTTAGACAAAAACAAAAAGCTTGGAAATATTTTTCCTAATTGCTGTGGAACCTAATAATAAAGCAGACTGTGATAGCAGCTTACTCTGTAAAAATAAAACAAAAGAAAAAACAAAGCAAACTTGATAACCTTCTCATAATTATACTCCTCATAGGCATAGTTATCTCTTACATTTTACTGTGATCTGGGCCACCGATTCGATGATGCCAAGGCTGCTCATGGCGACACAGGTGTAGTTGGCTGACTCACGGACGCTGCTCAGTTCAAGAACATTTCTGCCCACTGGCATCTCATCCTCTGGTGTCAAATCCTCAGTGTTCAGCATCCACTTGACATAAGGCATGGGGGACCCCACTGCCACACATGTTATGTTCACACTGCCGCCTGGCATTATTTCCTGACTTGTTGGTGGAATGGAGAAGCGAGGAGGCACCCGCCGGACTGGGAGGAGGCATGAGGAAGGAAAGAGGATGACAAAAGAGGGCAAGGGTGTCAGAAAAGAAGAGAAAAAAAGAGAGGTAACAAGAGAGGCCGATGAAAATGGACCCTTCTCAAGGAAATACTTAACACAAAAAGTTCAACATGATAAATGTGAACTGAAACACAAAATAAAACTAGACTTTTGAAAACATAACAAATATACAAATAATGATAAGGAACTAAACTAACAAAATTGCTCGAACAACAATATTGATTAACAATTAAGCAACGATTCATAGCAACAAGGTTCCATTGACCAATATTTGACCCATCACAGCACAATTAAAGACACAAAAATCTATTATAAGTTTCTCATCTTTGAAACTTAACTGCTGACATATAGACAACTACAGCATAACCTGATCACAGAGTATGACGCTGTGTAGTAGAGGCCATGTGATAATGCTATCACATAAGCCTAACATGGCAACCTGGAACTTCCTGTTCTTTCAGGTTATCAGGCCAGACAGGAAGTAGGCCCTTGCAGGCTTGTCCCACAGCACAGGAAGTGTAAGGTTACTGATCTTTCGACCATCTCTGTGAGGTCTCTAACCACATTCTAGCCTGTGTTTGTATTTGAAACCTATCTCTATTTCCTAGTTATCTTAAAAGATGAGAAACTTTAATCAGATTTTTGTGGTTTAGGGTAGATCCACTGGACAAAGCCTTTTTAAGATCTGACACGGTTCCATTGATAGATGCAGCTATCAGTTTCACAGACAGCATGCATAAATAGATTGAGGTAAATTAAGGAGTAAATGATAACAAAATCAGATAAAACTTGAGATAAAATGCATAGAGGAATATAACTGAAGGGTCGCTAGCATGCCCAGACAAAAGACGATTGAAGAGGAAAATAGAAGTACAAGATAGAGGATAGAACATCTGAGGAAAGAAGAAAGAGAGAACGGGAACAGAGGAGCAAAGAGGGACAGAGGAAGAGAAAGAGAGGGGAAGGTTGGAGTAGGGTAGAGGGAGGGGGTAACCCGCTTCAGTGCTGTGTAAAATTAAGTTGTTCTTCGGCTAATGTGACAAAATGTGGTGGTGGCACACTGTCACATCGCAGTCCCAGTTAACACAAAGTAGGTATTGAGGAACAAGGTGTGTGCCTAGAAATACAGAGAAAAATAATTCTTGCAAACTGTAGCTAACTCTCACAGAGTGTAGGAGATAAAACAGATCCACAGTGAGTAGAAATTCAGAGAGATTCAGAAAAAGATAGATGGCAGGACAGGATACGAGAGATGAGGACTGAATGCCGTCTTAGAGAGGGAGACAGTAAGAACCTCTTAAGTCATGGGTAGGACTTGGAACTGGAGTGGAAGAGAAATGAACCTGAGACGCAGAGAAAGAGCGTGACAGGTACAGTATATTTACATGTGTAGGTTTATAGATGTGTACTTGTTTGTGTTAGTGTTGAATGAGTGTGCGTGTGTACAGTATGTAGTAGGTTGAAGAAAAAAAAAGTGAAAAAATATGATTTGGCAAATAACATTTTGTTCATGGAGGGCATCCCAGCCAGCATTTGACACATACTGACACATTAAGGTTTGCAAATCTTTGAGAGTCATATCATGTAAGTTAATTTATTCTTCTGAAGTTCTCTTATCTTTACATGCTTGTCTCCCTGCCATTTCATGTTGAAGCAGAAAATGTCATCTTTTGGTCCAGAAGGTAGTTTATTAAATAGTTTGTAAACTGCTTGGAAAATATAAAATCGGGTCTTGAATTAAAAAAATACTGTTATAAGCTAAAATTATTGGGCTACTTAAAAGTTCTATTCTATTCATTGTGAGTTTTAACAGCAGAGGAAACGGCAGTAATAAAAAGGCATTCGGTGTCAAAATGTTTGTTGGGATGCTTAGGTTAAAGAGAGAGAACGAACATAGTGAAGATCCGTTAGTAAAAAACAATGAACTAAATGGAAGAGATGACTAGAGATAGATAAAACAGGAAAGACAAGGGCGGAGAGACTAGACACGAGGCAGAACAAAACAGACTCAAGCAGCAAGACAGCAGACAAGACAAACAGAGGGAGACGGATGGACACGCAGACATACTGTACAATACGCAACAGGTTAGGGGAGGGCTTGGGTTGTTGGAAAAAGGGGGAGGAGGAGGAAGATTTAAGTGGGGGATAGAATAAGTAAACCATGATTGTTAAGTAAAACAAGAAGAAACAAGAAAAGATCATGGCTCAAAGTGGGTTTGGAAGTCTCACACACTGGGGCTTAAAATCAAGAATCAGGTACACATCCCTTACGGCCTACTTTAAACATTGCACATCGGTGCAATCGTCTTTAGGTGGGTGGATGTGACGTGTGTGTCTGAGGGAAGGAGTTGGGTAGAGAATAGGGGCGAGATCTGGGGAGAGACCAAGAGGGGCCTCAAGGATAGATGGCATTCCAAAGTACACCGTGTCGATCCAAATGGGATTCACATGATCGTTGCATGGCACAATCTAATTTTCCCACCAAACTACAGCACAAATATCAACCTACACACATTCTGAGGGGATTTTTACCTGTGAGCTGACTGCAAATACAGACATGTTGTTCATAGGTGCAAAGACTTTAGGTAGATAAAAGCAAGCATCTCCCAAAGGGGGTGGACATATTTTTTGTTATAACCAGAAATACCTGATTTAAGATTTAGAATTTTTTTTCAAAATACTCAAGTCAAGTTCTATTCTAATGAGGAAAAGTCTGATCGAGACCTTATCAGTGTTGGGCTTTTGATCTGTCACAGTCTGAGCTACTCAATGTGCATCCTCTCAGTTATTGACTGCTAATCTAAATTATTCTACCACCCTGGGCAAGACGTGGCCTGACCTTGAGGAGAAAACATTCATGGCTGATCAAAAAGTTTTTTCTGTCGTTCAAAAAATTTCAGACGGTAAAAATGTGCCAAAAAAAGTAAAGTGGGTATATGTTTAAAAGGCAATGCCAAATCTTCTAATTAGTCTTAAAGGCAGTACTGCTGCTTGAAAAATGACCAATTAAATGTAACAACATTTCAGTCATTTCATATAAAAAAGTAGCAAAAAAGAATCCCATCATACGGGAAAAAACAAATATATCTCTACATTATAATTTGAACAAAAAAAAGGAAAAAAAGAAAAAACCTGACTACACAACAAAGGTGAAAGGGCAGCCCATTCCTCACACAGACATGCATGGGTGTGGCTATGGCATGAGTGACATATACAGGTGCACCCCACCCGTTTGGGCAGACACCAGGGAACCAACACACACAAAAAATAAAATAAATAAATAAAATTGTCACCCAAGCCCATTCAAGCATGCCATTCATTCCTAAAACAGCATTGCCCCAGACACACACTCACACAAGATCAAATTAAAGGAAACAAATCAAATGAAACAAATCCACAAAAATAACTATGTCCAAAAAGCATAGACAGAACCAGAGTGCAGCTGTGTTCACAAAGAGGTATGCATCGCTACTATTAGATGTTCTCAGTTTGGATTTTTCTCTTGAATTTGGATTCCAATCCAAAGGAATTGTCAGAATTGAGTAGAAAAAGAAAAAAAGAAACACAGGTTTGGTTGGGAGTTAAATGCCCAATCAAAATTAGTCTAACAGTGCTCTTCTCTCCCTGGGGCTTAGGACAGCCAATGGACCGGGAGCTGTAGTGGTTGAGTGAATGAGGTTTCCCCAAAGGGATATGCCTCGGCTTATCTTTGAGTACTACACTCTCACAGGTAACAACTGGCCTGCCAAAAGCTGTTAACTTTATGGTAGTTTAAATTATATGACTCAATGAGACAGCACACTAATGCACTAATGCATCTTGCTTTGAAAACTTTCTGGTGTTGGAAGAAGAAATAATTAATTACAGTATGTGATCAAACTGTAATTTGCACAAAAAAAAACAGACAAAAAGAACTAATTAAACCAAGGAGACTCTACTTGTAAATGACAGTCATTATGTGTCTAATAGGAGAGTGGATTTGGATTTCCATAAAATTAATTCAGGACCTTTGTCATTGCCACGGCACAATATGTCATAGACTGGGGGAGGAAATAGCATATCAGAAAATGCTGAGAACACGCTGCATAATAAGATTAATTGGGCATCTACATCTGAGTGTCACATTCAAAATGGACACAGGCCTGAAAGGTCTGACTAAGTTCCTAACTGAGCTAGTGTCTGAAACTTAATCATATGTTTAAAATGTACACGCAGCGGAAAAAAAAACAAATTAAAATAATAGAAGAAGGGAAAAAATAAAACAAACAAGAATCCCAATTGCATGGACAGGCTCCTCATTCACAGAGACCAAAACCCAGCCGGCCCATTTGGAATTAAGAGAAAAAAAAACAAACGAACATACCTTTCATTTGGTCTAATAACAACATATAATCTTATTTTAAGCCCCAATGTGGAGAGAAAGACAAGAAGCTGTACACTGGACGAGGTGAGAAGCAGTCGAGAGAGAATGCCAGAGTACTATCCTAACTAACACTGGGCGGTGTTGTGGAGGGATTTGTGCCAAAAAAACTGAAGTCAGAAGGTGGACATTATCGGCCATTTTGGTGAGGCAGATTTTTCTGCCCCAAAATGAAGGGGGGAAGCCAAAATAATGTGCAGCCTTTAGTGTCACCTTGAAGCTGAGATTACACCCTCTTTCTGCCTGAGGACACAGGCACAGTATAGAGATCCTTTAGTCACACTTGCCAGGTGAGTCCTGCGGCATTTACATTTAAGCTGCAGGGGTCGGCCTGTATTAACATACCTTGGCTGTGCCAATGCTAAACAGTCACTATGGGTGGCTCATCAAAATGGAAATTATCACCTAAAGGAAATTGACAAGAATGGTAGCAGGGGTACCTAATAATAGCAAACACTGGGCTGAGGAGATATTTGAGAGCATCACATTTTCTTCTGCTGTCTTACAGGTAGATGACAAGCAGCTAAATCATGCTGCAAGTACATCCCCTCCCTGTGGTGATCCCTTCATTGAATTCCATAAGTCAAATTGAAAGTGGGGAGTATTTTCATTCATCTATATTTGAATAAGAAACAATGAAATATATAAGTATGAGAAAAAAATTCTGACATTGGCATTAATTTTGAGGGATTGCTGTGATCCTTTGGGCTCCTTAAGACAAACATCTAATAGAGATGACAAGGTTTGCTTTGGCCAGTGAGAACATAAGGTGTAATCTAGCTTTCTTTCCCAACATCACACGCAAATGCATAGCAGGACATGCAAGCACATTCAAAAACAAGCAAATGCATTCCAAGAGGGTAAACGTGCACATGCATACATATCAGCACAGTCTTTCTGCATCAGTGTTTATTTTTTTAAGGTTAGATTTAGAAATGGATTTGTTTTCTTCAGTTGGACGTTGCCATACATTGTGAACATTACAATATATGGAGCAGCAATGACAGTTATTGACCTGCACATTTAGCTGACTCTTCTATTGCCAAGTGACTTGCCTTAAAGACAAATTATATTTGGCTAGTGTAATACGAACAAATAGAAAGGGCATAAGAAATCCAGGGTTACAAGGAGACTGTAGTGTCAATTACTTGGAAAAGACACTGGCCTTACTGATACCTCGAAACATAGAGGATTAAACATCAAGACCTGAAAAAGCAAGATGTTTCAAAAGTGGCCTGAAATAAATCCTACTTAGAATGCATATTTGGTTCTAGTGGCTGGAAAAATATGCATTCTTAGTCATGAACAACAGTTACTAAGCATGAAAACAGCTAATTAAAGTTCCATACAAACAGTGTATAGTATTTCCTCTAGACAGCCATGCATATACACCGTGTCCCTCTCAGAGGAAGCTGATAGCAAGGAAGTGTGCTATCATCTTTATTTAGTAAGAATGCTATGTCTAACCTAGTTGGTCATGTGCAGGTACATGTAAGACCCTCCACAAAATACTCTTGTATTTTCCTAAAAGCACGTATCTAATGTAACCACATGGATAAATCACAATGACTATTTAGTTCACAACAACCTCATCTTTATCTATTCTGATCTATGATCCATGTATGTGTGTGGGGCTTTGAAAGAACATTAAAATTGACTGAGCAACATGGCAGTGAAGGAACTGTGAAACAGCAGTCAGTCAAAAAAACTAATCACATCTGGCATCAAGTATTTGAGTAAAATTAGCTTTGAGGACTCTCTAAGTTACACCAAATGTGATGCTGAAGTTTTATATTGTTATTGATCCATGACACTGTAAGCAGGATCCCTTAATGGCTGCCTGAAATCTCTATGGAGCCCAATCAGTCCCAATCATGTCAAATGTCTCTCAGTAATGGATCACTACAAACAAGATGAGGAACACTGGCTGTAAACACACTTATTGTTACATTTGGCATGTCCATTTGCACTCCGAGACTCAAGAAGCGGGCAGCACCAGCTTGAAAATGAACACAAATCTCACAAACAAATAACCGAAAAAAAGAGGAAAACGCTTAAGTTCAGGAACAGAATGGAAACAAAAGGAAAACACACCAACATAACACCAAAATCACAACCAAATAAAAAAGGTAAGCCAAGAAGGGATATAATAAGGGAAAACACAGAGAAAACCAAAGAAACGGAAGAAGACAACTTTGGAAGACAAAGGGAATGCAGAAAGATAAAGACCCTTGCGGCCACAGGTATTTTCTAACAGGCATGCAAGCGCAGTTACATTCTCCCATCATGCAACAGGTACTGTTATTTCCACATGCTGGATTTTCATGAACACGTGCAAGAAAGCTTGTAGGTGCAGAAGCAATACCAAAGGATGCAAAACAAGAAAAGGCCCCACAATGCAAACATAAAAGTAAAGTAACAAGACCCGAGCTAATCAGGTTTGCTTTCATCATTTCTTCCTTGGAAATAAATATCTCTTTCTTCATAATTATTTAGCAGTTTGGATTAGTTTCTTTATTTCAAATTAGTAACTAATTGAGCTTTTCATAAGGCAAAATAAGGCTAAAGTTTTTTCAACACGTAGATTTTTTTTTTCAAATGTGGGTTAAAAAAAGTAAAAAAGAAAAAACACACCAACCTTCTCGAAGCTCTGAGGGATGTAAAGGGGTTGATGCAGAACACAATGACATGAGGAGAAGAGAAAAATAGGGGAAACACAGAGAGAGTAAAAAAAGCCACCTCAAGGTGTTTAGCTGCAGCTACATTTCCCTGCTCTTTTTTTTTTAAACTCTCTTTCCCTCACCCATGCTATCAGTGACACCTGTCTCGAAAGAACACTTGCCTGCCCTCCCCTTCGAGTTAACTTTGAACCAAAACAATCAGATTCACCCCAGTGGCCGCACAGTTGCCTGCTAAGGAAAAAAAAAAAAAAAAAAAAAAAACAGTAGCGGCACCACTGGAGTTAAATCAAATGTACCATACTTATAATAAAAAAAAATTCAGAAGCTCCTTATGGCCACAACCAGTGGTTCCTGGTGGTGGCCCTATTTAATTGAGAGAGGGAAACCAAAAAAAACAAAACCAAAAATAAAATCAAGAAAAGAAAAACTAATGATAGATTGAAAAAAAAACACAGTTTTGAATGAAATTAGCAGCTGCAGTTTAAAAACGTTAATCTTTTAGAGGCTAAAAAAAAGAAGCCAGATTGCATCTTGCTTGAGATGTATTACTATTCAGTTAAGAAGGCTCAGTTTACAATTTAGGATTTTTCAGGACCCTCGAAAATTCACCTGTACCACAGCTGCTAATCTCAGGTGCACTTTGATTTGTGAATAAAACATAGTCAACATCATGTATCAGAATCGATTGACAGAAGTTAACTGAAAACAGACAAAGGTCGACACCATCACAGCATAACAAGTGTGTAGGAATTGTGTGACAGTACTTAAGCAATTATCACCCATGTGTTCCCTTTTAAAGGCATGCTGATGGAGCTAGCTCTTATGGAAAATTGCATGAACTGTTGGAAATTATATTAGAGTACAACTCTCTGTTGTTTGATCAAAACAATCTATTAAACGTCCCAATGCTGTGTCAATAAAGTGTCCCCATCATTGCTTTTTAATGATTCCTGTAGAAGGCTTGAACATAATTTCTACTGGACCCTTGAACCTCTAGCAAGGTACTTGACATTGTCACTGAATCACAGTGGAGACAGCATAAGCTTCCAGGATGAATGCTGGCGAGGGGAATCACTAATCCTTATGAAAGATTTTTTAACCTTCAAATTCACACAGTTTGTCTTCTGCATGCTTCTATTTCACAGAGAACAATAATAGCAATAATAATGAAAAAGCAGCTCCCTGACCTATTTTATTATGTCATAGTAGTGAATTATTTATTGGGAACAAAGTTATTTGGTACACAGCGAAGGGAACAAACTGAGTAGATACCGAGGCATCTTTATTTAATATGCACAATATAAATAATACATGTCGAAAATGCATCTGCTTCAATTTATTAAAGCTCCCTCGACAGGGAATCATTGTCATTTAGCATTAGTGGAAAAAGAGAGGCTTTTGTCTTCATTGTGTGTTTCCTATGAAACTCTTCCCTGCCTGTGACTGATTGTTTTTTTATATCTCCACTTTGCTAGAACATGGCAGCCAAAATTACTACCGACTGTAAAAGCCTTTAAAGATAATACACCAAAGCAGAAATGGGGGAACACTATGGATTTATGCTCCAGTGCAGCATGGCCAGGAGAGGGAGTGTACTATTTATAATCTATGCCAGAGATCATTTTTGTTTTGTGATACAAAGTGGCTAACTATGTTTGCAGTCCATTTCTATTGGGTTTCTTCCCGAAAATCTGGTGAAGAGTACAAAGGGTTTTGATTTTGATTGGTGGGCAATAATACCTAGCCAATCAATCAAAATCAGGACTTACCGTTGCGCTCCTTTACCTATAAAAAAGATTAATTAAGAAAACAGAAGTCTTTCCAGACTCTTTTTGGGATCCAACTTTCATGTTAGGGGACACATTTAACTGAAACACACAGTTAAAGGTCAAAGGTCCTTTACAACCGATAAAAAGACATACGGCTTGTTGTGCTATACATTTCCTTCCGAGTGAGTAGGGGAGGGCATTGAAAGACAAAATGGAGCATAACATCATTACAAAGAAGAACATTAGATGGTCAATTATAGTTTTACATTTGGAAGTTTCATTGTATATGAAATTGCATTTATGGGCAGGCAATACTACCAATGTTAAAAGATTTATGCTTTTCAGGAATTGCTATTTTTCAAAACACATTTAGTGCAAATACAATTAGACTAGAAATGGAACTGAATGGAAACCAATACAGTTTGTTAAGCTCAACAGTAATGGCACTAAAAGTTGAGCTGTACTGTGAAGAAATATTTACAATGGGTAGATGGTTTTATTTTGGATTATTTTTTGGCCCTGCTCTGGAACCGGGTTGCTTCCTACCTCGCACATAAAGGTTGGCAGGGGACGAGTAGCGCACGCCTTCCACGTTAGACGCCACGCACTCATACTTCCCCTGGTCTGTCTCCTCGCTGTTCTCGATTTGCAAGGCACCTGGAGAATGACAACATCCGACATAGACAAAAAGGGAGGGAGAGGAGATGGAGCAAGGAGAGGGAGAAGGAAAGCAGGGAGGAAATTATTCATCAATCTGACTGTGAATGAACATGAAAGAGTCAGACAGTTTTCTTTATGGTTGGTGCATTTAATATTTTATGAACATTTTGTCAACAACTGTTTTCCATCTGCAACTCCGCTACACACTGACATGACTTACTGAGTTCCACTCAGGCCTCAGTCACCCGATTAAAAAAAAAGAGCGAAGCAAATCATCCACAACTGATATCAATCACACTAAGATCTAATCTATGTCGGGATCTCAGGCTCATCTGAAAATTGATAGAATTTTACAAAAAAAAACAGCTAAGACATGATGTGTGGTGGATTGTGATGGAAGTGGAGAGTTGACATGGTAGTGTAGACTCAGGGGAATCTGCAAATCGCCTTTTGCGAAGAACTCACCAATGGAATGTCTGTGTAAGCTGAGGGGATCAGGGGTCATGAGAAAATACACACAAATAAACAGCGGGTCGTGCTCGAGTGTATGGTGGCACTCCCAGCATTCAGCAACATGTGAAACCCTCATGAGAAAAATACAATTATATACACATGTGCTTATGTAGTTTATTTTTTGTTTCAACTGTCTCAATTGTTTTTCTCTTTTAGTGACAGTAGTGCATCGCAAGTTCCATTAAATTAAAAGCTCACATTTTTGTAGTCAGTCCACATAGACCTCATCTTCCATTCTATGCCCCATTTTGAGATTAAAACCTAAGATCTGTTGCTTTTCAAAAATATGTTTTTTGTAATAGGTTTGTAGTTTATATCTTGCCTGTGCCATACCAGTCAACCTAAGTGCTCAACAGCAACATGGCAAAAAAAGGGGAGGTGAGACAGCAGGCACCAGATCAGTCCTTGTTAGAGTGCTGTTGACGGCACTTCCTGATGATATCATTAGTGCTGTGGGCTGGCTCAGCAGACAGATTGCAGCTCAAAATCTGAAAAGCATCAATATCCAGCATCCAGCTTTCTAACATATTATGACCTAAATCGCATCTGCAAGTTGAGTGAACACAATGTTGTACGAGGCTACTTTTCTGGAACGTTGGTCAAATAACATGTTTCAGCTCCGCAATCGATGAGACAATCGATCCTGGTTAATTAGCGGGATTAGTCACACTTCCACTGTGTCCGTGGCCGAAAACAGAAAGGACTATTACAGTCTGCGCATATTTACCCCTTTTAAAAAGAAACCCAGACCTGAAATTAAAACAATCTATAGTGCACCGTTTCTCTCCTCTTCATTTCCCTCCACGGCTCAGATCATGCTCATTGCCTAGAGGGCTCTATTCCTGGCACTTATCTCACGAACCGAATGAAAACGTCTACCTGCAGAGTGCAGGTGGTGCAGTTTTCACTTCGAGTTTATGCAAGCATCTGATTTGGATTTGTTTGATGTGCGCCTGGAACAGCAAATGCCACTGTGGTGGCAGGTGGGTTGGAGTGCGCTCAAAAGCTGAGACCACAAAGTGAGAGCTGTGTGAGTTTCCAGTCTAGAAGGATAGTTCCATAGAGCTCTGCCAGGGACTTGTCTGCTTGGTTCCCTCCCCTGAATTATAACACATTTTGAGATCCTCCTTTGTTAAATCTTGAGGTCTGTTCAGTGTGGCGTATATTCTTGTTTGAAGTTTGCCAGGTATTAATGATCTGCCATTTCAACTACTTTTATCAACACAAATATTGTTTTAAAATCCGACTGAACAAAAATAATTTGATCATCACCAAAACACGACCATGGGCAGCCAGATTATGCAAATAGTGGTAGAAGTGCAGAGGATGACAGGGAGAAATGAGAGAGGAAGAGTGTAATTTGATCCTTTGGTGTAGGCTACTCACCAGGTGCTATTTTTCCTAAATCCTACCAGCTTCTTAACACACGCTTGCTATTATTTCTATTCTATATAAATTCTATTCTATTTCAATTTTTTTTGTTTTATTTATTTATTCAAATGAACACATATGGAGTCTGGACGGTTAATATTATATTAATTTGAATATTACATTTAACTGACCAGGCAATCTTTATCATGGCTGATATTATAAGGGTTTAATGATTCACACAAATCCTCTTATAGACTCAAGTTGTGTCTCTAAAAGTAGCATGAAGTCGGATGTGTGCGCACAAAACAAACTCTACCCATGCTTTATTTGCAACCCTCGTGTCCCTTTTTAAGATTTCTGCAGTAGATGCTAATCTATGTTTTCCATATTTCATCTGTTTCCTCTTCTAGCCTGTAGCTCACCAGAGCACTTGTGGCCAGTGGCAATTTATTTTTCTTTTATCATAGAAAGAGGAAACAAAGGGAAATAAATAAATGTTAAAAATAATCTGCTCTGAACATAATAAAAAACATGCACAGAATCTTTTTATGTCCTGACTGATAAATAAATGCCTGTTGACAAACAATAATTTTGAGTGTTTTTCACAAAATGGCTGCAAGGGGTCTATCGAGTACAGTTAAAAGATCATGTAATTCACAAGTACTTTGTATAGTAACTATGCTAGCTATACAATACAGAATGACAAATTATTGAGTGATTATTGCTTGTCTTGCTACAGTATTATTATTATTATTATTATTATCATTATTATTGACGACCAACATAAAAATGCTGAAAGATATTCTGTGACCTGCCTGCATATGTACTGGAACAAGGCCACCTCTCAATCCACTTCAAAGGTTACACTAACCATCAGTAATCTGCAGGAAGACTCCCCCTGTTGAGCTGTAATTCACGTTTTACTAGGTCAGTAGACAATGGACGGGATCTTACTGACCAATTACTCTCCACCTCAATCAGATCAACCAAAAAAACACCTCCTGTTCTCCGCTGCTCCCCTTTCACTCCTGGCTGTCCCACAGTATGTTTGCTGCCTTCATCAATTCGAGAAAGAAGGCTGTAATGGGCAGTGGGGCTCTAACATTTGTCCTAGTCTCGACAGCTGCCCTGGTTAACAGCGCTGCGTGCTGCTGGCTGATCCGATGAGCAGCGAGGTGCCAAGTTAACAAAGTGATCTGCCCGGGTGTTGAACAAATACACGCTTTTGGGATAGACATTCCTCAGAGACTGTGAGAAACAGTGTGAGAAACAGTATCTGAGGTCATCTAAAAGTTTTTCTCTGTCCATCAAATCCAATTCAAAGCCTTTAGTTCCATTTCAATGGTACGGTCTCTTTTTTAACCCCGAGGAAGAAAGTTTATAAAACATCCCCTGGTGTGTTTCAGAGTTTCTTTCCTTTTCTGTAGCTGCAGATTAGTTGGAAACATCCCACAGAACAAGAAGAGGATGACGGAGAGATTCAAACAAAGATGGGAAAATAATTTTATAGTATAAAGAAGTGGAAGGGAGAGTAGAAGAGAGAAAAGAGCAGAAAACATATGGGTAGATGAGGGAATTAAAAAAAGGAAGGAAGGCCAGGATGGATGATTAATTTCATAAAGTGCCTGAAGCTGTGGTCTGCCCACCCTGGCCACTGCTTTGTTACAGCTTTACTGTGTATATACCACCCCCCACCCCCAGAACCATTTTTGTAATTCAATTAGTGTGCTCCAGTGGGCCTTGATTGATTTGTTTAGGCGATCAACAAAATGTCTGGCCAAGTCTCACTCTTCTTTTTATCCCTCCCTTTAGCTCCTTCTGCATCCCACTCAGGCCTGCTGGTGGCACACTGCTCTTTTCATATTTTTGTCTCTCTCTTTCAGTTCACGGCTCTCATTAGTCCCTCATTTCTCCTCTCCTGTCATTTCCCCTCATCCTAACACTGCTCACAAATGCTCCTCTACAGTCCAATTACAGCTCCAAATTAGCACCTTACTGTATCAGTGAATACACGCAAATAATAACCTTTTGAACACAAGAATTAGGCCACTTCAATGCACAGTGCGGGATACAACTGTTTTTAATTAAAGCTTTCAATGTTTAACTTTTCTTTATCAAGGGAGGATAACCTCCCGTGAAAATGTGAAACTACATTTATTCATACACTAATTATATATTAGATTCACTTTTATGAGCACCATCGCTACTATTACTGCTACTACTACTACTACTAATAATAATAATGAATGATCATGATACTAATAATAAACACAAAACTATATATGATATAGATATTATGTCTCTGTGCATGTGTGTATCTACTAATACCTTTTTCTGCTTTAATATATGCCATACATTTGAACTTGCGATGTAGTGGGGGCAGTGGGTCATTTTTCATATTTTCTTTTAAAGGCAGCTTATCCTATTATGCAAATGCAAAGTTCATTAGAAATACTTTCTTTAAACCTCTCTTAAACAATCAAAGAAGATGAAGTAAGGGATTGGCAATGTTTTCCTTGAAGGTTGGCTTTGGAGAAATGAGGCATCATCTGAAATTAGTCAGAAAAACCCACAATGTTCATGGAATGCTGTGGATAGAGCACTTAACCATACTGTGGGAGCTTTATTGTCAAAACGAATCTCTGACTTTACTGTAGTAAGCTGTAATCGCAAAACCAAAAGCATTAATTTTATCCCCTTGATTACATGGGTTACTCTTCAAAAACCGAGATATCCACTCACCTGCTCACCCTGTGGAACAAAGGCATTTTATAAAAAACACACACATCAAACTGAATCACCTGCAGGTTAATTTTTCAGCAATAACACCTGAGGGATAATTACAAGTCAAGGTACACTCTTGAAGGGAATGGGGGGAAAAATTAAGAGACTTGATGAATTATTCGGACAATGTATAATTCACAAGAGTCACATTACTTTATATCTTTTGTCAGTTTCTATCTCTCCTTGAAATCCTTCCGTTCATCATCTGGTAATATGAAATTGTTTTTTCTTTTTTTTTGGTAAAAGGGCGTGCATGTTGCCGGGTTTAAGAATTCAGCTAGTGCACCCTGAAGCCTCCCTAGTTTTGCAGTTACAAGCCGCTGTACAGCAGAGTGGAGGGAATTAAATCAAATGTAATTTATGCCAGCTTTTCCCCTGACAGCCCATCTGCAGTTATGAGGGAGGTGCATTAACATACATGATATTGCTGGTGCCCTGGTGGTGAACGGAAAGATCAAAGCAGAGAAGGAGAAGGAAGGAAAAGGGGCACTAAAATATCTTTGAACAGTTTACAGTGAAAAATAGCCTAGTCTTATCAACATTCAAGGCCAAAATCACCAGCCCTCTAATTTCCTTCACTCAAAGACTACCCCAAAAAATGTCTTAGGTACAAGGAAACCTTGCCATTTTGCCATAGCCATTCATCCTTCTTTTAACCTCCCAGATCCTGTATCTCAACCAGCTGCAAATTCATCAAAAGTTCCCCGATACTGATGATGTAAAAGAGAAAGAAGGAAAGAACACCACAGTATACGGACATACATGGAGGGACGGTACAGAAATGACAACACAAAGCATGAGAACATGGAATACACAAGACTGCTTTCAAAAACTGTGCACAGATAACACAAAACAGATGACTTACTGTTAGTGGAACAAAAGCATTTTTTTAGTCTTTTTAAGTTCTTTTAGTTCAAGCATTTGGTTCCTTTATCAAAATTCGGACTGGTGATGTGCGATTATATATCAATTAAATTAATTTTATCCCTTTTTTTATTGCTATGGTTAAAAATCTTACCTCGAATCGGGGTACCCACTGGAGGAGACACAAAAACGAAGACACACCGTCAGTTCAGGTCTGGGTTAATGCTAGTTATGGTTAGTGGAGGTGGTTGGGTCAAAAGATTAAATGAAACTAACTTATGAAACCATTGAGTAATCTCTTGCAGAAATAGGGACACCTTATTAAAAATAGAAAAAAAAAAAAACATTTTTTTTTGTTACTGATGCTGGTATCACAAAAGAATGTGCTCTTTTTTATGGTTCCTCCTCTCCTGCCATTTCTTGTTTTGCCTGTCCATTCCTAAAATATCTGTATGTTGAGAAATGAATGTTATGATA
Source organism: Menidia menidia (assembly GCA_907169785.1). Taxonomy (NCBI): domain Eukaryota; kingdom Metazoa; phylum Chordata; class Actinopteri; order Atheriniformes; family Atherinopsidae; genus Menidia; species Menidia menidia. Next base: position 15,087,230 of record CAJRST010000002.1, on the reverse strand, counting down.
GACTTAAGGAAGCTTAAAGCTCTCATTGGACGATATGCAGCTCAAGAGGTTTGCTTTGAAAAACTGGATTGGAATGCTCTAGTATGAGATACTTTAAAATCATGGGACTTTTAATCGGAGGTCAGTAAAACATTTCAAGGCACTGCTATTCTATTCCAGATATCCAGATGAGTATTACACAAATGCTTGCTGTAGCAAGGCTGGAATATCAGAGTGTACCATCAGGGAAAACAGGCTAAATCTTTTTGATTTAAGTTACCATTCCTTCCACAATTCCTAAGCATTTTTAACAGTGACTGTAACACATCCTTCCTATCTATTTATTCAGTCTTTTTGCTGTTTACATTGATTTGTGATAGCTGTATGTTTCAGTATTGTTGTTTACTGTTTGCCTGTATTGTGTTACACGCTTGACTGCAAGCCAGCTGCCCCATTAGGGACAATAAAATATTGAACTTTTCCAGTTCTGGGCTGGTGTGCCTTTTAAATGCAGTCTGTACTGTTGAAATGTAAAATGTATCCCCTAAAGCAGAGCTTTGGGTTTGTATAGGGGTGCCGGCTTAGTGTTAGCCCCCTTCAAATTCACATTAAACTCTCCTACTGCTCTTGGCTATTATTCTTAATTCCCTTTTCTCTTTCGTGAGCTGGTACTCCATTTATATTCTTTCTTTCTTCCAATTTCTTTACTTTTTATATCTCAGTATCAGTTTCATACTCTTACCCATCATTCAAGGCAAAGATGTGCTCTGGGTCATCCCTTGAGAGCAGTAGTAGAAAAGTTTAACGTTTGGCAATATACAAGCTGGAGGCAAAGTGCAGAGGCTCAAGTATATGCATTGCTCATTAAACTTAATGCTACAGGTTTGGAATGTATTGGTAATTTTCCACACATGAAATTTGAAAGCCTAATCTCATTTCCCTGTCTGTGACCTTTACAGTTATAAAAAGAAAAAATATGAATTTGTCCATTTAAAAATTATAACAGATGGATGACATCAGTTGTCAACTGAAAATGATGTGTCATAGATGTGTGATGCATTGAAAATAGCTCAAGCCATGTATAATAGTTGTGAGTTAACACAGCTATTGGAGAGCTTTGTCACTGTAACATGACATTAAAGTGCACTTCCTTGTTGAAAAGGTCAATTCAGTGGTGGAAGAAGTGCAGTCTGGACTGCAGCCCGATGTTTGAAGAGATTTTGGAAGAAAACTTTTGGCTAATGATATTTGAGATAAATGTGGTAACATGATTTTATAAATATGACACCATAAAAAAAATACTGATGATTTTGAACAAAAGGTGCACTGTATGTTTATTTTTCTCAGCGTGCACATTTATTTTAACTGTGAATCTGCCCCTGGTGTTTAAGATGTAAAGTGGTGCCACAGCAATTTCCATTTTCTATACAGTAGAATAAAAGACGTGGGTGGCTCTGTAGAGGGGATGGAACGTCCTTTGCCTCCTGGTCAGAATATTATTGCATTTCCGTGTATAGAGTCATCCTCTATGATACCAGCAATCAGGATTCTGTCTTTGAGTCTAAAGTTCTGCCTGGTTTCCTATGGACCTTCATTTATTCATAATTCTTTTGTTCGTTAGTTTTTTTTACTTGTTATTTTGTAAAAAGAGGGAGTGACTCTGGACTAAGGGAATAATAAACGCTTAGGGAAGAAGTGAAATCTCGGTGTCATTAAAAAACCAGGCAAAACTAAAGAGACTTGAAATAATTTCTAAAATGATAATCCACATGATCATGGGTAAACCACAAGACAAAGCACAACAGGGCTCCGGGAAGGTTACGTTGTTATAGAGTTAGAGTTTGAATAGAGGCTGCAGGAAGCTGCTTACTTTGCTTCAGCTGGATGGATTTTAGTCGGGAGTTAAGAGGTTACAAGCTAAAGGTTAGAGGTTTAGGTCAAAGTTAGGTTAGAGAAGGTTAATGTTAATAAAGCAGGTTTGTAAAGGGCAGGGTAATCACAAAGACCTCATAAAGAAATGAATGTCAAAAGAAAAGATGATGAAATGATAACAAAAAGTGTAATGATGTGAGTGAGGGAACGCGTTGGTTGTTCAGAGCAAAGGAAAATGTGGGGGGAAAAAAAAGTCTGTTTTATTAATGTCAAACATTTTTAAACCAATTTTAGGGAAGAAACATAATGAGACGTTAAAACTTAGCCAAGAAAGGCCAGAGAAGGCTGCGGGGGCAAGCCAGTATTCAATCACAGTAGTAAATCCAGCTGTATTAGGGTCAGGCAACCTAACGACCATAAGCTCCCCATCTAAGCTTTGGTCATAAAGGGGTTGATAAGATTAGGGTGACAATGACCCAAATATATATCAACATGCTGCTGTCCTCCTCATATTATCAAATGTGGTATTATTTCCCCCCAGAACACCCGGGTGCTTTTGTTAAACAACCCTCGGAATATATTAAAAATATAATTATAGAATAAAGTCTAGCCAGAGGAAATCTGGCGGCGGATATCGCACATCTGCGTATAAGGTGAATGGGGTTGCGTGACTGGCTGAGTGTCAAAGACTGACCACCCACCAGAGGGCATGTGACCTTCTCCTCCACAGACCCCATTAGGATCCCAGTGAAGTCACAGCAGGTCCAGAATAAAAAAGAAAAACCCATTGTTACCACATCTGCAGAGGTCCCAGCCTCCGGAGCTGATTTTATGCCAAAATGTGAGTGTCTTTATCATGGGTTTTATCATTTATTATTGGGTCTAACTTGTGATTTTGTTTATTTCATTGTTGTTCTGTTACATTTTTATATCCTCTACAGTTTTATGTGATTGTTCTTGTTCTTTTTGTTTCTTTTATTCTTAGTGTTTTTGTTTTTAAAAGCTTTGTTTAATTTGTTGTGTTCGGCATTGCTGCCCCTTGTGTCCTTTTTATAAATAAATCTCAGTTTTTCCCAAGCATCATCCAGTGTCAGAATTTGGGTCTTCCTTTCCCCCCCACTGTCTCCTGCAAATTAAATGCGTCTGTACTGAGTCACAAAAAATATGTGTCTGCAAAGGATCCATGAAATGTCAGACAAAGATTTTGAACCTTTTTTATATTAAGAATAACTTTAATCTTTGTCGATACTCCTCTCACTGTCACTGTGGCCTGTGGTTAATCTGCTCTGGATGACAAGGCCAGCAAGAGCCTGGGGTTTGCAGCCATGGGAACTTGGGGAGAAATGTCAGGCTCCCTACACACCTCTAAAGCAGCGCCTCAGGGGGGCCTGATACAAATATCACTGCCCCACCAGCACAGCATGGCCAGGAACATAAGGAACCAGTCTCGCAGCTACTCAGCCATCTTGAAAACCACAGTTAAAAAGTTCAAACCAGTTGTTTTTTATGTTTTTTCGCAGTTCTTAAGTGTGAATATCCCTCAATATCACAGAATGAAGAATTCAAGCGAGCCAGGGGATTTAAATGCACGAGACATTTAATGGCTATGTATTGTGGGCCATTCACTTATCTACTTTTCATTACCTCTGCAAATTTTTACTTTATTTTACTACTTCAGTCAACAAGGTTAAGAGCTTCCTATGAGATCTGAGTGTGCTTGATCTAAAAGAGTAAACAGTGGGGACCCAGAAGCTGTCACCAATGATCTGATCAACATAAGCCACAGAAAAAAAGTAACAATTTGTAAAGCTGTCTCTCAGATGTTTAGCTTAAAAAAACAACAACTATTTCCTTGTGTTGGCAATAATCCTGAACGCCTGAAGTCCAAGATGGCTGCTAATACTATAGGATATAAGTTGATGGCAGAATTGGGGGCTTGAACATGCAGGCTTTTTTCTCATCAGCATAAATCCTAAAGTAGTGCCAAGCTTTCCAGCAAAGGCACCAAAGAGAAAAAAAGGCTTTATAAACAAGGAAAAGTCATTTCCTTTTGTGCCTTCCTGTAGACATAAATATGTTGAAATCTAAGTTGAAAAATGTATATATATATATATATACTGGGGATAATTTGTATATTTTTTAAAAAGTGTTCATAAAGTTAGGAGAACTGCACCATGTGGCCACAAGGAGATGAGAACAAAACGGGAATGAGAAGAGAGAAAGCCCAGCTATCATCTCATAGCTTTAATCTTGAGAGAACTCAAAACTTTCCCAGATCCTAATAGTGCATTCTGGTCATTATTCAGGTGAGTCTGTGGTTTAATGGTTAAGCTTCTCAGTGTAATAGAGAAAAGGAAGACAGTCACATGTATAACTGGAGACATATGATGCTTTTAGTTTAATAAAAAAAAACTAAACCTACTCTGGGCAGAGGCTGGACAGGCTCTTCATCCAAACAGAAGTGCCATTATGTCCTTAACATCTGTCATACTGCACCAGCAAAGATAATTAATGAATAAATGGGGACAGTATGAAGAAATCTGGTTAATTTGGTCAGGAGAAATCTGAGAAAGCAACATTAATTCTAGGAGAAAGTGACCCTTTACTAAATCTACCCAAAAGCTGGAAAAATGGTACCTGAATTGTGAGGTTCGGAAAATGCAATATGCAAGTGAGAAAACAGATTACTCTGCTCAAAATTCAAATGAAAACAGTGTCTAAAAAGGAAAAGGGATGATTCAACTCATACAATGTCTCTGCTTTAATTCTTGAGTGGTGGTGTGACGCAAAATTAAGAGGAAGTAACTGTGTGTGGAAAAAAAGGTAAAAGTTCAGAGAGACAGAAGCAGATAATAAGGGCCAAATGGAAAAGAGGGTAGGGTGGGAGGAGAGGAACGGATTCATGCATTTTGGAAACTAGTTCAAATATGCCATCTGCGTCAAGGAGTGGGTTAACTTGATGAGCTTTGCATGACACTTACCAATCGTTTCTGAAAACGACAAAAAGAAAAGATGTAAATAGAAAAGAAAGGAAGAACAACATAGTTCATTTTAGGTTGACATTAAAGGTGATTGTTACCCAAGACTTCATCAACATCAACCACAATTTAGTGTCAAGCTGTTTTTAGAACCAGGAAGTATGATGAAAGCAACAATTAATTGTTCAGTCAACATTATTTAGAATTTATTATTGTAATTATTCATTTGTTAATGTTTAGCAAAATATAAATGTTATACCATTTTGCCAAATTTAATTATTGTTCAGTCTCATCTTAATGTTCATCTAATTATTTTGTTTTTGCTTTTAAATTGTGTTATTATGAAATGAAATGAAATTTTTTTGAAGACTCCAGATGTGAACTGAAGCACATCTGAGTTTCAGACACCAGCACAGCCATAACAGTTTTAGAAAGGGACAGACAACAATTCAACAATTTGTCAGTTAAACAGAACGCACAAAGACAACTGAACAAATGATGGTACAGATAAAGACACATGATAGAGAAGTTAGGCAACATGCAGGCAGCTGAATTTCATTGTTCATCATCTGTCAAGGCTCAGGACACTCCATGTTAAACAGGTCAACAGTTCTTTTGTTTTTCTTTTTGCAGCGCTGGCATTTTTCCCCCTTGGCTAAAATAATACTGGTGGAGTATAAAAGCATGTCTGCTGAGAAATACACTCCACAATTTAGATTCTTTATTCAACATTTAAACAACCATATCATTATGAAAACTTTAGCCCTTTTCAGTCAACTGCAAACCTCATTTTCATAAAAGAATAAATAACTTTCTGATAGTGAAAGATAACATCGCAACAGCCATATGATTCATATAACTCAGAGACATATCAGAACCATATCTTACTGAACCAGTCATACATTATAAGTCATCATAAGTACTATCAGCAATATATTAGATTAGGACTATTAGTATTATAGATAAGGTGACACTGTAAAATGACAACATTAGCATTCTACTGCTGTGCACAGTATGCTGCAAGTTCTTCTGCTAAAAACACAGTGGAAGATTTGGCATTTACTTCTCACGATCAAAATGATGGCCTTGCTTGCTGTTTTACCACCAATAAACATTCCAATATTTTACCATTACAACTGCACTAAACAGACAACTTGAGCGAAAATGTAGATTTGAAGCATATCCTGATGGCCATATGAATCTATGTTACGTATCCAAAAGAGTGACATATTGAAGGCTTGATTAGAATTTGTAATAGTTCAGTTTGATTTGCTGGATAATCTACAGTGATTTCCAGAACAAATGTCCAAAATCTAAAAAACGATACACTATACCGAACTCACTGAATTTGGTGCGGCCAAAATAACAAAATGACTAATTGATTTTTCTGACTGTACAGCTTTTGAGGACCCCAACTAGGGCAGGAACTCAGTGAAACCAGACTCTTTATTTAGTGGCGTCTACCCTGATTTACGTTTGCAGCAGCAAATCAAATGGGAGTCATTGGATTTTTCAAATGGTGACAAATCATCGACCTAAAATATCTACCCTTATCGCCCAGAGACACTCCAGGGCCTGCTCTTAATTAGCTATATAATTAGACTTTGCTTTACTGGGCCACTCAGCAGGCTTTAATCAATGGGAACAAGTCAACATATCATCATCTGAGTTTTGTCATGACAATGTGGATATTGTTCTCATTGTCAGCCATGACACACTTTTAGGATGTTGAAAATAGTTTGACCTCACCCTGCAAAGTTATACTGTAAGAACATTAAAACCAAATGAGAGAATAATCTAATCTTGTTGACAATGACAACAGAAGTTGGACTACACTGCTTTCCAGTGACACTGTATATCTATATCTGTTTTCAAACAGTAAAAAAAAATTATGCTTCTATCAAATGAAGTATATCTCATGACACAGGATCTATATCAATCCCAAACTGGAAAAATAGGTCAGAAACCAGAAAACAATGTGAAATACTGACACCCGAGGAGCAAATATATGAATCTGAATAGATATATAGATGTATAAATCCTGTTCAAAAGAATATGAAAATGTTCAGTGTAATCTGAAAAGTCTTTTTTGAGTTGCAAAGAGGAAAAAAAAAAAACTTAAACAGAGGGACTTAGCTTTCCTTACCTGAGCGTAGCTGTTTGATTCGCCCCTGACTTGTACTGGGGTCTATTGGTAGGAAGTCTTTGTACCAGGTAATTTCTGGGTCAGGGTTGCCACTGGCCGCACACAGCATGGTGGCTGTTCGAGTGCGCTCCACCACTTTCAATTGAGGTCCCATATCAATGTTTGGAAAACCTAGTGGAAGAAGGTCCTCTGTAAAAAAAAAAAAAGAAAAGGAAGAGGGGGTAAGTCTGTTGTGCAGATTCAGTGAGATACAATATAGGATAAGACGCTATGATAATCAAGACATCAATCAGCATCCCTTTAAGTCAGTCAAAAAAAGAGATTAAGTAAACCAAAAAAAAAGAAAACCTCATAACCAATACGTGGATGAGTGTCTGGTCAACTCCTAACAACCTGCAACTGAATATCAACAGAGATGTGAACGTCAAGATGTGATACATTTTTAAAAAAATTTTATAGAATTGTGTAAGAGTTAGGGGTATTAAGCAGAGTTATCTTTTATCTTTTCTGTAACAATAAAACAACCATCACACTGCTGTTTCTCTGCAGCTAATAATCGTGCATGATTGAACCATTATTTCATTTTTAACACATGATAAGCAGTGCGGTCTTTGGTCATTGCTCTCCTCCCTACTGTCTTTGAGCAATTAGTCCCATGGGTCAAATTGCCTGAACTGTACCCTGACTGGAGCCAGAGTAGTGATTTATTCTCAAATGACAAGGGCGGAAGGGGAAGCTCCCTCAGCTATAATGCTCATCAGAAGCCCAAGGCCACACCACAAATAGGAGGGAATTGACTGACTGAGAAACTGGCCAGTGGCATGCAAGGGCTCGCTTAGTAAGTCAGTGTTCTCATGTCCCCTTCAGCTGACTTCATAATGGTCTTGTTATCATGCCACAAGCATAAAATTAGCACACTCAGAACTTGAGTTGCAGTTTAAGTTGCAGATCTTTAATTAACAGTTAGAAAATATCCGCATTTTATGAATAATATCAAAGCAAATAAAAATATATTTAAATCCTTTTAGTCTTGTCCATTGATTTCTCCAAAGCCATTGATATATCTGCTATGCATGATACATAAAGTCCAAGTTTAAAATGTTTGAGTTTTTATAAGAATAAAAAAATAGAGATCAACAAAACAAAACTGTGATTTGTACTCCTTTACATTGCACTCTTGAACCATGTGAACAAGGGTCATATTCACGATTTGAAGTATTGAATCTTGGAAAATAAAGACACATGACAAGGATGAGAGAAAGAATCAGATGGTCTCAGGAATAAGTTCAGACAGGTTCCCTCTAAGACTGACATAAGAGAAAAATGAATATTTCAATAGTAGGTTAAAAAAGTACAGACATTTACTCTGTTTCAGGTTTTTGAGCTGTATCCTCTTCATCATTTATTTATGACCATCCCTGTATAATCTCTTTATACCAGTTCCCCTGAAGCTCAGTGAAGATGGGACCTAGATTTCACTTTGCAAAGTTATACAATATGTTCTCACAAACTCTCATCTCTATGTGTCGTCAATGATCTATGTATGAGATACCATCTAAGGTGCTGCACTCTTGTTTCCCTCTGGCTAGTTCTGTCGGTTGGAAAAATAGTTCTGCAAAAGGTAGGTCTGGCATGCATTGTGCATCACTACTTCGAACCACAATAACAGTCCTCTCTCTATAAAAAAAAAAACTTTCAAAAAGAGGAGAATAAAATTGTTTTTTTAATGTAAAGAAACAAAGGAAATCTGTATGAATAAGTAAAAGGGAGTTAACATGTGGATGAACAAGCAAACAGGACAAAATAAAAAATAGACAAGAAGCTGCATGATGGTTTCATGCATAGATAATGCTATAGTTACAGCTGCTCTATCCTCACACAGCACCAGCAGCCATTTCCTGGATAAACGACGTGTATTCAGGCTGGAATAGACTGGAATAGAGTCTGATACCATCTTTCTCCTCGAAGCTTGCAGACTCTGTCGATAAAGGCAGTCATGTAAAAACAAATAGATCACTCATTGAGGGAATGTTACTTTAGGGTTAGCCGCTCTGACCGTGAAGGGAAGAAAGCAACTGATGACATAAACAGATCATATCCATATTCCCAAAGGGCTAGTCCCCAGTATGGCAAGAAAATTGCAGTGCTATGATTTGTGCGCTCTGTAATAACAGATCTACACACGTCCAATAGTATCAACACATGTTAACTATAGGTCACTTCTCTGATTTGCTAATATGAGGATTTAGGCCAACAATCATTATATTAAGGAGTAGCAACATCCTTTGTACAGCTGACTAATCCAATTTAGCATGATTCTACAACCGACCATTTCATTTTTCACTGCACTCATACATGCATCAATTTAAAAATCTATGAATCTACATAACCACCTAGACTTACAACAAAAACGTTATCATTTTCACTGTCCAAATTTGGGACACTAGGTACAGGTTGTTAGTCTTGGCAGTGTACATAAAAAAGACTTTGTTTGGTCATTAAAAGATATTTCGACTAATTTCGTGATCAGTGTTTGCATATTTGTTAGTGATGGCTCGTATCTGGACAGCACAACTTGCAGGGTGATGTTTTTCTTTATTTGAGATCGTAAACATTTTCACTGTATTTTTTAGGCTATCAGTTAATCAAATCCTAATAATTAATCTGTTTATTCATCATTTTGTACCCAACAAGAAATTCTCCTATTCCATAAAAGTGGTCTTGATCAGTTCGTCTTTCAAGACTTTTTCTTTTTTGGTACTTATATAAAGAATATTTAGGGTTACATAATTATCGGTATATAAACAGTACAGTTGCAACAGCTTAACACATGAGAACACTGAAACTTCAAGTATGTTGGCATGTTTATTTCCAATATCAGCAGCAACAAACAGCATGCTCCGAGCCATGACTGACTTTTTGAAGAGGAGAGAGTTAAAACAAATCACGATGGGAGGGGGGGTGAATCCCGAATGGCTGGGGCTGCAAAAACAGTGCCGTGATGTTTTCCACCATATCCTGCACCCATTACTCATATTATTATTTTCACTTACCGCAATGATTTAATTTCATCAGCAGTTTAATCAGGTTAACTGATTATCAAGCGCTGCGGCATACAGAGCACAGGCTTTAAGCGAGCCGGTGCACTAATGCCACAGAAGGACAGAGGCAGAGTGAGAGCAGGAGAAGGAGGAACAAGGCGGTCGTAAAAAGAGGCAAAGACGAGTCAAAATGTCATGGTTCAGAGAAACAGGGTAAAAGAGACTGCAAACATAGATGAAGAAAGCCAATGGCACACTCTTTTACACACATAAAAGGATTCTGAACAAGATTGATGTTTAACTAATAGGCAGACCCAGACCTCAGACCCAGCAACATACAGTTCATTTTCTCTAAATTTACCCCAAAGCCACAAGTGTTCACATCAAACAGATCAGAGACAAGAGAGGAATGCTGTTAACAGAGGTTATATTGTAAAGATGGGATACGGTCCAGCATCGCTGAGAGTCTGTTTGCTAAAATGCATTTGATTCAATATTGAATTAATTTGTAGGATTTTAAATAAACTATAAGAAAATAATCGCACACTCTATACACTCTATAAACTACACAGCTGAAGGTAGCTGTCTCATAGCAGTTGGGTTAACAAGGTGTCCACACTAAATGACAATCCAATCTATTTCTTTGTATGATTCCAAAACCATGCAAATGCTTTTTAGTCTACATTTGCAACATTTTCTTTAAAAAGGGGCTTTGCTTTTTTCTCTCCTGTAGCTGTTTGTGTTAATAGCATCTGGAACCCACCAGCTAAAGAAAAGTCGGCAAAGGCAACCTGTTGTGCCTCCTAAGGTTTATCTTCTTATCAGACTAAATGGAGGTTACAAAAAATTCTGGCCATTGCCTGAATTTCATTACCAGATTGTATTTGAATTCCTCCAGTGATATGGAGAGTAAGACGGCAGACAGTGGCAAAGAAATATCCAGCGACAGAGAAGAATAGCAACACCGGGGAAATCTAATCACCGTGTCTCTGGCCCTGGCACTGATAGCCCTCTCTGGATAGCCATCTCAGCTGAATAAGGGTTATTATACAACCAACTCTCAACCTCTAACCCTTCTTCTGTTCCCAGAAAGACATCATTGCCTTATTGGTATTCTCCACATCTTACAAATCTAACCGCCAAGACAACATTTAAATCCTCGACTTCAAAACTACAAACCGAGAGAAACAATCAGGAACACCAAATAAGAGAAGGAAGACTGACATGGGGGAGGAAAAAAAGCACACAGGGTAAAACTGATAAAATCTTTTTTTTCTCTTTTTTTTGTTGGTAGAGTTTTGGATTAATATAAATCCATATGTTTATTTTACCTAAAAAGCTCAAATGATGTTTGGTTGTGTAGTGCTAGAGCAAGCTGGAAAAATGTCTGGGTGACTGATGACTGTTATCAAGATGGAGCAGATAAAAGAATAAGCTGATGCTAGGAAACATTTCATGCAGTGCACACATGGCATTAACTTCTTCACAAATACTATGTAAAGAACACTATTTTACAATCAGGTGTGAAATCTAGAGCAGCTATGTCCTTTTTCAATTCTTATATTCCTGCCCAATACTCTAAGTGGCTCAGTGGGTGAAGGACTAAGAGGTCCTTTACTCACTTAGCTGAAATCTGAGATGGAGGAAAAATTCAGGTATGGTGTGCACTGGTGAGTTGCTGTGCTGACACTTTTGACAGTGATGGCTTTGATACATGTTCCACACTACCACCAAGTGGAACGTATCCCAGTGTAAGAGACACAAACCCATAGCTGATGTTAAAAGAGCTGAATGGCTTTATGATGGATAGATTACTGCTTTATTATGAACTATTTGTTGAAAAGAATAAAAGATGAATCAAAAAGAATTGCCACCTCGTAACTGGGTTCTATAGACATGCTTTATGTTTGCCATAAAAATAAAAGTGACAAATGCTGTGACAAGTAGAATAGTTGGCAGCAGCCACCACAACATGCCAAACAAAAGAAAACTATAAAAAGGACAATGAAAAAAGAAAGAAAGAATCCCAAGAAAAGTTATTACAAAGATAACACGGAGCAAGAAAACAAGTTATATACCCTAGCTGAGACGTTTAGTGGAGAGTAGCATTGGGCAAAATGTAAACACATCACAGTATACTGGGAAATGTGTTATATCTTGGCGTAGAAAAGGGAGGGGAGTCATTATCAAGGATGGTTTGGACAATCCCCTGCCTGCAAGGATAGAGAGGGGATAAAAAACGGAAAATATTATAAAAATAAGCAAAGAAAATTCTGTTTACCTGCCTCGGTGTGAAGTCGATTACCAAACCCTCAACAAAATAAAACAAAAATATACAGTTCTCTCTGCTTTCCTCTGTTTCACTCTTGTCGTGTCTGGGGTAAAACAGGCAAACTCCAGAGGAGACAGGAGATGAAGCCGGGGTCATTAAAGGAAGTGCCCCTTCGTAGAGAAATGTCAACCAGTCAGGTCAAGTTTATTATTGGTGGGTGGCTCTGTGTGCGTGTGCACAGTATTTGTACGCAAGTGCAGACACGGGAGAGTAAAAGTATGCGAGGAGGCTCACGAGGCAACCGACTACAGCTAACAACATAATGTGGTTGGTTTTGCAGGTGCATAAGCCTTTTTTTTGTTTGTTTCAGGCCAAACACATCTGCTTTTTCAAATGCTCAGACAGGTTTCGGACAAGAGTTTCAGGGAACCTATTTCAAACACATATCGATCCTCAAAAGCAAAGCTAAGATATCTGCCAATACTGTACAAAAGAGATAACCCCATAAAATATGTCTTTTCTCGTGGAACTTTCTTCTGCACTGTGAAAAAAAGGAAGCTACATGAGGGCAACATTTCTCAATCACACCTCTTTGGATTTTGTCAAAACATGCAGCTATGTGGTACAGTTTTGTTTCACATCTAATTAATGATGACAGTGATGAGTAACTAAATGAGGATTGGCTTTAACAGTTTACTGGAACACAGTATGCTCAATAAACTCAGCAATCACATTGGGATAAAAGTTGAAAAAAGAAGACTTTACCAAGTATGTTTCCACCTTTGTGAACAGCTGAGAATAAGAATCTTAACATTCATACAATCACTGGTGAAATGGGGAAAAAAGGGTTTGTTTGAAGAGCCTGCATGAATTAAAAAAAAAACACTCAGTGGGAAATATATATGCTTCCATCTTTAAAAAGGATTTGTATGTGACAGCAAAATAAACCGCTGGCATTTGAGGCAAAGGCCTCTCTGAGCTAGTAATGCAACTTCAGGCCAAAACAACAACAGCCAGAGAGTGCTGAGCTGCTGCATTGTGCAAACAAAATAAAGACTGTGGTCCAAACAAATGCAGAGACGTCAATGCTGACAGTGAGTGTATAAGCCTTGTGGAAGGTGGACAGGTGGGCATGAGGGGCAAGGTTATTATCTCAGCGGACCATTAGCGCAATCAAGCCACTAATGACAGGTTTGGAGGCACCTTTAGTGAGTGGAGCAACAATTATGAATATGCAATGGCTTGAAATGAACAGAGGACTGGTCAGATGAGCACCTCGTAATTGCTTAATGTCACTTTGAGACGTGGAAAAAAAACCTTGCGTGTGACAATAAGGGTCACAGAGGATACAGGCCTGCACCACGGTGAAAACAGTTGGACTGCCGGATAAATAAGTCACTTAAGAGATGACAAGATGGAAAGGTTGTAGCTCGGATGCTGAAGGGCTGAGGAGAAGGAAGCATTGCTAAGAGAAAATGTGGACAGAAGACGGGGGTGATTGGCAGGTAAAAGAAATGTACAAAGGAAAACTAAAGTGTAAAAATTCAAGTTTGCCTCAAGTAAAAATGACCAAAAGACAGCAATGTCACATTTGAACTGAATTTTATTTTATTCAATTAAATGCTTTTTGAAGTCATTTGAAAACCTATGCATGTACGTTTGTGGCTGGAGGATGAAGACTTTGGTTAGACCATGAACAGTTGGGTGTACCATTAACCTTTATGGGAGAAAGATCACAGTTTTGTCTGTACATCAACAGCTGCTGTTAAATCCACTCAGATCCTGGCTTTACGCCAAAGCACAAGCTTTATAATCATGAAAAGGTCCTGGGTAGTTTCTCAAAACAGCCTGTGACTCAGACAGTAATGCTATTAAGTTTACTCTCTATCCTTCCGATAAATGTACCAAAAATATATGTGTTGAGATGTTTTTGTGTGATATAGGCTCTGGTTTTCTTTTTTTCTTTTTCTCGATTACCCTTTGTGTCTCTATCTCGTTTGACGTGTAGTCTGTCTTTAGGTCTTCCCATTTCTCGGCTCAACCTTAGCTGAAGATGTAAACTCTACTTCCGAAAGGGAAATTCTTATAATCATGTTGTCAAGCTTCCCATCCAACCTTTGAAACAAGAAGCACATGTTTGCCACTTGTGGGGCACGCCACACTTTAAAGTCTAATCAACTGTCAGAGTACACAGCACGACCTCTGCATTGTATGAATTCAGTCACCTGGGTTGTTGGCTAATGTATATTCATCGAGCTGGTCCAGGCCACATCCCTTTGCTCTTCTTTATGCATGAGCAGGGCCATTCCAAAAGTCATCACTCCTACAGATTTCACAGGAATAACCTATTCATCCCAAATCTCATTTAGAGTGGAGCAAAGAGTCCCATTCCATCCTTATGATTTAAATTCTAAAATGCTGTATGCGCTCTGCTAAAGTAAAGAGAAAAAGATAATCAAAATTTTTAACATGTATTTGAATTATTTTTCTGCTGTTCATTTTTTCTAATCAGCTCATATCAGCCATGAGCTGATTTATTTCCTTTTTTCCCTAAAATGAATAACTTTCTGCCAGACTTTAGATTACCAACAAAATGACTAATTAACTATTCACACAAAATATCCCGAACACTTGAAGCATTTAACAAATGTTGTTGAGTGAATAAAAACCTAACAAAAAATATATGAACAGAGCGGTCATCCAGATGCTAAACGTTCATGCTTACAATCACACAACAAATTGTTGCCTCCCCCTCATACTTTTATATTGACTGTGGCCAGTCCATATGAGACGTCTGGGGAGACCAGAGTCACCCTACTTGAGCAGAAATCATATAAAATGGATGGCAAAAGTTCAGTAGCTGGCCACCCCAGACAAGGGTCAAACTCGGTCCACTTATCCAACTCCATCACCACCTCCATGACTCTTCCCCCTTCCTCCCCTTTATCTTTCTTGCTATACCACTTAGCTAATGTCTCTGTTCTTCATCCTCCAGTCATACCTGATTACAGTGCTGCAAGTTCAAGGGATCAAAGGATTCAGTGGCTATAAACTCTCATCTGAGCGAATTTCCTCTGGAGGGAATGTTTTTTTTCTAACACAAGAGAGAGATGGAAAACTGATAGTAGGCTGGCAGGCAGAGAAACACCAGAATGAGGGTAGAAAAGTGGTGCATTGGGAGGAAAAGGTTAAAGGTGTACAGAGAGATAGCTCCGGAGAGTGGAAAGAGCGCTGGAGTCACTGAAGGACAGCAAAGGGTACATTTTTGAGGAAACAACACAAAACTTCTTAAGCCTCCAATAAGAGATCAGGGGCATCAAGGCCATCCATGTGGTCAACATCCATCTATTGATCTGTTTTTTTTTATTTGTGCCTTGCCTGCCTTCCACTACAAACCAATAACAGGAGAATGAGCCCCAGCACAGCAGAACAGAACCTCATAAGCACAATCACTGAGCAAATACATTTACTCTGCATGTAAGCCTCCTGAAAAAAAAAATCCAAACAAAACCAAACAAAACTAAAACAACCGCAAAAAAGTGAAAGAAATATTTGGGCTGGCTTGCTCATAACAGGAACCACAAAATGGACTCTGAGCAAGCAACCTTTGATAAGCATAGATCGTAACAGTGCTAAAATAATGTATTATTTACGGATTGGAGGCAGAGAGTGCTGCTTGGGAATGAGAATTGACTTGTTTGTCAGGGACAAGGTAGAGGTAATGCATTCGGTAAACACAAGAGCGACTAGCTCGATTTGTGCATCCAGTATGAAGAAAGTCATAACTTGTCATTTTGTTAACATGTCATCCTGTCTGGTAGCTAAACAATCAAACCATGTTTTTAGGTTGAAGGTTTTTCTGCTTTTTGACCAGAAGCATCTGCATGTAGCATTTTTTGAATTTCTATTTTGTGATTGTAAAGATAAGATAAAGGGGGCAAAGGTAATTTCAGAGGTGGGCAGAAAGGAAGAGGAAGAGGGGAAAGATGTGCTGCTGATACTGCCAAGTTTATACTTCACTATCTCATTACTGGGTGGCCATTACCTGCCTGCTGCATCTTTTTGTGTCTCTTTACTTTCTCCCTTTTTGGCGGCAGGCACACACATATGCGCACAAACACACCCCCCCACACACACACAAAAATCATAAATACTCTACAAACCATAAACTTTGTCACACGCCAACAATTTACCGTGCACACCCTTCAAAAGACACTAGATCTCTCTATATCTCTCTCTCGCTCTCTCTCTCTTTCTCCCACAAACATCCTGTTGTATCGTGCTCTGTGAGTTTTATTAATTTTTCATCAAGCCTGTGCCTAGGACTCACCATCAACTTGAAAATAAAACACAAAAAGCTCTCAAACAGCAACATAGCAGTGCATGTGTGCCAAACAAATCATACAAAAAAAAAAAGCATATAGAATTATTGCTTTTGGTAAGAATAGGCAAAATATATACATATATAATTTTTAACCCAAATATTTGTTTGTGAGGAGACGTAAAATGGAGTTTCAATAGGTCATAAAAACTTAAGGGACCATAAATAAACACGACAGAAGACAGACACAAAGTAATATCGCGTTGGACCACGAGCACAAAGTCCCAATCATAGTAAGATGTGTGCTCATGATGGTACCTGCTGAGGGAATACTGATGATATGAATTGCAAAGAAGATAAATGTTCTGTTTTCCATCTTATCATCATTCTTTCCCTGAGCATCACCTCCCCTGCTGTACCCAGGGCAAGAAGATTTAAAGCCTAAATAAAAAAAAGTTATGTTATACTGGGGCATCGAGACTTATGGGTAAATTTGAACATCCATGTTCATACAAAACAGTGTGAAGATGGGGTACGTGCATAACACATGTACAGCATGTAGCATGTTGCCGCTAGTTTCTGCTCCATCTGAGCTTGACCACGAATCATTCAGGGTACAAACTCTAATTAAAATTCACAGTAAGTTGCTCTATCATGAGACTGGCCAAATTGCAGACAGGCTGATCAAACAGCAGGCCAATGTGCCAAACCCGTCTCCAGGTAGTGGCGGGCGCCTGCTGAGCCCGGGCTGTGAAGGTCTGTGGCAAAAATGGTTGGAGTTTTCCCGCCGTTTTATAATCAGCAAACGAAACAGTGCGCGCAGTTTGAGCCGACCTAAATCCCAATTCCATAAAATAATTTCTGCTATGAAAGGTTAAAGGGGAATTTAAATGGGTACACTGCATATACACTTAAGCTTTGAAATGTTTTGGATAAACTAAGGAAATGATGATACAAAGAACTAGGATAAGTTGACCTGCTTCCACCTGGCTGTTGGTGGCAAATGAAAATAAGGAGGATGTGGACATGGCTCTGTGTGAGCGTTTGTGTGTGTGTGTGTGTGTAAACACAGTTTCTAGTGTACGCCAGTGAAAGCACTACAGAGAACAGAGAGTTCATTGGTTTCAACACCATGCCTTAGCTTAACAAACTTGATTATTTCTGCCTCAGGAGCAGCTCCATCTGACTGTAATCTATGCGAGGCTACTGTGAACACGAGAGGGTCTTTTAAAACTTGCTCAACATTAAGAAACAGAATTGAACATGAGACCAAATTGAATCAGTCCTTAGAATTCCTAAAGCAGAGTGCATGCAATCAGTGGGCAAAAGACGGCAGCTAGCTAAAGGACAAGCACTCAAAGGAGGATAAGTACAAAGCTTGGAAGGAAAACAAATCCAAAAGTCAGAAAGTAATGTGAGTGTGACAAAAAAGGAAAGAAAAAAAAAGAAAGCTAGAAGTTGTGTCACATCTCAGGAGTATGCTTGGTGCTTTCGTTGGTCCCCCTTCAAGGACTCCCAGAGGACTGTGTGAATGTCTTAGTGAAGCCAGATGGCCCCAGTCTTATGTATTCAGCTGCAGTAGTGAACAGCCGAGGAGTTGTCACAGTCAATGCTTAATATACCCTCCCCGTGCCATCAACACATGCACACAAACACAGTGGGAACAACAGATGAGAAAGTACTTTTTTTCTAATTGCACGGTTTTAGAGAAGAAGCAAAAGTGACAACTAAGATTGCATTTTAAAGTTTGAATACAAGTGGGCTTTTGTTTTTTTGCATGAATACATGTGTTCACAACTTTGTTTTGACATTTGTAATTTTTTTCGAAAATATGATTAATGTATAACTGTGGCTCTGTGTATTGACCATATTGAAAGGTGCAAACCTTTTGATAAAAACAACATGCATAATTATTGATACGTAATTCTTTTACTCTATTCTGAGTCCAATTTATAGGTACTTTTTTAGAAATTCGAAGTGAGCTATGAATATTTGCACACATAAACGTTATTGTCTATATGTGGATATGCGTGTGTGTGTAGCAACTTTTTCTCAATTGTGTTTCCCATGGCTTTCTGGCCAAGTCACCCATCATGGCAACCTATTTTCTGCCCCTGTAAATCCCAGACGATATCCTCTCTGTTTACTGAAAATGTGTCCCTTGTGCCTTGTCCCATATCCCATAATCCTTCCCATGTTCCAGGAGCCCATGTTCAGCTATTGTGCTCCTCACCTGTTCAACATTGCCAATCAACTGCATCACCTCCTATCTCCTTTTCCTTCTGCCAGAAATATTAGCTTTTTTCATCAATATCTGCCACACTCTGCCCCCACACTCACTGTTTATGACACTGACATTGGACATTTTACTTGATAGGTAGATAGATCATGCAAATATTAAAATTCTGCTGTCTTCTCTTCAGTTGGTTATGTTTTGAATGCACACAGTCACTATGCACCTCCCCCTCCTTTGGTGTTGGATATTGCCTGGGCAGGACAGTGGCCCTGCTCCTCTGGGCCTAAAGGAAGCCTGGCTGACCTACTTCTAATTGCTTTCATTTATTTTTTGCTCACATAGACAATGCTGGATTTGTTCAATACCCTCTCTCAAAGCAATATCATGCACAAACCTTACAATCTTGGGTGATTGTTCCTCATTTCTCAGTGGGGCGGGTTATCAACTTGTTTTTAGTGAATAACTTTCCAGACTGTTTTTTTTTTTGTTTTGTTTGTTTTTTACTTTGTTTACTGAATGAGCTAGACTCTACTGTGAACTTAATAACCTCTAAAATATAAACTGTGTTGTTCAAGAACATTCAATTTCATTGAATTATATTCTACTGAGTGGGGCTTTCCTACATTATACTCTGAATTCGTTAAATCGAGTTTCTCCCTTTTCAGAAAGCTTCCAAGAGCTCAAAAGCAGTAAGGACATAATAGTAAACAATAACTAAATCTCTGAATTACCAAAAGGGCATATTAGGAGCCTGCTGGAACAGAAAACATCATGTTTGAGCACACTGTGGAGCTTCCTTCAGTTTGCAGAAGTAGTCCATTGTTTTATGATAATAAGGGAAGTTGCAAGTCTAGTTCTCACTGGGTCCTATAAAACTACAGGATGTTGTTCTATAATTTAGTCAAACTACAATTAGAGTTGACTTGGCCGTTTAACTGGACCACTGTTCTTGTCTCAGCATACATGCAAAGGCACAGAATTGCGTTATTGACCCAAGTATCTGACCAAACGACACCATGGGCTGTGGGGGGGAGCGGGGAAACAAACTTCATGACATGAAATGGCTCTGTAGAAAAGTATGTCTGAGCACATGCACATTAATGTGGGAAATTCTCTGCTGAATTGTGATTGTGTGAGTAAATGATTTAGAGCAGTTTGCAGATGATTAAAGTGATTTCGACGCAGATTTTCAATCACTGTGCATGATGCATTCAGCCGTCTGTCAAAAGAGACAGAAAAAAAATATGCAAATGAGGGACACTATTGGGAAAAGGGATGTATTAATGTATAAATAAACTTCACCATTTTAACAAAACAGTGGGGAAAAATGTAACATTGCATGGAGCACCTGTGATCTGAAGCACAACTGAACTACTCAGGTGAGTTACTCGGGCTTTCTAGTTGCATTGAAATGTTTGATCAAAGGTCAAGTTCTGGTCAGGCTAATAACAACCTAAACTGTACTTTTTTCCATGTCACAATATTTAGCTAAGAGTATAAAATTATCGATAATTTTCTGTCCACTTGTAGCAAAAGTAATTCGAGATGCCGAAAAATTGATCACGTAGACTTGTAAATTAGGAAGATCACCTAACTTTTCTGCTATTAATCACTACTTTATTCATCACTTAATCAATTTGAAACTGCAATACAGTCTGTGATCAAAATATGTGAGGATAAAAAAAGAAAAATTCTCAAATTCATGAGATGAATTGGAACAGGTTTCACTTTCAGCCATTTCCCTGACTGATTAATTGACTATTTACAGAAGCGCCACACCTGACGCCATGACACCTCTGTCAAAGAACTCTTAGTTGTTTCTCACAATGACTGAGCCAGAATGTTGGACCGGGCTTCCAGTCTGTGGTCCAACGCTCCTAACACACAAATACAGCCTGTGGATAATATGACCGCCAGGAAGGCCTGGCTTGTGTGCTGCCAGCCAGCAATCGCTCAGCTTCACCCAGCCTTGGGAACATGGCAGATGGCAGCAGGAGAGAACAGAACAGAGGAGAAACAACACTTTTTGTGTGCTTTTGTTTTCACGGCGCACAAAGGTGGAATGAGGGAGCAGAAAGCGTGCGTGTGTGTGTGGCCGCGTGTCTGCTTGCCCGTGACACCGTCCTCAGTTACCTCTGAGCTTAAGTAAACCAAAGAGTGTAATATCTTTGCTCAAGCAGCGCTCTCATAAACTATTGATCCACTACTTATCTGCATACTACTTTATGAAGCCGTTCTCCTTTTCTGTGCGAGTTTGTTTGTGTGAGCCTCCCCAGGCACATCTGTCAGCTGCCGTGTCCTGACTGTCTTTGGATGGCCAATCAATTTATTTCATTCAGGGACACCATGGCTTGTCAACGAGTGGTTCAGCCATTACATGAATGACAGTTGATTAGTGCCATCAATGTGGTGTGTAATTAACAGCCTTCACACTGTCCTTCTGACCGACGTCTGTGTTAGGCTACCTCGCACCTTGACAAACATTTTTCTGCCTTTTTACAAATGTGAGTGTAAAAATGTCTTGAGCGGATGATTGATTCGAACATTTTATCCAGCTCCTGCAGTACTCAGGGACGGAAAGCTTTGAAGACATGAGATATATTTAACACGTATGCAGATATTTCTAAATGTGTCAAGCACGACTAAAAGAGACGAATTGCATTTGTCATAAATCTGTATTAGTCACTATTGCGATCTGATGTAGCAGCAAAACATCTCATGTGCATGTGTAATTCACGCTCAGAAAAAGAGGGTCTCACCCACTGGCAATCACAGGAATTACATTTTTTTGGGAAGTTTGATTGTCCCATACCATCACACAAATTTTCTTTTTTTTTTTTAAATTGATTAACACTCAAATACTTTGATTGATGATTTATGCAATGTATTAACTATTTGAAAAATATAAAAATGAGTATAGTGTAAGGTTCACCTCGGATGATGGACAGCTTGGCGTTGACCGTAATCTCGCCCTCGCTGTTCTCAGCAACACACTCGTAGATGTTTTCATCACGTGGGGCTCGAAGAGGCTGGATCCTCAGCACAGCACCGGCACCCTCATCAAACTCAATGGTCTGTGAATGGAAACCAAAAAGAGGTTACATATATTTAGGTTGTTGAGTGAGCGACAGTTTCGACATTGTGCTAACCGACACTGGGTACTGGCCTGAATGACCCTTCCCTCATTTGACCATTGAGCACCAATAACCCAACAGCTTTTTTATCCTGCAGCAGTATGTTAACAACAGCTAAAAGACATTAATTCAAATAATTTGCGTTCCTGAACTAAATGCAAATTTCTTTGGATATAGCACTTTATCACGCATGTTTCTTGGCTTTACTTTTGGATGGATAGCTAAATGATGATGGTCAGACTGTCCGTCTCACTGCCCATCTATGACTCCGTTAAGTCTTCCTCCCCAGTGAAGCAGACACCATCTCAATGAGGCCCTTGCTGCTGCGATCTTTGAGTAAAAGCATGACTTTGAGACACAAGTACAAGTCTTCAGCAGTCCTGCTGTTCCACTGCTGCATATCTCAGGGCTGAGCTGCTAATTAGGCTAAAAACACTGCAGAGCATGGCATCATGATCAATATCAAAGCAGCTGTCTAGAGGGGAGAACAGATAAAAAAAAGCAAAGGAAAAAAAACTAGCACTTCAAAACCCTTTTAATTTTTTTCTTTACTTCATGTTAAACGGGAGAAGAGAAGTGTCCGTTCTACTGGGCTCCTTTTCGCCCTTGGCTTTGTTTCCCCACTTAGTATGCAGAAGAGGAGAATGCACAAATAGAACTTGTCTTTTTATTTTTTTGCCTCAGTGGGGATGCTGAGCTCCCCCTGTTGATGTTATTGTCATTATTTTTGCTTTTCACCGTTCTCCCCCATCGTTGTCCTCGTGTTGCCGAGTGTACATGTGTATGTGTATATCTCTGAGCACCGTCATTGCCGTCACTGTTAACGAAAGCAACTTTTTAATTAAGAAACACTGAGCATCAATCAAGACTTTTAGAGATGCCATCTGGGATGCCTGCCGAGAAGTGAAGAACAAACATCATGAATAACGCACAAACACAATCACATAGACAGGGCTGGATGCAGGGGGGGAAAAACAGCCTCGGAAAAATGTGACAACACCAAAGTCAGTCAAGTGCAAAAAGGACGGAGGAATAGGAGGGCTGTGCATTTCATTAGCGGGCAGCTGTAGCTAACGGCAGACTTAATGGTAGATTGTTTTTAAGACAAATAAGTCAGATGGTCAAAAGCCTGGCTGATAGTATCCACATCAATCTGTGAAAACTGCAATACAAGAGCTAATGAAATTTTGGCTGTGAGGGGTTTTGGCAGAATCAAGACAGGTCGCAGTGGTCATGTCCTCAAGCAACAAGAAAATTACAAATATAAAAAATAAAAAAGTTTAATATGGGGTAATTTTGGCATAATATTAAACTCAGCCTGTTACTTGCTTTATTAAACTATATTCTTCTTAATGTCGATTTAATATTAGTACAATTTATTTGTTTGAAACTGTAAAAATGAAACAAAAAAAAGCAGTCCAAAACCATTTTTATCTTCTAACAATAGTATATTTAAA
Source organism: Menidia menidia (assembly GCA_907169785.1). NCBI lineage: Eukaryota > Metazoa > Chordata > Actinopteri > Atheriniformes > Atherinopsidae > Menidia > Menidia menidia. The sequence continues at coordinate 15,063,794 of CAJRST010000002.1, read as the reverse complement.
GGTACACGTTGTAGGAATTTCTCCCATCTAAAGGTGAAATCATATTTTGCATTCTAACAAATCTTGCTCTCTAGTGCCTCGCATTTTCAAACGGGTCTTGCAACTACGGTAGCCGTCGTGCATCAAGAAGTAATGACAACATAACTTCCACTCAGGTGATGAGGTTTGTAATATAAAAGAAATGACAAACTGCATTGAATCATTAGTGTGAGAATGTCATTAATCCTCAAACAAGACAGCAAATTACGTAGCGAGCGCCTCTCACTTATTATAGCTGGTTTCAGTCACGTGACTCTGGCTCTGAACAAAAACGCATTGTGGATTAGCTAGACAGGTACCCTAGTGCTTTATGTCCCTCTCTGCGATTGTAGTTTTTCAAAATGAATGCATTAATGCATTTAAGCAACCAATAAGTACTCTCTATATTCTAGACCTGTTTGAGAAAAGGAACATTATTTTCATTCATATTAATGTGACTTTTTTGTCTGTGAGTCATTGCGTCATGCCTACTAATAGCACCAAAGAGTGGCAGGCTTTACTCACCTCTATACGTTGAGAGTTAACCTTCTTCCCTTTCTTGTTCCAACTAACCCTTGGCTTGGGGTCGCCTGTCGCCTGGCAGACAAAGGACACCACACCCCCTGACACACCAATCTGGTCAGCGGGAGTTTTAGTGAAAGTCGGTGGTGCTGAAGAGTAAAGAAACAGAGAGATAGAGAGAGAAAAACAGACATATTAGTCCAGACCATGAGACAAACATTGCACCACTGGCACTTACTCAGTTACTTTAATTACATTTTTGAAAGGACATGCTTCTAAATGCCAACCGAGTCCATGTGCATGGATCCACACAGACAGTTCTTATCTGAGTCCATTTCATTTTGCACTGTACACCTCACAGCCGTATCAACACTCTATAAGTGCTCTGTAAGGCAGTACATTTTTATGTTAATACTGTGTCAAAATGCTGATGATAAGAAGCTTAAAGATATCACTCCACAGGGATACACACATACCATCAGCGCAGAGGAGTAAAAGACTTTGGGGCAGGTCTTTAAGAGGATAAACCAGTAAAAGTGAGTTTTTACTTTTGATCATTGCCAAAACCACTGGTTTGACTACACACACTAGAAATTGTACTGACTCATAGAATTAAAACCCTTCAGTGAAACTCCATCAAAAGTTTCACTCATGCCTGGGTTGCAGTTAGTTTATGACAACAAATCGGGTGGTGAAGAGAGAAAAAGAGAAAAAAAAACAGAGTCTCCTGGGGAACTCGTTAAATCTGAATCATACAGATATTTGTGGATGATCAAACGGTTGGTGCATAACGTCAAATTAATAATTAAGGGACCATGGGCCAACACAAGTCTCCAGGCACTGCTAAACACATATGAAGAATACTTCCTTCATTCATTATCGTGCAAAAAAAGGAAAACGTGAAGAGGGAGTATAAGGCCAAGGCAAAACAGAAGGCTAAGTGTACTGCCTCAGGAAAGAAGAACAAGTCATTGCCCTCAAATGTCAAACCAAATGTGTCCGATGCATTTCACACAAGCTGATTAATTGTCCCCTCCCTTATGGCGAGCAACCCCTCATACTAAATCTAGTAAATAATTTCTAAGAACTTGTATGAACACTGAACATGGTTGTGATAGGCTTGACAGTCAATTGCCTGAATCATAGATTCAAATGTTAGTACAGTATTTTTTAAATAATTTCACACCGTCAGCTATTTTTCGCCATGGAAAAAAAACAAACTAAATGACACGCATCTGCAGTATAAAGAGCCACACAGCTGCTGTGGAATGATAGGTTTAATGTCCTGTGGACCTGTATTCATTGATGCATTTGATGTAAGTCATAAATAAATGATGCACTGCAGACAGAAGGAAGAAAACACCAGTTTTAGCAGACATGGAACAAACATTACACTTTGTCTGACAGCACAAAAAAACTAAATAGAAAGTTCTGCATTTTGTACTATTTTGTCAATATAGGCTTTAAAAAAATATAAATACAAAAATAACAACATGATTTTGGTATTAAGCCTCAGCCATCAGCTTCCCAGCTGTCCAGATAATCTATAATGGCATCTCATATTGAAGAATCCATGAGGTTAGCCCACTAGAATTGCCATTTAATACCACAACATCCTGTAAGGCTGCGAGGCTGGACACTGACGTATCCACACTTAGCTTGATAAATCAGCTGAAGAGCAGATATTTAACTTCCACTTTTATAAGAGCTGTTAAAGTCCCACGTGGCTGTCTGGTAATTACTTAATGTTGATCTCTTGGCTTCTGATGGATGGAAATGATTATGAAATTAATATCAACCATATTATCTAACCCTATATGTTAAAGTAATGCCAAAAATATTCGCCATTATAATATATATGTCGGTAAACAAATTCATTGTAGTATGGAGTGTGCAGTATTCAGCTTAAATATTCAAATTTTAGATCTTTCCAGCCTACAGTATTTTATACAGTAGCTATTCACACGATCAACCCATTATGGCTGTATCAACACAAGCATTAATCAAAATTTGATCTATAAAATGGGGCAAAAGACAACATGTAAAAGAAAATTGTCTCAAAGAAAAGTTTAAATTACTTTCAGTTGTTCCTTTCACAAAAGTATATATTCAGGATACTGTAAAGGTTGCGGTATGATAGGATAACCTCAGACTTTCTCTGTCTTCAAGAAAAGGAGCCTACTTCATTTGTCCGGTGCATACAGCGATCCCTTCTGGCATTTTACACTTTCATTTTCTATTCTGAAACTGCACAGCACAGCTTTACACAACAGATCCCCTCTGCATTTGACCTCCCTTTATAACATTCTGTTGAGACAGAAGAGCTTTTCACACAGACCAGGCCTGTGGCAGTGCTGCTGCTGAAGGCCAGGATTCTTTGATTAGTTTTCCTGTGGACCATTTGACATTTCCACCCAGACACGTTTTCCCTCTCTTTCTCTTCTCGTAGAATGAGAATGATGTACAATAAATACAAATGCATGTATAAATGTCTCACAGACTCTGTAACAGTCACAGAAAATAGTATATTTTCTTTTTCTTTTGGTTGTTCTTTTTTTAACTTGAAGAAGCTTGAAGGCTGAATGAAAGAAAAAAAACGGCAGCTTGGAAGCCGGAAGGAAAATGGAATGAAAATTTAAGAAAAATACAGTTGACAATGACAGAAAGAGAAGTGCAGAGGTCAGTGGTGAAGAGAATGCTGAAAGAGCAGAGTGAAAAATCTGACAGGAAGTCCAGAAAACGTCTAAAATTCATGTGCAGAAATAGTAGGGGGGACAAAAAGTGCTGCCCATTTCGACAAAACAGAAAGTTTTAACATTTCCAAACTCTTACTGTTTGCAGTTGCTGATTCCCAAAAATATCCACTGTTTGCTGTGCTCTTTCATGCATGTTCTATTTTCAATATATGCAGCACCCACACATGACAAAGCTCTCAACGATATGATATAGCCTTTAAAGTATTATTTTTAAGAGTTATTATATTTAACTGAGAAACTTGAAAACATAAAGCAAGATTAAGTGACCATGAGTTGAAAGGTGAGCAAGTCTTCATATATATTTTTAATATCATACTAGAGGCTATGAATGGAACGAAAACAGCTCCACAAGTGCAGGAGTAGCTCCTGAAAATAGAACGCCTTTTTCAAAAGATGTGTTTGTGTGCATATATCTTACCCTGATAGAGGAAATGTACCCAAATGGCATTCTGAAAAATGTCACAGTGGACATATTTATTTGCTACCGCATTGAGATGTTATACTTGTTGCACCACTGACAGACATACATCCAGATGTAAACTTCTATAAACATTACTTGAACATACTTATACTTATTCTATATATATTCCACTTCTTTGAATATTACAACCATTAATTAATTCCAAATTAAAATCCAGTGGCTGCTGACCTGATAGATCCACTTAATGCAAAAAAGAAAATGTCTGACATTTGTATGAATGTGTGTCTGTAAGACTAAATGTGTTGATATTCAAGGACCGGTTCTACTGCCTGTGGGCCTGCAAATGTCTATTTAAGTGTATTTACTTGAGGAGGTGTGCTGTGTGTGAATGTGTAAACTCTGATGAGCATTATTAACCTTTTTTTTCTTTTCTTCCCCTTTAATTTCCCTTAGCAGCGTGCCTCTGGGCCTCTGTTATCACTTACTGCTGAAATTAAGCTGCTCCGTCTCCCTGAAATTCTTACTATACAACAAGACTTATAATTGTGGGTTATAAATGAACGATTGGTGTCAGGTTATCAATTGCTTGGATTATTTTACATAAAATGGGTGACTGTGCAGACAAGTCCAAAGTTTCTGATGTTGCTTACATGATGTGATGTGAGATCTGGAAGACGCACGAACAATGCAAAAAAAAAATACATGTACACCTTTCTGCTATACAAACTGCTATCAGAAAGGGAGACATTGCAGTGAAAATATGCACACTTGATGCATTCATCAGACCATGTAGATATGCATTTGTGGCTATATAAACATGATATGAGGTTAACATAACTGCATAATTACTATATAGTAAGATGGACAGGTTATCAGAGCTTTATCTGTATGATAAGGATTTTTCCTAACATTATTCATTGGTAAATTTTATTTTTAATTTCTTCTCCGTCTAGAATATAATCTTATTCAAAGTCATTCTGGTGCCTTTAAATGCCTGCAGCTGTGCACCTATTAAAACTGGCAGCGGAAGACCACTCTGAGACCTAAAAAGACAACAGCAAATATTTAGAGATTGTTCTGATTTTCTACTACAAAATGGTCTCATAGGCTTCCAGACTCTGTTGATGAAAAGAGAAAACATATTGTGAGCCACCTGTAAATCTGTCTTTCTTTGTTGATTATGTCCAACCATGACTGTGTGCTATACAGAGTCTGCATTCATCCACCACAGATTAGAGTTTTTAGTTGTCTGCTGTAGCCCTGGTGTGATGTGTGAGTAGGGTGATTTTCTCTGAATTCGCCACTTATTACTTTCCATACGCGATTTCGGAATCAAGATAATCTTATAAAACCAATTTCCTGTCTGCATCAATCACAGCTGAAAATGGAAATGGTAAGAACACATGCATACTGTTTTGCAATGAACTCAACTTTGCACATTTCCTCTCAACTGAACTTAAATGTTTCTAAGTTCCATCTATTGGCATTTTCAAGTAAAAACAGAAAAAATAGGATGTATATAAGGTATAATATATATTAAGATCCATTTTTAAATATGGTGCTTTTTCATGTATTTTTTGTTTTTTCTTTGTTTTGTTTTCTTTGTTTATAAGCTGAAAGAATTGAAAATCAGACATGGCAGACCCATGGCATTGTTGCTTCGATTGAATAAAGCCTTCATTTAATAACTGTAGCATCACCTGACAACATCACGAAGCAAATAACTAAAAAAATCGGTGGGGAATTCAGCCATGCAAACATACAATGATCTCTTACAGAGGAAGAAAAAACTGCAAAATGGCATGAATGTTTCTCAAACAGCTCTCATTGTCAAAAACTCTATTCTAATCCTACGCATGTATACTGGAACAAGGATCATGCTGCGATTGAATGGCCCAGTCAATTGTGCCACAACCTTTATCGTGATATTGAGCTGGGGCATAGTTGTGTTGGCCAGAAGTATTTTTATTCCCACTTGTGTCACCTTCTCTAGAAATGTATAAACTTGTATTTGCTGTGAGATATCTGTATAAATCCTCAATAATAATGGCATGTGGTATGTTAACAGAGATGACATTGAAAGGACATTCCTCCTGCAGTGGTCATTTGTCCCTTCCAAAGTCTCCCTCTATTCCCTAAGCTTCTCTCAGGTAAAGCACGGCCCAGATAAGCACACAGGGCCAGTCTTTATCTGCTTGGCAGGGGGACAGGGCTTCGGCTAAAATAACCAGCAATGGGGACCCGGCTATCTTCACACAGCCCCAAGAATAGAACAAATCATCGCAAACAGGACTGGATAAAAAAGTGGGAAAAAGAAAACTCACACTGTGCACAAAGATGCTTGTTTAGCTAATGCAGAAACCACCTGCTACTGGTGGTTACCTCTGCCGGACCTGATAACACAAAACACGCCAGCGTGGTGATTATAAAGCTGTGGAGAGTGGGAGGTAGGAATGTGAATATGAGATGGCTCCATTTACAGTACTTTACTGCTGTCGTTTAGCAGGGGGGGCTGCAAGAGGAGGGAGGGGACTGGCTTTATGACTAATACCATAATTGACAGAGGAAAGCTTCTCGGGTCATAAATAGGAGCCATCATCCACTGAATTAGCAAAGTGGGAGACAAAATGATGCACAACCATTCAAGTAATTTGCAGAGAAAGAAAGAGAATTGGTAAAGGGCACTTGTTATCCATCATGCAACAAATAGGTCTTTCACAGCACATAGTACCAGCAACATCTGAAAAGAAAATCTAATCTTATAAAAGGTGTTATAACTAAAGACTAAATTCAGTTTCAACAAGTGGTCATGTGTCATAGACGAATATATGACGATTTTTTTTAATGATATTTGTTTGATTAATTTTCACTCAAAGAAAAGAGTAAAATGTATTTACTGCCACTTCATCCCAACAAGCACTTCCCTGCCTGCATGTACTGATAGATATAATCTTAACTCTATTTTGGTATTTCTATATAGCGGATAAAACCAATATGAGTCACTGTGTGCTACCGATTTAAACAAGTCGATTTGGCGAGGCTAAACTGAGATTAAACTTAATTTTCGTATTACCCAAACAGCAGAAGCATGACGAACACATGGACTGCCCACACTGCTTAGAAGAAAAACATAGAGTGGGGCATTTGCAGTACAACAATCGAAAATAGATGTTTAAAAGTTTTAGCAGTTCCTCGGGGTGCCGGAGCCCCTTGGCCTAAACCTATAGAAGATACATCATACAGAAAGAAAGAAAAAGAAAAAAACAGACTGACACAGCCCAGTGTGCATTCAGATAAATGCATGAGTAAACGTGCAAGTAAAACCCACACACATAGGCACACACACACATCTCACACCCTCTAGGCCTAAACAACCAAGACCCATCAATCAGGACCAATTCTCACAGGCTGTCTGGACACGCTCCATCACTATGGAAACCAAGCCTTTACTCTAAACCTGCTTTGCTTTATCTCGATTGGAGGTTTTCACACAAAAATCACTTCCGACAGAGACCAGTCAACCAAACCAAAAATATGAAAGCAGGTGAAATAGACACAGGGGGAGAAAAAAGAGTGGAGAGGAAAGAAGAGAGAAAAAAAGTTGGGTCAGTGTTTCGTCTATTTCTGAAGTGAAAAAACACAGATTAACACCTTGGTAAAAGGAAAGAAAACCCCTTCAAGGGTGAAGAGCTGGGGATTTGATAGTAATGTTAATCCTATTTCAGTGGTGTCTGATTCGACATTCTTCATAACTTTCACAATAAGAAACATTTTGGAAATATTTTCCCTGTTTGACACTTAACTGTTAGTAAGTAATGGAATTCCTGAGTAGGCACAATTGTGGAACAGTAAAAACACACTCACTCAAATTGCATAAAATCAAGCCTGACTCAACTGAATACAATAACATGATGTCAAAAATATTCTGCAGACATACTCCGCAGGGTATATTTGGGTCAACTTGGTCCACTATATAAACCCTTTTTTCAACCTGCTTTCATCACAGAAGCGAGCTCAATGAAACAGTTGCTTTTCCAATTAAATTATCATGCAGAAAGACTAATTGGAGTTTGCTCTTAGGGCAGCTGAGGGGCAAGTTTTTGATGCCTGTACTATGATGCCCATTCCCAGTATTTTAATTGCTTTTTTTTTGTTACACTTTAATCTAAGAAATGTTGAAAAATATCACTGATAAAATCAGTCACAAATGTCACTGCATGATTACAAGATTCAACAACGTACGATTGTTTCAAGATATTTTAAGGTCAATACGCGGAAACTCTAAAGCTTTTAACACATACAATAACAGATTGAAAATTATATAAACATTAAAAGAAAATTAAGGAATATTTTACCACACAGAATGTTATTTCTGTTGATTGCACTTCAAAGTAATTTATGGACCAGAGCACATCAGAAGGGACTTGTGGCAGAAGATTGGAATTCAGTATGAAGTTTCAACATGTTGGTATCCAGAGGTGAGAAAGCAGCCTAACTGCACTGCTGTCATAGCGAAGAGTGGTGCACTCGTAATATGCACAAATTGGTCCCACTGAAACCATAGTTGAAGGCTAAAGAAAAAAAAAAAAATAGAAGCAAACAACATTAAGTATCTTTCAACCAATTGAAAAATAAATAGGCTCAATTCCTCCGAGGATGGATGGAAATTAAACTTAAAGAGAGTGTCTGATGTCAAAATGGCCAAGGAGTACCCAACTATTTTTTGTCATTTAAAGACACACTTGAAAGAAATGGATGTTTTTTGGCTCGTTAAATGAAGAGGACAATTGAGATTGTTACAGGTGCTATTGGTCTGATCCAAAATGCGAAGAGAAGGAAAAGACGCAAAAAAGAAAAAATCTTGTCCATTCCACTTAAAGTAACACATAAAACACAGCTATGCTGTTTTTTTGCAGCTGAACACAAGTGGAACTAAATCAAAAGAAAAGCAACTCGTGAAGAATCAAAGTAAGATAATCTCAAATGTTACAGGACCAACAAAGCTTCAAGGCTGATTTTTATTTCAAAGATGCTAAAAAACTTCTGTGATCTCAACTCTTCCATCAAAACACTGGGGATAGCATAATTTATCACCCTACTGACATCCTGGTGATGTGTTGAACTTCCTTTTTACAGGCAGGTAGAGGAAAAGCACCTTTTACAAACTTCAATCTCATGTATTTCTCTGTCAAACTGAGTTCATGCAACATCACTCAAACTACTGGTGCATGTTAATGAAAAGAGGCTGAGAAAGATGGGTGAGATGGTGGCAGAAAACACATAGTGCACATCATCATTTGTGCGGAGGACACATCTTTCTTCCAATGTGTAGACTCAAGCTAGATATCCAAAATATTTCTTACAATTAAATGAAAACCTTTGTATGAGAAAAAAAACTAAAAACACTGCTACACTGTAAATGTATATAAAAACAGATTTCAAAAGTAAAATGTCACAGGATGTCATCCTGTTGTACACCGTGGAGCATCGAAAATATTACCGAACACAAAATAATTCATACTGAGATGATTTCATTCTCATGAAAATGATGGCAGCGATACGTCTCAGGGAACGGACATGGGGGAAGAAAAGGTTCAAACTGTAAATGTTACTAAAAAGGAACAGCTGAGGAACATTGTGCAATATCAGTAAATGTCCCAAAGCAAAATTGAGAACTGTCTTCATCATCTACAACGCATAATTTGTTGAGAAAAATAAAAGCATATGAAGAGAACATGTTACAAAAACAAAAGTTTTATGGTTTAACCTTCCATCCATCCATTATCAATACCGCTTATTCCCTGATGGGGTCGCGGGGGGAACTGGAGCCTATCCCAGTGGTCAATGGGCGAGAGGCAGGGTACACCCTGGACTGTTTAGCTTATTTTGGTTAATATGTTAAATCGGTCCAATTTCAAGCAACAATTTCTTGTGACTAAATATTTATTTACATAACTTCTTAAATGTTTTTCAGACATTTCAAATGACTGTATTATTATTAATGCACACAGGTGAAAAATGTATGTATATCATATGTAAACTAAATAACTCCTGATTTTATTCAAAACAGACGCATGATAATGGAATGAAATTCGATGCCCGTACTTCAACAAATGTTGTGAGAGTGCAACTCGATCAATATGCCATGACAAAGCTTGGTGACAATCCACATAAGTTTCTTTCAGCATCTCTGCACACACCCATATGCGTACCTGAATATAAATGTATGCAAACATGCAGACAAATATAGACTTGCACACAAGCCAAGCATTAATATAGTTGGGGAGGCAGGATTTATTGAGCCATATTTCTTTCTCTTTTGATTAAAAACGTCTCCTTCTCCCAGTGATTTATGAGTGTAAATAAAAGGAATGGAGGGCAGAGGGGAGGAAGAGAGAACGAGGGATGCGAGAGGAAGGGATGACATCATGCTTTCAAATGGGCTTTTCTGCAAAACGGTGGCATCCTTTCAGTCCACCGAGTGGGAGTGAACATAATTGGACAAGTGCACTACTGTGTGCGGCTGTGTGTGGGTTGTGCTTGTGGGGGGTGAATCAGAGGGAGGAAAGGAAGGTAGTCTTTGAGTGTGCGTATTTATTTTCAAACATGGTGGTGAGGCAGTGCCGTGTGGCCTCCGAATAAGATGAGAAGGTTGAGAGGAACAATGTGTATTTTGCCAGAAGGACAAGACAGCATGCAAAGTGTTGAAAATGAGAGACTATAAGAGAGTCAGCTATTATTTCTGCAGGCGCAGTATAAAAAGATTTTTCAGATGCATGGTTCTCAAACAGAGCCCGCAAAGAGGGGAAACATATTTATTACATTCAATGGAAAATTTTAATTTTGAGGACAGCATCTAAGATATCAAGCATTTGCCTTATCTATGCTTCAGTGTCCACAAGAAAGACAGAAAGGAAACTAACAAAGACATCTGTTTGATATCTGTCTGTTTACAGACGGTTCGGCCTGAAGAACTCTTCAATTAAGCTACAAGACACTCAAACCACAAGGCAATCACAGGTAGACATCTTTGTTACATAGAGAGATAAAAATAAAAAAAAATCAAGTGGTCCTCGGGTAATCATGAGCCTTTGAGAATAAGCTGAATGTAAAAACTGAGATTAAGGGAGAAGACAGAGAAAACATCTAAGGGTACAAAAAGCGATTTATCTTGCGCATTACATCTAGAAACATACTCATATTTCATGTACTATTAACGCTTTCAACAGTACACTAACGTGCATTCACACACACACGAGATTTACAGCCAATGAAACCCATCGGGACACCTCCCCACCTTGCCATCACTCTTGTTCCACCTCTCTGCGGAGCTTTCTCTTTGTTTTGTTTCCTTAATGCTGCTCTAAGCCTATCTTAACAGAGAAATGGCGCAGAAAAAAATCCCAAGCAGGTATTGAAAGGGTGGAACTTTACCGGTGTATCCACCATTTTTCTGCCAACATGGAAAGTTAAGGGGGACAAAACAGTGACATTTCCCAAGATAAGACATCTCCAATTAAATAGTAAATCAATAGCAAACTGATGGCTCTAGGTTTACACTTGCAGAAAAGAAGTCGTAAATAAAGTGAACATTTTGCTAATCGTCATTCGTCAGCAACGGCGCGACAAGTTTACACTTGCAGAACCGGCACGTCTTGGTACTTACATAAGGCGTTGGAGCAGGTGAGCAGCAAAGATAGCAGCAGAGTGGTCACAGGCAGAAGGAGCGGCATGGATAGGCGCGGGGTCCCACAGGTGGCCATCTTGGCTGTGTCAGGAAGGAAGGCGGGGCGGGGATTTTGCGATGACCTGGCCGGGGAGCCGAGGCCCCAACTGCACAGGGAAGTTTGGGGTCTTCGCGCAGTATGACTTGGTACTCTGAAAAACAGACCAATAATACATTTAAGATTCAGAATGATCTTAGAAAAATCATTTGTATATCATTTCTGAGCATTTCACAGAACATCTAAAGGAAAAATCTTGATCTCGCCCTGACCAACAAAAGACTGTCTCTTAGTGACGGTGGTGCTTTTCACAAGCTCCCAATGCTACTGACACAAAATAAAAAGTTTGATCACGTGGTTTTTGACCCTTCTATAAGCAAAAGATTAATTATATGCCAAACCTTTAACCTTTGCATTCCTTAATTAGCAGGGAAATCAGCATTTTCTTTCCTTTTTTCCCTAATCACCTAATCTTGCTTTTATTTACTTATCTCATTGGCTTGTAATTACACAGACAGCCAATGATTTCAGGGGTATTGTGTCTTTGTTTTTACTTGAATTGCCACTAATCCCCCAATTTAAACACAGAAAAAAAGGGATGACACCAAAACACACTAGCTCTCTCATTGGTATGTCTGTTGCAGCACAGAGCCACCACCAAGTGATTATACATACTCTTTAATTAAAAAGAAGTGCATTACGAGAGAGAGCAAAGCATGACATTCATCTGGGAAACAACCATTTTACGGTGAAATATTAGACCAGGTGAGGTAGGAAAAGATACAGTGCTACAAAAGGTTGCAGAGGTAAAAACACTGTCCATTCCCAAAGGACCCTGATCACAGAAAGAGGGTCAAAGCCCTGTGTCAGCCAGGATCTGCCCTGCTTAAGTGTCCTTCTGAAAGACAATGAACTCTTTAGAGCCCAAGGGATTCCGCTATTCAGTTGAGACTACGCTAGGGTTGAAGGCGATTCTCTACAAGGAGGATTAATCACCTGCACACTAGGTGGTTAACAGGACACACTTGTACAAACTGTGCAGACACTGTACAATTTATTATCATTTTGCTCGGCAACACACAGTTTAATAAACTACTCCGTGACCAAAGGCTGAATGGCGTAATCACGTTTAAATTGTGCCTGAACATCTTGCCAAATCTTAACAAGTATATTTGGAAAAGAATGTATGTGATAAATTTGTGAAATCAACAGAATAAAAAAAAATAAATAGATTAATAAAAGTGAAGCGAGGACAATTTTTTAATTATTCATGTTGAATTTGGATCAAAGACTTATAGATTCAGAAAAGGTCAATTTGCAAGATAACATTCACATGGGAAGGTACATAAAATGTTGAATCTTTCATCAGTGTATTTCAGTTATCAGTGTATTTTGTCAGATTTAGTCACCATCATCATTTAAGAGAGAAAAGGGGGCAACACCAAATTGTTCTCAAACATCTGCAGCCATTCAAAAACGTAAATAAGAATGGTATTTAAAATAAATAAATTCATACTTCATTTTTCTTTTTCTTTTTGGAGATGTCAAGCTGCTAATTTGGCAGAGGAATGAACAAGTTAATGTTGTGCAGCTGTATTTCAGAGCTTCATTTCTGACTGTGGCCTTGTGAGAGGCAGAAAAAAACACAACTAATTGCAGTGTAACCGAGCACCTCGACAGCATGCATATAAAAGTGCCCCACCCTCCTTTACAACTCCTGGACCTGTCTCTTCCACTGGCACATAAACACAGAGAACACACGGAGCTGAAAGGCACACTGAAAATAAAATCCCAAACAGACAGAGGGCATGACAGAAAGTCTATTCGCATCTAAAAGCACTCCTTTCACGTATGCAGTTTAAAACGAGGAATAAAAGAACACATGAGCTGGGTACAGTTGTGAAACCACAAAGGAGAGATCAACAATGGATCTTTTCAGGCAACACCGTGCCAACAAAGAACGGGCGATGTTCAGAAGCTGTGCTCGTCTTTCATCACAATGCTGTGCGCACACGAATAACATGTGTGGCCCTCTTTTGTTTGTTGCTCTTCACTTTCTTTTTCTTGGCAAGGAGAGCATGTGATGTCACTGGAGAGGGCCAAGAGGCACTGAAACATTTATAAAAAAAGACTGCAGGAGTATCAAATTGTCAAGGGGACTTATGAATGATGCTCCCATTGTTCTGACTGTAAACACTGGTGTAGGTAGAAGAAATCTTGCACGCCTGTGGGGAATTACTATATCTTTGCTCACGAGATGCCAAGGTTAAGATTTATGACTCTTCCCCTTAGGGCATGGTTATCCTCACCTCTGGTTGCTATATAAACTGCACAACACAATTACAACAGCTATTGTTGTTGAACAGCCTCAATGTACATAACCTTAGGGCATGTGTGGGCTACAGTTTACTCATCTGTATCCTACAGAGCTTCAGGCAACATAAAATGTCAATCGTCCGAGAAAAAGAATTAGGTATGAATACTTATGTTTAGTTACAGTTTTTTGGGAAGATTTAGCTTTTCAAAAGGAAACCAAATCTAATTACTGGCTGAGTAATCATTGCGGTCAGTGTAATTCTCATGTTGTCATAAGCATCTGTAGAGCTAAATTCTACAGATGTGAAGCCGAATGACATGAATCATGATCAAATCTTTTCAAAACCGGTGTCATGTGTGCACTTGCAGTCAGAAAAGTGCATTTCAAACCAATGCTTTTGTCATAAGAAACACACAAGAGAACATAGCATATTTCCCTTGCTTTGGGCACCTCCATGGGAATACCTGTCAGCTCCTGCTAAAAGCATCTGTCACTTTGCTTTCCTACCCGACAGAGTGAGTGCAAAAATGCTAAATGAGTATTTAGCATTCTGGGAATACAAGATAAAACTCCAATGTATTGATAATCCTTTGATTGCTTCTATATTATAGGCTGTGATAATGGGGAGACTTCATGATCAACTTGTACAACATTTCAGAGCCACCTGTATGATGGGATTGACTTGCTACTTGTCAGGAAAAAACAAAGAGACAGGTTGTAATGATATGGGAGACAAACAACTAGCCTTGTTTGTGTCAACGGTTTCCCAAATGACAATCTATACCAACCTAAAGACTGCATTGCATGACAAAGGAAAACCATTACATGTAGACAATTTCAAGCACCTTCCTGCTTTGCCAAACTTGAATCATTGTTCTGGGCAGTAATCTATTTTTATCTTTTGTACAGTGTTGTTAATCATAGAAAATGTTGACTTATTGCACTTGAACGCATAATGAATCTCAGGAAAATACAGTACATTGATGTTGTTCACAATTTGCATATAATTCCTTAAAGTCATTTCAGAAAAAAAACATCTGAACAAAAACTTTCATTTTTTTCCAAATACAATGATCAAAGAAAATTAATTACTTAGCATTGTTCATCCTTTGGATTAAAATCAAACATCTCCCAGTAACCACATTTATTCATTAAAGTAATATCTATTCCCACTGATATGCAATGCATTCACTATAAATCTAGAACTTTTATCCCCTGTGAAAAGATCCTGTCATTATGCACATTAACCCAGAGCCAGGCTTCAGTGATTACAGCCAAAATGGCAGCCCAATTTCCACTGAGTGGTAACAGTCACTGGCTATCAGGGATTCTCAATTTGACATGGTCAAGCTTTAAATTCAACTCATTCCCCATGCAATATTGATACTAATGCATTTGATTACAGAGATTGAAGGGAAGAAGTGATGGGAATTTGCACCATAAGCATGAAATGAGAGCAGGAACCCTAGACCTAGAACTTTAGAAAATACCACAGCGCACAATGGGCCACACGCATTTAAAAAGGGGAATTAAATAAAGTATATGAATAAAGTAAAAGGAAAACATACAGTATTGTTCGTAATAATGTAAACAGACATGAGATGCCTTACTTCAAAACACTGAGCTCTTACTTTCAAGTAGTAAACACATTACTGTTAAACACAGGAACTGAAATAAAAACATAGCCATAAAAACATAAAGTTGCACATACTGTACAGTAGTAAAAGTATGGGAATTGCATCAATAGCCCCTTTTAAATTATTAAACTTCAGCTAGATTCACACAAAATTTTAAATAGCTCTGTTTGGTTAAAATAATGTTCCAAGTGTCTGGTCTATTCTGCCTTTGTACTTTGGGAAAGAGGGTTTTTTCATGCATTGATCTCAAGAGGTTATTTTAAGAGCACTCCAGAAAACTAACAAACCATGTTTCAATGGAATTCAATTCACAGATAGCTTTTGATTGTTCTTCAGATCCTCATATTACAAAAAATATATATTTTAGACTAATCATAACTAATATTTCAATTACAAATGATTAATTAGTGTTTGTAAGATATCTAAATGAGAATTTAGGATAGGTTCATTGTTGGACTTTTGACAAAGCCCTTCTATTACTCAGTATTTTTTTAGTTTGAAATCATGTTTATGATTCAAACTATTCCCGATCTTTTACATTTTCTGCTGATAAAAGTTGAAGGGTAACAAAAACACTGACAATTGTTGGTGTTATGTGCAATGCAATGCAATGCAAAAAACTATTTTGCTGTGTTTTCAAGCAAGCCTCCCCCTTTTTACGTCCCCTTCTAAACTCTGCTATCTACTGTTTATGCCTAGCCTTCAGCTGCTACTTCTACCTCTGCAGTCTTTCACCTTAGATTAAGTTTTTATGCCTCAGCTCTGAGTCATGGGGCTTTTACCTCAACCAGTTTATTGCTTTTCATCAGCTCATACTGTAGAGAGCCAGCCAAATGAAAAATGCAAGATGCAGGTTCATTCTGGTTATCGGTGTATCATTAGTCCTTGTTCTTCTACATAATCACTAAACAGTATATAGGTGTTGGACCTAACACTTTTCATGTGTATTTGTGAGCTATACTTTCTCATCTATCTTTGTATGAGGTGCATTCAGTACTTTACATACGCCCCAGTTTGGATTTGAATAAACATACTTCTGCTGGTGATTTTATATCAGTATCTGTCCTTATGTTCATGTTTTAAGGATGAACTAATTATTGCTTTCTAATTCCATTTATTTTTAGTGTTCGTGACTTACAGAGGTGAAATACAAACGGCATTCATTCCACAAGCCATAAGTATGCAGTGACACCAAACACAAACACACACTCGCTTTTTTGTCTGCAAAGGAATATTCCACATTTCAAGGCAAAAATATTCGAAAATGTGTAAGAGTGTGACTGAAGCCGTTTGTCTTCGAAGTATTTCCACCCAATAATACTAGACTTGCCTCTCCAATCCTCTGTTTTTCTTGCTGGTTCCCTACTTTCCCTCATTTCCACCCTTGAACTCATGCATACTAAACTCTGCTTGCATTGCAGATGTTTGGTGGAGAATCACATGAATTTGCATGGAATTGCAGGACTATTATGTAAATTTCCTAGTGTGTTCTTATCTTCCGCCTTCACTCTTTGGTTGTTATCCACTCTATCCTGTGAGATCAGTGTCACAAGGATCTATCATAAGGTGCACTTTGTCATTGACCAAATGTTTGGAAAGAAAAAAAAACCTTCTTATAGCAATGACATGCCTGTTACATTGGCATTTAAAGCAATATGCTTTGACTTAAATTTAAGAAATGAATAATAAAGCATAAATAATGTTGTTTACAACATATCAGATTTGAATATTTAATTCAGAAGAACATCCCAAAAAGATATTCTGCTTTGTGGGCCTTTTTGATCTTAGCACGTGCAGCACATGTAACTATACGATTCATGCTTTTATATTTTGAAAATGATATTTTTTGCAAAAGTTGTAACTTTGTGACCTCATTAAGACATTGCTGAACCCCCTACCATGGAGCTCCCCCTTGAGTTTTTACCTCCTACTTGCAATCTGTCTGACCCTGGAAAGGTCCCTGACACCTTAGACACTGCTTTTTTCTACCATGTGCTTCCCCCATTTGAAGACCGTAACCTTTTTTTGTTTGTAGTAACCTTTTAAGCTACAATTTCAAAATCATAATCATCTAAAATTGGAATTCAAACTTTCAAACAGCACTGAAATAGTAAATGAAGATATACCTAACACATCTGATTAGGCCTAAAATTTGTTTTAGTTTCAATTGGTTTTAAATTTGCATGAAAGTCTGTTTAATGCTCTGGCATCTTCCACAGCATTGAATAAATCATTAAAAGACCTTATTCCAGTTTAACCATCATAGTCTTGTTTTCCTTCCAGGTGTTGGCTTGAGTTTTTAAATCTACAGAGCCCACTCTGATAATTATTAGGCAATACATTCCTTTTAGGCTAAAATCTACCTCCTAGAAGCACCAGACATGAATAGACATGAACAAACCTACAGATAGCTTTTTTTGTACCATTTCCATTTTTTGTTTTTTGACCCAACTCCCTAAGATGACAAAGGTCAAAGGTTACAAGTGGCAGTTTATGGGGCGTACAGAGTGTGATCTTGGGGTCGATGTACCTGTGATGGGAAAATGGAAATAAGATCGTAAGATGTTTTATCAGCAGCTGCAGGGGGTCCAGTAGAGTACGGCTGATAGCATGGTAAATAGAACAAGACTTTATGGGAGAGCTGTTGAAGATAGACTATGAATGTTTGGGAGAACAAGAGGATGGGGGGGTTTTAGTGGTGACATCAGTTTTTGGCAAGCTGCCGATAATCAGGCAAGCATTGCACCGTCTGGCCAGCGGCTTGAATGCCCTTTAAAAATTGCCACAGGAGGGGGAGAGAAGTTTTTGAAGGGCGACTGGGACAGCTGGGGAGTTATGCTTTATATTCATTCTGGAAATGGGATGTGGATAGGGGGAATGAGATTATTCTAAGTGATCAAGTAGGAGGGAGAAGAGAAAAAGACTGGCAGACCAGGGTGTTCTGAAAATGTCTCCTCTCTGAAATTGGCAGAGCTAACTGAGTAACATTTGCTCTTGCGTTTGAGAAGTTTCATTTCTCAAATGAGATATGTACACTTTTTGAGAAAGCGTGACACCTGCTCTTCACAATGAGTCCATGGATGTCTGCATGCAGAATAAAGAAGAGCTGGAGCTCGTCACTTTAAAATCTTAAACTTTAAAAGACAACGAGGGAAAGAATATAACAAGAGATTGGAGAGTAATTTCTAAATTATTTTCTTTTCGATGCAATATATTTACTACTATACTGAATAAATGATAAACCATGAATAAAAAATATTATTCCACATTTCTAACAAGATCATCAGGTGAAAAGTAATCTCGCTATGAGTGTTCAGCAAATAAAATTGTCTCATTTAAAACATGTCACTGCATTCCATTAGATTGTGAGTTTCTTTAACTTTGGCTATCCTACAATTTGGTCAATCATTTTGCAAACATGTGAGAGAAATGCTTTGATCCTGTTAAAGAACTGAACCACATGATTCTACAGTCGTCAAAGAGGTTTGCCAACTCATTTAGTACTGCTCAACCTGGGACCAAATCATCATTTGCTTCTGATGCAAGTCAGAAAAGCAGAAAATAATTAATAACTCCAATTTTGCCGAAACATACAAACAACAGAGAAAACACTATTTTCCAAAATAAATGAGCACCGTGACATTATGCCGGAGACACAGTATTTGTGAGCATGGCAGTTCAGCCTTTGCTTCTCTTAAATTTGTTGAATTTATTTCAATTCATTATAAAACAGCTTTCTGGCTTTCTGCCGGAAGCATCCGTCAGCATCAAATTATGTAGATTATGTATCTTTTTAAATTCAGGCTTTGATAATGATCATTCAAGTATATATATTTTAAGGTAGAATTGTTTACTGTTGTTATACAGCTTGTGAGCAGGTTTACATGCAAGTCTCTTTTAGTTCAGGTAAGTTTTCAGTGTCTTGAGAGGGAGAAAAAAATTACAATTAAGTTAATTCGTCCTGGTAACAATACTTGGATGCTTCTATCTCTTTTTTTTTTTGGTTTATGAAAAAGGCTAATTATAAAGTTCAGTTTACAAAAAGAGTAAATTCCGAGGCAATTAGTGTTGTGCACTAAAGTGTAGCAGGCTGTTTGGGCTGGTTTGTGGGGAGGTTTAAGGCATGCCTGTGCCCCAGTCAATCACTGCACTGGAAAAAGCAGAGACAGATGGAGAGCTCGACCCACACCATCCCTCTGCCTGTCAGTGCACCCATCACAAGCCCACCATAAGCTCTACCATTACAGCCTGTGGAAGACAACTGCATTTTACAACCACTTTAAAATGGATGGAGGAACAGGCTGTAGCAAATGTCACTCGTTGACCTGGGACTGATATTCTGTTGACTACATAAACACAACAGAGACAACATAAACACACGATGAAAAACTCTTTTTAAAAAAGGGAACATGACCTCAAACATTTTCTTTAAAAAAAAACAAAAAAAACAATCTACACAACTTAATCTGCTGCATCTTCACTCCCAGAATCCGATTCCAATTCAAATAGACAATTATACTGTGAAATTTTACGATGATGGCAAAATCTATTATTAGCAAGTTGCAATGAGCAATAACCGTGAGCAGGAATTACTCACCCAAAAGATGACCTGTACAGGATGGCAATTTTCAATGTATTTGAGACCAGGACGGTAACACTTTCTCTTTTAAAAATCCCCCCCTGATCTGTGTTTAAAGATAACTATCAGACAGCTCAATGTGATAAAATGCTGTGTCCCCTAGTCGTACACAAAGAGTCGACCCACCTCATGTGACCTGCCTTTAGTCAGTAGCTGGTAGATGGTGAACCATTGAAGGGGCACATTGTAGTGGAATGTTATAATGTAGCTGGATCCATATTAATGCTGTCTCTCACAGTAGCATATTCAGTGCCAGTGTTGCAAATTTCCTCTCGACCAGTGGAGAAAAAAGACTTTGTTTGTGAGGAAGACAGAAGGTTACTGTGGACAACTGGCATGCATGTGGGCAAAAGTCAGACGATGGGCAGTGATAACACAATCGCTTTCCAAGAAATTCACTCCCACACAAAGTACGTAGAACCCCATGCAGCGGCCACATGCCACTTCCAAACATGTGTATTCGTTCTGGTTCTCTCCCTTACAAATTCACACAGTCGCTGCAGTATGTCTACAATGTCGGCTATCACTTATTAGATGACCCGTCCACTTTCGGCCCCTTTCACTTCCGCAGATGACCTCCTCAACTCAGCCATTCAGTTCAACCCCCACCATGCGCCACTGCTTTCTGTGCTGTTGACATGAGAATGAATTTCACATGGACCCACGGAGAGATGGGTGTTAAGGAGGGTGGTTGGTGTGCCGAGGTCAAATGTAAGAGGTCAGACAGCTGGTAAACCTCTTTAAATCCTCCTTTTTCTTTTTTGTGTCACACATTCTTTTACCCTTAGCGAGTCATCCATCCCCGTCGTATTTTCTTTTAAAGTTCTTTTTAAAAAATTTGAGTTCATGAGAAACAAAAATGCTATACTAACATGTAAATTAATCCCAGTGGAACTAAAATATATACTGAAATTTACAACCATCCTGTAGTCATGGGGTGTTGGGGGTTGCGAATTTTGCATTCCTATTTTTAGTGTCCATGCTCCCTTTAGGTAGTGGTAGACATGGTTGGAGTCTTTTCTTTTAAGGCCTACAAATAATGGATAAAATAACGCTTTCTCTGTGTCGCTGCTTTTTTATTTTCTCTGTACCTTTATTTCTCTTCTTATTTTAGCAATTTGTACACCAATGCAACAAGTTGCATGGAGTCAAGAAAATAAATATATATATATATATACTTCTTGCTCTATCAAACAATATCAAATACTTTTTTGCTAACCACATCCAGGGTATAAATGTCTGATTGACAGATGATATAGACATTTGAAAGCCACGTGATGGATGTGGAAGAAGATGTGGTTTGTAATGAGGTTTTTGTTTGAGACAGATGGATTATACGGGACTGAGACAGGGCTGTTCCAGTTCCAGTGACCTACAGAACAATGCACAGTAAACGGAGACAGAGAGTGTGGGAGAGTCTGAGCCCGGACAGCTTTGGTGTGCGCAGACTGCCGAGTCAGTACTTCATGTAGTTGTGGGGTTATTAAGCAAGGTAGAAATATAGCAGTCATGGAGATGTGCTGTGATCCCTGCTGTCCTTAGATGCCACAGGTTAGAGCAACTACTCATTTAAGGATTTTATTTGTAAGTGTTTACAGTCTGATCCATTTTGCATCCAGAGCAAAGTTCATTTTAGGTTTCTTGAGTCATGTTTCTATCATTTCTTATTCATCTGCTGTAACAAATGGGTATAAAAGCCACTGGTATAGCCCATTTTTTATCCTTATTTCCCCCCCATGCCTCCATTTAATTATGTGATTTCCCCCAAGGAGCTATTTGGGAGTGAAGGCTAAAATATGGCACATGCAAAGTCATGTGTAATCTACGTTTCATTTAATTTGTTTTTGAAAAAGTTATATAGTATATTTGAGGTTCAGAATTTGTTTTATGACAATAGTCATTGAAAAGAGTCAAATTTCCAATTTGTTCCACATAACTATTTTTGAATGATGCATTCCATTTGTGTATTAGACCCACTTTGTTCTTCCTGCATTCCTTCACTCTTTAAAAAAAACCTTGTGATTAAATGATTTTGAGTTAAATGTGCTCAGACTTGTTTTACACATGCTGCTCCCTTAAACCAAATCAGGAACACTGTGAAATCACTTCATGCAGGGCTGTCTGAGAGCTGGAATGAAAACATGCATCCTATCAGCCTTCAGCCGAAGATGGAAGCCTTGCACCAAAGTGGCAGCATGCCTCTGAGGACTTATCAACAAAAAAACAACAACATAACATCCAGCAGCAGAGGTACAAATGTAACGGGAGAGATATCAGGAACCTGTGACAAAAGAACAACCAAAAAAACAAAACGGTGAAAGCGTAACATATGCAATACTAGCCAAGCTGCTGTGCCACCGGGCTGCTCATCTTCTTGGCAACTGGCTGAGTGTTGGCTTTCATTCAACCGGGAAGCCCATTTTCTTCTTCCCTTGGTTACTATATTTCCGTTTGTTTTGGTTATTTAACATAAGAGTAGGGAACAATTTGTTCACTTTCTTTTTTTGTATTTTTGGATCACACTCACTTGCCTTTTTCTTTGTGGCACTGAAAAAGATGGCTGGTGTTTGGCAAAGCCTCCTGGTCATGACATACAGTACATGCATACTGAAAGTCCCAAATCACAGCTAAGGGGAAAAAGCTGAATTAAGAGCCACGATTTGATGCAAGGGAGAAAAGGAGGAAGAAATGAAGGATGTACAGACGAGGCATGCATGAGTAAAATATTGGTGATCAAAGTCCATCAACAGGTTTTTGACTGTAACAGGTTGAACTGCTATCTATATATAAACACAATTTGATTTAAATTCTTGTCAGTTTAAGCCTGTTATACTAATTTTGAGAGTTTTTGATCTCCTAGCCAGTGTGAGCATGATAATTCATGTGTGAACAGTCAACAGAAACATAACTATAAGATAGTGTGTCATGTGTTTGTGTGGTTTGTGCGTGTATGATACTTGATGGTGTCAGTGTGTTTGTCGCCTGCCACTTCGGTAAACCTCAAGCTATTCAGCTGTAGTGAGAGTACAAGAGGCCCACTACTCCATCCGGTCGACTGTCCCTCCTCCGTATTCTCCAAAAACTCTGCGACTGTGTGTTGTCTGGATCTGTTCGCACATGAATACTTGACAATGACTTTTGCTATCAGATGCATTAATAAAATACAAGAAAATGCAAAAAAAAAAATGTTTTAACAATTACTTTAAATACACTTAATAGCTTAGCAGGCAATCTAGGGTCAGAATTCTATTGCCTTTTCATCCCGTCTTTACGGCTTGTCTTTGCAGTCATGATTGAGGGAAAGCCTCTGAGCTAATTTAGAGACAATGACACAAAATAAGAGGATGTGGATAATTGACAAGACCAACCCCCACAGCAAGCTTGTATGATATATGTTTAGGCCTTCGACGCTTGATTCCAGCTCTGTGAAACATAATTTGTATGCTGTGTTGATAATGACACAATCCCTGTCTGAAGATAAAGCTAACATTAAAATGGTGTTATGTTTCAAGAAACTAGGATCACACAAATTATACAAGTGTGTTTCATGTCTTCCAACAGATTTTTATCGTCATATTTCCATTTTATTACTCAACTATAACATTCTCTTCAGAGTCCCTATAAAGCAAAATACCATTTAAAAGGCTAGATTTATTTACCAGCAAAACAAATAAGATATTTTGAAGGTTGGATTATACATTTCCTACTGATAGCATCTAACGGGATCTTCTTTATTTTTGAGCTATTAAAAAAACAACGATAATGTGAAAGGTTTGCCGTTTAGGGAATTCTCTGTGCTCCAGATAACAAATGTAGACGAGGTATGACTGTACGGTGAGCGCTTTTGTCACTAACAAGGTCTCCAGAGGCAGTCTCCGTCACCTGAGCAGTACAGAAAAGCTCATAGCCGGGTCAACTTATGAATGAACCCTGAGTAATCACAGTAGTTTGCAGCATTTACAGCAGAGTTACAGCATTTGTGTGGACGTGTGTGTTTTTGAGGAGCAGGCAACATCAGAGCTGTATTGTAGCTGACAGCTATCATACCCACACCATGGAAATGTGATCCAGCTTCCACTTCTTTCCTGATTTGCTCGAGAAAGTAACACAGGGGCTTTTGTGACTCAACACACAAAAACACAAATTTTCCACGTCTCCCTGTTTCTTTACGATATGACATCAGTTTTTGCCAGGGCAGAGCCAACCCACAATTAGAGATATCTTCTGATTGGTTTGAATAGTATGGTTGCGGCTATTAACACAATGCTCAACACACAATAGGTTCAGTAGATAGGCTTCACATTCAAAGATGTGGTCCACTGATGTACAGGTGATGACAGCTTGCCAACAAATGCATCAACCTGCCAGCAAGAGCTGAAAATGACTGACCAAACAAGTGGATATGAATACTAAGAACACATGCAAAGACAACATGATGAGATTATATTTTTGATAAATAAAAATGGTCAAGGTACATTAATAAGCTAAAAGACAAGCTAAAATTGTGGTACTCGGTCCAACAAAAGATAAGACATGTCAAATGATTTAAGTTTTCAAGAAGAATGTATGTCCTTCATAGATTAAACCCACAATGGATGCACTTTTCTTGATAATGAAATTGCTTTTTTTTGTAATTCAGTAAACCAGTATAAGACTTTACTGTTTATGCCTCAAGAATATATATATTTTGGCAGGCAAATGTAAGATTTTTCTGTCATTAAAGTCCCTTCATGCTAATAATCAGCATGTCCTATCGCAATTCCTTCGACAATCACTTGTTTCAGTTTTTTTCTCACCAAAACTTTCCCTGCTGCTTTTTACCCTCATCCTCCTCTGTTTTCCCTTTCATCTTAACATCACTCATCTTCCTGCTGGTTTTCTTGTTTGCTTCACTTCTTTCTCTTAGTCTAACCCCAGCCTGCCTGGCTTTCAATCCTCTGTATAAAGAGGAAAAAACAACAACATAATGACTAGTTGTTTTTTTTTACATTGAAATTCTAACAATATTAGGGTCAGAGAACTTTTACAAGAAATCTGTGCCGACACAATATAAATGAAAATAGAGCCCTAACAAGACATATACACACACACACACACGTGCGCGCAAACAATTGACACCAACACACAGCCTCTGAGAAGCAAACAGATCAGAGCTTAACGCAAACAGTGATTCCCTCAGTAAACAGTGGTAGGGATGCATCCCCCTCATTAAAAGGAGGAAAGCCTGTTGTTTGGCCCCCCTGAGTAATGAGAAGATGAGGAGGTGCGGAGGGTGGGAGGGAGAAGCAAAGGAGAGTGTTCAAATGACACCCTGACATTTGAGCCCGAAACAAACGAATCGATCAGGATTAAATTATTCATCCATGTGTTTACCGAGGAAATGGAGGTGTTTTAGGGAAATAAGGGGGACAGGAAATGGAGGGGTTTTAAGAATGAAAGGGAGAAGAATAAAATTACATGGAAAGCAGATAACAACTTGTATCCAGTCCTCCCAAATGATTTTTTAGTAATTCCTAATTAATGATGTAATGCTCTCATTGACCTCTGCAGCAGATTTAAGTAATCCTTTCGGAAAAAAAGAAAAATCCATTGACATCCTCACAAGTGGTAGTATTCAATAATGAATGTGTAAAAGCCTTTTTTGATTTGCTTCCTATGCCTCATGGTATGTAAAGGATATTTTAATTATGAGGCCTGGATGAAAAATATTAAAACATATTTACAATGCCACTCAATGGGACATAATGTTTCAGCATGTCAGTAATTCCCTGCAGTCTGCAGATGACCATATTTGGCTGGATAATGCTTCAGGCCTTCGTTACTGACTTAACATGAATGAACTTGCCATAACTTGGGAGTCATTGTTGACCCATGATCAATATGAAAACCTTGATTCAAACCTTGAACCTCAGGGCCTCTCCTACAGTTTTAAGTACCCAATAATAAACATGGTAGTATTAAAAAAAGTTAAATGGTGGTTAAACCTTTAAGTTAACGTTACTGAATTTGTTAATGTACTGCAAAGTTGTTGTAAGATCACCAAGTCAAAGGAAAGATACGTCCAAAATCCAAATTATAGATAGGAATGAAGAATGGAGACTATAACTCTCAGCAGGAAGTTGCTATGTTAGACAATTAACTTTTGTATTAATTAATTTGTCTGATGTGAGCTTCCACTTTCCTTCATTTACTCTTCAACCACTGTGATCGAGAGCGCAATTACACAGAGCAGATGTTTTAGAGTGCAAATGAATTCGCTGAGTGATATTTTTTCCCCCTAACTTGCTTGGGGTTGTCTTCTCTATCACTTAACTGGCATAAGAAACCCACACTGATGACTAACCTTTCTGCTCATCTCAACATGGAATTAAGGACTGGGTACACATCAGCTTATATGCTAGTTAGAAGGGCTATATTTGTATAAAGAACCCCCAAACTCAAAAAGAGAAAGTGAAAAATAGGACTTTTTAAAATACATTTGGAGGCTGGACAGGAGTGAGGTTTTTACCCTTCGCAGTCCCACCCCTCTGTTTCTAAGAAACTCAATATAGCTGCTCCCTTACTCCCTCCCAGCCTCCTGCATTCCACAGATAGAATAGATGGCCCTGCTTAGGATGACATTTTAAGTTTGTGTGGGAGAGAGCCTCCAAGAGGGTAGTGATAGAAGGGAACACAGACACAAAGCCATACTTAGCCAGAGTGCCACTCACATGCAAACATGAGGGCACACAGACACAAACTCACTTAATAATAGTTCTAATACAAGCACACATATGCATTTAGGTCAGCACACACATTCATTGAAAGGGCATTTTTTGTGTTAACCAAATCATCAACCTTTAGTGATGGGTAGCATGCAAAATGTCACATTTTTCTGTCACATTTCACCGATTTTAGCAGTCCCTGTAAATAACTCGCCAATGACAAATTGCACACTGAAAGCCAAAGCAGGATAACACACACTGCTATGTTGAGAAACATACAGTATAAGATTTTCACTCCTGCAGCAGGAAGTGTATCAATAAAAAAAACATAATAATAGATACTCCTGTCAGAATTCGGAGGTCAAGGCCCGTTTCACGGCAGTCCTGGATCTAACAAAAAAGCTAAAAAAAGGAAAAAGAAAAGAGTTTTCTATACTTTCAAGGTGGTTTAAACACATGTAATTTTTCCGAGCACAGTTTGGCTGTAAGTATCAACTGTCAAAGAACAATAATCACTTTCGAGTTTGAATAACTAGTTTCAAATACTGCCAACAATGTTAAAATACCCATGATTCATTTTGTTAAATATAGATAATTCATTCTTTAATAAAGGCAGAGAAAATAAGCAGGGTGATATGTTACCGCGTTATTCTTAGATAGTTAACCTCAGTGGTTGTAGCTAATATTAACCTTTTAGAAGAAGTGAATGTGTATTGGGGGGGTGGGGGGGTGTAGATGGAGAACGAGAGAGAGCTTGCACTGCAGTATAGCCGATGGGTTGAATTAATGAGATTGTAGGTATCTGCATGGCTGCACATTTTGACTGGGCTCTGGATGAAGACCGAGAGAGAGGGAGAAGCAAAGAGAAAGAATGGGTAGTGTGGGGGGTCAGAGTAAGCAAAAGAAGTGAATAATGTACACACACACACACATGCTACCATTGAAAGCCTCTCATCTGCAGCTCCCCAGTTATAGCCTTCAATTAACCTTCCTCCAGAATACGGGAGCGTACGGGTTGTCTGTTTAAGTGTGCATGTGATTGCAATGTGCTGGTGCACTCGCCTGTGCACGTTTGTGTGCCCGCTCACTGGCTTTCAAGCATCTGTTTTTGCTCAAATGAAAATCGATTTTACCTACTCCCACTTTTCTGCACGGATCTGAGGCTTATTGAAATTCAAAACACCTTAAAACACACATCTCTTTATTAGTTTAGTGCTGCTGAGCTTTGGACATCAAACTAGAAAAAAGAAAAATAGACCCACACAGAAACACCAGAGGTATGTCAATATTAAAACAATATGTAAGATCCAAACTTTGGCCATGCTTTGCAGTTAAGATTCCTGTTCAAATGGATTTACGGCTGCACTTTTATGCCAGTTTAGGTCAATCTCAGCACAAATGTGGGAATTTAACCAACGCAACTTTTGAAGCCAAATGAGTTCTGTTGGTGTGCCGAGGACAGAGCACCTTGATGTCAGTGAGTACTTTTGTGAAAAATGAGTGGAAAGGAGGGCTAATTTTGAAGTTATTTTGCTTTCCAAACGGGTAAGAAAATAACAGATTACCTTCTGTAGCTACACTCCAAATTTCACTATACATATATAAATGTATACATATACGTGTGTGTGTGTGTGTGTGTGTGTGTGTGTGTGTGTGTGTGTGTGTGTGTGTGTGTGTTTGTGTGTAAAGAGAGAGAATAGAGATAAGGGGAATGATATATTTATCTGTCTGTGCATTAAACACAACACCTCAGAGGGAGGGTTAAATTGAAGTTGATGATAGCCGTGTATTTATAGAGTAACATCTGTGTGAGCCTATTCATACTGTAGAAAAATATAGTAAGTGGTAGAAGGGTTTGTGTGTGTCCATGAACCACACCCCACTTTTAGAGTTTCTATCCAAGACCCAAATGCTTTTGCCCATCCCCCCCAACTTTGCATTCCAGACTTGAGGGGCCCTCAATGATTTCCTGACTGCCTCCTTCTTTCTCTCATACACCTACTACTTATGTGCATATGTCATGCTGATGTCTGCAAAGTAGCAAAGTAGAGTGGGCCACGTTGAAGCTTTATTTAAGAAGACTCAAAAGGTTTGATTATAAAGAATGTGTGTATTGTTCATGATTTGTATAGATGTCAAAATGTACTATACATTAATATATTAATCCTACAATAATTTTGTGTGCATATATTCAGAGATATTTACATTAATTCTGATTAAACAGTCCATAACTGTAGGCTGGATGTTCCAAATTACTTGTCTAAGTACTCAAACATCTATAAAATGTATCAGTTAAATCATTAGTCACAAACTGCTCAGCCAAGTACCTTAACTGCATAGGATCATCTGTTGCAATGAATCTTAAACATATGTGGTGTGAAATCAACACAAGTCCGCAACTTTCGCATGCGTCGGGATGGCTCCTCTTTAGCATATTGAACTGTTGATGGTTTGTTCGCATGTACTGTAAATTTGTGAGATGGTATGCAGCTATGCTTTAAAAAAGGCAGAGCATCTGTTCACCGCATGGACCGATCATAACCTGTGAAAGCATTCTGAAAAACGTGGTTCAAATGTGGACTCAAGACACATTCAGCTACCCTGAATCAAAAGGGGTATTATGTACATGCAAGAGGGACATAATTTGCCATAATAGACTCAGGATAATTGGTTCTCCGCATGAATGTGCGTGAGTATGTGTGTGTGTTCACATTCATGCAAGGCTGCCACTGCAGTATCAATCATAAAGGTTTGAGCTTGAATAAGACATAAGATAATGAGGAAAGAAAATAAATTAATAAAACACAAAAAAAGGCAACTTTTACTCACAGAAGGGGTTGAGACTCGTTTTACAACTTGTGTGTGTCCCTTTGTGGCCCCCATTGAGCACTGGGTTAGGCTCCAGTTCTCCCCGCGACCCCATTAGGCAATAAGCGGTTACAAAAATGGATGGATGGATGAGCTTTTACCAATCCAAGTAAAGTCCGTGTCCGTTTAAAACTGCATCTATGTTTTCAGTTTGACGTGCACAACAATAAAGATGCAGTTAGCAAGAGATATGGCATTGTAACCTGAGTGGTATTTGATGGCTCGGGATGTAATTCTAAGTTAGTTTTCATCTCAAACACCGGTTAAGTTGCTTTTAAAACCTAAAACCTAATTTCACAGGAACCTGATCTGAGTAGTGTCGGATGACTTGTGTTGGAGAGCAAGAACTTCAGTTTTTAAAATTGTCTTCATGGAATATGTGCATGTTCTACCTGGGACTTAAGAATTTGACACTGTAATGGTATCAGCTAAATGTTATGTTACTGTGGACAGATAGAAAACGCGCCTGCATATAATTCATAGCAGCACAATGAATAGCTCCACTATGCTAATCTCCAATTTAAGAGATTTCTGCAGAACTCCTCCTACACATTGCACATCCCCCCTTCTTGTTTGCTACCTGGAATGAAAACAGCATGTCAGCCAGCTGATCCTCTGCATAACAAGAGATCAGCTGGTTAACAAACAGGCACCTTGAGTCAATAGGGTAAGCATTATTTTGGTAACTGTAATTGAATTGCATCTTGTTACTATTTTTCTGCTTGAGCACCATCCAAGGCATGGGATATTGGAGAGAGAGGAGTGATCAAGCTGTTTGGCTAAGGAATGCAAAAGAGAAAATAAAGCTGAAGTCAAGAAAAACAAAAAGTGGGGCAAGAGGGACAGAGGGAGGGAGAAAATCAATACCTTGCCTTGAAGAGAGGCAATTATGCTAAATGTGTTTTGTTTATGCTGCAGAAGGCCAAAGAATTTCGCAACCGGGAGTCTAAAGCTAAATTAAAACATTATGACCCTAGAGTGGAATAACTCCAAACTAATTCTTTCAAAATTTCATATACCGTCCAACATTTTTGGCTCTTTTCTTACAAAAACAAGCTGACATTAATAGTAGCAAAGGCCTTTGAACACCATATCTATTTGAATTTTCTTCCTTCTTTCTACTGACATTTTAAGCTGTTAGTGGCCAAACTGTTTTTCTCTGTTTTGATTTAAACGCCCTATTTCCTGTTCTATTGCTTTAAGAAACTCTGAGAAGATTTTTCTACCAAAGCAGTTCAAATACTGATACAGCATAACTTTAAATCTGGTCTTACTGCTCCGACTGCCAAAACACCTGCTCCTGCAAATAAAAACTGGTGAGAACAACCAGATAAACTTAAAATATTGGACACCCTCATTTAAAATAAAGTCATACCTTAATTTTATCTGCTCAAGTAAAGACTGAAATATAACATGATTGTGAAGTTGAAGCAGCACCAAAAGGAGATCATCTCAATTTTTTTCCTCCATTTTATAACACATCTGAGAAGGAAGGATGATTAAACAGAAAAACCAACTTAGATCTGGCACAAGATGTGAAACAGCACAGAACAGTTTTTTTTTTTTTTTTAAAAAGAGTTACAGGAAATTAAATGGATTCGTCCCATTTCAAATTAAACAGGATATGTAAATAGATAACTCTCATTAGCAATGTCAATAACCTGAAAAACAAGTCTTGTAGCCTTCTTAAAAATGCATTTACCCCATAATTTAGAGGCAATCAAATGTGGTTCCTGGTGATAAATGGGAAGAGCGACACAGCTCCAATTTTAGGTTAAAAAAATAATCAGTCAAATGAACAATTTTAATGGCAACCAAACTGATGACAGCTCAATTTAGAGTGCTGTAAGCACAGTGAATAACAGAAGAAGATTGGTTTTATAAAATGCTGATGCTCATTTCAGGTAGAGTCTTGGAAATATACATTTACTTTAATCACAGCCAAAACTTCTGTGAACCTAAAATTCAACCCTGTCTTCAAGATTTCTCAAATAACACCTTCTCTGACTTAGATACAGATAGCTCCGGTTGGAAATTAAATATTGCAGATTTCAAAGGAAGCTCTTTCTGTTGAATTTACTGAAAGGAAAAAAGCCTCCAGCATTGAAAATGAAAAAAAAAAATCTGCCGAATATCATTGCTTTTTGTCAGTTTGCCTGGAACTATTAAGGTCCAGAGTCATTCCTTATTTTTATTTACCGTATTCCAATCTGACTGTTCCCTCCCAGGAGGCAGTCTGCGAAACTGGATATATATAAGGATACTGTTTCTATAAACACTCCGTATCCTCAAAATCTTCTTAGATAAATACAAGAAATGGAGACAGTATCCCTGTTGGATTTGTGAGAATAATACCCTCGTACCGAGGGAGTAAGAGTTATCAGACTATATGTTGCTGTGACGCAATAAACAAAGCGCTGTAAATTGTGCAGAATCTAAACACGTCCAGCTCTGGACGCATTTAAGTTCTGAAAATATATGTACAAACTTCTGCATGTATATGAAATGTGTCTGAAGACTATGTGACAATGATTGGTGTTTTAACCCAACAGCAGTGGTATTAAAATCAAATAACAACATGACCACAAGAAGGGGTTGCAGCTGGAAAGGGAACATTTTTGGGATGCTATGTTTGCCGTGCTGCAGATCACCGCAAACGTTTTAAAGTTGTCCCAAGTTTAAAAGGACGAGCGTGTGAACCCAGCGAGGTTAGCTTCAGAAAACACTGCAACATTGGAGCGACATTGCTGTCACAAGGAAACCCATAATTGTGAACAGCTGTTCCCTTTTCTTCCAAGAGTTCCACCTACTTCCTAAAGATATCACAGCCACGTTGTGACACTAATCCAATCAACAGTCTTTTGAGAGGGGGACTTGTTCAAGTGTGTAAAGTCCCCATTTGTCAAAGCCACGGTCTGCTGTGAAACTTGAACGGACGCGTGAAGCACAAGTTGACAGTGTCAGGTGACATTCATTGCAAAAGCGGTGCTACACACGGTCCATACTGAACGTTATACAAGAGGTGAAGATCTTCAAACTGTATTACCCATCATGCTCTACCTTGTAATGACAACAGTTGGGAAACGGGCCATGCAGGAGTCTGGCACATCATGTTCAGTAAAATCAAGGCAGATCTTTACTCTCAAGAATGCAGAAACCAAAGTTTAGATCAAGTGCTGTCATTTGATCTCCTGTGGACCGTGTAGCGATGAGTCATTTGCCGCTAAAAGATAAAAGCAGAGGGAAACATAATTCACCTGCTGTCAACAACACCACGACACAGCATGACAACATTCCAGGGAGAGCTAAAAACATATCACAACTCAATGAATCATACAGCATCCACATTTACCAGTCCCATATTTGCCTTGTTGCTATATTGGCATGTAGGAAGAGTTTAAAAAGATTTTTTTCTTTGAATCAACTTCAAGAAGATGAAAAAACCTGATACTTCAGCTGTCCATGCCCTGTAACCATTCGCACAACAGAGGTCACCCAAACTTGGTAAATGCAAGAAAGGAGCACACAACACTGAAAATGTTTGCCGAGGTAAAAATGGAATCGGATATGCGTTTTATCTGAAATGTGGAGGAAAGTTCAGAACTCTGTGGTGGAAAATTACAGCAGTAGGACTATAAACTATTCCATCCATGAATACTGAAGCGTGGATAACAGCAGGGAAAGAAGGGTAAATAAAGGGCAGCTTGTCTTGTTAAAATGTCCTTCAAGTGTGATCTCTCTCCTACCCTGCAATCTACTGAAAGAGCTGCTCAGTGGCATCAACCCAAACATAAAAACAAAGTTTGTGCGAGCACAAAAAAAAAAGAAAAAAAAGAAAGAAGAGAGAAACTAATGACACTTCTTTGTCACGTACCCTGTTTTCTCTATGGTCTCTAAATGTCATCACTTCCTCCTCTCATTCACGACCCCCCCCCCCCCTTTCTTGTTTTGATGATTTCTTTCTCTCTCTCCCTAGTGGTCCGCTATACAGGGCTGGCTGCATTGGTCACTGAGGAATCCTTGCATACAGTATACCCCTCCTCTTCCACTGCCTCTTTATCTTATTCCCTGCCCACATCGCTCTCTCCCCTCCCTTCTCCCTTCAAAACAAATGAATAAATAAATTAATCGAACTCAATAGCATACATCTCAGGAGTCTCTCTCTCTCTCTTTCTCTCCCTCATGCTTGAATGCCCAGTGCTGTATGCCCATGCCGCCTGGGCTAACAGGTCAAGTGCATACAACAACCCCAGCCGATGACCTGCACCGACTCAGATCAAACAAGATCATGGTGTCCGGGTAAAAATATCTCGAACATTTGGCCACTGTTCAAAGCTCAGGCCCAGATTGGTTTTGTTGGAAGGTCATAGTGGGCAAAGATTTGAACTCTTGAAAATCTTTGGCACAGCTGATATGCAGTCAAAAACAAAAACACTAATACTTAGCTTTAAAGTATAACATGCAGCGATATGTGTCTTTATCCAAATGTTACACTGACTGTTGAAAGTTTAGGAATCATTGGTAAGATTTACATGTAAAATAATAGGCAAGTAAAATAAAAAAAAGCAAAAGAAAACAACTTTGTGGTAAGTTATGAATGCATAGAAATGCATGGTTTGAAATAAACCATATGGAGAAAAGGCATCAGGTCATTCTAGCATGTAAATAATCTATTTGAAAATAATGCAATGGATATAAAGAATTAGTCATTCTTTATTCACTCATGATTGTGCAATGATTATGCAACTACAATTTGCGTACTAAACAACAATACTTTCAATTTGTTATGGGTGTGGTGGGATGTCTTGTTTTCGAAGTCCAACGGCCCGAGGATGAAAATTCTCGTTTGAGACATGTTGATTCTGAGCCATTTGCCTGATTTAAACAACTGTAACAGGCTATTGTTGGGTTGGGTCAAGTTCCTTATAATCCTGTTAGCTCTGGTCCAGCATCTCTTGATTCAAATGTCCTGCAACGATGGGAGAGTAACTCCGTAGCAGCATTCGGCTGCACGGATCACTCTCTGCAGGGCTTTTTTGTGCTATTCACACAGCAAAAAAGTAATGTTTAGTGACATTAGTGACTAAGTTTCCTTGAACAAAGCCTAAACCTCCGCTGTTGTCTCAGGCCTTGTTGCTTTGCCCCTTTTGGGCTAAACTTTTTGTCTGCATACCATATCAGGCTATGAGTTGTTGCCACCAAGGTACTTGAAACTACTCAATTTGTCCACTTGTGCATACTGATTTCTCTGCTGTCAATTACCAGTAATGAATTCTAATACATTGAAATACAAATGGCTGTTAAGTACAGCATGGACACAAAGCTCTGGAATACAGACGGAAATCGCCAGCCTAAGTTGTCACCCTGTAGCTGGTGCTAATACCTGGGCGACCTCGAAATGAGACGTGTTGAATTACCATCACAATGTCTTGGGCCTCGCAGTCTGGGGTACCCAGGCTGTGCCACGTGCCATATTTGTCACCCTTACAAAAGTGAGAATCCACAGACTCCCAGACCAGCGTTTGGCATCTGTCACTATGCACTAAATGCTGCAGGAGGCTGCTTTGTAGGACTACTATCAGCAGTAGTAATTCACGAGCAGTAGACTGGGGCATTCAGAAGCACAGATGCACACTGCTCACTTATTTGGTTTCTGGCATGGCTTTCAAATGACTTTCATTTGAGTTGTATTTTGGGGGATTACTGAAGGGCAAAACGTGCTCTTGTTTGTCATTTGAGAGTCAATGGCAGCTGCTTGGACCCAGATAAATTGAAGACAAGCATGTTGGACTCAAGATAATGTAAATGTGTAACTGGTTTTGTAATTGAATGTTAAACCCTTTTTTTGTAGGTCCCTTTGGATAAAAGCGTCTGGTAAATGTATAAATAAAATGTAAATTGTAAGAGGATGAAAGGTCAACGTCTCTAATAGAAAAAGACAATTGGAAGTGTGTGCTAGTGTTTGCCCAAAATGGGTGTTCGGCTTTGTTGAAATTATGACTCTTGCAGATTAATTCTTCCCAAAAAGATGTGGCCATTGTTTCAACTCGTGCCTAGCAAAAAAGTCCCTCCAACATAAATACAACACTGCAGCTGTCAACTGTTCACACAAGCACAGATGGTTTGTAGTGTAAATTATGTCACGATCACAAACTAATCCAGACACTTGCAGACAGTTGACTTGCACAACATGCATGAGCTTGCACATACACACACACACACACAGTTACTAGTAAAATGTGTGTGGTAGTAGTGGTTTAAAACTATTGAATTGTAAGTCAAGCTGAAGTTTCAGTTACTATTTTACCTCAGTGACATCAAAGTAAGTAGCACTTCCAATTCTACTGTAATTGGAGTATGTCTGGTTTTACAGACTTGATATATGATTTTCAGTTACTTTTTTTAGAACGACTTCTGAATTCAAACAGTCTTAGTCACCAACCACATTAAAATCCGGTTGTTTAGCAATGAACCACAGGGGTCAAACTTATCAAAGCATTCTGTACATGTGGCTGATGGTGTCTGGAACCCATATTGCTAACAAAAGCAAGACATAAGACCACCAGGAGCATTTGCAGGCCTCTTTGCACAAGATCGTACATGCAACTTTGTTGGCCACGAGCTGTCAGACATTCAAAAGCATGCACACGGATTGAGTCATCTAAGGTTACAGATAATGCCTGAAAAAGTTTCCACAGACCTATTTTATGTAATACAAACTCTAACAAATAGAGGATCAGGGATGAAGTGGAATGTTTTGTGTGAACATGAACAATGGAGAACGTAACAGACTCCCATAAAAGAAAAAGAGGTTCAATTAAAAAAGCAGACTCCCCTTGACTTTTGCTTGAGAAAAAAATAACTACTTCAATCTACAGAGCTTACAATTTACCTCGGAAAATTAGGACTGGGAAAAAATACACCTTGCTTCACCACACTTACTCATCTAATAAGCACACATTTTGTACAACTTTATTGTTATTGTTATTAAGTCAACAAGTCAATCAATTTTGTCATTTTTTTTGTCATTCCGCAATAAACTTTTCTGATATACAACACGCAATCATATCAAATCAACAAACTAAAACACAGTTTGAGGAAATTAAGTTAAACTCTTACTTTTATGGATGAAGTGGATGGGTCTATGGTTTAGGAAAGATCTGAGAATTGTTAGCTGGGAATAGAGGGAAGAGAGCTGTTTTGTGATTTTAGTCAAATCCACATCCATCAGACACTTGTGTGCTGCCTGGAAGTGAAAGTCCTACTTTGTATAAACATGTAAACAACCATCCTTCTGTCCATTTTCTACACTTCCTTAATCCAATTCAGGGTCGTGGGAGGCCCTGAGCCTATCTTAGCTCGCACTTGGCGAGAGGCAGAATAGACCCTGGACAAGTTGCCAGTCCATCACAGTGTGCCTATCCTAGAGGATAAACACAACAAACAGCCTTTGACTGAACATGAATGACAAACAAGCTCATGTCTTATCTATTCAATTCTACTTTCATATTCACATCACATATGACACAAACTGAATCAAAAGCCACCATCTACCATATTCAACTCTGCCTTCTTTATTTCTCTCAGTGTCTGGCTGCGCTAAAGCTAGGCAGCCCTTAGTAACACATGTTATTCTCAGGAATACTCCCAAAGGCGTCAGGCAAACAAGATCCCTCTGCGATTTACAATGGAGGGGCCCACTTCATTATTTACTGGCAAGGCTCACTGCCTAGGAGCCAGACCATTACCTCCACATGGGTGTAGATGCCACGGGCATGGTCTCTCCGTGTGGTAAAACAGCACGTTGTAAAAATAACAGATAAAGGCATGTAGGAGGAGACTCAAGGAAACTCAAAGACTTACTCACAGGCACTGATGGTCAAAAGCAAGCCACAAAAAGTTGTAAAGAATGAATGACCACGAGATGTGGTCACTGTGACAACTTCACACAAATGCAGACGTAATGGATACTTCCACATGATCTAGATTCTAATTCATCTTTTTAAAAACAACACTTACTTTACGTACTACTATTTAATGCTGCTCACATAAAAAAAATAATTCCACACTCCAGTACAACATAGTTTGCCACATACTGCAAGAAATCCATGGAACTTGCAATCATCATTTTGTGCAAATGAGGTAAATAATGTTCGATAGGATAAATGATCTTGCTGGCAAAAGAAGAGCTTTGAGCCTAGCCAGTAAGGCACATCTCCGCTGGCATCAAATCCTCTTTGAGCCCTGGCACAAGCCACTGCTGCAGGCGGCAGTTGGCAAAAGTGGCAACAGCCATCTTAGTGTTCGCAGAATTGTGAGCACCCTTGTGTGACTAAAAGACGGTTTGGCTTTTGTTTTAGAAAAAAAAAAAAGGAAAAAAGAAAAGGCCCAATCTGCTCCTTCCTATTTTTGCCCTCATGATATATCCCTGGAGGGCATTGGTTCAAATTCATTAGTGCTCTTTTATCTCCATGAAAATGGGAGACCCTCTGCTACCCATCTACCTCCTGTTTCTGAGCGGCTGTCTCCAGTTCCCCCCTGCCTGGAGTTGCTGTTGTTCCCTCAGTCCCTTTTTTGGTGTGCACGCACACACACACACACACACACACACACACACACCATCCAACTCTCCCTGTCATTTCTGCTCTCATTGTTTTATGTCGATCCCTCATTTTCCTCCACGCTAACCAAAAGGCAAGTATAGCGGGGCAGTGAGCAGCGACCCCTATTTCTATGCCAAACCCACATTTGTCTTTCTTTTCATGTTCTTAGCCCTACCTTCACCCCAAAGGGATTACAGATTGGGGTAAAATGACAATGTCATAGGGGCTGCCCTGGAAGGAGGCAGCTGGGGTAGCGTCTACACCCAAACAACTACAATACTGAATCACAGCAACTGATGGGAGGAAAGACTGCCAGGCCTCAAATGTTAAACTGTGTGCTCATGTTTTGCTAAGTTATGATAAACAGAGTGTAGATTTGTTGCGTAAGCACCGCTGGATTCAAAATATTACAACATATGTTTAAAATGTTCCGCTAGATACAGCAATTATGCACAGCAATCTGTGAAGTGTCTTTCAAACATTTTCATTTCTAGTAGCCACTTTGTGGCATTGGGTTTTGGGATTAAAGGCATCAGTTTCACACTTTTTTTCTAACCCGCTATCATTCAAAAGCCAACGAGATTGCTAATCTCTGACTTCCACCCCCTCTGCTCTACCTTTCCCCTCTTTCATCAGTTAACTAGGTTTCCTCCTAAACCAAAGTCCCATTGCTTGATAACCATGTGGCTGAAAATCCTAGTCACATCCTACTGTGACACCCTTAAGCTGCAATTACGGTAAAATGCATGAGAGCATTTTTTTTTTCAACTTTATCCTCTTCTGTCACACACCTCTACCAATAACACAACCTATGAAGTGGTTTGGTGTTCAAGAAACTCTTCCCGATAGAGCAAAAAAAAAAAGCAGATGGAAACAAACAAAAAAGATCCCAAACCATGACTCTGCCAGGGATTTCATCCATAAACAAAAGCATGACAGCAGCCTGCATACACACATACGCGTGCTGACGGCACTAATCTCCTCAACCGTGGCTGGTTTCTCTGATTGCCATGTTGTCACTCTTCCCCCAACCTCAATCACTCTTTAATCAGGATTATCTTCTCCGACACAGAGACTTAGGAGTTAATTAAGGTTCAGCCACTACAGGTGCAAGAACCATGTTAGAAATGCTTGGATAATTTTTTTCTTCTTTTTTTTAAAAAACATTCTCCCTTCCTAAATGATCCTCGTCTCAGAATGTGTAAAAACCTACTTCAATCAAACGATGCAGATATCATACTGAAACCGTGGATACACTGACAAGTTAAATTTGTTCATCAACCCTTAAGAACAACACTGCTGAAAATGGAGCATAGTTCACTGGTGAATGGTCACGAGTGCACTTGCACTGGTACATGATTGTATTAGAAATAACCAGAAGCCTTTCCTTATATACAGAAAGCTACAATTCCTAAAACTGTGTTTTCACAACCACAAAAGCAAAGTTTAAAAACTGCTGAAATACTGAACCTCTCAAAAATAAAATATAAAAGAGAGAGTGAGAGAGAGAGAAAGAGAGAGAGGGTGAGGGAATACCTTCTGTCCATTCTGTTTCCTGTCAACTGGAAAACAGCAGAGAGTGTCTGTCTCCATTTACATACAAATGTCACCTTTCTTCTGTGGGGTTGGGTGAGGTTTTACGCTCTTCACTGTGATGTGCTTGACAAACCTTCCTACCCTGTCTGGGAGACAAGCTTCTGTTGCACGGTGAGAAAGTGAGAGAAACTCGATGCGTTTAGCCTCTGGTGCCTTCTCCCTGCCTCTGCTCTCTTTTATGCCCCACTGGTGCACTGTAATTTGTGTATCCAGGCTGGAGTACATTGGCTTTGTTTCCATTTAACTGAAAGATGAGGCAGCATGCTGTTTGAAAAGGTGCCCAGGCTGCTGAGGTTGTAATAGCTGAGGAAGTCTTATAATTGAGCTTTTCAGCAGAGGGTTTCTGTTGTGGTATGGGAGCCATTAATACAAAATAAATGATTTGCATGAGACAGATTACTAACAGCGCAGGCAAAATGAGAACTACTATTGTAATAACTACCATCTTGCGTGAAGGAGGGTGATATTAGGATGTATCTGAGAAAATCACCAGCTCGGAGAGCCCAACCTGGCAGTGCGGCTTATATTCCCAGAGTTGCAAAGGAAGCCATTTTCTGTGGTTAAGTGGCCCACATAGTGTTTCTACGCCATTTCTCATAAACCAGGACATGTATCCCCTGTTGAATAGGGATGAACAATCAGCCTGACAGGCAGGTAGTTACTCCTCCTTAACCCTGGGTAGCGCTGAGTGATGCAACAGAACAGCATGCCCCTTCCCTGCTGCTGCCTCCCTCTCTCCCGGGTTTCTTCACCCTCTCCCCATCACTCTCCCTTTCCCTGGCCTGCTTTGCACAGACCCTCCTTTCATTATTCTCATTTCTCTCTTTATATCTCTCCCTCCACTGATACTATTCACCACTCTCTCGTTCTCCCAGACAATCTCGCTCTTTCCCAGAGGCCTGTGTTTCTGTTCCTACATTACACACAATTACTTCCATCCATCAATTATCTGACTACTCCTCTTTAGCTATACCCCACTTCCCTCTCTGTAGTCTACGACAATAACCCCCACAATCCTGATTACATGTTTTCTGTGACTCCCCTCCCCGGCCAACCCCTCCCCTTTCATAGCAGCTGAGTGTGCCTTTCTCCCCCTTTCCCCTCCTTTTTCCCCCCCTCTAAATTCACCTCCCCTGTAGGCCACCCTCACACCAGATGTCCCCAAAGTTTGGGTGAGCATATGCATGTGTGGAACACAAGAACAAAAAGACAGGGGGGTGGCGGGGGGCACAGATGGGTGGTAGGGGTCTTGTAAAGGGTGGGGTGGTTCATCTGAATGGTACCCAGTCATTCTGCCCTTGGCTTTCTGAAAGTGCACATTAAGCACTACCAGATTACTCGCTTTTAGAAGACATATACAAGAAAACCTATTCAACTCACACGATAACAGTTACGAAACTAAATAACAACCACACCCAATCCAACTTATCACAAGGATTTTTTAAATGTAGTAGTTAATGAGTATTGTATAATCATCATTGATAATTTCACAACTTGTATACATGTGGAACTTCCCACTAACCTTGTAAAATTAATCTAAAATTTGTTTAGTTTAAAAATTCAAGAATTTAGCAAGCTTCTGGAGCTTGTGTTTCATTTTACACACTAAACAGTCTGTTTAGTATATGAGATTAAATAATAATGTGGTGTTTTAAGAATGTTTTGTTTTGTTTTTTCCATCAATGAGGCACAACTATGTGCAGG
Organism: Menidia menidia; assembly: GCA_907169785.1. Taxonomy (NCBI): domain Eukaryota; kingdom Metazoa; phylum Chordata; class Actinopteri; order Atheriniformes; family Atherinopsidae; genus Menidia; species Menidia menidia. The sequence goes on along the minus strand of CAJRST010000002.1, from coordinate 15,022,285 downwards.
CATTGCATAGGACAGAGTGTTCAAAGCAAACAGTGTCATGCATAGAAAGATGGGAAGATCTCCCTGATTATGCCTCTGTAGCTCGCCTTTGCTCGTTCAATTTGACCACAGTCAAAGGTGTGATGACAGAGACCATGTCCTGAGCATGTATTCCATCAGGGGAGCTCTCCCCTCCACACACAGACAGCCTCTGTGAATGATTTTAATGCCAAAACAGGCGGTGTAACACCACCTGAACACACTGATACAAAAAGCTAATTCACCTTAGAAATTGATTTTTTTTTTACACATAGGACAAATCGACCAAATGGCGTGTGGATTATTAAAACGTTCAATTGAGCGTGAGCCATGAATCATGTTTGAAGGCCACAGTAAACGTTATCAAGAGCTAGACAGACACATCGGACAACCCCCCTCCGCCTTAAAAATTGAAATAATACCATCCAATTAAGGAAGCACTTGTGTTTTAATTATATAGCACACTGTGTATGAGCAAAGGGTGCTGACAGGTTGCCTTAATTACTACTCTGTTGTCACGCATAGAGTTTTGCCCAAAGGTTCATCTCAAGGCATTTACAGTGTAAGTACACACGAATAAGTGTTTTTTTGACAACACACTGTTCTAACCACTTCAGACACTCTTTATGGCAAAATGGTTCAACAACCAGCTGTGCAATGCAGTTTAGCTTAGTTCAAAAAAGCATTCTGATGCAACAATATGACATTATTGACAATCTACTCAAACAGTAGTATAAAATAAATGATTTTATACATCATTTATACTTTTGCATCATTTATTGGTAAAAACTTTGCTCAAAAACCTGTTGTACACAATAGAATACCTGATAACCTGACTACACCTGACAACAATACCTCACTACACCACAATCATTTTGACACTGGGTGGCACAGACTAGATAAATGTGGTTATTAAAATGTCTTTATGTGGGAAAATAACTAATGTGCGGAACAATATTACAGTCTTTTTTTCCCCGCTGGATCAAATGTTGCAATCTTAAGAAGAAAAAAAAATACAGCCGGTCTGACTAATACTTTAAAAGTGAATTAGGCAATGTCAACTTAAAGCTATAACTCAAACAGAGGGCGAAAAATCACATCATTTGCAGTAGCTTTCAAAGATTAAAATCTGGAGTCATACTCGGCTGCAGAGTAAGACAGGTTTAATCAGCTGCTGAAGTTCTTAAAAACGGTAACGGGAGTAGACCATTCCCCATAGAAACAACTCCACCGTTGTAATACACTGTACATTGAACTAGGTCCAGGTAAAGGATTCATTGCCCAAAGCTATGCCAATAGCTATTATATGAGCTATGTGGAATTTAGTGATGACTTACTGGTATGTAGCACACAGTGTGCACGGCACTGAAGTCATTAGGGCTCTAGCACTGAAAAGGTGCCGCTTTCTTTTTTTTTTAAATAATGGCAGCTTTATCACTGAAATGACGTAAGACTGATCTTACTGCTTATTCAGAATGAAAAATTTAGAACTGTTCACTATAAAAAAATGAAATTGAGATGCAGAGATATAAAATAAATGCAACCTGTTCAGTCATTTAATAAAACAATGGTTTGATGGCCCCCACCTACTCCTCCGCCCACAGCCACTTGAGTGCATTTCACTCATTTAAACCTGCACTGGGTCAAACCAGCAACGCACAGGCCAGCCCTTCCTGCCACACCTAGTTTGCAAAGAGGAGAGGGAAGTGCCCCAAGGGGAACCTCTGCGCATCAATCTGTGGGAGGCCAGCTGGTAATCAGAATTAACATAAGTACAGCCCAACAGCAAGCGTCAGAAGATGCCCAGAGGTGACGGAGACAGACAGAAGCAGACACGCCCATTTGGTGTCAGTCCCAGATCGGGTGTTAATTACTTCTCACCATGCAACACCAGTTTACATCAACCCCATGTCCATAAAAAGGATGCAATCAGTGCCAGAGGGAAAGAGGGGGTTGGACTGATGCTAGTGTGAATATTGCCAACTAGTAATTTCCTCTGACTGATTTGAACAAACTCTGCTCTAGATTCGGTCATGGGTGTTATACCTTACGCCATATTCACTAAGGTAAAGGTAGTAAATGTGAGGCTCCCCTCCTGTGCATCTGCAAAAGCAGATTACTATCAATTCATCAGAGGTGGCTTCGCCTGACCTAGTAGTATCCAGGGAATAGATAAGAGGCCACAGGGGTGACAGTCTATGTATGTATTCCTAGGAGAGTGACCGGATTGCTTTCCAGGGGTTTAGTAGATCTTTAAGTCATAACAAAAACTGAGCAAACACTTGATAAGACGAACAGTCCGCCAAGATTCAACGTGGACTGAAACTCAGTGAAGTTATCAGTCCTGTTCAGTTCGCTCACTTTATTAAAGCTTCGCCTTATCTGACCCGCTGCACAACATATGTCATCTCTGATCAAAATAACTGCTATCTTGTCAACTGAATTGACCTTTAGATTTCAGACTCAGTTGAGTGTAAATATGACTTATGGGTTCTGCCAAAATGTCCATGAGCATTTCTCCCACACATTAAGCTCTGAAGTTCCTGAAAAACCAAGAAGATCAGCAGGGATGTTTAAGCAAAGGTTTCAAAATTCCCCGTCAGCCATTAATCTCATGTTTTACTCTTTGATCCTTATTTGATCAACTTTAATATAGCTAAACCCACAAATAAAATAAAAAAACATAAGACATAAGGTGGTATAAGCAACAATTTCCTGTTGGTATGATTTCTCATCATTGTCAGGCTGACAGCCACGACCTAAGGCCATTCGTCCTTGTCTCATTATACTTGTGTGGCAAAAAAAGAAAGGAGAAGAAAAAATGTTAATTGACAGCTAGTCCTGAAATCAAAGAGTCGAGGAGAGGATACTCTATGAGACAAACTGCCTCCTGTTTTCACAGCCAAACTAATTGCACCTCATGTTGCTGGAAGAGCACTGATTTTGCACTCAGAACAAATTAAAATGAATAAACACAATTAACTGAAAGTGCAACAGTGCCCCGGCATACCAAACATTTCTCTCATCCCCTTTACCATGACAGTCACTTCAGTGATGTTGCGTCAAGTACAATGTGACTAATTGCAGGGCTCTTGATACCATGAAAATGCTGGTAATTTGGCACAAACTAAAATAAACAGAGCACAAAGTCATAAAAACACACATAAAAGCCTTGCACAAAAGGGAAATCATATGCTGCTGATTGAGTTGGTATCACAAACACTGTTGGATGTTTTGGAGCCATTATTTAGAGCACAATATGAAAAAAAATTAAATATAACGACTCTGAGTTTGAATCTAGCACATGATTAAGTTCTTTTGAGAGAACTAATCAATTTTAAACCATACAACCAACTTTAATTCAATACGTGCATTATGTCAGCAAGACTCTTCCATTAGCAATGGCAGAAATCTGATCTGAAAACTTGAAAATGTAGGATTTATCTTGAAAAACTTGAATAATGAAAGCCTCTTTAAGCAATAACAACATTGCTTGTGTTGCTGTGCATACATATAGTCCTGCAGTGTTAAGCTGGAGTGGTTAAAACGATACACTTGGTGTCTGGACATTTTTTACATATACCTGTGAGCAAGAGGAAGGGTGAGTGTTTGTATGAGTGAGTAGCTTTCAATCAACCTTTGAGGCATGTCTTAAATCTCTCCCTATTGTTGAAAGATGGAGAGGACACGCCTGACTGTTGAGGTGGTGAGAATTAAAGAAAACAGCTTAGAGGGCAGTAATTGCAAAGGAAATTAATTTCCACACCCAATGGAGGACATTTTTCCAAGACCATTACACTCCGGCCTTAGAAAGGTGTTTGAATCATGTCCGGGGCACAATTCAATTAGCTTTTCCTCAAATGTAGAGAAAGAACCACAGGGAGAAAGGAAAAGTTTTCTCCAACAGGATAAGTTTTCAAGGATGGAATGGTCTCACTGCCTCCATCTGCCTCCATATTGCATAACTGTTGCTCACCAGCCCGTCACCTAGAAATGTATTGATCAATGATTTCAGTGGGGGAAAAAAATATTTATAACTCAAAGCTTCCAGATGCTGCCATATCAGACACACTGATTACGCTTTGCCTGGCAGCTTATCTCTGGCATTTCCTTCCCTTTTTGTATTCCTTGCCCAATTGTTTGACAGTGATCAGGAATGATAAATTGTTCAATTAAAGCTGCATTAAGGATCCAAAACACACTTGACATGGAGCTTCTTGGTTTAGGTGTTGTCCAATTACTCTAAAGGACAAGACTCCTTCTTGCTACTGACAATCAACACGTGACTCTCATCATATGACAAATGGGGTTATTTATACAAGGTAGCAGACTGATTGCATACTAGAATACAAGAACGATGAGCTGGGGTTCCAAATGAGTAAAACTCAAACCCTAATTACAGATGTTCGTGTTGAGAGTGCGGTAGAATTTGCACTGTTTGCAACCAAAGAAAAATAACAGGACATTTATTTTCCATTTTGTTGGAAGTTACACGTCTTGTTAAGAAAGACAAGACAAGACAGCAGTGAAATGCCATAACAAAAATTAATCTTAGAATATTTCTCCCTGATTGCAACACACGGCCCTATATACAAGATGCCTCTCTGTTGCTGCCAAACAACTCTGAGCTCCTTCACAATTTGAGTTATGCATTTTGTTTGTCTTTTTCTTTAACCAAACTTCGACAAAAATTCTATCTGAGCTTTTGCATCCAGCAACCGTCTGTAAAACTAAATGGAGGAAAAACATGGCCTGGAGCTGTACATAAACCTCCCAGCATAAGTAGAAAAGGATTACCCATCACGGCAGATAATTACCCTCCTGTAATAACAAGTGAACCTACTTAGTATATAGAAAACAAAAAGAAAAACTCAAATCACAAACAAATCAAAACCACAAATTTTAACAATCCATACTACATAACTAAGCAATACATGAAATTGGTTATTGGACCCCATCTTTTAAAATTAGTATATGGAATTGGGCAATTTATTAATAGAGGTTTTACCCATTCTCATTACATTCCATGATCAATAAGGAATTTTCTCCTTGGTTCTCCAGAAAGGGTTATGATATGTACAACAAGTGACTTAAATGCAATAATAGCTTAAGGCTAAATAAGGAAAATCAATATTCAGTGCAAAATAAGGTTTACCATGGAACATACACAGCAAAAAAAAAAAGAGGAGGAAAAAAAGATGAGCAAGAGCTTTTCTTGCCTCTTACTCCCCATCAGACTGAATTGTAGCTAACAGAACTGGAGGGTATCAAAGTGAATGCCACTGAGCACTGTGATTGACCTTAAACTATTTTTAACAAGTCTCCTAAACACATTCTTTGTAAAGAAAAAAAAACTTGCTGGAACAGTTAGGAAGAATAAGTTTCAAAAACTTACTTTAACCGCGCGAGGAAAGTATTTCTGCGACTACCTCCTTGTTGGTTTATGGGCGAACGTTTTAAAACCCGTTTTCTCTATATCTATAGTGGCCAGTTTCCTTGGAAAAAGAAAAACAAAGCACGAAAAAAGCAGTAACGCTTCATCCCACTGCAGAAAAAAACGCTATATTCCACTTTTTCGCTCAACTTAAGAGTCACTTGTTAAAGGGGGGAGACGACTTTAGAATACTCCTATTATTCTCGGTGCGTCTGTATTCCTTTGCCCGCTCGGGATCACACTTTCCAAACCCGATTCTCCCCGGAGAAAGAAAAATAAAACATCCTATATTAATCCGTGCGCGCCCCCGCCGCGCGCGTATCTCCAAACGTGGATCTCTTTATTGGTGTCTCTCGTTATCTCCGCGTACCAGGTTTGGATTCCTTTCTTCCCAAATCCACCTCATACGAGCTGGGGGTGGGGAGACAGGAGTCAAATGCCCCCCCTTTCTTCCTCCCCTTAAAAGCAAAGGGAGAAAATACGGAGCGCTGTGCTGCGTTCAACGTCGCCTCATAAATTTGCGACTCTTGAATCCCCCCTCGATCGTATATATCCGAAAGCTTGGTGCGTTCACGCACGTTTAGCCAGAAGTCAGAACACAATGAGGCTTGTAACGAAACGAGCAACTGTGACTGATCTTTCATGTAATAAATCTGAGCTGCAGGGGTAGAATGAAGAGGAGGCAAAGATCCAGCGAAATGGTGCCACAACATGGGACGCTCAGAATAGCTTGGGGTTGTGTGTGCTTGTGAGCTGTCTAATCGTTCAGATTTTCTAGTTTACACAATTTTAAAAGTATGTGGATTGCCTTTATATGAAAAATTAGTGGAGCAAAACACTATTTGGACAGCACCACAATGGGTTCTTTCTCCAGTGGACGTCATCCTTGAATTTATGTATATTATCTTCTAAGCATTACACCAATGCATCATAATGCAACTCTACCAACTACAAACCGTTTTTATATTCTATTTTATCTATTTATTTGTTTTTACAAAAAGGAATTGCTATTTCTTGGCATTTTCACTGAAAACAATATAGTCTTTCATCTCATTCCCATTTCACACAATTTTGTATTTATCTGCTGTTTTACTTGTTTTTTTGTTGTTCAACTATTTGTTGTTGTTTTGTATTAAGTGGTTTTAAAAGACAAAAAAACAAACAACAAAAAAAAAAACATTTTTGATGGAAACCATTTTGGGGTTAAACATACCCACAAAAAACAAAACTAAAATGTTATTAGATTAAATGACTAAATTTGGCAAAAATCTTTTTCTTTTTTCTTTTTTTTTCAAATCTCCCAAAACTTTGTATTCTTTGATTTTTTTACTTTCTTGTATGTGAATGTGATCATGATTCCAGCCATTTGTGTTTGTGTTGACCTGAAAGAGCTGTTGACTGGTTGATTTTAAATGTGGCAGCTGGTGTCCACTATGTCCAGCAGGGAGGGTGGACACACATTAAAGACACGTCCATCAACCTACTCACAGTCCTTACACGGGTCAGCATGCACCAGCTTGTTACTTCATCTAATTTAGGTCAGTCACTTTTGTTAGAGATTATTGTAGTTTCCTTTGTCCAGTAGTTGGAAAAGCCATTGTTTTATGATCGTAATTATGACTTAAAAGAAAGAAAAAAAATATTTCTCTATTAACAGTGTAAGTTAATACATTCAGTTTCACAGTGTACTATATGATGGAAACCTGAAAGAAATTAAACAAAAATGAAAATGTCTCTGGAGGTTGTCATCTTTTTTATTTGTTCTTTTTTTTCGGGAATCACAGTGCATCAAATAAAGGGTGTATTCTATCCAACTGGGGGGAAAGTAGCCCTGTATTTTGTGTGAACTTTTCAAGTTGCACAGGCATTAATGGATGGGAACAAGCCCTTTCAAAAAGACCTATTTTGCTGGGTTTTGGCTGAAAGCCATCCTGAGCCACGAGCAATCCTCCACTGCCCCCTTTCTGCTCTTTGTTTAAAACCCAGTGTGACATGTAGCACACCATAAAGAGATGTTAAAGGTGTGTGAATGTGTGCCCATTTCGGCGGTTGGTTGCGGATCTAATCAATTTACGGGTGAGTAAAAAAACATATGTTTATGTTGCGTGGATTTCTCCCCTGGCCTCTTGTTCACACTACAGTCCCTTATTTAATCAAGGCGGTAAATCTTTGCAGCAACACAGAGCTCTCACCACCGTTCCCCTGGTGCCGTGAGCCTTAACATGGTAAATTTCACTCGTGCAGGGGAATGGGCTCGGTGGCCGTGGTGAGTGCTTTGGACAGATAAAAAGAGCACTTACTGTCTGACGTGTGCAATCCATAACTGAATAATGAGTCTCTTCCATTTTAGGGGCTCAATTCCTTCTCTAATTGTCCACTTTTTTTCCTTTTTTTTTAAAATGGCTTTCTTGTTAGTACTCATAAATGCCATGTAAATTCAGTAAGCAGAGGATGTCCATGAGCTCC